>CM061537.1:117108331-117800365 GCA_030545055.2 Neoaliturus tenellus
AACAACCCATAGATACTGACTCTGCACCGGGTAAACCCAACACACAACTAGCACCTGGACAAGCCAGTGAACCGAAACAAGAGAAGGAGACAATGACTTCACCAAAGCCGGCGGACACACAAGAACCACTTCTAGTCTCCGAGTCCGAGAGTATAAAAATCCTCAACAACCAACTGAATCAGGTCTATTTTCAGTATCATAATCTAGAGAAACCTATATGAGTTGTAAATCACTAATATACTAACCATAAAAATAAATATTTTAGAGGTTAGAACAGAAAAAATCCTTTCTTTAAATGTACATTTAAAATAAATTTAATTCTAAAAAAAATATATTTTCGTAACCCCTTGAACTGGAGTAAGAGGACACATCTTTGTCAGCTTTCCAAAGTCTTGTTTTTTTACAATTAACAATGTTTCATATACTATTTCGACATCAAAGTGTCAGTGTTTGGTAATTTTAATTATGTGGGAGTAAAGAGATTGGCCCCAATCAACTAATTTCACCTTGGAAAACTTACTTGGTTATTTATTCATTTTGTGTTGATGATGGCTAGTATATAGAAAATTTGCAATTTCACTTACATTAAAAAAAATGTCAAAAATATTTTTAGGTTACAATGCTGATGAATGAACAAACTAAGAAACTAAATCAATGTGAACTGGAAATATCGGAATTGAAAAGTAAAATGGAGTCATTAAAGAAACAGCTTGATGAAAAAGACAGGAAATTGAAAAATAAAGAAAGAGAACTAATAGATCTTCAGACTTCTTTATTGGACCGAGAAAAGGAGAAAGTAGAAGAAGAGTCAACAGAAGTTCTTGCCTTGAAGGTATCTGATAATGTGTTTCACAGATTGTAAAAAAGTTGGATGAGCTTCACGAATAAGGGGTCTGAAAAAACTGCTCAGTATCAATTGGATAGGGTCTATTGTCTATTATAATTATTTACAACAGATCTTACATAATTTTTTTATCATTCTGCACAAAATAAGCCTGTTTTTTGTCCTCTCAATAGTACCAAAACCGTTTCTTTTTGTCGTAGGATTGAAAAACCACCTGAAATATTTTTTAGGTCCTAGAACTGAAAAGTCAGCTAAGTATTTTATTATTCATTCAATAATTTTGAGGTGCTGAATTTTGAAATTCGAGCATTATAAAGAGCATTGTTTGTAAATAACAGAAATGTAAACATTGCATATTACTTACGGTACAGTTGGTTGCACGAGATGTGATTCAGCCCGCCAAAATTTGTGCTACATATGTGCAGGTTGGTTGTATCTCGTGCTCGTGCAACATGGCGTGGAATAATCATTATAATGATATAAATTAAAATCATTACTAATGTCTTCATTTAAATTTCAGGCTGTTAAACTGCCCATGTGTAGCATAAGTCCTGGCGAGCTGTCTCACGTCTCGTACAACCAACTGTACTTTGTAAATGTAACCTCGAAAATACAACTTTATAGTTAATATTTTTAACGATCAAAAGTCTAATTCCACATTATGATAAAAACCGTTGTTCATCACTCGGAGCAAAAGTGTCTTTTTAAAGTGTAATCATTTTTAAAAGACCCATTTTTGCTCCTAGTGATGAAAACTACTATGTTAAGTTAAACTCATATACGTTTCTGTACATGTACTTCATATTACTGCATATGACTATTGCTTTATATTTGCAAAGAATAATTTCTTCCATGAATCTCCCACTTATTTTTAATTCTATTCTATTCACTTATTTCTATTCTCAATTTTAGCAAAACTATTTAAAGCCGTATAAATATAGCAATCATTATATGTAGTTGAAAAGAGTAGATTAAAGTTTTGTTCAAGAGTCCGTCGCTGGCTCATCTTTGTACAGCATTCCTTTTCAAAATGAAATGTTAAACAATGCCCTAGTCTGTTGGTTTGTTGGGTAAAAATTTTAATCTAAACAGTTCATAAAAATCAGGGACTACCTGCATATATGTTCTGGCACATGACCGTTCATGATAATAGTCCGAGAGTAGATGCAGCGTTGCCAAATCTACCAAGAAACACATTTTTTATACTGTATTGCTTTTGGCAAACATAACCACAAATGACAGCATTGCAGGGCAAGAGGGCGTGAAGGGGAAAACAGCTATTAAAATTTCCATCAGACTATTTTCGTGAACCTTACATAAACACAAACAGATTTCTCATCCAATGCATATTTGATTCCGAATTTTGGACAGGGTTATGTTCATGGGCGCCTAAGGCATCACGGTCGATGTTTTTTGTATACCGCTGGTTTTACAATAATCAAAACACATAATCGCAACATAAAAAAATCACCAATTACAAAGTGATTCATGGAGGTTTAAGAAAAGTGTTAGAACTGATTTACCTATCATATGTCATTTGTATTTCATGTTCGGCACTACTGTCAATCGGTTTCAACCCGTGCTATGAGAAGACTATTTACTAAGTATAGTCAATGGTTTTAGTCAATATGGTGTTGTTTCTAATTATCAGTGACATTGCAGGCAACTGTTGCCAGTTTACAAAACATAGTCAACCAGAAAGAAGAGACTATCGGGCGATACCAGGCTTTGCTGCAGGAGTGTCGTGACGAGCACAGCATCACAGTGGCGAACCTGCAGCAAGAGCTGACCAGTCTGCAGCAGGCCCTGGACAAGAGAGACACCTCTCCCGGCAAGTGAGTCACCCACCTCAGGTTGTCTGTGACAAAAATATCACTCAAATTGAATAAGTTTAGATCCTGGGCGGTCAATAACTGCAAACAATGGATTGTTCTAAAAAATGTTTCACTTCCAAGGAGAAAAAATAAGAAATCAGCCAACTCACCTTTAATTTAATGATGAGCTATAAGTAAGCAGAAACACTACGTTCGATAATAATCACCTGATATCTGTAGACTCAAAGAGAACAACAGACTACATAGATTACAGAAAGACTAGATACATTATTATGTTGTTATTATTATTGTACTTAGATTTTCTGTCCAGCTCACCACAACACTTCAAGCCGAGTCTTATCTTTGTTATCCTTTGAAATGTCCGAGCCAACTGCTTTTCCATTAAAATAATAACCTTAAAGTTTTTGTTTTCACAGATGATAAAGTGTATTACGCTGGTTTAAAATAGAAACTAGGAGTTTCAGCAGTTTTTGTCATTTTTTATTTTCCTAGGCTCTAAGTGGCTTATGTGGAACAAGAATAAACTTCTGAATTTAAATCAGAAATAAAAAGAAAACCTTCCTGGGGTTGAGGCTATTTCTTAACTTATTTTGTGCCCAAATACACCTAAAGCCAAAGCCAAATTTATGAAAAAAAAAAAAATAATAATACCTGCCATATTATGAGATACAATGTAAATAAATAAATCACTATAGACACTCATTGTATTTATTTATATTAGACTAATGCATATTTGTCTGCTATAACTCTTAACTTTAAGTTCTGTTTGATATTGAAGGGCGTAAATAACACTTGCGCACTCTTACTGACAGTGACTTAAATTTTTTTCCATTGGCACATGAGCCTATTCAGCAATCAAAGTAGGGAATTATGGCCAATAAGACAAATAAATAAAATCTTTTTAAATATTAGAACTGCTTTATCCATAATGCAAGTTACTCACCAAATTCAAAATAACAAGAAACTGTGAGACAAGTGTAATGGTTACACTTGAAGACTGTTTTCCAGAGAGAAGAAGAGGAAGGAGGGGGAGAGTTCGGCGATGAAGGTGATACTGGAGCGGTACCTGGCCAGAGTGCGCCACCTGGAGGACGAGGTGACCCGGTGTCGGGAGCAGGCGGCCCGCATGGCGGCGGACCTGGGTGCCTCGCAGCAGCAGACGGAGCGGTGGACCCACACCGCCGAGGAGCGGCTCAAGACCATACAGGAGATGAAGCAGAGGTACACAACACCGCGTATGGGACCAGACCCTGCTCGGTTCAGTGAATGGCCAGAACAGGCGGAATCAATATTGCAAGATGTTACTGAGTTACTTCTGCCGTTTAATCTGACAGGGCCGAGTACAATGCCGACACTCAATGATGATCAGACCGCGAGAGCATTTACTAGCGATGTAACCGCTTTAAGTAGCAGAAAATACCGATGAAACATTGTAGTAAATTTCGTCAATAACAGTTTCTTGGACATTATTTATAAATTACATTGCAGCAAAAAAAGTCTCTTCCACCTTGATCCCTCCAGGGAAGTTTTAGTTTTTATTTCATTTCAACTCTTCATTTTCCATTTTTGGTTCATATATTTTTCTTCAGAAGGTTGTTTTCAAAAACTTAAATTTTCTTTTTTTGTTATAAGTATTACATTGATGATTTTTCTCATTCTCTAATGTCTTGGTTTTGCAGTAAATCAATTGTGTTCAGTGAGGTGAGGTGCTATACAAGGAAATATAATTCCTCTCTGCTCCCTAATATAGTAACACCTGATATTTGTGCTATAAACACTCATAAAACCCCAATAAACTTAATAAAACTCAAAATAGAAAATACTAAAAGGTATAAAAATTTTGGGACAGTAGCAAAGTAGTGATTATATAAGCTTGTTTTTCACAAATTCAAACTAAAATTTATTTTTTTAAATACTAGTTTGAACACTATATAACACTAGCTAGCTTTAGTGCTATATACCTCCTTTCATACTTAAGTCTTTCTTGTCCGCAATCACAATAAAAAAAATAAAAATCACTTTGAGTATTGACCAGGTTTGTGTATCACCCCTTGGGTAAACAGTTGTCACAAGTTTTTGCAGTTTGAAATCCCTGTAACATGATATAAACACAAATGTTGATTTCCTGTTACTTCTGGCTTAGTTAACCACTTGAAATAAAGTTTATGGTTTTCATGTTAAGTGAGACCTTAAATTTGATGTCTAACATTATATCGACATTCAAGTTCTTCTGACTACTTCTGGTCACTGGGGAGGTTAAAAAATCACAATGTACTCAAAATAAAGTACAGATAAATATTGAAAACATAAAAATCATCCACAGGCACACTTAACTCACCTTGTTAAAACTTAATCACTCCTAAGAGAACATGCTAGAACTCCTTTATCAAACTTCTATTTCTGTTGTGATGCATTTCTTACCTTTGCCTACAAACCATGTGTATTGATTATTTTGTTTTTGGAAAGTAACTTTTTGTGAATATTTTCTCTTCTTGACCATTAATGTTTATAGTAAAAACTTTTATAGATAGTGCTAGAATAGACATAGTAACTAAAATTTGACGAGAGTAGTGTGTGTTATGAACCAGAAATTTTGTATCAAATAGATTTGTTTCCATGGTAATTAACAATTTAAATTTTGTATTTTTTAAAATTCTATTTACTTAAAAGTTATCGGACAAATCTATAGTAAAAATTTTTCTTGGCTAATAGCCTGGTAAAAAAATTTCTTTTTTACTTTGTAAAAAAGTATGCTATGCTACTCACATGTCTGTCTTATAGTGTCGGAGTGATTTCTGCAAATGTTGCACAAAAAATGTACAAGATAATTTTTTATATATCGGTATTAAACAATACATGAGAGCTTGTTGTACTTTCGACTCTTCATTTTTAAACAGAAGCTTAATTTAATAGTGAAGGAAGGACTTTGTTTATCCTTGCTAATGAAGTTTTAAGCTTAATTTCATATCAGAGTATTTGTTTGTTTGCTATAATTTGGTTTTAATTTATCCATTTTGGAGTCCTGCTAATCTGAACTAATTGGGACTACTCCCTTTTAGGATTAGCAACTTTTCAAAATAGGCTGAACTCATAAATAATGCAAGATATTTACATTACATTATTTATGAGTTCCGCTTATTTAAAAAATTTGCTAAACTGAAGATGGACTGGTCCCAATTAGTTCAGAGTAACAGTACTGTAAAATCAATAAATAAAAACTAAATTATAGTAAACAAATGGATCTTCAGATAAGTTTAGCTTCTGTTTAAAAATTAAAAGTACTCTAGCGTCAAACAGTAAACACTTTCCTCAAACAGGGCATATGATACAGGAACTCAATGACAATTTGGCCCGGAAAATAGTTGCTAGTGAAGGAACTGTGTTGAATAGTAGAAAAGTTTGATGTCAACGATCAAACAACAAAAAAGCAACTTCAATAGTGATGGAATACTATCTAATAACAGCTAATTATATGCAATATCGACAATTGGGAATTCCCCTGCTTTAAGTAAAGAAAAAACCTGTATTTTTTACAAAATGTGTTTGTATTAGGCAGATTTTGGAACAGCGGGGTTTGGTTATAGCGAACTCTATATGGAAGAGAGACAGATATAGTGGAGGAAGGGCTTTGTTTATCCTTACTAATAAAGTTTTAATTGGGTGAAGCCTTTTGGTTTTTTATTTAATTTTAATTTTAATTTTATGGACCAGTTGATAATTTTAAATCATAATGCTTGGTTTATCAGTCTTTGTAATATTATTTGAGGCTTTTAGTCAGTTACTCAAAATGGTTTTTAAGAAGACATAGTGTAGCTTCAAAATCAAACCCTGATTAAATAACTTTTTTTTAGCAAGCTATAGCTTTAGCTCCAAAATAAAACACTTATCAGGAGTTACTGGAATTATAAGTTATTGAATGAAACCAATTACGTAAACATGTTTATTACCAGTGTGTTGGTTTACAGTTTAAATAGTCACATCCCCTCCTCCTCTATTCAATGCACCAGAAATTCTCTCACTGGATCAAGTGTAAAAAATAACCTATGTGAAGATTTTAACCAGTTATAAATAGTTGCATCCAAAACATGCAGGAATTTTAACTTTATTTTAGGAAAATTGTGTTCTAAAATTCTGGCTCTAAAATTGAAAATAGGCCTATTATAAATTTTTTAAGACTTGGAAAAAAGCTGCCGTAATTTATACTTTATGAATAAGTAATAAACAAAACAGACAGGAAGAGGTAACAGACAGCTGTCAAAAAGAGGGCACTAGGCCATTTTACTTTGTGGTTGGTAAAAATGTCCTTAAAATGCAAGTCCAATTTTAAGTATGCTCTCCGTTTATAGGTATTCTCATTTTTAACCAAAACTAAATATATGCTCTACAAATACTATATATGCTGATAGAACAACTCTTTTTAGATTGGACAGTGCGAGGAGCAAAGAAGACCTAACAGATTCAAACTCAGAATTGATTGAAAAATCTGCTGAAATCGAAAGTCTAAATAAAATTATCTGCAACCTCAAGGTAAAGTTTGAACAATGTTATCTTATCAAAAGTGCTTTCAAACTATCTTTTTCCAAACTCATGTTAAAGGTTATACTACTTAGTGCTAGGCTACACTTATTGTTTGATTTAGTTACCCATAGTTTTTAGTTTTATTCTAATGTACATGTTGCTTGAAATCAAGCAACATTTGGGCTATCACATTTCATGGCTAAAAATTAATTACACCTGACCAATCCAATATTGTAGTCAAAAGTTTCACCCTCAGTTTGCCCCTGAAAAGCCACACTACATGACTGAGGGCGTAGCTCATTAAATCAAAGACATGTTAAGAATCAGTCAAAAATATGATTAACAGAAATTAATATGATATTACAAATTAAATACAGCCACATCTCAAGCGATAGAAAAACAATTATCAAACAAAAATTAACAATGAATCAAGCAATGAAAGAATGAATGAATAAATTATCTATGAAAGAATTAACATTTAACCAATTAAATATTAGGGTTAAATAGACTATAACTCTTTTAGAATAGTTCAAATGCATAAACTGAAACCCTAAAAAAATTATCAATATGGATAAAACTTCAATTTAAAGAACCCTCATCTAATCTAGACTTCCCATAGGCCTCAGACCTTTAGCCCCATGACCCCTCGGACCTAACATCCAAATAGGAATAACATCCCCCCTCAGCACATAATCCCCTTAGAATATTAAATAAGTGTTTTACCAGGTGTCCATTGTCCATAAAGTCGTGCCCTGATAAAGAAACTGAATAGTATGAAAACAATTGTTGGCAAGATAAAAAGTTTTATTTATAGTTTTTTACAAGTGACTTTTTAAGTTTTTTACAGCCATGCACAAACTCAATATATTTTTATATGTGCTGAAAAATTTCTGACTTTTCAGTTTGGGGTTTTTATTCACAACGGTTTATATTATTTCAGTTAACATTTCGTGGTAATGGTCCTCACTGCATTTACTATTATTTCTTTTTCTAAATTAAAAATTGAGGAAGAATAAACCAAATCTTTGACAAATCCTTACTTAAAGAAATCCAAAGAGGTTTAAAGTCACAGCCACAAAATCTGGCGGCAGCGTGATTTGGCAAGGTTGACCAATTGCCTGTGGTTATTTATTTAATTATATGTTTTTTTAATGTTTTTATCTGTTTTATTAAATGATGCCGATTTTTATTTTTATTATAGAGTGTACATGCAACATATGGTCTAGGCCCTAGGCAATGATAGCCGCTCAACATTGCCAGTTTATGCACCAAAGTACTCAATTTTCGACCATCTCTCTCATCTTTTGGTTCCATGTGACAACATCGCTTTTTTAGTCACCCGCCTAATAAATCTGGTTTTTCGTGGCCGCTACTGTAGTGTGGTGAACAAGATGGCAATTTAGTCAGACCATCACGATTTTTTTTGTGCATTATCAGTTGCTCAGTTGTCAATCAGCTGAGTATAGGTGGTAACAAATTAAAGAGAGAAAAACTAGATTAAATTCCCTTGAAAACAAGAAACGTAAGATGCCTGTGACAACATTAATGCTCGTACAGCAAAGCAATGAATCAGTGCAAGACTTTGTGGATACCCGGTATATTGATGTCTTTTTTTGTTTGGATAGGCCAAACTCGAATCCAGGGAATCAGTGTCTGCCACTAAGGACCGTCTGAGAGGAGAACTGGAAAGAGCCAATAAGCGGATTGAGGTCATACAAAACCAAAACAGCGATTTGAAATCTGAGGTGCAGCATCTTCGGAAACAACTTACACTTAGGTAACAATGTCATTGAGCAATTCTCTCATTTGCGTTATACATTTTTTCTTTTTTATCTTCATCTTTATTGTTAAAATTCGGATCCAAAACTCTATAAATGTATGTTTTTTTTTTTTTTTTTGTATTTTTGCAACAGGAATACTGGCAGTAAATTAGTGTAAATTTACACTAAAAAAAAGATTATCAAAATTTAGGCTTGGTTTAAGGATGAAAATGGCTTTACTAGCAAGTGTTTCGCTATATCTAAGTCTATTTATTTAATTTGTGAGCAGTATATCTATATTTTAAAGCAAGGATGTTTCTTTTCCTCCTTTTTTCTCAGCTCATGTGTATCGTAGGAAAAATCTGCGCATACTGTTAGAAAAGTATTGTCTTGTAGATGAGCAGAATCCCATTTTGATTTAGTTTAATTCTATTGGCACCCAGAGCTAGGCCCTAGGGGCTTTCAAAGTTTGAATGAAATATATGAAAGAAGGCAATGGCCAAGTTTAAATATATTTTTGAGTGTTGTAGACGTTTGTTTTTCATTTCTGATTGTAAACAGCATGTATCATGCTAATTAAAAAAGTGTTTATTTTATTTTATTTGTCTGGTACAGTAATCGGAAAGTGACCGGTCTGAAACCAAGAAAATTTTATAGCTTTTTTTAAAGTTTAAAACTGGACCACTCATTATGCTATTAAATAATAATCCTGACATAATCAGCTTGTCTTTGTTATAACAAAGCTACTCACTGCATAACACTCCTCTTATAATAATTTTTAATATGTACTTTTTTTTAAATAAAGCTTCTGTGTCCTATATCAATCAATCTTGAAAAAAGTTGAGCTAAGTTTGGTTGTATCAGCCAACCCTTGACACAATCAAAAACATCGGAATATTGTTGAAATTTATGTGTTAAAAAAATCAGATTTTGTCAAACACCATTCATAGTATACCATAGTACAAATTAGAAATGAACTTATATGGGGCAAAAATTAAATTAAACCCGCATCTTTTTAACATAAAAATGTTTAAAAAAATTTTGCTTTAACAATCATATCCCCAAAGGTTTACTTGCAAATCAAACATAAAATTATAACACAGTAGAATCCTGCTAATTCTGAACACAATATGTTGGTTAAATATTGGTTTTTTCTTAACTTAAAATAATAAAAAATGTTAAGAAAAAATTGTTTTCTGTAAAAATTAAATATTTATAGTTATATGAAGAAGTTAAGTTACGTTTGATAATATGTTTAATAGGTTTTATAACTCAAAATGAAAATAAAAGAGAAATCCTAAGCTAATATAAAAAGCCAAAAAAAATTTGGAATTAAACAGATTTGGAATGAAATTGGTTTCCCACAAAGCCCAATGCGATGACCTAATTAATGACTCATATTTGGACTGTGGGAAAGGAAAAGAGACGACAGGTAAGGTGGGGGGAGTCTATTTTTTTACAGTGTCTATCCGCTGAGTCCAATGCAGTGGCATTAGCTGATGCCCCTAAGATAAATTTCAGACATCAGTGTTGCTTTGTTGCTGAAATATACGTGCTTGTACATTTCAAAACCTTAATTAAGAACAATAAGGTAAAAAAATACTCTCTAAATTAAGTGATATAATTTGTAACATCAAATATATGCATACTTCAGGCATTACTGAACCTGTAAGTAATATGTGCTTAATCCAAAAATGCACTAAACCGAACAGGGTGTGATAGTTTGGATTAGCGGTACTCTAATCTATCTATATAGTATTAATAGGCAAGCATGTTTCGTTCCTCCTTTTTTCTCAGCTCGTGTGCATCATAGGAGAAATCCGCGCATACCGTTAGAAAGGTATTCTAAGCACAATGAGTTTTAGATGAGCAGAATCACATTCTAATTCACATCAGACTCCAGGGCTAACGCCCCACAGGCTTCCAAAATTCCAATGTTAATGTTATAGAGAAAGAATAATTGATTGAATAATTAGACAGCTGTTGTGAAACTACTTATAAATAAACAGCTAACACAGATGTTTTAGTTATAACGTTTTTTAACATCTAGGGTCCAGATCAACTGAAATTTTGATCGAATTTCGATCAGGAGGCGATCTCTAGTACTTATTTAATACGCTAAGGGTTTTTTTGTCTTGAGAACTCCTCCTACAGTTTTCAACCGATTTTCAAGCTTTTGGTGTCGTTGGATAGGGCTTGGCCTGTAGTTGTTTCCGCCAAAAATTGATAAGAATCGGACTGAAAATAAAGGCGCTATCCACCATTGAAATCTCAAAATTTCCCATTTAAATAACATTGGGATTAGCATTTTAAACATCTGATAATAATCAGCTGTAAATACGTGTTGTTTTGGTGATTAAAGAGATTCACAATATTGAATTGGTCGGATGTAATTGATTTAGAGCTAAAAGTAACATTTGTATTGTATTAAAATAAATTGCTCGATTTCGAGCAACACGTATACTAGTGTAAATATAAATGAATAATTTTGACTGTTGTCAATAGATTTTTTGATACTAATTATTTTTATATTGCTGAACTGGTTTATTTTTTTTAAAGGCAAAGTAGCACACCCAAATCCGAAGTCGTTAGCACAGCTCGAGAGGAAGTTTTACAAAAGAAAATCAAACTGTTGGAGGAGCAAGTTGCAGATTACCAAGTGGTTGTGCAGAGAGGAAAAGAAATACATAAATCAAAGGTGTGTTACTGTACTGATCATTAACACTTATACACTTAATTGGCTTACTTACTTGGTCCCTTACTTACTTCATTTGATGAATAATCAAATTTTTCAGAAGTTTTCACCAGTATTTGTAAAAAAATAATAATAAAAGATCATGAAATGTAATGTCTGAGTTAAAAAGAATCATTGAGTTTAAAACTTACTAAAACTAAAACTTGAATCCCAAATGTGAAACAATTATTTTTTCATAATTATTTTGAAAATATAATGGAACTAATATTGGGAATGGCATATCAAAAGAACAATAGTCATTTCTGAAGCACTGGATTAGTACTAACCAGAAATCTTGAGAGAAATCTTTTTGATTTTGAGAGATTCCAAATTTCAATTTTACAATGTGTATTGCCCAAAATAACCAAACGAAACCAATTTTGCTGGTTAGGACAAAAATGTTTAGTAAAAAAGTTACCAATTACTCATCCACAATATATTATGGTATGAATTATATAATTTAAGGTACACTTGAAATTTTATAATAACCGTTAAATTATTTTTTTAGTGTGACCAAGAATTCGGTAAATGGGAAGAAAAAAAGAGATGGCAGGCAAGCAATGAGAAACTAAAGACTCAACTCAAAGAAAAAACTTGTCAAATTGATGCTCTGAGAGCAAATATTGACAGACTTAAGGATACTATACTACGGTTGGAGAAAGAGAAAATCACTTTGGAGGGAAAGCTGAAAAATTTAAAAAGTGAGTTATTTTTACTTTGTTGCTGTTTATTACCTTTAACTTATTCAAGAATGAGAATCTATAAATCCACGAAATACTTATGCATGTATTCTTATTCTTAATTAATAATTAAAAAGACAATAAAAGTTGAGTGATTCCGAATTTAAAACTTCATTTTGAAAAGATTTTTGAAATTAGAATGGTGTCTCAAATTTTTTAAATATCGGATTAATTTTTTATTACCGTCCTAAACATTTTAAAATGTTTTTCAGCACCAAATGTATCTCAAAACCTGGTGGAGGAGTTGGAAAGGGACCGAGCCAAGCTGATGGAAGAGCTCAGGGCCGTTCGGCTCACCAATCAGATCAAGACACAAAGCTCTTCCCTCTCGGACGTCATTGAAGCTCAGGAGAGGAAGATCGCAACTCTAAAAGTGGCTCAGAAGGTGCAAGTGGCTCCATTTATTTTATTCAGTTTGAATTGTACATCTCAGTTTTGTATTTGTATAATATTATTGACTTTGTAACATATTATTTATTATTGAGCTTCGTGAGTTTTTGGGTATTCTGCGTATTTCTGCAGATCTATAGAATCTTTGTTTACTTACTCAGATTTACATAAATATAAGGTTTTAAAAGTTATTGGCAAACAGGAGCTTTCAAATACAACTTAAAAAGTACAACAGTATTGTCGTGTATGGGAAGTGCGGGTAAATGAAATGATACACTCGATTGAAACACTTAAAACCGACCGGGCTATATAATGGACAGAATCTACTAGGGAACTGACTGACAGTCGTGGTTCAGGACATGAGGTGATCCATTAATAAGATGGAAGGGCAGTGGCATGGTCATGAGCACCAATCGGGTTGCTTTATTCAAATTGTATGACATGACGTCACATCAGGTGATGTGTGGCCTGATGTAGCGGACAACACTGACTATCTTGAAGTAATATGGAATACAGTACAATTACAAATGATCATATTATCTATGCAATACTAATTATTAAATTTATGTACAAATCACCAAAAATATTTGACTTGCCATTTCACCATAAATAATCATACCTAGGATGCCATTTTACAAAGAAACTCCCTGTCAATCTGAAGACCAAAACTCAATAAAATGTCTATATAAATTAAGGAAATTGTTAATATCCGTCCACACTCATAATCACGATAAAGTTGTTCCAAAAGAAAAAAGAGGATAAAAAAAGATAACAACGGATGATCGAAGAAAAAGAAAAAAATGTGTTAGAAAATCTTTCATATTTGTTACCTCCAATTTTATTACTATCAAGTATAGGATTGTGGTTTTAAGCCAAAAAGCTCTCGTTACTATACTTCTAGTAGATCTTGGAGTTTCTATAGACTTTGGTTACATTATTGTTTAGAACCATAAATGTTTTGAAGTAATCACTTAATATTCTCCGAAACAAAAAGTGTACTTTTCCCATTTCAATTTCAAATATAGGACTGAATAAGATAAAAGGAAATGAGATTCAATACAAATTGTGTCCAGGGTGAAGCAGCTCTGGCTGAAGAAGTGGAACGACTCATCGAGAGCAAGAGTGCACTGCAGCAGGCGAATCTAAGACTGGAGGCTCAAAATTTAGAACTGAAGATGCAATTGGAGAAGTGCCGTTTGTCGGATTTGACCCCCCGAGATAGCCAGTATGTCTTATTATATCTATGTAACACGTTTTACTCATAGCTTTTTAAAATTTACACAAAGTATACAAGTACTCACGCAAACTGCTAAGTTTATGACCACTATATAACCAAAACAGTATATTTTTTGATGCCCACATTTTTCCTTCTTTCTAAAATTGGGATTTAGAGGTCCAGTCTCAAAAATTTAAATGACTACCTACTTTTCCTTGTTGATTCATTTTAAAGATCGCAAAAAAGAGCAGTGGTAATATTTGGGGTCAACTACTTTTAAAATAGCAGTAATAGGTATATTATTAAGACATTTTTAAAAGGAAACTCAACATTTTTATCATAAAGCGTAAAAAATCAAAAATTAATCATTATACTGACTTAGATAAAATAGTTATTTTTGTATTAAGAGTGTGAAGTAGGTCTTTCTCCATTGAGCTACATGGAGTAACAGTAACAGTTACGTGCGACGCATAGCGGAGTGCTGTATTTTTGGCAAAAGTGAGAAAGACAAATTTTTTCCTACAACTGCAGGTTTACTTTCTCAAATGATAAATACAATCACAGTTACTCATGTCCATTGAAGCTAAATGCGCCAATGGAAGGGAGCACTGTTGCGCGCCGAGTAACAATGCAATCAGCTAGTGTGAGCGTAATAAAGTAAATGTTAAAAACTTTTAGCTCGCTCCAAAGACATTCAAAAACTATTGATTGCCTCTCAGTAAACAGCTGTTTTACAATTAATTGGTTTTCGGTGCGTAAACTGAAACGTTACTGAAACTTTTCGGTGTTGAACTGAACTTTGTGGTTGTAGGAAAAATTATTTACTCTTTTTCAATGGTTTTGATTACTAAATGTAGACTAATAAAGAAGTAGCAAAAAGTCTAAACTGAAAAACTAAAAAAAAATTATTAACATTAGTTAAATACTTTATGGCAAACTTCAATAAGCCTTCATAAAAAATTACTAATGAAAAAACTAAGATTTGTTAGAAATATTTATTGCAGTACCAACATGTAACAGAACTAATGTTCTTTTTTATACAGGGATTTTAATTCAGAGACCGAAAGTGTAAGGAGCTCTCCAAAGGTAAAACATACATTTTTTCATAATTTTACTAAGTATTAAAATTTGTTAAATGTTAGTTCATCCCTAACATAACGGGCGTGCATCATTAGCGCAGAATGCGGAGAGCCAGGTAGAAGGGATGCGTGTTTTGCGCAGTGGGCTCCAGGGGGCTCTCAGGTATATGCATCGTCTGCGCAGTGCAGGGTGGTGGAAGCGGCATTATTTTAATTTACAAAGTTATTGAAAAGTCATGTCCGTGTAAATGGTCTTTTGAATGATTAAACGAGTTTGGCATAAGACATATAAGTTTAAAAATTAGCAAAACAATATTCAACAGAACAGAAATAATGGCAAATAATCGGACACAATATCACGGCCTTGACCATACATTAACACTTGGATTTCATGTTTACCATTTGTAGTTTGTTTCTATTGGAACAGTGAATTTTATGTGTGGTTTTATTCTGAGGAGTTAGTATAGGAGAGGTTGCTATTTACAGTTAGAATAGAGGCAAATTTGCCATAGAAACAATTCATGCAAAACATTTCAGCCAGGGCAATTACAGTAATACAACCCGCACCAATCATACACGATACACATGTGTATTCAGTGTTATGTGTGGGGGACGACTGTAGGCGAATTGTTGTCGGCAGGCTTATAGGCTACCTGGACGGGACAGTGCGCAAATGATGCAAGGGGATTAGGCGACCCTTCGATATATTTTACAGAAGGATTAAAAAGTGTGCAAATGATTAACGACCAACATAACTGGTTATCCTATTCTAATTACACATTTAAATTTAATAAACCACTGAAAGGTACAGAAGGAATTGGAATTTTTTAGGTGATGATCACCTAGTCAATTTACTGCCCATCTATACTTATTTAATACGCTAAGGGTTTTTTTTGTCTTGAGAACTCCTCCTACAATTTTCAACCGATTTTTAAGTTTTTGGTGTCGTTGGATAGGGCTTGGTCTGTAGTTGTTTCCGCCAAAAAATTATGAGAATCGGACTTAAAATAAAGGCGCTATCCACGATTGAAATTTCAAAATTTCCCACTTAAATAACATTGGGATTGAATAAAGTATTTTAAACATCTGTTAATAATCAGCTGTAAATACGTGTCGTTTTGGTGATTAAAGATATCTACAATATTGGATTGGTCGGATGTCATTTATTTACATCTAAAAGTAACATTTATTCTGTATTAAAATAAATTGCTCGATTTCGAGCAACACGTATACTAGTAATAAAATAATAATTTAAAGGTAAGATCTATATTACAGGGATTTGAGCTCAGTGTTGAATCACATACGATTTACAGACTGACAGACTAAATTCATAAAGTTACAAGAGTTATACTGATGACATTCAAAAATAATGATATGCATCTGAATTTGAAAATTAAATGCAACTTTTGTCACAGGGAAAATCCAAGGTGGGAAAGAATCGGGCAGATCTCGAGAGGACGGTTATAGTTTTGAAGCGAGTGGTTGAAAAACTTCAAGCAGACAATAAGAAGCTTCATGCAGCAAGACTTAGTGACGTACACGACAAGGTGGGTTGAAATGTATTTAGCAAAAAGCCACGGGGTAGTATGATGTAAGCAAATCAAATCTGTGAGCCTTTTAAGTGATAGTTTTACTTGTTCATGCATTATACTTTGGAATTTGAAAACAATCAGAAACAAAATAGTTTTGTGTATAAAAACAAATAATTTAGGCCTAATTTACACTGAAGGGTTGTCCAAGAAAGATGCTCAGCAATAAAAAAGTTAAAATACTTAATTAAATGAAACATTTATTTTAATTAGGCTTAAAAACAATCTGAGTATGAGTTTTTAATGAGAAATGCCCAAATAATGTTGTATTTGAAATGTATTAGAAAAGAGCCATAACTATAACTTAGTTTATTTTACGCTTTCTTAATCATGTTAACAATATTTTAGCTTGGAGTAAGGGTAAAAATTTTTTGTCCCATTGATTTTACCTGGTTACATATTAGAACGGGAAATTGGTGTCTGTATTGTTCAGTTACAATATATGCCCTAATTAGCATATTTGTGATAGTGCACACATTTACTGTATGTGTCTGTTATAAATCGCTAAGCACCAGTGTAGTGGTATATGTTTTCAGGGATATGTTGAAAAACTTCAAATAGAGCTTCAGAGATGCCAGGAGAATTATCTTGATGCTATAGACAAATGTTCTGCTTTGGAAGAAGAGTTGAAACAATCTAAAGAAAAACTAAAATTGTTTGAACACAATGATTTGGGTGAGTTTGTCAGTTTTATTAACAAGAAGTCTTTCTAAAAGTTTTTCCTTGTAGATGTAATCTCCACATTGATATTTAGTTTTTAGTCCAACTTAAAAATTCTAGAAAGTGACTATGTATTATAGAATTTAGTTGTACTTTTTCCCTTGTCAAGAATAATACTCAAAAAGTATACCTCAGAAAAGTGTACATCAAACCAAAGTTTGCTAGGCTTTACGTGTGTTTTATTACAAGCAACAAGGAGGGAAGTAAAAGTTACATTAATTGGCTAAATAGTTGAACAATTTTTGTTAATTTATTGCCAAACTAAATAATTAGAAACTAAATGGAAACTAATTAGAAACTAAATGGATCACAACGATGTATCAAGAATCAAGAATTTATTTCAAAGAATATGGGTTTGTTATCCTTCTATAGTTTCTGTCTGATTGACCGATTGTCATTCGCTAGCCTTAATTAATTTAAAACATTGAAAGAAATACAATAGTCTAAGATAATTAAAAATACGCTGATAGGCAATAATACTTAAGTACTTAAAATAGTGAAATAAAATATCTTATGTTATCTTATACTCTAAAACAAGTACTGTTTGCACGGGCAACATTTTTTTCCATCCAAAGTTTTTTGGGTTTTGTTGTTGAATATGGGGGTTTTAACCACAAGGAATCAATTGGAGCTGGTTTCATGACTAAGAAAATCCAGGTTTTGTCCTCAAGCACTTCAAATTTCCCATGTTATCCTTATGGAGATTTTTTGTAGCTTCTATATTGAATATAAAAATCAACTGATAATAATTGTAGATATAAACATATGTGGTAAATATTTAACCTGTGGTTCAACAAATTTATACTGTAATGCACCTATTGGTCTGGCGAGTGAGCGAAGCGAACAAGCTGTTTAAAAAAAGAAAGATGACGAGTGAGCGGAGCAAACGAGCTTTGTCTGAGAAAGTAGGGTGACACTTAATAATTTTACTGAGCATAATCTCGGTCCCCCTGGTACTATTACTAAGTTAAAAAGACTGAATACTGATTAAAGTAAAAAGATGTGTCAAGTGGAACAGATAAAATAACCATCTACTATGTAATGGATGGCTTGAAATAATAGTAGCTCTAGAAATAGGCAAGTAAAAACACGATGAATTTTTATCAACTTAGGTCTTAGTTTGGTAGTCCAAACTGAGAATATGTAACATTATTTTAGATGAAAATTTTTTTCATGGGAGTTATAAAAATGTTACCTTTTTTTTATAAAATTTGAATGTTTATTTTGTAGCTGAAGAATTGACAATCACCAAAGCACAGTTAGCTCAGAAATGCCAACTTCTGAGCAAGGTGAAAGTTCTTCTGGAAAATGCCGTCATCAGGGAAAAAGCATTAAAAGAACAGGTAAAAATAGTGAAATCCCTTTTGACGGCAACCTGTAAACTCTAGGCTATCACTAGAATTTTTGTGTAAAATAGTTGGGCGAAACTACCACTCATTTTTCAAATAATAAATAAGTGTATCTATTTTGATGTATGGTACAGTTTAGCTGTGAACGCATAAATGATTGAACATCATCTTATACCATTCTACATTAACAACATTATTTATGTAAAATTAGATAGTATATTTATTTTAGGTATCGCTGGAGTAGCAGTATTTGAAAAACACTTTTTCAGGCTTGATAAATACACCCTTTTGATTATAAATTGCAGTATATTAATTGTACATTACCTAAACAGTTTAAGGAAAATATCTAGCAGTTCAATATATTTAATTGGATTCAACTCCCATCCTCATCAAAAGCTTTTACAATATGCTTTTTCGTCACCTATAACCTGTCATCCCAATATCTTTTTATGTCCATCAGGTGTATGATCTGGAGAAGCTGGTACCTCCTGAACGCCTCAGAGGGACCTACCATGAGAGGAAAACATAAAAGGTAACTCATATTCTAGTCATAACTTTACACCATACTTTAATTTTTTTTATCAGTGTAAGTTAAAATTTGTAAATAAATGATCAATTGTACCTTTAAAAATCATTATAGGTTTTTAGAAACAAAAACATTTTAAGGTGAAGTTTTTAAATTCCATACGAATTTTCCAAATACTAGATTTGGCACACCTTAGGGTTATACCAATGAATACAAAAATATAAAAAAGGTCACATCTGGAGGAAATGGTCAAGAAGGTTTTGGTTGACGTAGTGGCGCACTCCACCATGAGAGCGCACACAAGACAACAACCTATATTAGTCAGTTTACATTCTGACTTTGTTTCAGATGGTCACCAGCAAAGGATCTCTCTCGTTCACACATAGACTCACAAATTATACATAACCTATGACAGTTTTCCATTACTGGACCTATTCTCACACTTTACGTATCAACACTTTTTTTCTCTAACTACTTTAGAGTTCATTTTGGACTCTGAGTAACAAATTTGAAAATAGCGGGATACAATGACGACGTACGTTATAACTTTGTTTATTTTTGTACACATATGATTAAATAAAATATCTCCATTAGAATATCATTAGAAGTTTGAAGTCCCATACACAAAAGTCCTAACAATAAAAGGATATAATGACTTAAAATAACGATTCTCCTTGAAATAAGCTTTCCAATGATACCAAATAAGCTATGTAACTTATGTTTTAAGGAGTATTTTTAACGACGCAATACTAAATAACAAATTTAACATCTCCCTCTTTCTCGTACAGTGTACTGTACTATGTTTAGGCCTATGTTCTGCTGGTGCTATCTCTATTTGGAGTGCTCAAATTCAGTTTACAGTGCTCCTAGCAAAATAATTTGTTTGCCAATTTTAACATGGGATGTGACCTCCTTTATATTTTTGTGATCATTGGTTATACTAGGTCCTCTTTTGTTCATTTGTTACATCATTATGTGCAATGATCTTCTTCTGAAGGAATTAGGTAATACTTTTGCTCCATATTAATCATAGAGCAAATTTTACCTCATCCTTGCATGATTTTAAAGTGAAATTCTGTGATTATTATAAGTGAACAGATATTGATATGAAATCACTAATAATACTAAAATATATTATCGCTTATATAGGGAATACTTTTCTTGATGTATTACCTACCCTGATAAACTATTTAAGAAGGGGTTAAATGGATAGAGTGGTTATTTCGCCTGTGCAGTCGAGTGGCCATCACGGGAACTACCTGAATGAGTTTCGCATTGTTACACAACCATTTGAGGGCGAGAAACAATATCCAGTATTCAATGTTACTCCACTGTGGCTGAAGAAACGCTGGTGCACTTCAGAACATGTGAGACCCAAGGCTCAGGTAGATGATGTTGAGGGAGGGGATTTTCTCGTGGAATGTAAGCCTAGATGCTATTCATTGACTACATTCAAAGCTGGCGCGCCCAGCAGTTTTGTCGTCTTCCGCTAGACGCTGTCAGTATCAGGGGTCTCGCGGGTCAAAAATTCATTGTGCAATGATTTGCCTGCTCCCATTTAGTGCCTTTATTTAAAGTTTGATAAAAGTGAGAGAGATTTTAAATAAAACATTAAGACTTGGGCTGTTTACTGTGCTTTTGGATTTTTTAAAATTTTAAATCCATATTAAGCTATGATGGTTTAAAATTGATCAACTTTGATAGCTTTAAATAGATTCAGTGTAAAAAATCCAAAAGTGAAACAAATAGCTTTTACCTTTGATTAAAAACCTCTCTCACTGTCATTGGGCGGACTTAAAATAAAGGCACTAAATGGAAGCAGGCGAAGCACTGCATGACGTTCTGAGAGGAGCCCTTTATCCCCTCTTCACCAATGATAGTACCTGTACTTTTAGAAGCACTTTGAATCTTTGCTCAACTAAAAATATTAAGGTTTTTGAATATTTTATATTATAATTATATTTTAGTTTAATAAAGGGTGTATTGCAAGTTATGAAGATATCAATACAGCAACAAATACCTATAATTATTTCCAAGATAAATTTGAATGGATAGGTGTTGTAGAAAAATTATGATTTCTTGTAAAATAAGCTTGGTTACTGTCTAAAAAGACCCCACTTATTAATAACTCAATGACCAATATTGTGATAATGTACGCTCAAATACTGATTGACACTACTAATATACATTACATGTGTTCATAGATATGAATATTAGTGTTTTAAATTTATGATTGAAATATGAATGATTTGACTTTCTAGGTGAGTTTGCTGAAAGAGTCAATGCCATCTTCTACAGAAGTATATAACTTTCTTCCGTCCACTTGAAATGATATTGTCAAGTTTCTAGTCTTTTTGGTAGGGTAATAGTTTTGTTTACCTACATTTTTATACTTCATTTATATTTATGCTTTACACTTTTGTACATTTTTACTTCTTGAATAAATATTTTAGATTTTAATAACTGTATTTACTAATTTTTGCTTTGCATATATTTTATTCACAAAATCACTATTCATCTTCAGCCTGTGGGAGTAATAAACAACAGAAGATTTGGGTCAAACAATATATTTAAGAAAATAAAAGCGAATTTTTATTTTTTACTGCAATAAATACAGTTTAAAGTTGTAAAGTACCTTCTTAAAAATGCGTACTATTAATTTATAGTCAACTCTCCTCAATGATCACTCTACTTCTAGTTCCCTAAATGGCCATGACGAGGCCTCAGACCTGCTACAGTCATCGTCTGCATCACACGGGTGCCGGGTCAAATGTGGCTCTTTGTCTGATTTCTTAGACATGATGTCATCAAAATCTTCATCAGGAAATGTTAGGCACCTTAGTATTTTTTCATCTTCAATTTCGTTAGGTTTTTGTATATGTGCCCCAATAACTTCACGGGTAGCATCCTCTTCTTCTGAAGTAGTTTCGCCTAAACATTAGGACATGTTACATGTATCATGGGGCGCAAGATAAATCGATGAACATAGACAGAGACAAAACAAATGTAACTTGCAACCAAAAACTCTCGTCAGCGTAGAATTCAAAATCGATGTATTAAATGTATAGAAAATTATAGACCTAGCAAACGTTACATTATTGAAACTAACTCAGTAGATGTTTTCTCGTAGTATTTTTTAGTGTAGGAAGAATAACAAGAGAATATTAATACACATATTCTAAAATTAAAGTGTTCCCACAAAAATTCATTGGGAGCAGTGAATTCATTTTAATTTAATACATTTTAGTCATGTTTCTATTATTTTAGAGCTAGCATTAATTCACTTTACTATAAATTAATGTCTAACTGTAAACTATTCATTAATTTCCTTGTAAATATAACCATGAGGATTATTTGCTGTTAAAAAATTTTGCTAGCACCTAACTGAATTAGATGAAAGTAAACATAACCTTGAAATACTCTATCTTTACCTTTTTAAGCCCATTCTACAGAACGAGTAGTTTTCTACCCTGTGTGTCTCAGGTTATTGTATGTTTATATGTGGTTTATTACCTGTCGCCCACTCCACCTCTCCTCCGACTCTCTGTCCCGGTGTCTCGTTGTTAGCTCCAATCACAGCAGTACAGTGTTCAAACTCAAGGTCTTTATTGTCCACAATTGATTTGGAACAGTTCAACAAAGCCTCCTCGATTTCTACCTTGTCAGTCATTTCTTTTTTTACATAATCTACAATTTTGGAAACTGTAGTTTCATCTTTTTCCACTACTTCCCCTGCAGTCATCCACCACAGGGTAAAATGTAAAAGCACAAAACAAAAACATAGTTTGATCATGATTTCAGGAGAAAATACAAAGTAGGCCTCGTTTACTAGATCGGTCATTTCACAGCATTCAGGCATCATCAGTAAGAGATCCTTGATGGAGAGTTTCATCTTTGCAGTTGATATGTAGTATGCAGTGAACCCGACCCACGATAGAGCTGCTCCCCATGCCAACAACTTGTTTCTCAAACTCATTACTCGTTTAATTTTGCTATTTCTACAAAAAAATTAGATAAAATTTTGTCATTATAAATATTAGTCGTAATAATATCCTTGGCAACCAGACTAGTTTTTAATTCTTCAACCCAACAGGCAAGACGTGGTACAAAGACCATGCAGTCTAATAGCATTTACATTTCTGTAACCTAATCACATCATTTAGTCATTCATGTCCAAATTAGAAGTAGAAAAATACTTACTTCCACACAAAACCTTAAAAGAGAACCTAATGTAGAAGTATATTATTTCTGTCATTTGAGATACATCAATATGGTAAAATTTGTACTCAAATAGCTAATTTGGGTAAGAAACTCTAAAATGATTTGATTCTACTTTGAAATGTATTAAGAAATTGAAAGAAAAGAAAAATACTGGAGACTCCTCAGAGATAATTTTGGCATTATGGTTTGCCAAGAAATGTCTTGATAGTCTGATTTTCACAAATATTGGTGCATTTACATTGTGATTAGTGCCTTCAGATCACTCACAGAAAATAATAAAAAATAAACTGAATAACCAAGGCAAGGGGGCTAGAAAATATGTAACACTGTAAAATGTACAAACATTTTATTTACAAAGCGTTATAAAACATTCCTTGATAAATATAAACATCATAAACAAGGTATTGGAATGTTCTTAGGAATTCGGAATTGAACTCAAATACCATTAATCTTGAAAAATAATCTTCAAAAATTAATCTTGAATTATATTTAATAATTATAATTTACATATATTTAAATCTACAAGTTTAAATTACTTTATTTTAAGGAAGGTAAACTTAAATGGATATTTCATAACCTTTATTTATTTTTTACTGACATCTTCAAGAATTAATTAACTGTAATGCAGAAACAATATTATAAAGGCTACCACTTATTAGACCAGGATATTGCCACTTTTCACCACATGACCCTCAATACAAATCACAAAAATTTGTACAGGATGGTGTTTAAAATTTAATGTTTTTGGCTAAGACTGTCTTAGTATTGGTGGCTATTGAAAATTTACTACAGTTATTGCTATGATCTCAATACAGTAGAGTCCTGAAAACCCGAACTTGGATAACCCGGAATTCTGTATAACTTGGGAGGCCTGCTAGAGCAGTAAAGCGCACTGGGTTCCAAGACGCTAAAGCTCCATGACATTTTCAAAAACCCGAGCATCGTTCAGTCCACATTCGTTCGGGGTTGCAGGTCTCTACTGTATCATTTCATCCAACCTTAGAATTTAAAATTTTTAAATCATTTGTAAAGCAACTTAATAGTTTTTCCTCAGTACTATATTACAGTAGATATAATTTGTATTACACTCGAGAGGACACTTTTAAAATTTAAAAGTAAACTTACAAGACCAGTTCAAAATTTACAGATGGATAAAATCCTAAGTGTAGAAGAAAATTTTATGTTTTTATTTTCTTTAAGCTGGTGTAAAATGTCAAAAAGAGATAAAAGTCAACATCTTTAGATCAATCTTATTCAATTCAAATACTTGCTTGCTGTTTCTTTCAACTATTGCATTACAATATTTTGTGAGAATTTAAAAAAATGAACGAGTTTGCTTTTCTGTGTAAACTTGGGTTTTAGAAAGTTGTAATTTTTGCCTCTTGAGTTATCATGGCGACTATTACTTTCAATTGTTGTTTATACCAGAGATTTCTTAAAATATATTGGACAGCAGTACAGTAACTTAGTTACTAATTTAAAACTATAAAAAATGGGACAACAATGACTAATTACAACAATATTCTTAGCATTGATAAAAATTCATCATGTATTGTTCAGTTTTAAATAACAAAACAGATATATTATCTAAAATGATTTTCATTGTCACTACTTATTTCGTAAGTTGGACAATAGGTCCATTTAGGTAATTAGGTAATTTAAACAACCCTTAATTAAATTGAATTATTGCTTAGAAGGTTATGAAAATACCAGTTATTCTTCTTTCCGACAATCAGAGAATAATGAATATAATACTTGAACTCTTTCTTGTAAAGTTTGTCTTATAATGGTACAGTAAACTAAATGTAAACTAGTTAAGGTTTACTAATTTTTAACACCTGATATGTATGAATAACAATCAAAAGTAAGCTCTCTTCTTTCATTTATTAAAATGTTATTAGGCCTTTTATCTAATATTGTAGTAGATATACAGATATTAAAACTATCAATATAAAACACTGATAATCACTGTACATTTTTTAAATTGCTTAATGTTTTTTTAAGTGACTAGAATAAAATACACCTGAGCTATCCGAACAACATTCACATCTCATAAGCTCGCTTCCTTTGTATCCAGCGATGATGATGGTTCAACTGATGGTGTAGACTGTTGAATTTTCTGAAAAAGTTGATTTCATCACCATCTTGATTTAAATTCAAATCCTGTTTAGTATTACGTTTGTATAACAGAGTACCCCCATGATAAGGAGGTTTTCTTTATTTTCTATACAGAATATGTGTTTTGAGTGAAAATTTGACCTTTCTCATCCTTGCAATTTCCTTTCCTTGGATTGCAATATAAAATCCTGATTAAGGTTCTGTTTTCTTACAATGAATATAAAATTAAATTTGGGAGAAATTTTGATCGTGATACAGTTAATGTACTCATAACCTTTTTCGTTAATGTCGGCCGGATTAACCCTTCTAGGATAGATGGATCCAAGTCAAATCTGAAATACATTCTCAGGTAACAAAAGTAGATAACTTTCTTCTCATAAAATGTCAAATATTTTAGAAATGGTCTTTTTATGATAAATACTTTTTTTTGTCTTTTTTACTTTTTTTTATCTTTTTTTGTTTCTATATACATTTCTGGATATTATTCACTGCAACTGACCTTGTGGTTTCTGCCTCAGTTTCTTGTTCCATGAAGGGTGGTTAAGGTCAATCGTATTGCCCCAAATACTATATTAAATTATAAAACCACGATAAAGGACATGTCTTTTTATTGCATGTATTGCTTTATGTAGTTTATTGATAATTTTTTTTTTTAATCATAAAACCATAAAAAACTCTTGCAATACTTTATTCTTGTTGTGCAAGATAGTAGCTTGATTTTCCTAGCTTATGATTATTTTATTTATAAAATGCCGCGTAGTATTTTTAGCTAACTTTCAGAAATATGTTAATTGGTATGATTATGGTAATTTAAATGATATTTTACACGGAGACTACACTAAAGTGGTCTGTGAGGGGGACCCATTACAACTTGTGACTAGAATAAAATACACCTTGTTGTTACCTTTAACTCCGTATCCAAAATTGAGTCAATTTGTTGGTACTCTTTCCCAGAACGAGGCCTCATTGTACAGACTGCTTGGTGTCCAAAGCTATAAAATATTGATTATTAACAACATGAAAGTGATCAATACACCATTCATAAATATATAGTTCTCAACCAAAGACTTATTTAAGAGACTTACTATAGTGGTAGTCACAAAATTGTGAAAGTGAATTTACCACAATGTTTCCAATTGGGGACGACTCATCCAAATGTTTTCATCTGTTGTTAACCACTAAGCAAAAATAAAAACCGACAACACTATTTAAGAATAATGGAAATCCGCAACTAAACTTTAAATTCCAAGGCTGAAAATTTCATGTTGCCTAGTGCAATGAGTGTAGATACTGTATAATAGTAAACTAAACAAGTAAACTAAACACATGACCATCTAAATGAAACAATAATTGTTTCATTATTACATTAATGTGTTTCAATAAATTCATGAGTTTCACAATATACAAAAATGATAATAAGAAATATACAGTATACAATTTTTAGTTATTTCAGACTACCCTTGAACCTCCTGTAAATAAATTAAATTATAAAATTATTATAGTTTACACATTTTAAAAACATTTTCTAGTGGCCCCTGTCAATTTGTAAAAAAACCAACACCCACAAAAAATACACAAACAAAAAAGCATTGTTTTTTCCGTACGTGGGTGTAACGTAAGGTGTTCTCGATGACCCCTAAATTTTTCTGGTTGTGATTGTGAATGCATTGAAATCACCTAACCACAACATGTCCGAAGCACCCAATTGGGAAACGGAAAATCAAGCATGTATTTTTTTTTTCTTTTACAAATTAACAATGGCCTTCATTTATTAAAAAGTGATTTTCTGAACTATATAAAAAAAAACAAAAAAGGTAGATTAAAAAAAAGGTTGGAAGATTTCTCTGACCATTGATAATGCATCAATTTAGAACTCAATTTGAGAGGCTTTTACCTACTTTGAATGATACTGTTAATTTATCTTTAACTTACTGAAGGCTGTCCGGAGTGTCTGAGGAGCTGTAGGACGAGAGGGAGAGTGTCTCAAAGTAGTCGGACATGTCGGATGTGCCGCTGCTGGTACTGCGGGAGTCCATGTATGGCACAGCATTGCTGGGGCTTAGGCATCCTGCGAAAAACATGGGAGAGTCATACAATCTGTGAGATGGGGAGCTGTGTTGATCATTACAAGGATAATATTCACAGTGATAAATTACCAATTAGAAACAAATAAAATTTGACATTATACTTGCCAGGCACCTTCCATGTACCCCTAGGGATCACAGGGCCATCAATAAGGCCATTGAAAAATCAAATGAAGGGATTTCCAATGAACAAAAGAGATGTAGACAAAAACTTGTTTGGCTTAGAAAGTGCTCAAAAGAAAACGAGTTATTCTGAATTTTAGCACAGAATATTGAAATTGAAATAAACATACCTCTGGATTCCCTTTTTGCATGGAAAATGGGGACTTCAGCTTCTGCAGATGAGGATTTCATGGGTACTTCTACTTTTTGAAATTGGAAAGCTAGATCTCGCAGGGGATCAACAGACTTTGATCTTCTTGGCAGAGATGAATGGAAACATTTACAAAGTAAATCTTTATCGGTTGTTGTGTAAGTGTATCTTCTACTAATTCCTGAACTACCTGGTTTCAGATCACCTTCAGCGAAATCTTCGGTTTGTTTCTTCAAGGAACAGCTAGACACTCCAGAATCATTTGAACTTGATGAGTCTCTGTTGTGATTTGACTTGTTGGGTGCACTAGAGGATCTTCTGACATGAACAAGAGGTTCAGTTTGATTTGATCTGACAAATTGAATATTTTCATATTGTCCATGGTCTTTGTTGGCCGAGAGTTCTTGCTGCCTTGAAAAACAATGTGGTGCAACATTTACATTTTCATTACTATTTTTGTCATCATTCATTGTAATGGTTTCCATGTTGAAATCTACAGACTTTTTAGATTGCGTCTTGTGATTATGAATGCTCTCATTATCCTTGCAATCACTAGTAGTATTATTGGGTTGAACTGATCTATGTGTTGCAATGAGTGATTCTTTCAAATTATTTGCTGAGTCTGCAGAACAAGATCGTTTCCTTGAAACCAAATTGGTGATTTCACTCTCTGATGATTCATGTAAGCAACCCAACACTCTTCTTCTTAGGTATGGGCTGTTGGCTGCAGATATGGACTGGTTGAACCCAAACATCGTAGAACCACCTGTCCTATGCATTTCTACATCAGATCTTCTTCTACTTCTTTCTGTGTTATGGTCTGTTAAACTTGGTGAACTCGCAGCTCTCTCGCCTCCACTCATCATCTGTTGTTGGTATAATTTCAGTTTGAAAAGATCTTGGCTGCTCATTGTGGAAGGCCCTCCAATAGGGTGCATTGGAAGATAACCTGGGACGTGTCTCCCACATGAACTAACTGGTTGCTTGTCACAAGTTCTGATGCTGTTTTCAGAACCAGAAGGTTCCATCATGAGATAATCATCTTGTTTATCCCTTGGATTTGGTGCAGGCCACTTACATTCATGTCTACACTTTGTGCATATCTTGATCCCTTGGCTCTCCGGAGTTTGAGGTGTTGTGTTAGTGCCAACTGATTTTGACTCATTATCAGTTTTATTATTTTCCTTCTGATTATGACATGATTTTTGCATCATATCCTTAGAATTTTCATAAAACTCCAAGGATTTAACAAAATCAAAGTTCATGTAGTTTTGTCTTGTATCACTGGTGTTAAAATTAACTCCATTTGAATCGTGGTCAGATCTTTCATTTAATATTTTATTATCATTACTAGGTCTGCTTTCACTTTCTTCACTATGCTGATGTGGTTCTGGTTCTGAAGTTGTAGACTGCAATTTGTCGATTACAATTTGGTCTTCAGAAGCTTGCCTATTTCTAATCTTCTTAGACTTGTCCACGGTTGCGTAAACTGAACTTAAATTGTTCAGAAGAACTTGACCTCCGCATTGAGTTACTTTCTGAAAATAAAAATCAAACATATGTATATTCTTATTTCTAGTTAGTCAAAATAAAAAGTGAATGAAACATCAATATGGACTGCTTATTCAAAACCTACTTGCAGGACCATCAGTTAAACTCCTATCTATTTGCTTTATTTTGATTAATTTTTTTTAATCAAGGTTTCATTGAATAAGTAATTAGATTTCCAACATGCCTTAAATCCTTTTTTCCTACTGTACTTGTTTTCAAAATATAAAAAAAAATATGGGTCTCCATATTGAAAATGAACACCTATGAGTATTGATTTATTTGCTTAAGAATTTGTCCTCGATTCATTAAGCTAAATTGTTACTAACTTAAATAAACATTCTAAAATGAAAAAATTATGACAGGAATTAGAAATACGATAGTATATTTCCTTTCAATGTTGAAATGATGCCTTTTATTATTGAGATGGAGTTTTGGAACATTCTGTCTACGTAACAAAATTGTTTATAAAGACACATAAATTTGAACTAACACGGTTTTTGGCTTCTAGGGACCTGAAACAACAAAATATCATGGCTTACTTAGGTCTTACTGTGACTACTACTACCATGACAACGTATTCCCTATGGGAGAAATTTGCTAAATGCATAAGGTCACACACAAATAACTTGCAAGGATAGTACATGCTATGTTAAAACCGTAGGGGCATACTCAAAGTACTTTGTGCAAGGGCGGCGGGGCTGTGTTCTCTCTACCACTGCCTCTCCGGCAGTAGGGGAAGAACATCCAGTTCTCGGCCCAGCAAAGCATCCGCTGGCAGGGGCACGCGACCATGTGCATCTCGTCACTCTCCATCACCACTCTGGAACAACAAGTGGAAAAAGAAGTGTGATGTCCGCATCTGTAGCAATCTATAAGCTGCACTATCACAAACCATACTTCTCATACATCTTTCACAGCATAGGAGGGTTTGAAACTGATTTACAGTGGCAAAAACTCTCCCGGCCTACATGAAGTATAAGTGACAAATAATAGGTAAAATGATTAAATAAAACTTTCCTTAATCCTGTGTGAGAATTATTTTTATGTTGTGTTTCTTATATGTCATGTGTACCTACTTTATGTGCACCACTAAATCACTTTCAAACACAACTATGGTATGGGAAGTCTACTCACGTTAGTGTATTCGTTGTCAATGATTGTATTTTCTTTTAACACGCAAGGACTGCACTGCAAGCACAAAATATGAAAATAACAAATTATGTACAGTCGACTCCCTCTCGTTCAGACTACAATGGTCCCGGCGCGGATGGTCCGGACAAAGTCTTGGAAATGAGTCATCGACTAGCCAGGTTTCTCACAGCCAAAATTTAGCTGGCTGGGTAGCTAAGTGGTTATAATGCTCGCCTATGAATCCAAAGGTTGCCGGTTCGATCCTGAGAAAAGTTAATAGGTTTTTAAAGGTTCGATTCCGGACCCAGTTGCCATTTGTCATTGGGCTATTAATTAATGATGCTTTCTAACAAATGGTCAATGTTAGATAGTAACAAGACTGGGGTTTGGACCGTTCCCCGTCAAAACGTAAAAAAATGCCAATGGCGTAGACACAAAAAAATTAATAAATAAAATTTTTTTTTTTGTGTAAGATATATTCTTACAAGACAATTATTTGAGTAAAATTGTACGGAAAGTTACCACATCATAGTAATTTTATAAATAAAAAATTGTTTCACATTTCTTCAAAATATAAATCTATGAAGTTTTTATTTGTGTTGCTTAATTATTTTGCATTATTTTCAATTGTCGGGTGGTAAGTTAGTTTTTTCAATGACACAAAAATAGCCAAACCCTGTAATGTTTAAGCCATAAAAATTGTCTTTAAATGTAAATATAATACATAAACAATTAAAGATTGTTATATACATAACTTAACAATTGCTGGATGGTCCAGAATCTTTTTTGATGGCCTGGTTCGGAGGTGTCCGTATTAGAGGGAGTCAACTGTATTAATATGATATTAACGATTTCTTCGTAATATCAATTCCACATGTTATCATCTCTATGAATTGCTGAACTGGTGCTAAATGATCACATTTGGCTCTATGAATTTGTGAACTGGTGCTCAATGCTCACATGTGGCTCTAATGAATTGGTGAACTGGTACTCATTGCTCACATGTGGCTCTATGAATTGGTGAACTTTGTCAAGGCTCACATGTGGCTCTATGAATTGGTGAACTGGTGCTCATTGCTCACATGTGGCTCTATGAATTGGTGAACTGGGTCAAGGCTCACATGTGGCTCTATGAATTGGTGAACTGGTGCTCAATGCTCACATGTGGCTCTATGAATTCCTACTCTATGGATTGGTTTATATGCAAGTACATGGATCTCTGTGTTATTACCTACGTCAAACTTTTTTCAACAGATTTTTCTTATTCATCATCTATAGTAAATTATTCTTCTAAAACAAATAGATTTAAATTGGTAAATCATATAATCATACTTACCTTGTTAGGAACTGATTTTTTTGTATGGAGGTGCACATCTGTTTGCGTTCCATCAGTACTGGAGGTGGTGTGTCATAATTTCCAAAATCTGTTTCAATGTTTTCCTTTATTGTTTTGGGAGTATCATAAAACTCAGGCTCTCCAGCCAGAGGGTTTTGAAACCAATGACAATTTTGTTCCTACAACATTCATTAAAAATATTATACAATCATTTAATGCAGTATTAAAAGTTAGGCGTAAACATGTATGTATAATCTATACAAACAATAAAAAAATGTAGAGCTATTGTAAATATAACTAAACATTTAAAAGAGTTTTGTAAAATTTTTTATAACTTTAAATACTCAAAAGTTAGTTAAACTATGTATAGTATACATTAATTTAATTTTTTTTAGTGATGTCTGGGGCAGAGTAAAAATTTGAAAATTAAGATCAAATGATCAGTTTACTTAAAAAAGTTCACTAAATTTAATTTTAGAAGTAGTAAGATAATCATCAAGTTTAAGTCGTTAAGAGAAACAAGTTAATAATCAGCCTTTGTAATATCTGTAAATTATTGCTACGGGGTAAATAAATAGATGCTACAATTATTTTGGATTTAATTGCACATTTTGCTGATTCAATTTCCTTTTGCCTCAGCTGGTTAGTTACTGTACGATGGCTAATATTCAGTAAAACTACATTCATTATGTCTATCCGTATATTTATGACACATCACAAGAGATCTTGGGTAGTTTTTGACACACAGTGCTATACCCATTTTTATTTTAAAATATTAATTACCATATTTCTTTGTTTTGGAGGGGAACATTACCTTCGGGCAGGCATAGCCTTGCTGCAGTTTAGGGACGTCATAGTTGTCATAAGGGTTGACCGTCAAGTTGCAGGCACAGCTGTTCGGAGCGTTTTGTTTCTTCTTGGGGGAGCGGTCGGCTGAGCTCTTCTGGGGCTGGGAGCCACAAGATGTGGACTTGGAGGGTTGGCAGCTGAGATGTCCAGGCTTCGGGGGCCTGGCAGGGGGGCAGCAAACGCACCTTTCAATCCCAGAGGCATTTTGGTTGTGTTTTGAGCTCCTGGAATACATTTTATTTTTATGGTTGATGAAAAACAATAAAATGTAATTTCCTAAGATAAATTTAGTATATTGCAGAGGTGTAATCCTCAGTATACTCAGTTCTAAGGAAATGAACAAAAATGCTCAATATCTAGGTATGTTTCAAAAATGAAATGATTGATTTGTAAATAATGTGACATGCCAGAATTTTCACAAACCTGGACACTGTTTGGTCTACATTAGTGTGGGTGTCTGAGACTCTACTGTACTGCACTATTACTGTAAACCATCTAAAACATCATTTATGTAACTTTATCATAACACTAGCTGTGTAGAAAAGTTATTTGTTTGGTTACTCCCAGGGTATTTTTAGAATTTGGAGTTCCCTTTATTAGCGCTTTAAGAAAATACTTCCATTAGGTTTTAGAAGGAAATAGTAGACGTTAAGGACTTGTAACCAAAAAAAAAAAAAACTTATATGCTAGTTTTTTAATAATTGGATAATTATTAAGATACTAGTGGCTCATAGGGGCAAAAGCCCCTAATCATATAATTAAAATAGCATGAACCATAGCGTATTACCATTTCATCCAATACGAAGGTTTCCAGAAAATTTAATTTTAATTTGCGGTATATAATATTTTAACAATACCATTTGAACAGACCATTCGCCCCCAAGTACTCTTATCAATCCTGTACTATTAGGTCACCCGTTTGTAAATGCTCTATTTTGTCTGTTGATCGATCTATGATAAATAAGTTTTGGAAGAAATCATAGTCCCTTCATTGAGCTATGACGGATTTTTAATATAAAATAGAAAAACGGCAATGAAAAAAAACCATGACGGATGTTCAGCACCCATTTCAGAGTCAATAAACTTTCAATACTTTGTATCATACCCATTTCATTGTATAGTTTGTCCTCAAATTGAATTGATTTTTAGCTCCTGTCAGATTTTTTTATGTTTTATTCACCAAATTTAAACACAGTACCTCAAAGTGCATCTTCACTTGCTGTCAATATTCGTCCCTCCTAATCAAAACTCTTGATTTAGTGTAAACAAAGCAGAATTTTTTAAAATCACTACATGGAGAATATTTAAGGAGAACCTTTCAGAAAATGATAATTCTTATATATTTCCCATTTTGTTGTGAAGTTTTTTACCTGCTGCATTTTCCTCTAGTGTGTAGGACAAACGTCTTTGATTTTAACTCGTATTCTATAATCCTACGATCTATGAAATGATTTAAAGGTTTCTGGGAAAATTCAGCTAACAGAATACCATAACTTCACTAACTGATACACTTTAAGTATCAATTAATGCGTCTTTGGCATTCAATGTGATCATTTGACACTTTTCGTCTTGCAATAAAACAGACACTATGGTATTTAATGGAAATAATGTAGGTGTTTCTCAAACCACAATTCATCGCCCATTGCATCTCGTATCACGATCAGAACGCATTTTATGATTTGCATACACACTCAGTTTTTTAACAATTTAAATTATAGCAACAACAGTAAAATCAACAGTCAATTTGTAATAGTATGTAAGGTCAATTCTCCTAGTAGAATTTTTAGTCGCTCAAAGACACAAAACGTCTTATTATAGTATTACCACTCTAGGGTTAATTTTTGTCATTTGGCTATGAATAGTTCTTTACTCAATATTATCATCTGTCCCTCGTTTTAAAATAAACCAAAACATATGTTTCAATGTACACAAAGAAGACATTTTTCGAATCCCCATGCTATTCTTATGGAGGACGTTTTACTATATTACTCATTTCCTTGTAACTTTATGAATAAGCTTAATGGGACAGAAACCTTTAATTTGAGACCCTTACCATCTTCCTGAAATTTGTAAAACGCTCACAATTTCGCCCAAGAAATTCCGCCTACAGAATTATATATAGATTGCTTCTCTTGGTGTGAATTATTTTGTTATCTTCACTCAATGTTATCATCTGTGTCTCATTTTGAAATTAAACCATAACACATGTTCTAATATATATACAAAGCAGACGTTTTTCTAATCCCCATGCTATTCTTATGGAGGACGTTTTATGTGATTTCTCATTTCCTATTAACATTATGGACACGCCGATAGTTTTCCCTCGTGCATGGGACTGAGACCTTTAATTTGAGACCCCTCCCATCTTTCTGTAATGTGTACAACGCTCACAATTTTGCTCAAGAAATTCAGCTTACAGAATTATATATATAGATTTATGCAGTGATTGGCAAGCATGTTTCTTTTCCTTCTTTTTACTCAGCATGTATGTATTATAGTAGAAATTCACGCACACCGTTAGAATGGTAATGCACTGTTGATAATCAGAAATCAATCATAATTTACATCGACCTTCAGAGCTATTTCCTAAAGGATTGTTAAGTGTCAATGTTAGAAGTTTAATTGATTGCATAGTTACATCAATTTATAAATTATGAATTGGTTGTAATAACTGTATTTAAAGCAGAGAAATGTTTGAAGCTTACCAGCAGTCTGGACCGACTCTTTTAGCAACATAAGAGTCATCTTCAGTGTATCCTTGGTTGTGTACTACATGCGGAGGATTACATTTTTCATTACTTCTCGTTTGTTCATATTTTGTCACTGAAATAAATAAAAAAGTATAAATCCTGTAACATACAAAAACTATCGAGAATGTAACTATATTTTTTTGGTATAGAAACCTTTACTTGTATTTTACCATATCTTATACATTGAATTGTACATTTATTTTGTAAAAAATAAAACACATGTGTAGCTATGACTTAATTAAAATTATTTGTTTTGGATTAAATAAAACTTTTGATAATGCTTATTTTGGTTTTTCCTCTTGATCATGTCAGGCACTGTAGATGTTGGAGCGGCCGGGTATTACTTGAGATTGGGAAGGGAGCAAAATAAACAATTAGTTATATTTTTCACATAACACGCTAGGGAAAATAATCCTGGTGCTCCAAAAATTTCAATGTATTATTTTGAAAGACTGACAGTGCAAGAGTTTCAATCCAACAACATGGCTGTCGTTAGAAGGCCGTAGAACTGGTAAAATCCTTGGCATACAATGACCACTGCAGGGCTCTCAAGGAGCTAGGAATCCTGACAGTTTACACCCAGTAAGTCCTCAGTCTGTTGCCCTTTAAGGAAAAACTTTGTTTGTTTGGAAAGAGGGAAAGCCAGCAAAGTTACAGACCCAGAAAACCCAAATATTGGACTTGCCATGGTGTAGACGCAGCCACACTCTTAAGATCTACCCTCACTCCAGAATAATTAAAGCTCTTTAACACCCTCTGCTGAAGAGAGTGTGAGATTTGGACAGCTCGAAGTTATTAGCTGCACGGCTACCTGGTTGACAGACCCTTTACTCTTGAGGAGCTAAACAAACGGCCAATGATAACCAGCTGTAATAATTACTCAGAACTGAAAAATATTGAAAAATCGCCGCAGTCACAGTGTTATTTTATTTAGTGATTTTTTTTTAATAATTATTAGTTTTAAGTCAGTTTGTGCCAATTGATGCAATCTATCCGAAAATGTCGGTCAGAGATGAATCACACAAGTATCAAGTTTGTAATCCAAGTCTGCCATGTTAACATCTGTGTAAGTGAGTGACCAAAATTGATCATATAATAATAAATCCTCCTCCTCTCCCCCCCTCCCCCCCCAACCATCCTTAGACCTTGAACTCTAAGAGCATTGAATATGAAAGCAATTAACATAATTTAAATTATAGGCTTATCTTGCTAAACTTAAACATCAAAAGTAAAAGTATATGCTGATTTCCAACAGATCCCATGGCTCTTAATAAAGCTCAATACAGTATTCGGGACATTGAGGTGGTCAGTTTGTTCACCTGTGTTGTTGGCCTCCATGGTCCAGGCGGGAGTGAAGGAAGTGTTAGGGGTCATGGCTGCCGTGGATGACCGAGACAAGGCCCCCAGCTTGCTGATGCAGCTGGCACAACGCTCCATGCCCCCATCTGGCCACCCACCCTCCTGCCGACAAGAGGACATTCAGTTTGGTTCAAGTTTTAAAAGTAAACTTTTAATCTAAGAGAAAATTATAAAATTACAGTCTAGACACACCTAAGAAGGGCACCTAATCCTAGGACATTTTATTACGTGGGTAACCTTTCAATTTCTCCAATAGTAGTTTATGCAAGAAATTGTTTTATGGAGATTTTTAAGATTTTAGAATTGACCACAAACTATAATTTCACACCACTGTAATGTGACACTATGTAATGTTGATGATTGTAAATAAAGATGATTCTGGTTCTAATTGTTAGGCTTGTCACATGTAAGTTTAAAAACAGCGAAGCGAGTGTTTGAAATATCTCATGAGTGGCTTAAAGGCTGAATACAATTGTTGCATACACTACTTTATATACAACAAACAAATTTGGTAAATTAAGATTCAAGATTCAAGATTTTTATTGTCTTTAGGCTCTTTACAAGTGCAATCGACAAGGTCAATACATAGCATTTTCAGTAAACTTAAGGTGTTACAGTAATCTTTCTTTTTGGTAATGATTAATTACAAGTCAAATTATAGAAAACATAAAATACAATAAATAAATAATAAATTACTCTACACACAGTGACCTCATACATTGAACCATAAAAACACACAAAACAATACAATAAATACATAATTTAAAATCTTAAGCTACTTGTATCACAGGTCATGAAATCCTCTACTGAATAAAATATGTTTTCCTTAAACCATTTTTCAGTTATTTTCTTGAATGTTTGCAAGGGTACAGTCCATGCCTTATCTGGTAACTTGTTAAACATTTTAAGCTTCATTATTATATGACTACTATTAACTTTTTCTAACTTTACCTGAGGTAATTCTAAAAGGTGGTTTGTTCTAGTTGGATACTTATGTAAATCCTGTCTGACTCTATAAAAATTAAGATTCTCTTTAACACTAACTAAACAACAAAATATATATAAACTTGGGAGGGTCATAATTTGTAATTCTCTAAAAATTGGTACAGTAAGTACCAGGCTAACCGAGCCTTGTTCGTTGGTTTTAATTCACTTTTGCTATAGTGTCAGTGTACTGGTAATAAGGCTAGTAAATTTCCACCACCAACCGACTATACCTCTTCACAGTTACCAGCTGTTTGAAAAAGACTGCTTAATTTTAATGTTCCTTTATTTTTGTGTACCTTTCGTTGTTATTTCATTACCAAAATAGCAACCCATAAGACCAATGTTAAAAATTACGATTTTTAAACTTAAATTTAGACCAAATTCGATTTTTTCTGGGATTTAAGCTGTTTCTTAATATATTTTTGGGCCAAAACACTCTTAAATCCAAAGTTTAAGCAAAATCTAACCGCTAGATTTCGAGATTATGGAACACACATCCCTTCAGAAGTCGTTTGTATTATAGTATAGGATAAACATGTCAACAATTTATAGATTATGGGCGGTCACCCATAAAAAAAGTAGCCACACAGATGTCGCTTTACCACATATTCGATCCCACTCACATATGATCACACTATTTGCAGTTATTAAAAGAAGAAAATTTCACTCTATAAACAACAAAGTGATTTGTATTGTAGTATAATTTGAAATGCTTGTTGTATAATACCAAAAAATATTACTGATCAAAATAGGAGTTTTACGGAGTCTCATTATCGAAAAGGAATTAAATAAAAGAAGGTTCCGTCTCAGATATCAATTAGACTTTTCATAAAGGCTACTTTCGTACAAATATCTCAAATTTAATAGATTTAGCTACGACAATTCATACTCTTTGATTCATAAAACATTTCAATAGTCATTAACAATGCTTTTTAACAGTAATCATGTATAAATTTAAAATGTAACCCTGTAAGCAAAATATACTATACAACTAGTACTTGAATATGTTTGTTAAAACGAGGCTAAAAAAAATAAAATAAAAACAGTTATTAGCTCAATACTACAGAGCAGTCCCAGTGGACCAGAATGATGCCTACCCTGGTGTGAGGATCCGTGGGGTCAGCCACGGAGCTGGCATCTGCGAAGTCCGTAGCCGTGTCCGCGGCCGACCAGCCGAGCTCCTCGTGGCCGCAGCTACACCCGCAGCAGCTCTCCTCTGCGGCCACACTCTCCGCAGTCAGCGGCGGAGCCTCGAGGCCACTCATGTCTGAGAGGCGGGTCTCCGGCCGCCCATGGCTGCTCTTCTTGGGACTGTCTGTGGAACCATCACAAGTGGATTTAAGAAAATAAGTGCATTCTTTGATTAGATCTTGCTCTTTATTGAAATACATATTGTACAATATTATATTATACTGAAGTGAAACCATTTCCCTTTCGCTATAACAAAATTTTCATTTAAATAAATTATGCGTTGTGTAATTTCTTAAAATTAATTTTTTATATGGTATGGATCCGATGGTTTCTATAGGGTCGCTGAAGCCAGATCTTGCTTGGACTAAAAAACATTTTAATACCGACCCTGTGAAGGGATGTACTGGTCAGGGAACATGCCAAGATCTTTTCAGCTCCAAAGTTGCCCATCCATGACTTCCCCTTTAGGTAAATTGTTGTCCCGAAAACCACCTCTGAATATAGCTTCCCAGATTATGGGTACTAACTTCTCCGTCCATACCAACAGGACTTCCTCCTGATACACTTTCCAAAGTTGGAACAAGTCATTGATTGCTGACTTGACAACTCGACTGTAGGTGGTATTGATCTTCCTCAGAATCAGAGATTCTTAATCATTTTCCGCACAAGAATACGAAGATGTAGTTGTTTGAAATCCAAATGGTAAATTATACTAGACCATAAATGTGGCTGTGGGGTGGAGTATCAAAATGTGGATCACATAATCAGTCAGAAGTCACAAACAACCTTTACTGGGTGCCTACCCCAAAAACCTAGTTGGCCTGCAGAATGCAATTGAAGCTGGGCTGGAAGGGCTCAGCGCCCTGTATATTTCAATTTGTAACTAGAGATTAGCAAATTAATTTTAATGTTTGTTATATTATACTCTGGTGTTTTGCAATGCAGACCTAGATTTAATAATTATTTATTATATTGCCACCATATGGTGGCTGTCTAAGAAACTATACACTATTTGCTTTATTTGAAGATTCAAACCTGATGCATTTCTGGACGCAGGTCTTTTCCTAGTTGACAGTTTCCCCTCTGCGGCCAGTCTGAATGTCCGGGTGATCTCCTCCCCTTGGTCTGTGACCAACACGTACAGCCCCTCCCCCTTCCCACAGCGAGAACCACCCTCAAAACAGAACCTCGACTCCACCACACCGTACCTCCTGAAACAGAAAATGCTATAACAGTCATCTTGTCCAATCTTCTTCTGATGAAATATTGCATTTAAGTAATTAAAACTATAAAAAAGTTTTATCTGGATATTAAAAAATTTGCTGCCTATTACAGTTTTGTGGATCACTGTATTACAACAGTTACCTAGATCTTTCATTCATAAATAAATAATTATTCTAAGTAGGGTTTGAAACAACAAAAAACCAAGTCTTGGATGTCCTCTTTTTTACACATGTCGTATTTGATAGAAACACATGTGACAGAACACATGGAACAGCAACGATGTCCCACGCAAGCATTGCACAAGACTATTTTGTGAGTTACCTGAGCTGGTTAATCTGCCAGCAGCCGACCAGCCGAGGTGGCACCCCCACCGTGAGACAGAACTGACGTTCCAACACGTGCAGCAGCGCGGGGCCCGGGGCCAGCTTGGCTCTCTGAGGCCCTGACGACACCTGCACCAGAAACTGCTCATCTGGACACACAAGGGGAATATAATTATGGTTTGTATAATTTTGCAGCATTTAGAGAAATGGATACTAGTTACTCCACTTGTGCAAAGCATCACTCAAGCTGTTCACCAATGTTAATGAAATCTTATTTATGTAGGACAAATTTAAACCTAGATGAATATGCTCTTAAACCAAAATGAAATAATATAGGAAACAGTGAGGATACAACAATAAGACTAAGACTAAGGCCGGTTCCTACGTGAGCGACAGATGCGACGCGATGAGAGCGACCGAAGCGACACCAGCGACATGCTTGCATCGCCATAATGTTATACATTGTATATTGTTGTCGCTCTTGTCGCTCACTAAGAATGCTCCGATGCTTATACATTTGTTTGAAATTTTGTCGCTCTCGTCGCGTCGCATCTGTCGCCCACGTAGGAACCGGCCTAAGGGGAAGTGTTCAATTATTTTGTTGCAAAACAATTTTGATAATATACAAATTAACTATAGGGTTATGATTTTAGTAGACATCTAAATGAGTAACTTTTCATACAGGACATTCAAAAACTAGATAACATTACGTAAATCTAACGTAAAACTGTTGACAAATAGCCTTACTAATTGGTTCAATGACAACTGGATCCAAAATTGACCATGTCACAAATGAAACTGGGACCTCCAGATTAAAATTTGAGTTCTTTAATGACTTGGCTAAGCAGAAAATTACTCTTTGCTATATTTTCAATGAAATATCAACAAAAAGTCAACAAATATATTTATAACTCTGTATTTATTTTACTGGTGTACTTGTTGCTCAAAATCAAACAAATTAATTCTTTGTACTATATGTCATTGCTAAAAAATGGTTTGTGGTATGTGTAAACACTGAACTATTTTAAATATAAGATTGTTTTGCAGCTAGATTGTTAGATAAATGTCTGTGTTGTTCTGTTACCTTCACCAAGATTGTTAGCGATCTTGACTTGCCACTGGATGAGTCTCTCCCTGGTGTCAAACGCCAGAACCACGGTCAAGTCCTGGCAGATGATGGCTATCGTGTTGGACTCCTTGTCCAGGGTGAAACCTAAAACATGAATATGGCTTAGTTAGGGGTTAGTTTGTTTCATGTAAAGTTATAAATTTAATGTATTGAGAAAATTTGCTTCTAAATGATCATAATAATGCCAATTATGCTCATATTACTCATTCGCTTTTGTAGTTTCAATACAGGAAAATTGATCCTTGGTTGTTTACAGAAAGTAGGTTTATGTCAATTACTTCTAAAAATGAAGAGGATTTTTTTTAACAAATTTTAATTCTCTACTCGGAATCAAATTTAAAATATTTCCCAAATTGTGTTATTTTAATACGGAGTAACTCAAATTAAAACACTATGTCGTTTCAAAATGTCAAGTTGAGTTAGCCCAGCAATTCATACACTTTTTACAAAAATGATCTTCAATTAAAAACCACAAAATATTTTTTAAATTAGAATTTTAACACAAGCCCTTTGCAAAGGCAATTGTTAGCTGACTCAATTGCCTCTGCCATTGCATGTGTTCAGTAATTATTTCATCCAGCTCTCTAATTAGAAATGTTCTGCTGCGAGCAAACGTTTGCTCAGAGTTGGGCAGAAGTTCAATCAGATATATCTGCTCCGGCCCTAGCAATTAGGACCAATCAATGAGTTTATGTTGAGCTCTCAGTTTGTAAGATCGATTTTAGAATCAGTTGTCAGCATTTTTTTATTTCTCACAAAAATATAAAATTTTTAAAATTGTAAAATTAATATGTAACAATTTTTTAGGTTTATAACTTTTTTGGTAAACACTTAATTGGTTAATAACCTCAATCAGTGGCAGACTTACTGATGACCACACATTAATTCCAAGCACTGGGAGTGTGAAAAGTTGTTAAAGTCTCAGTTTCATTTTCAAGAGTAAAACAACAACAGTTGTATAATTCTTTGGATGAATTGCATATAACTACATAATATAATACGTGATCCTTTATTTTAAGACACTACATATTTCAATTTGAACACGATTGAAGACTGAATGTGATGAGTGTGATTAGGCGTAGGCTTGTTACTGACAAATTCCACATGATTATTATTATGGTCAGGATCATTTCACTACAACCACTGTTTGAATGACAAATCTATCTTCTTATTTCTATAAGGGTTTCGTCTGTTACGTCCCTTTTTCTCTTGATCTACTGAACCGATTTTTAAGATTGAGGTGTCATTTTAAAGCTTAGGCTATACCGCAGTGACGAATCGTAATTAAAAAGGTCATATTGTTTCGAGCTTCGCCCCCCTGCCTTTTGATTTATTTCTAGAGGGCGCTTTAAAATGTTGACCAACTTTTATTGTAAGTTCTTCAATGTGAATTTTAATTTAACAGCTGATTACCTTCAGATGAATTTAAAAAGCCAGATAGTAAACAAAAATAGATCTCTGTCACTTCATAATCAACATTCACGTACTGTAGGTGAGTTTCACTCATACAGGATCATAAAATGCGCAAGTTGCGCACGGGCCACCTCGTACAGTAATAAAAGAATAACTTTAAAGTGTATAGGTCACACAGGGGTCTAGGATACTGATACTGGAGTGTTCAGGATTATAATGTGCCAATAACCATTTCCCCATTTTGTATTGAATATAATTTTAATTATTTAATCCATGAACTGATCATGTATATGAGCAAATATTTGAAGGGTAAAATAAACTATTTTTGTTGTGTCCGGCAGTATAGATAGGCCTAATAGTAATAGTGCAATGGATTTCATTATGATGATTATTTATTAATTTTTTTTAATAGACCACTGTTTTAAAATACAGGGCTGATTATATAGCTTCATTTATAATTCTATACGGCCTAAAATGTTTTCTTAATGTAAAATTATCAAAAATCTAAACTGTTATTGCAAAACTACGAATTGGGACGAATTATTTGACACTTCCCAAGTTGAAGTTGGTAAAAAAAAAAATAAGGAAGGAGTTCTGTTCATAAAAAATGGCTTCATATGCATCAAGGATGACAAAGATATAAACAATTTATTTTCATTAAATTGATGAAGCATTTGATGGCCAAAAATCATAAATAAATATGAAAGGGTGAAGTGATAAAAACGAAAATATAATATGTTTTTCGAGTTCCTGAAAAGTGTTCCGTTCAGACTGCCAAATTTGAACGAAATTTGTTGCTCATACTTACCTGACTGCACGCCAAGGAAGTGCTGGAGGGAGAGCGACGCCTTGGTCTGGCCCTGCTTGTAGCGGTCCTTGCTGTCCCTGTACAGCTGCAGGTGGAGGCAGTCTGGAACAGACAGTGAGGAACATGGTTAATCTCAATGGAAAACAGCTTTAGAGTCACAGTCAGTCCTATTTGATACAGAGATGTGTTTATCTATTGCCCATTGCTTATCAGTAAAATATACAGTATTTTATACATATCTTCCTAAAGATACACGATAATCTATCATGCATGACGGGTAGGATGTTTCTGCCGGGAACCATTTACGAAATAATATGGCGGGTCACAATTTTTGACGAAGATAGGCCTACATTATGTTGAAAATGACTACTCAAGTTCCAAACACATGTATGTAGTCTAAGTAAATTTGTAAAAGTGAAGTGGTAAGTAAACTACAAGTTTTTTCAAGCTCTATCTTTTTTACGGTGTTCCAGCATAGTTAGAGTTGATGGCATGTCTTCACTTACAATACGTAAAGCCAACGTCAAGCACGCACGAATGAACCCTTAGAAGTTGAGCAGAACTGTATCGGGCCTGAAGACACATCTCAGTCATTAGGCAAGTCCTCATAACGAGGCAAGTTTCAAGTCACCTACAGTTTAGTCGCATATATGTGACAACTTGCTCGCGCCTGGTCTGAACCACAGCTATATGTCAGTGTTCCAGACCTCGATCGTCTCAATACCTAACGATGTCAATACCTAACGATCTTCTCATAACATATTGTTCTTTAGTGCAATAAATACTTCGTATCTCTTTTGAATATTTTAAATGAAATTTTAGCTAGGGGTGGCTGAGTGGTTATTGAGCTCGTCATTCTGAATTCCAAGGTCATCGCTGGTCCAATCTTGAGAAAAGTCGTAAGGTCCGAAACTCTACTCTGTTACCTTTGATCATTTAACAATTAATCATCCTGACAAATGAATCAGCTAGTCTTTACTAGTATCAAAACTACGCTTCTTCTGATCCACCAAACTCATAACTTTCAGTACTTTAAGATAAAATATAAGTATAGGCCTATGCAACAGATTGCGTCTTAAATAAAAGTATAAAAAGGATATAAAAGTATCAACAGTTGGTTCCGCGATGAAGTAGGCCTACTTTCAAAGTAAATTCTGAATTCATTAAAGCACTGTTTATTTTTTTATTTTAAACAGTATTACAATATATCAATTCGTGAATTTTTTAAAATACACAGGAGTTCGTAGTACGATTATATAAAAATATAAATAGGCGTTTGCCTATTTAGTTTAGACGATTCCCTTTTTTAAATGTTACAATCTTCATCAAACATCATAAAGACATAACAATAAAAGCTTCGAAAACAATTTTAAGAACGCCCCTGGCTATTTGGGACAGAGCTATTAAGTAAGAAAATTGCAAACAGTCAAACCTGCCATCTGTTACTCCGTAAATACGGTGAGGGGGCCATTGTGATTAGCTGTGTTTGTTATTAATAGCGAAGCCATGATTTACTTGTGGGGGAGGCGGAATAATTCAAAACGTTTGTTCATTTCTGAAATAGGAATATGCCGCTCGTCCCGAGGGGTCTCGCTTCAATAGATTTCTATCAGGCGGGCGCAGCATGTTTTCTGTTTCATTTATTTTAAATTTCACTTGAATAGACTTTCCTCTATATTATTTGGGGCACAACTAGGGTTAGTGAAATTAAACATTTGCTGTCTTTTGTTTAATTTCGTTTTGGAATGCGAATTGGAGCTGCAAGAATGTTTAGTTGGGTCTGAGTAAGAGCGTTTGAGAGCAGAGATTACATACCACTTTTAACCATGTAAACCATATGATGGGTCCAGAAAAATTAAAATAACTTTTTAGTGAAGTGTAATGTGTATAGGTGCACATTAAAAAACTAATTTGCTAATTTTATTACTGTACATAAAAATAAAAATTCCTTCAAAAATTCTTTTGCCTAATGTAGTAAGTTAATTCTATTTATAATTGTTGTATTAATTTAATAAATTTCTATGGGTTTGCTTTAATATAATTTGCCAGTTTATACAAAATTACTAAGGCAAGTTATCTCTCAATAATAAAAATTTTAAACTAATTATTAGATTGGTCGCATCTATCTGTAAATCTATACTTATTTATTACGCTAAGGGGGTTTTTTATGTGTTGAGACCTCCTCCTAAAATTTTCAACCAATATTCAAGTTTTTGGTGTCGTTGGAGAGGTATTAAGTCTGTCGTTGTGTCCGTAAAAAAATGATAAAAATTGGACATAAAATAAGTGCGCTATACACAGATTAAATTTTAAAATTTCCCATTAGAATAACATTGGGTTTGGATTGAACAGTCTAAACATTTGTTAATGTACAGCTGTAAATACGTGTAGTTTTTTGTGATGACTAATATTCACAATATTGGATTGGTCGGATATCGTTGAATAAGAACTAATTGTAACTTCTGTATTGTATCAAAATAAATTCTCTATTTCGAGCAACAAGTAGACTAGTGAAACCTCAAAACATAAAAATTAAAAATAATGATCATCGATAAGACAGAACTTTTCCAACTCTCAGAACTTTTTTTAGGCCTATACTTTTTTCAAGAACGTGTAATTCACAAATATAACGAATGTTGAGAAAACCCTGCAATCTAGCTCTCGAAGCCTATTGACCATAGTTTGAGAACAACCCCCCTCAGATCATCACGGTTTGATCCCATGAGATATCATTCATAAATAAAACAGAAGATTTCAAATATCAAGTGGAGTCAAGAAAGAATAAAGCTAAACAGAAAACAGGGGGTGTCTTGGGAGTTGGGAGAAGGGCAAGTCGTCGTGGGGGTGGTGGAGGGATTGAGAAATCTTCCCTTGAATGGGAGGGGAGAAGGGGCAGTGGGTTATAGGAGAGGGGAGGGGAGGATATCACTAACGATAATGTTGATGTGCCTGGTATATACAGATACCTGTCGTTACAGTAATAGCAGATAATCATGACATATTACAAAATTAATTCCATTCTCAAAAGATTAATTCAAACCCGGTTTTTTTTAGATTTGTATGACGCAAGAAGACAAATAATTTTTAAATGAAAAATCATAAATATTGTTTAATATTTTGTAGCTTTGTGTCATTTGGTACCTATAACCTTTTCTTGGGAGAAAGAATGTAGTGTTCAAAATAATAAGTTGCATTAGAATGAATGTTAGAATAAACTATAACAGCTATATACGTAATTACAATTTGAACGGTATTTAGAACTGAAATTTTTGAACCTTTTTTTAATAGGCCATTAATAAAAATGCGTATCAATAACCGAAATTCAGTATTTTTTTTTATCCATTGTCAATAAAAAAATTAATTAAAATTTTGAACTATTTATCGAAACTCTTGGGTGTTAAAACAGTGGTACAATTAAAAAACAATTTTACTGACTAAGTTTCACGGAGCGCAATAATAGAAAAAAAGACACCAATTCTAAGGTAACGCTTCATGCAGTTTCAGCTTCAACGATTTTCATTCCTAAAATTATTTTTAAGTGACACCTATAAATATATAAAAAACGTTTTATTGTAGTTATTCGCCACCGGATTGCTTTTTTAAATTGTTACAAAAAGTTTAAATACATTTATTTATGGTATGCAATCCATATTTCGCTGCAGTGGTTTGGGTAGTCAATGAAGTGCCTGAATGAAGATTTCAAGTCTTTTTAGGCTTGATGATGACACATCACTGAGTGTTGAAACCGGTCGTCACTGCAGCGACTACTTATGGGTTGCAGACGATAAATAAGGTAACCTCTTGTTAACAATAAAGTTTCGGACAACATTATGATCACAGTGCAAAGAATGGAGCATGTAGTTTAAGTACGGAAAATTAATATTAGTAAGCCTACTAAGATAGTACCTTTGCTGATTAAAAACCGAAAGATAAGGAAAAAACATTGTTTTCAACCTTTTTTAAAAAAATTAAAAGGATAATTTAAATCTAAAATTGTTTATATAACTCTGGGTTTATAGGGATTTATTTTTTCTTTTGTGACAAAAACTTCTCCCTGGTTGTTTGTTTAATCCCCTTTCCTTTCGAAAGCCTGGCAGAAGCGATGTTTTTATGCATAACGCCTCAAGTGTTGCTACTGTAGGGGCTGCAATGTGTTGTAATATTATTACTTAGGGCTTTTTCAGAAGATTTGTTATTTATGAGCACACAAAGAGTAATCCTCTTATGGTAAAGCTCTTACGATTGATTACTGAATATAAAAAGTTCTTGAAAGGTGCAACCCTGTGCTTTTACTGAGCATGTACAACTGTGAGACTTGTATTTCACACGTTCAGCTCTTTTGTGTGAATAGGTTTCTTATCGCATTCTCTGGCTTTAAACTTAAAAGTTCGTTTCGCTTTGAGTCGGAGACGAAATCTGCTTTAAATATAATTTCAGAAACCAACTAGTTTTGGATAGAATTTACTATTGTTGTTATCATTAACTTCATTGATATATTCAGATAACAAATCAATTGCAGAAGGCGTCTCTACTTACGGTATTTATAAAACCTTGGTGTACTGAAAAAAAAACCATAGTATTTATAATTTGATTTAGAGGCATACAAAAGTAATAAAGGGTAGTTAAAATGTCGATTAGTAATAAAAATAACAATTATAATTTAAGAAAATACAAATTTAATTGTAAATTTCATGTGAAAATTTAATTCAATTTTACATGTATGGGAAGGACAGATGAAAGCTACTTAAAAAATGCTTTATTATATGAGCGTAAATACCTAATTGTGGCTAAAAATGTATAGTTTGGATATGTGAATAGAAGTTGTTGGGGTTTTTTTTATATATTGCATCAGAAAACCAGCTGAAAATAGCAGCCCACGTCTAGTGGCCCAAGATGGTAAGGGTCGGGGGTTCTCTTACATTGACTAAAAATGCATTTCGTGGTAAAAATCAAACAACTAGATTTTAGTTATATTTGCAAATTAATTGTTATTATACCATTAGAAAATGTTTCTTTGTTCTATCAATGCTAACATTTTCATCAACCCACGATACATAAAAAACTTTAACAAACGTCATTTCCCTACGTTAAATACACTAAAGATGTCAGAACAATTTAGCGGCGTTAAAAATACCAAGAGTAAAAACAATCCCAAAATACACAGACTTTCTGACTGCAGCGGAAAAAGCAACAGTAGAAATAACAGTGTTTTTTGTTAAAAGACAAAATAAATCGTCGGATTCAACACCACCCTAGTGTCTGCCTCCCTAACCGACACCCCGTGGCATTAGCCTGCTCGGGTAGAGGGTGTGGGGGGCGCAGCACACCGGGTGATTCAATTTAGGCATATGATGTGGGTGTGCATGTGTGTGTTCATATTTAATAATATCTCTTTGATGTAAATAGCAGGCATCGAAAGCTATAAATTGCCTGCTTTTAAAAACTCATCGGATTCATTGTGTTGATTCAATTAATTACTTGCAACATACACATAAACAGATAGAGTTTTGAATACTGCTTTTTAATTTTTACAAGTATTTTTCACATTTCCAAGTATTTAAAAAGGTTTTTATGCGAGTTAAACATATGAATTTATACAATTACATTAAATTTATACATACAATAGGCTTATAGTAAAAATAATTGTCTTTACTTAATATAAGCATGATAAAAATCCAGGTTAATGCGAAGTTTGTTGCTAAAGTTCAAATTCAAAGTCAAACGTTGCATTTTAGATTGTGGAATACAAAATAAAAATGCAACCCTCTCAACCAATCCTAAAAAGACAGAACTTAATTGCAATAAATTTAGTGTTTTACTTATACCATAAATGACATGTAAAATATGAATAATTAGTTTACAAAGGAAAAGAAAAACTACCTGGATGAAAACTAAAGGTACGTCAAAGACATCCGTTCCCTTCTCTTATTTATCAAACATTAAAACATCTTGTCTGTTTACTGAAGAAACAATGGGAAGTTGCAAAGGAGTCTGTCCCACAGGACTGCTGGCTGCAGAGACAAAGAAACTTTCTTTCGTGAACTTTGGAGACAGAAAATGTTTTGTTTACAATAAAATATTCTTCCTTCAAAGACTGTTAAACTTCATTGAGTGTAGTAAATTGGTATTTTTTAAAGAGGAAATTATTCATGTAAAAATACGTTTTCATTTATAACTAAAAATCAAACTAAATATGTAGATAGTTTCGACGTGTAAATAAAGTAACATACGATTTTAATAAATAAAAGCAAATAATACCAATATACAACACGGATGGAATAAAAAGTACTAGGCTTAAAATTGGAAGTTTTTGCACCCTCTGCTGTAATAGTTGTTAGTGTTTTTAATTCCAATTGGATTGTGTATTCTATTGGACTGTTCCAGTAGTGAGAAAGATGGACTAAACAGAATTTATTTAATTTTTTAATACCCTTCTCGGTTTTAATATTATCTCGGAGAAAAGAGGCACTGAATTTAATTGTAACAGAAATTTCAATTACCACCGACTCTTATCGTCCATTAATCTGAAAACTAAAATATGAAAATAAATAAAATATAATAGTAGTTTTTATCACTAGGAGCAAAAGGGGCTCTTTCCGGTGCACAATAATGTTTTAAAATCGATTCACAGCCGAGTTTTTAAAACGATTGAGCAACAAAAAGACACTTTTGATTCGAGTGACGAACAACGTTTTCCATCATTATGTGGAATTACACTTTTAATAGTTAAAAATATTAACTATACTATAAAGTGGTTTTTTTGAGGTTATATTTACAAAGTAAGTAACATACAGTCTTTACATTTCTGTTATTTACAAGTAACGATTTCTCTATTCTGCATAGAAAATTAATAAATAACACCTAGCAAAACCTGAATTTCAGTCCTAGGGAAAAAAGAAACGTTTTTGGTACTATTGTGAGAAAAAAACAGGTTAATTACTTGCAGAATGACAAAAATTTGTTTAAAATTAATAAATACTTATGGATTAATGGTGTTTTCAAGGTACACTAAATTACTATATAGAAAAACAGTCGGCAATACTTTATTGTTAAGATTTGTCTGTAGTGTATGCAGGATCTTTATGCTGTATAATCATTTATCAGCTATACGAGGGTTCAAAAATCTCACAACTTCCCCCGCTAAGCCGTAGCCCCAGCCCCAACCTGGCCCCCAGGATTTGTGAGATTGACTCGATTTCAATTTATTCTTGAATAGCCTTCTTGAAATTCATGTGTTGTCTCTTATTTATAGCCTTTTTAAAACATCTGGAGCGTGATAGCCTTCTCCCCAACGGATTCGGATATTTTACCTACGCATTAGAAAAGATTGGAGGGGGCATGGTGAATATTAAGTTTGATCAAGATTTATGTTATACATGCTTTTTAAAATATTGCTGTAACATATGGCCAGTGAAAAGTTACATTTTTTATTTGGAGGGATAAGACCAATAAGACCAAGAGGAAGGGAGTAGTTATGGCCTGGAGCTACCGTTCTATAATAATGGACAACCAAATCACTGCTAACACTAGGGTTGAATGTTTACTTTTTATTTATAGCTCCAAGTTTTATATATTAGTATAAAAACATAGAACTGTGACTTTTTTTTAAAGCGTTGAATATATGTTAAACAGTTTTGTGGTTGCCTTTACTCATATACATTTATGACTTTTATAGGTTACCCATCCATTAGGCCTACATTTTAAAGTTACAGCATTTAATAGGTATTTTTCCTGGGGAACCCAGTAATTTTGATTGTTAAAACTTACTCATTATTAATAAAAAAGTATTAATTAGTAAGTTTGTGGAGTGTATTAACACACTACCGTTTCCTCAATACAACACTTTTAAGTGCTCTATTTAAAACCCGTAAAAATGAGAAACAACTGTATTTGAACCCAATTTTTAAATTTATAGAGAAAATGTTATCGTCAATAAAAAATATATAACGGGCGAACGAATTTAATTGCGATTATTCAAGTGTGATGACGAACACAATTTTTATCTCCCAATTGACTTTTCCAAGAAACCCCCCTTTATAATTGTGTAATTTATAATTCCCGTAAAAATGATGACGATTGTAGCAGCTGTTCTGTCCCTGCGGTAAGGACACCTCATTAAGGGGATTAAATCAATTAATCAGCTGACGTACCCGGCCCTCATACAAAGGGACTGCTGCCCCTCTCCGCTCCTACCCCCAGCACTGCCCCTCAGAATAACCTTACCTAGAATTAGAGGGAGTTTTTAGTCCTCTGTGACGAATCTATCATATTTTTGTAATCACAATTTTGATGCACTTATGGGATTCATTACAAAAGTGTTAAAAAAATAAAAACAAAAACCTCTTGCATACTTTTGTGGCAGATGAACACTATAAAAAAATATTCTATATTTTAGAAAATAGTAGGCTCACGACAGAGGTAAAATTTTAGAAATGTAAATTTTAAAACCTCTTGAGGTAAATACTGCAGTACTGCAATATTCAAAATAGAATGACCTGGAATCGTATGATATATTTTTAACAGGGATTCGAGGTTGTATTTAAAAATCTACCTTTCAGGTAGAGTTAATTTTAATGTCTTCATGAGTTAATTATATAAATTTTAAACGAATAAAAATATTATATTAAAGGTAAAGTTATGTTTTGCATATATATTTAATGTAAATACGGCACATATATCCCCAAAAAACAACTATTTCCCTTTGGCTGGTCTTCACGCGGACAGTGAGACTTTAATCTTTATCTTTAATACAGACACAAAGACATCACCCACCTCAAAAGAACTATTCTGAATTTGCGTTAAAGAAGTCAAAAAAATATTGTATTTGAATTTATTTTTCACTATTAAAAAGCCAATAAAGCTTGTTGTTTGATATCAATAATATCTCATTCTCGAATTTATCTACTACAATAATATAATGTTTTAAAACATTGGTTTGGTACACGGTTTATAAGGTTTACATTAAAATGAATACTAATTTGGGTGTCCTTAATTGATGCCAAGTATTTTACCAGCACGATTCATTTTATTGGAAATTAGGATTGGATTTCTCCAAGAGTTTTAAGAGTCCTCTAATTTTAGAACCAAGAAAAGTTTAAATAACTTTTTATAGCAAAAACTATAATTTAATAGGACGTGTTGTTAAAATATTGTTGATATCAAATTTGTTTAGTGAATAAATTATACATAGTGTACCAGGAGTTCCGAGCTAATGTTCGGTAAAATTATTAAGAGTTACTTTTCTTTATTAGGCAAAGCTCGCTCCCGCTCACTTGCTCTCTTCCTAAAAGACGAGCTAGTTTTCGCTTCCCTCGCTCGCCAGTCCAAATTTTAACCACAGGTTAAATATGTAGTATGTTAGTTTATATATACAAGTACCAGCTGATTATTGTTCAATTTACTACAAAAATCTGTATAACAATAACATGGGAACTCTGAAGGGTTCTAGGACGAAACGCGATTTTTTCCCAGCTATGGGACCAACAACAATTGATTCATCGTGGCCAAAACCCCATTTTCGACCAAAAATAAAAAATCCTTGGAAAGGAAAAAAATGGCCGTGTAAACAGTACTTCTTTTAGAGTATAAGATATTCTATGTAGCTCTAACAAGGCAATCGGTGGGTTTAGTGTGAAATTCCAACCGGCTTAGTAGGAGCTAGATTCTCTCAAGCCCATCCTTGTGCAGACCACATTTTACTTAATATTGAAAACAAATTCAAATGTCCCTAAGCACTCAACCAAGACCCAGGCATCATCTGGAGAGGCCCTAAAATGCAAAACCCCAACAGCCAAGTGTCCCAAGCCCTCCGATTCCTCCCTGATCTGAGACCCCTCTCTCTTGCGTCAACAGAATCACAAGCACTCTCAAGTGTGAATCCTGAATATTTCATACGATGTCAGTGCACTTATTGGAAAATATTCATCTTTGTTTCTCTTAGTTTATTTGCTGTATATATTTTTGTAATTTGACATTTGTTCCACTGATACTTTACGTGTGATTCGTTAAAAAATTATAACACTGCATACAAAAATTACAAGGATGTAGACTAATCTTCATGGGTTAAACAGTGAGCAAAGCAAGATTGGCATAACACAACAAAAATTGGATGACCCTTTGTGCTAAGGTGTGCAAATAATGTTATTTATTTATACAGTATTTAAACTGTGTAGCCTATATGAGCACACGAGAAAGGTTTGAGACACTCCAGAGTTGAGTGATGACACGACTCACGTTCAGTTAAAAGTGCAGTTAGTAGTTAAGTTGTGTTAAGCATTTATTGACATTGTAGAAAACTTATTTGTATGAAAAGGCTTATAAATATAAATTTATTCTAAATATATTCTAAAGGATTAGATTATAAATATATTTATTTTAGTACGGTAAAAAAGTTTACAATAAAATGGTAATTTGTGTAAATGTAACAAGACATTAAATATTTTGGTTTATGAAAATCAAGATAGCTAGCCAAGGAAGTCTTTTGGCAAAGAAGTGTCTAAAACTTCAACCTGTTTGTCCCCGCGTATCACCTGATACTTTTTAAATTTGTTGTCGCATCACCCTCTCATACGAACCAATTTATTATAATAAGTATTATAATTAGTACAATTTCTTTTTAATTGAATATTCAAAAATTCAAAATAACATTATAGTTCAAACCTACAGGCCCCCAAATAAAGTTTGAGACTAAAAACAATAAAATTGAAACAGAGTTTAAGAGACACTAAAACAATATAAAAAACAATAAACAAACTAATAAATATTTTCAGCAAAAAATATTATTGATGGGATGGGAAACATGCTGTTGTTTCTTTCTCAGAAAAGGCTCAATGTTTAATCATTACTAATAAAGTTGATTCTACACATAAAAGAATAACTGTCACGACGTAAACTATTTTCACATATCACTCCCGAGGCCAGGGCCGCCCCGAGGCCGGGGCGACCGGGGCAACTGCCCCGGGCGCCACAGCCAAGGGGGCGCCGCGGCCGTGGGGAAATCTCGGTTTTATAAAGGCTCAAACTTCACAAAAATTGTAAAAACGCGAAAACTTAAGATAATCAAAATGACGATACATATAAATTAGAATGACTGCTCATAAAAATAATATGTTATATATTTGTTATTTTGATATTATATTCGTCTTTGAAAACAACTTTCTATATTAACACTGCTGCGTTAGGTTTACTTCTACTCTGAGATCACGTTTTTATGGTTGCGTTATGTAGGGTATGACTCTAGTTAAACATTATTCTTGAATCACATCGTTTTAGTAAAAAATCATTGTTATTTTTATTTAGTAATCAATCAACAGTTAAAATTTTTGAGGCGTAGTTTGTCTTTGGTTATAGCAAGTCTGGTCTACAAGACCAGACTCAGACCCCATGTGTTGTCAGCTAATGGTTGTGTCACCAAAGCTTTATAGTACAAGCGAATCTTTTGATTAGTTTATTCAAACTAACAGCATTGAAATTAAGCAATGCAACTAATTTAATGCTTCCGACTGTAATGTAACATAAAAGTTCACAAGTTACGCCAATTAATTAATTTAGGGGGCGGAGATGAAAAACTCGGCCCGGGCGCCTATTACCCTCAGGGCGACCCTGCCCGAGGCTTTACCAAATACAGAAAGAATACACAGGACTCGTTCCGATGTTATTAAATAATTAATTGATATGACCAAATAAAATTTTCTCTCTCGTTCCATCGGAGCGTGTATGGTAACTTGAAATAGTTCAAGATAAATTTTGAAATTAAAAAAAAATTGAAGTTTAGATGACTACTGTACACAAAATCAATATTCGTTAATAATAAATGTGTACGGAAAACGGGAGTCTTAAAAATAATTCATTTTGCTAAGTGGATACGCAACTTTTGGTACTATTTTGCCTCTTGGAACGGCAAAATAGTACCACCAGTGGAATGGTACGTGTGCCAGCGGTCAATGGTGTAAACCATAGATATAAACAAAACATCTGGATAGCTAACTCCTCCGTGCTGCGAAAATGGGCGTTTACCCCCACCACTAGTTGGGGTTAATTCGGTAAGTTAAAGAAGAAAAACAAACTAGAAAGCAGTGGATCCACCAATAACTCCAATACACCCTAACAACGATTTTAGCTGAAATAAAAGAATGTAAACAAACCAGACGCACCAATAACAACGATGCCAGCTGAGATAAGGCGCGAGGCGGCGGCGGTAACCCCAACTAGTGGTGGGGGAAGCCGGCTCGTTTTTAGCGCTATTCCGCCATCTCAGTTAGCTATCCAGATTTTTGTTTAAATCTATGGTCTAAACATACAGCCTTGTTGTTAAGTTACGTTATATACTCATTTAAATTTACATAACTTCCAATATACATTTATCGGCCTCTATACTGATCTATATATATATATCGTATGGCATATATATATCTTATCTAGCAAGAGTACACTGATTGATCTTTATTGGGTGTAGTCGGAGGTGAAGCCACCGGTCCATGGGGACGGACCGGAGATGGCCTACAGATTTCCCAGTGGCAAACTCATTGCCGCACAAATTAGACTGAATGTGGAACCATACCAATATCGTGTCAACTGACTATACATTTCATGCAGGTCACATTATCTTCTGCTGGACCAAATAATTCAAAGGAACAATAAAATGATGCAGAGATGATTTTTATATTCTTCAATGATTTTTAAAATATAAATGGAAAAGATGGAAATTTTTTCAAATGATAATAACGTTATGGATTTTATTTCTATATAAATAAATAGTAAAATAAAAACAAAGACACTGTTAGTCTATTACTAACCATATTATCAACTATAAACTAAAAGGCGTATTGTCAGTAGATGTAAGTTTTTGTAATTTATTAGTAAAAATTGCAATATTAGCAATTATTAGTAATTAAATTAGTAAATGGAAATCAGTATTCGTTTGAATTGGTTTTGATTCACTCTGATGAGTAAACAATGATTTTATATCATAACAACTTACAGCTTTTCTGAAATGTCATTGAAAACGTAAAAAATCTAAATCACTGAACGGAAAAATTAAGTAAGAAAAACCATCTTATAACTAACTAGTTCTTAAAGCTTTTTCAGTAAACAAATAAAATCACTGAACATGGAATAGTCGTTTTAGATTAATCTAATACATCACCAGTCTAAATAATTCATCTGTGACGCCGTACACACGCGCTACACCCCCCCCCCTCACTACCACCCTAACTGCTAACCAACCCCTCAGTATGTACCACCCCATCACCACCAGATGGGTGGACGAGGCGTCTCTTGTGTGTAAAACACCCATTCATTCATTAGTTCTACATACGTGTAGAGGGTGGATATGTTAGAAGCCTGAATCATGATTGCTGATAAAATGAATGTGTAGGCTATATTAAAAAACTAAAGTGGTAAACAGTATTGTGTGGAAACTTCGGGGTCTTAGGAAAGTAAAAAAGTAATTTTTATAAATAGGAAAGTAATAATAATTTTTCATATTGACAATTTTTGTATTTTATTCACGTGTAATTATTTATAAAGTGACACAATCACTTGCCTTCAACTTCTTTCTTCAAGTAATTGACAATTTAAAATAGAACATTTAATTTGTTTCATATCTGTCTAGAGTACAAAGCATGTGCACATGAACGTAAGTAGAAACAAAGCAACTGTGATATTCATTAGACGCGTTCCTTAGCTCAGAGTTGGCATTACATCTGGTATTGTACCAACTTGTGACATTTTCATCAGATGTGCAATATGTGCCCCTGGAGTTACATAATCTTCATGTTTTAGGCAGTCAATTGTTTATTCTACACTAGAGATTCGAGACAGATGAGTGAGATATTACAACAAGAGGCGTAAAGTTTTTTGAAGAGTAGATATTATAGTACATTAAAATACACGAAAAATAGCTACATATTTCTAAAGTATTTAAATTTCCTAGCATTTGACTTACGCAAGGCAATAAGTATAATTTCTCTATGTAATAATTAGACAATAAAATGAATATAAACATAGATTGGCGATTCAAAATATATAAAAGGCATAGGAATAAGTCACAGTTTTACTTAGGCTCTAGAGCTAAAAGTTTTGTTGTTAAATAGACCATGACCTCTGTTTAATAAGTTGTTTATTACGATAAATTATACGTTAAAATCTCTCTTTCACTGTTTACAAAGTATATATATAAATATTCAACTTATTGATAAAAATGTAAAAAATATTCCTTGCTAAGAAAACTCAATTTTGAAAAGAATTTTAGTTCGTTTAGTTGTTAAAAAGTCCGTAAGTACAACATAAACAATATGGAACATTGGTAGCGATCTCTCACCAGACGCGAGTAACTCGTCCCTCTCCCTCCCATCAAAAAACCAACACCCGTGTCATTAGCGTTGTTGCGGCACAGCGGGTGTGCGGAATTGCAGTAGTGCAACTCGGCCTTCATGTGGTCGACCAAGGGACTGCTTAATGCCCAATCATAAATTGAATATAAATTTTTATCACGATGTTAGCTAATACGATATTTGCTCTGCTAAACAACAGAGTTTTCCACATTCAGTTAATATCTCATAGTGTTGCTTCTCTCTAGCATATTGATCTTTACTATTCTTTTACATTGTATTTATCGAAGGTAATTATGTCAAAACTCAAATTGATATTGCAGTATATTTGGCAGATTAAAGTAAATTACAAACACTATACATGAAAAAATGTTAAGGATTTCGTGTTTTTTAAAGACTTTTTAGGCCTCAACTTTAATGGAAATTGCCCACTGGCTTTTACTATAGTTAGATTTAGTTAAGGTCATATGTACTAAAGTTCAGGCACGTATCTGCCATAATAGTAAATAAACAATTTTAAATAGCATATTTTTTTAAATGAATTAGAAATTTTGAAAGGACACCCCTTTTAAGGGTGAAGGGAGTGAGATATGGCAAAACTACACTGGAATAACTTATATAGAGCGTCTGATTTGTCCGCTCTGACGCCATGAATTTTCCCTCAGATTTTAGGTGGGACCTCTCGTTCAAAAGTTAGACCTGCAATATCGTGGTTTTACAATTATTTTGGACTGAAATTAGATTAAAACTGGCCAGTGGCTGCTACTATTGTATGACCTAGTCAAGGTCATAATATGTACTAAATTTTAGACGTCCATGTGCCACAATAGTGAATAAAAATATTGAAATAACTTAATTATTGTGAAAGAATTTTGAAATTTGAAAGTACGCCCTTTGTAAGGGTGAAGGGGTGTAATATGGAAAAATGTGTGAGGACCAAATGTGTAGACCGTCTAAAATATAATACAATAATTGAAAACGTACATCGATATAGTACTATATTTACCAGATTTAAGTCAATTACAAACACACTATACGTTAAAAATGTTAAGGATTTCGTGTTATTACGAGTTTTTGGTATAAAATTAGGTTGAAATCGGCCTATGAATGCTCTTATAGTTAAACCTATATGAGGTCATAATATTTACTAAATTTCATACATCCATTTGCCTTAATAGTAAATAAAAAATATTGAAATAGCGCAATTTTCGTGGACGAATTTTAATATTTTGAAATTACGTCCACTTTTAAGGGTAAAGGGGATGAGATACGGGAAAATGTCAAGGCACCAAACTTGTACACCATCTAAAATACAGTACAATAATTGAAAAATATTTATCAATGTAGCACCATATTTACCAGATGTAAATTACAAACACTTTACATGGCAAAATTTTAAAGATTTCGTGTTTTTACGATTTTCTTTTAGCTAAACTTAGATTGAAATTGGTCAATGAATGCTACAATAGAAAGGCTACTATTGGGGCATTATATGTACTAAAGTTCAGATATCTATTTGTCATAATGGGAAATAAAAAAAAATAAAATAGCGAAATTTTTGTGAAGAAATTTTGAAATTTTGGAAGTACGCCCCTTTTTAAGGGTGAAGGGAGTGAGATACAGTAAAATGTCATATGACCCAACTTGTAGAGCATTTAATTCCCAACTAACGATTTTCCCTCAGATTTGAGGTAGGAACTCTCGTTCAAAAGTTACAGAGAAAATAGAAAACCCTTACATATTAAAATTTTTTATTTCTTCCATTTTAATTTTTTTGGAGGGGTTGAAATGGAAAATTGGTGGATTTTAGATTTTTCCCAATGGTTTCTGAACAATAGCCACCTACATGCCAAATTTCAAGTTTGTAGCATAATTGGAAAGGGTCAAACATTTTGATTCTTGTGAGTGAGTGAGTTACACATGCGGGTGTATAGTTATTTAGACTCGCCTACGGCTCGATGGGGGCTCCGCCCCCCATGCCCCCTTAATGGTTGCCCTAAATTTGTAGAATAATTAAAAGTCAAGTATGTAATAGGTTAGTTCCACGGAAGATGTAGACATTAAAGACAGCAACAAAACGGTTTAATACAATAAATTCACAATCAATAGTAAAAAAACCTTCTCCTATGAATCATTTTTAATACCCCTTAGTAAAAATTGAAATTGAAATTTAGAAATTACGCCCCTTTTAAGGGTGAAGGGGATGAGATGCTACATAATTTTAAAGGGCCGAGCTTGTAGAACATTTAAAAATAATATAATCCTGATAAAAAATATATCGGTATGGCAGTACTTTTACCGGATCAAACAAAATCACAAAAAACTATAAATTAGAAATGTATATAATTTCATATTTTCACAGTTTTTTTAACAACTACTATACTGAAATTGAAAAATGGCTGCACCTATAGTAAGACAGAGATATGGTCATATTTTAATCTAAATTTGTGGTTTCTATGTGCCATAACAGTAAACGAAAAATGTTAAAATAGAGCAATTGGTGTGAAAGAATTTCGATATCGTGAAAGTACGCTCCTTTTCAAGGGTAAAGGGGGTGAGATACTGCCAAATTGCAAAGGACCTAACTTGTAGAGCGTCTAAAATAGAACAAATTACTGGCGAAATATATAAATCAATATGGCAGTATATTTTTCAGTTTAAAGTAATTTACAAACACTTTACATGAAAAAATGTCAATCAGTTCGTGTTTTTTCAATTGTTTTTGTCTTAACTTTGAATGAAATTGATCAATGGCTGCTAAAATAGTAAGAACTAGTTGGGTCTGTAATATTTACCAAGTTTGGGGCATCTGTGCTCCATAATAGTAAATAAAAAATATTAAAATGACGAATTGTTTGTGGAAGAATGTATAAAGTTTGAAATTACGCCCCTTTTTAATGGTGAAGGGGGTGGGATACGCCAAAATGTCTTCGAACCAAACTTGTAGAGCGTCTATAATAGAATATAGTAATGGCAAAACATATATCAATATAGCAGTATATTTACCAAGTTAAAGTGAATTACGAACACTTTACGTGAAAAAATGTTGAGAATTTTATGTTTTTACAATTTTTGTGGACTAAAATTCGATTGAAATTGGCAAAAAGCTACTAGTATAGAAAGAACCTGTTGATGTCATAATATAAATAAAAATTTATTCATAGATATTACATAATAGTAAATAAAAATATCAAAATAGCGCAATTTTTGAGAAATTTTTTATAAATTCTGAAAGTACACCTCTTTTTAAGGGTGAAGGGGGTGAGATACGGCAAAATTGTATAGGACCGAACTTGTAGAGCGTCTAAAATAAAATATAATACTGGCAAAACAATACATAAATTTTAAAGTACATTTGCAAGAATAATGTAATTTACAAACAATTGACACAAAAAATGTTAAGAATGTACCGTTTTTTCAATTTTTTTTTAGAATTAATTTTTATTAAAATTGACCAATGACTGCAGCTATGGTTATATCTAGTCGAGGTTATAATATGTACAAAATTTCAGGCATTTGAGTGTCATATTAGTAAATAAAAAATATTAAAATAACGAAATTTTTGTAAAGGAATTCATAAATTTTGAAAGTACACCCCTTTTTAAGGGTGAAGGGGATGAGATAGTGTAAAATGTCACAGGACATAACTTGTAGAGCATTTAATTCCCAAACAACGATTTTGCCTCAGATTCGAGGTAGGACCTCTCGTTCAAAAGTTATAGCGAATATAGAAAACCCTTACATATTCAGTTTACCGATGTCATCCCTTTTTATTTTTTTTTGAGGGGGTTAAAATTTGAAAATTCAATGTTTTGGGATTTTCCCTTTGTATTGACCATACAAACTACGTGTGTACCGAATTCCAAGTTTCTAGCTCTTCCGGACTAAAATTACGATTTCTCTATTGTTCTAGAACCGGCAATTTCCCACTACTTACGTTCAAAAATCCGGAAAAAGAGAAAAATGTATTTTGTGAGTAAACGAGTAGAGATACGGCAAAATATATTATGGGCGAAATTGTAGATATTAAATAGATCTATCGAAATAACAATTTAAAAAAATTTTACGACTATCCGTTTAGTCACTAGAGCCCGAAAACCGAAAACGGCATTTCATTAAAAACGCTCTGGAGGCTTAACGGTGCGAGATACGATAAAAAGTCAAAGGACCGAAATTGTAGAAAATTAAATTCCCTATCGTAGTATTGTCCTCAGATTTTAGATAGGACGAAGCGTTTGGCCGCTAGAGCCAAAAAACTAAAATTACAATTTCAGAAATCCGCCATTTTGAATTTTTTTTAGTAGGTTAAAACTAAAAATTTGCAAGTTTAAGATTTTACACTTAGCATTGAACGTTCAGGCTAGACGTATGCTAAATTTCAAGTCTCTAGCTTAAATAGTTATGTCAGAAATTCGTATCCCATATAAGTGAGTGAGTCAGTTACACATAGGGCTGTATATATTATGGATATGTCCGTAATACTGATAACTTTTGAAGGGGACCTCCAATTTTTATTAAATAGGCTAAATTTGATATGAAGGTGTAAGACCAGGTCTATTTTCATGAGTTCGCGAACCAGCATTGTCGGGTTATGGGAACGGGGTTTTATGGTGTTTCAAAGGGGTAAAAAAATGGGTTTTGGCATTTTTGAAATTCAAGAATTTTAACTTAAACCATTTAAAAGAGCTTAAAAAAACAAATAATTTGGTATTTTGAATTTTTACCTTAGCTTAAAGATTACGCAGAGAAGATAAAAACAGGTTCCCATGTTAATCTTATGGGAAATCATTAAAACCCTGCAGCTCACTTATTTATTGACATAACTAGGTAAAATTTGGTATGTACTCGTACATTCACTAAGTATGGTTTAACTGATATTTGCTTTCAACACCCATGTGGCGGCAAACCTACATACTCACCCTAATGGGGTTTATGTGGAATATTAAAAAGTGCCGAATATTGATACAATTTGATTTTTATCTTACCCAACCATTACTTTTCCTAACAACAAACATCTTTAACAACATCCCATGGCAATAGATCTACATACTCATTCCTATGGTATCTATGGGGAAATACAAAATCTCACATTTCCTTGGAAATTTGGTGAGTGGTGATTTGGGTCTGCAGCGACGGGGTATTATGATGGTAGTTTCTACAACATCTGATTCAAACGTGTCTTGCCATCTCTAATAATACAACTTCCAATAATTCATGCAGTTTCCCATCACGTAGTATATATGGGAGTCTATCGTGGCAGATACTCATTGATCACATGAGTGGGCGAGCTGCATTGCATTCACCGCCCCTGTGATTACTGATGTTGTTTTTAACAAAATGACTTTTTGATTGTGCTGTAATGTTTTACACTGAAAAAACTTACAAGTTTTCCAATATTTATTTATTTATTACCTTGACTGATTTTTTTTATTATCAGAGTGAGCTTTTATATTAAGTATTTAAAGTAATGTTTCACGTTTTAAAACTAATTACTAACATGTCATATACTAATCAAATTACATTACAATCAAATGGAGTAGATCTTTGTTAACCACCCTAAATAAAAGATTAATCAGGTAAGTACAAAACAATATCGTGCAGTGCTCCACTCAAAAATATTTAAATATGACATATTACAATCCGGCATGAATACATTTTGAAACACAGAAATCCTCGTTCATTGCATGCATATTTATTTGTTGATACATGCATTTTTTAGATAGTAATTTTTATATTTTAGTACACATGCAAATAAATTAATTGGAAACAACACGTTTATGTAACAATCATAATCACTTGTGCGCCGGGGACGAGGACCGATATTTCCCACTGCCAAAGTCTCAGTCACTTGATAATTATACAAAATAGATCCGGAAAAAGATCACATACGAAATAACTATTTATACCGTACCATTTTCAAGCATCAATTTATTTTTATCGTCATATGGATAGGCCTACACCTATATCTCTAAGATATTTTTATCATTGATTTGATTCTTAATATTTTGACTGGTAATACAAAAACTCATCTATTTTAATTCTTACGTTATTTATTGTAGGTACTGATGTACCTTATAATTTACTTATGATGCAGTTGCTGGGTAAAACTTATATTATTAAAAAGTGGTGCTTTCAAAAAGAGTTTGTCAGTCTTCACAATTAGTAATGACAAATATTTTTTATAATAGTTTAGCACTTTTCTAATAAAATTAATATAAAGTAAGAATACAATATGATGCCTACATTCACAGGTCTTAGAAAAGTCTGAAGGAAATAATTTATACAACCTACCAGTCAGCCATACGCCAGTATTATACCTGAAAATAAAAATAAAATTTTAATTTTAACATAAATGGGACGGAATATAATATTCTATTTAAGTTGAAATTGAGTTCTGTTTTCACATTTCATTTATATTACAAAATGCATGGTAGCATAATATCATAAAGTAGTTAACCAAAAATTACAAATTGGAAGTAAAGTTTTAGAAGGTAACAATACAGTAGCAGTCATTTAATTATAAATGTTAGTAATAGACGTATAAACTATATGATTTAATATTTATTTAATAATAATAACTATTTAAACGAGTTTGAAGTGCTCACATAAATTCAAGAGCTTAATGTTTAAAATATGTGAGCCTCAATCATTTATCCAGTCTAAATAATCTTCCTGTTAAATTGTAAAACATGGCAACATTGCATATTTTTTAACTGTTGACAGATTTGTTTCACATATAATCAGTGCTGTTGGTGAGGCAGACGTCAAAGTAGGTTCTTGCACTTGATGAACGTTAGTATCTTGTTTGAATAAAGCTAATATATCCGGTGAGCGACTGCGTTGTACGTTATTGTAAAATTTTCAATGTGCATGCGTAAAGTGAACTCAAACCATGTTCTCTGTTTAATTTGATACATCTCCTATTTATTATCTTAGGGTAAAATGAAATAAAAACTATCCGCAAAATAATAAAGTTAACAAAACTATAGAGTTTTGGTAACCCATTAAATTGTATTTTTTCTTAACTGAAATCAACGTTATTTAACTTAATAAAAGCTCTACCTTTGGTCGTAGTACACATGTGACAAACGCACGTTTTCTTAAACACAAAATGCAGACTTGCCAATCAGTTAGGGAACGCAAAGTTCCGAACTAAAATATGGGTTGCAATTCAAACTTTTGAATGCTTTTCAAATACGACTCGTGTTTGAAGGCCCGAATACAACAAAAAACTATAAATACTTCCTCCCCTAGATATTATAATATAAAAACCTTATTGGTTGGTAAATTAGCGATGGATTACCATAATCAATTAAATATATATATATATACATTAATCACAGTTGTTAGTGTATTTTACAAATAGCAACATCGGGTAAAAGTATTTGTTTGCTAACAAATAATTAGTTTCTTAAAGAACAAAAACACTTAATCCGACCCAGTTTGTAGAACGCATTACAACGAGAAAAACCTAGAGAGTAAACCTCGCATGAGATTTAATAACAAATCTCTAATAATGTATATTGTACAACACAGCGTAAGTTGTTGGGAATAAAATTGCATTCTTATCATTAACAACAAGGTAAGCCTGATAGGCGTTATATATTGCAGTTAAATATAGCTCTATTACTTTGACAAGGCTTGACATTTTGCACGGTCGTTTTAAACCCTGCCATTATCTTAATGATACCATTACCGCACAACCGCAGTGGGGAAGAAACCTCCTGTTCTCTTTGTGGTTATTATAAGTTTAAAATATCCTCTTTGATCGAAATTTACTAAACGCTAATACTCACTCCACTATTCCAATGATAAGTAATAAGCAAATGAGCTAATTATACTAACACAACGTCCTACACAAGTAAACAATATTCTTATCTATTTCTGAATTAAAGGTTATACAACGTATTCTATCTGAATTGAAAGATTTATACAGTGAATTAAAATATAATATAAACATAATAAAAGTGGTAATATTTTAAATTACTAAATTTATACAAATTGTAGAAAAAGCAAAAAATAGAAATTTGTATAAGCAGGCATGAAAAAAGAAATCATTTGTCCTACCATTGCAATTCAGCGAAGTGAGAGAGTAATATTTTTAGAGATTTCCAATAAATTAACCGTGAGTCATCAAAGTTAGGTTTATTAGAAGGTATACAGGTATGCAGTGTATGCACTAAGCAGGTATTAATTTTATGCAGGCTGGTTTATGAACTCTTCTAATTATTTGAGAAGTAATGTCTGACGAGTCATTAACAATGTTTGCTGGGACTTATTGTAGAGAGCTGGACTATCCGAGAACAAACAAACGAGGAGGTCTGTTACAATCAAACAACTCTCCAAACCCGCTGTTGGTTCACTGTTCACTGCTAACTCACTAGCCAACACGGTGTTCCCAAGATGATAATTGGGCTCGTGATGAGATATGGGACCAGCAAGCGATAAATAATACGGCAGCTACTTCATCCCTTACGGGTGGTATCTATAAGAAAATTAAAATGTAACAGAGAAGGCGATGAAAAAATTAATAGGGCTTGAAAATTGATGGGATGTTACCAAGACGTTCCGCAGATGGGAAAAACAAACATAATTGGAACTAAAAATAACACGTTTAAGTGTTTTGCGCCTGTGTGAGATTGAGAAATTAGTCTATACTTAATTATAACAACATAGGCTATATCACTGGGCTTGACCATTTAAAATTCTTACTAAATTAAAATAGATACCCAGGTAAAGATTATAACATTACGAAAGATCAAACCCTTGTGTTATTTAATTGCACAGAAGGATTAACCAACAATTAAAGCAGGATTTAAAGGTCATATCTTTATAAATATAAGTATGTTATTTGCTTCTACAACACAAAACTAGTAATCTGATTTATTGGTAAAATATTTATTGGGTACAACAATTTTATATGTTCAAGTAGGTATTGGTTTTTGTAGATTTGCGCTGGACAGGTTGCCACTGTACGAAAACTCTTTGTTTGAAAGATTTAAGTCGATGTATAAATAAATATTTAACACGTTTTTGTACTCTATAAATCGTATGGAGCAGAAGTTGAGACGTTGCGGCAAGGTTAACTCGTTAGAGAACTGCGTTAAACGGATTACGAGGTCGACTCGTGCGTGGTTTTGGGGCGAGGGGCTGGAGCGCGTACTTACTCTAGTTGTTGGTCACTGTAATTCACAAGGTAAGGCTCAATAATTTTAGTAAAACGATGGCATTTTCAAAATTTTATCCTACATATTAAAATGCTGTAGTAGTAACCTTTTCATATGGTATTTAAATGTCATTTTGTTGGACCACAGTTGACTAATGTATATGTTACGGAATAGCCAGAAAACTGTGTTACCAAAGCACTGGTTAGGCCTATATACAAAATATATCATAGTTGTCCAGACTGGAAACAATTTGGTTTAATACAATTCAAGTTATCAAAGGTACAACTAGAAAAAAGACAATCGTCGTAAGCTCATTAATACTGAGTGAATTTTTAAGTACTAAAACTTTTTTAAACATGGACTTAATAATGAGGAGATAAAACGTTTGCGATGGAACATAAGTTAATTATTACGCATATTTTAGACTGAAGAAGTTCCTACTTCTTACGAAGTTACAGTGTGGTGTTCCTATTGCAACATGCACGAAATAAAATTTATGTCGCCTATACACATGGGTTGAAAGATTAAAAATTTATAGGCTGAAATCAAATATAAAACTGATTGTAAAAAATAACATAACGTTTGTATGTGAAACATTAATTTTGTGAACTATGTCCTTTTTACAGCTTAAAATATATCCTTTGCATTTACAGGAGTTTTAGAAATAGCACTTCACAAGCAAAAGTAGATATCAAGAGGCGTAAAGGGATGCCAGATGGTTCTTTCATACAATATAAGACCCCCGCCCCTCACCCACCGGCTTAGGTGCGTGATAGGATCGCCCGGCGCCCCGTGTCACCCCCTGGATCTCCGCTGCCTCGGAAGCGCCTACAGCTACGAGACAAATCACTCAGCTTATGTAAAGTTGTTTCGAAACAAATTAATAAAAAATACTTAATTTATACTTATTATAGTTATTATACTAAATGAACGTATTATATACCATTGTAGAATTTATTTATTTTATGTGTATCTACGCCAGTGGCATTTTTTAACGTTTTGACGGGGAACGGTCCAAACCCCAGCCTTGTTACTATTTAACATTAACCAGTTGTTAGAAAGCATCATTAATTAATATTTCAACGAAAAATAGCAACTGGATCCGGAATCGAACCTTTAAAAAGCTAATAACTTTTCTCTGGATCTAACCGGATTCAAAAGCAACCTTTGGATTCAAAAGCGAGCACTGTAACCACTCAGCTACCCAGCCAGTTTTGTTTATTGCGTGTGTAAATAGCTCATTAAATGTATTTACACTAATCATGTGCAATGATTTTGTGTCCTACTTATGAAACAAGACACAATAGTCTATTCAATATTTATTACTATTGCTAGAAGTCGATGTGGAAGTCAGTAGTGACATCAGTATTTAAAACAGTTAAACTTAATTACTTACGGCTACATAGTTACTATGATGATGAATTCAGACAATGTTTGTATCGTACTCTTTACATCATGTTTTATTTCTTTTAGTGCACTGAGAAAAATGCAATATACGTATGCAATATTGCAATATTGGTTACGATATTATTACTTTTGTGCCTTATTCAATAGTATTTACAGATATTGTGAAGCGTTTACTAAGCAAACTTTCGAAAAACCCCAAACTCATTCATGAGGAGGAGGGTTGAAACCTTGAATTCTTCAGTCATAACCAAGTTAATATACGTTAAGCTAGGGAAATACCATACCCTAAAGGTTTTATTCAAGGTGATACTGACAATGTTTAATGAATGAAACTTGGATTACACATTGTAAGAAATTTTAAATACACTACCAATTATGTAGTATTTTTGTGTGTTAATAAATAAATTAGTATAGCGGCCTTTAGGTAAATTATACTATTTACAAATGTGTGTTCAGTAAATCAAAGAATATAAGTACTTTCGATGATATGTAGATTGATTTTTCAATGACTGTTTTCATTGTCATGTTATATTTCAAGTAAGAAATAAGGCACCGAAAAGTGTATGAAAAAATTCTTTTTTTCATAATATTAAATATTTAAGTGGAAAATATTTTATCTAAAAGATATGTGTATATTTTAATACAGTTATTTCAAAAAGGAAACATCTGTTATAAAGTTAAAGAAGCAGAAGAAAATAGAAATAAAAAAAGTTAAAACCCTAATATCAGCTTCTTATAGTTTAATTTTACGTTTATATATAGTTTATTTAAAGACTCATAAGATACAAGTTTCATTACATACAAGTTCAAAAAACTTGAATCAATTTCTCAAAAGTTAAATTAATTTTATATTATTTTGCATTTCCTATAATGAATATTTTAAGCTTGGCGGTTTCTCATTTTTCACTAGGTGTAATTCAATAACATACAGTTTTTTTTATGTATTCACAACATACAGAATTGTTAGCATGGATAAAGTTAAGAAAATCTTATTGAAAACGTTCTCTAGAGGTCCTTCTCTCTCGGACCCTCGATCCCCTTGCACTGATAAGATCCCCGGCGGCGTCCCTCGCCTTATCTTATCACCCTTGACCTTGCCGGCCTTCACACCCCAGCCAATCAATGGAGGGTCGCAACACAAACAATAAAGCTTACGTTTCACAATAGGGGTTGCATTTCAGTGAAAGGGTTGGAGCGATTGAAATCAAGAAGCCCTTAGCATTACTAGTGTGAGAGCTACTAGAGCCACTCGAAGTGAAATGGAAGACTTAATAAAGTTAGCAATAATTGAAATAATCTAATTCTCACTCTGTATTTTTATTAGTGTAATAAAAAAACTGCATTATGAAAGGTAAGCCAGATCAGAATATAAAAAAATATGTGAAAAAGAATAAAGAATGCAACAATTTTACAAAACGTGGAATATCAATATAGTAATAAGTATAAATTTGGTTTTTAGGTCTAAGCATGTTATATTCATTACTAGAGTTCACCTCTGTCTGGTTATATGCGTATAAAATTTAAAAAATCTGGATATTGTCTTAGAATGGCTTACAATTTTATACGGAATTTGATAGCCTTTCTCTATTACAAAATTCTTCATAACAATTATTATTTAATAAACTTGAGATTGTTAAACTGGACTAACATTAATCAGGTATTAACCCTTTAATTATATTCATCGGCAACTTGGAGGTTAACATTCCATCATATCAGAATTATTTTATGTATTATAATATTAATACAGGATTAATAAGAGTTCCTTTAATGGCAGTAAGTTCAAACCTAGTGTCCATTTTTTATTTTATGAGAAAACAACTCATATCATTTTATGACCACACCATCATTTTATGAAATTATAAAAGTCTGTTATAAGCAATGATGGACATTTTTATATAAAAAGCTCAAGATAGAAAAAAACTTAAATTAATTTTTTTTTAAAGATAACCTGTAACTGTATTGAAATTTGGGTTAAATTTAGCAATTAAAACATAAAATATTTGGGATCTTTGAGAATATTAAGAAAATTATATTATGAAAGTAGCAGAAATAATAGTCGTTATATTAAAAATCAAGCCAGAGCCTTGAAATGTATAATGAACGGCTTTTGTGAACGTCGTCAGTTTCCGGACTGTAGAAAGATCAGAAGCTAACGAGCGGCTTGTGAGCGACAACGTTCGCACATGAAATAATGAATGGGGCTTCAAATGACTGTTTACACTCCTGCTTTGGCCAGTCGGACAGTGAAAAAGTGGGCAAAGGGTATAATGAAATATGTCTAAATAGTATACAAACTAGTAGGGCACACAATATACATTTTAGTTTTTTACGTTATTGGCAATTTTAAGTCTTACTCTAAAAATATATAGATGTTATGACGTGTTGTGTTTGTTATTATTTTAAGGTTAATAGTTTACAAAACGTTTAGTATTCAAACAAGTAATATTATAACAAGGTATTTTAACTACCGTATCTTTTTAAGAAAATTTCATGTAGGTATTATAATAGTTTATCAAAATGTTAAATAGATACTTTTTTCATGAACGTAGGGTTTGTGTTATGTATAATAATAATTACAAAAGTTAGCAATATAATAGATTAAATATAATACAATTCGACCTGTTGATATGAGTCCTGGGAGAGTGATAACATTCCAGCAGGAAGTAATAAAGAAGGAACATAAACAGAGAGCGATTGGGTAAATAAATAATAGCTTCTTGGGCGATATCGAACTCTCGAAACATTCATTAGGGGCGAAGACAAAAGCTTAATTGCGATGTTGCGAGTCCCAAGAAAGACACTTTTGTTTTCAAACTTGCTTTGTCAAATATCCGAAAAACTAAAGAAATTCAATATCAATAGAGTGAACATTTTAGCTGTAAGAAATCAGCAGTATTTTATCAGACAATCTATATTTAAAAACATGATATTGGTACTGTACATATTTATATTTGACCTAGATGGGCTAGGAAGTCACTGAAAAGTTTTATATGAAACTCTTTAATATGCATTGAAAATGTCTTGGAATATATATTTAGGCCATCCGGTTTGATAGCGCCTATAGATAAGGCCTAATACCCACATAAAGGTACCCATTTCATGGTTTTTGGGAGTTTTTTATCTGATTTGTTTATTCACACAGCATATGGCATATATTTGTTTACAGTAACGGAGTCATCTCACATACAACCACTTTGAGATATGGAGTCTCTCAGGGATCGATTCTCGGCCCCCTGTTATTCTTGGTGTATGTGAACGATCTCAATTCTGTCATTCCAAAAGGACGAATTGTCCAATACGCGGACGACACGACTCTCTGTTTCAGTTCACACAGAATTGAAGAAATCGAATCTTTTTCATTTGAAGGGCTCAATTCATGCATTCAGTATTTTGAAAACCAAAACCTCAAAGTAAATCCTTCAAAATCAAACTGCATGGTATTTGGAGGCAGCACCGCTCTAAATACATGTCGTCCAACTGCAATGATCGACGATACAGTCATTGACGAAGTTGGTTTCACAAAATTCCTCGGAATGCTTGTTGATGATGAGCTTAGTTGATGATGAGTTGAGGACTGAACATGTGGACAGTATATGTAAGAAGGTCTCTTCAGGAATATACCTGCTTAGAAGGCTTTCTGAACACTGTCCCACTGAGTTATTGCTTATGGCTTATCACGGTCTGATTCAATGCCACTTTACTGATGGCATTGCTCTATGGGGTGGCTGTTCACAGAAAAACTTCAACCGTGTTTTCATCCTTCAGAAAAAAGCCATACGGATCATAGCAAAACTCAAATTTAGAGAGTCGTGCCGAGATGCCTTCAGGGAACTAGGATTGCTAACATTGGCTGAACTGTACATCCTACACACTGCACTCTTTTGCAAGTTCAAAAGCAACCTGATTCAGGGCAGTGATGTGCACGATTACAACACAAGGTCGAGAAATGTGTACAGGACAGCGCAGCACAGGTTGGCGAAAATGGCGTGCCTACCCTCTCTGGCGGGTGTTTCATTTTTGAATAAAGTTCCAGAAGGCATTCGAAATGAAAATTCGGAATCAAAATTCAAATCAAAATTAAGATGCTATTTAGCGTCGTCCGTGTTCTACTCGGTGGACGAGTTCATGAACCACAACTCAGGGGAGACATCGGCCTGAGTCCTTTTATAATTTTCAATGGTGATCTCTGGCTGGTACTTTTTCAACTATGTTTTTTACACTATGAGTGTGTTCATTTTCCTAATGTTTGTTGACGCATGCTATGCAATACTTGTATTGTCCTACAGCAATAAAGAATTTATTTATTTATTTATTTATTTATTAGTAAAGCAAAACAGTAACAAGCGTTTGACCTTGCTTGTACCTTTGCTTTGTACCTGCTAGCTGTTGAGCATAAAACTACCAAGAAGCTACTACATTGGATTCGTGCATGAACCTAAATTCACTAAACAAAATTACACACACCCTGTGGGTAAACAACTAGTAAACTGTTTAATATCCTTTATTTCCATTGCATAAAGAATAGTAAATGCGACACTAAAACTATAAAAGGTACCAGAGTCTTCAAAATATTCACCAAATATTGACTCCAGTTTTCAAACTCTGTAGAGAGGACACCGATGTAGCCATGCGATGATGCTTCTTCTCAGTTTCTTCTTGCAGTGGGCTTTTTCACCTCTTCTGACATAATGTTAGTTAAGGAATTTCGCTTCCAGATAAGTAGGTTTTAGCGAATTTCCCTATAGGGAATACGCTATTTTTTATATGTGACATGATGGATGTGAAGTATTATGTTGTTGGCTATCATAGTATTATAATTTTTATGTCAGGTTCTATCTGTGGGTTTTGTCTATTAGCATGCAAAGTGGTGTAGGGTGGAAAGGCACATTAATAACAACAAACAAACAAATAACACCTTTAGTTGTTTAGTCATCTTTTAAATGTGCAGCTATTTTCTTACAAAGTAGCATATTGTATATAGGCTACTAAGTTTGTCTGGCTTAAAAAGTTATAGAGAACTGTCTAAAAGATTTGAGATTTAAGACATTCAGCAAGATTACAGATCTTGTAAAAGTAAATCAGTATGAAAAAAACAACGAACGTTAACTTTGCAAAGAATTGAAAACAGATTACACGTTAAAAAGTTTAGAAATGGTAGATTAAAATAAAATATCGAATTCGATTGAAGAAAATTCAGCTCTATTTCGAAATACTATATAGTCACCAAATGATAAAAATATACGTCGCATTGTAATATACATCCTAGTTCAATTACAAATATATTTAATTTAGTAATAAACCAATCTTTAATATTTTATGTTTGTCTTTGATATTTTTATGATGTCTTTAGTATTTTATTTTATAGTTTATGTCTTTAATATTTTAAGTTTATTTATTTGGTTAAGTAATTTTCATTTGAAAAAAATACAACATATATACTTCTTTAGAATTTGGGACAGTCGAAAGGTTTTAGTATTCCTATTAGAAAAATAAACTGATATTAATTTAAGAGCAATCTCATAAAAATCTACCTGAACCTATCGATACCTTACGTTCCCAATCCAATAGCAATACCAATAATGGCAATCTGCAGAGCAACACACCTGCTCACGTTTGAGTAAGAGCCCAATACAGGGTTATTGAAACGATGTGCACTACATTTTAACTGTCAATAGCTTAGTAGAAAAGAAAGAATCTTTCGATTTAGTGATAAACCCCGTAGACTATACGCTAAACCTCAGCACTGACACTGGTCCACATATGACTTGCCATAATTTCTATATGAAGCATAAAAATATAATTGTTGATAGTTTTTTGTAGGTCAATTAAGAGTGGCAAAATACAGATCCGGTTTACAATAAGGTTACTAGTAATATATCTTAACTATAAACCCCTCTAAGTGGTTATAGTGGTCGTCCTTGAATTCAAAGGTTGCCGATTTTATCTTGAGAAAATTTTGTCGATTTTCAAAGTGCTCTCAAAGATGATACTCAGCAGTTGCTAGTTGTTATCGGGCTATCAATGATTAATGGGCTCAATAAATTATGCTATCGAACAAAAGGTCGACGTTGGACAGTAGACCCTAACAAGACCGGTGTTTGGGCAGTTCCCCAAAACGTTAGAAAGTTCAAAAGGCTTGGAATACACAAAACAATAAAATAATATTCCAGTTTTTTTATCGAACTTGGAGAACAGAGGACTGGTATAAAGCAAAGCAATCAGATAAGTCTGAATGTTTTAATTAACACAATTCCTAAGCAAGAACACAAGCGTGCATTTGTGCAAATGAATTCACTGCAACGACTCGGAGAATGTATCGCAAGTCACGCGACGCAAAAACCACTTTGCCGTGTCTAAACTCGGGTTATTTTTCGGTTTGCGTCATTATTTAATTGCACCGACTGCATGAGCCGATTCACGCTAGCGGCGCGGCGGCGGCGGCGGCGGGGTGGTCCGTATCCGTAGTTATTTCGCGACACGCGTCGAGCCTCGAAGCCTTTACCCTACCGATATCTAGCCCAAGTCACGCGTGCATGATGCACGTCTAATGAGTGACGTATTACGTACTACCCACCGGGGGGGGGGGGGGGGGGCTAGGACACAATAGGCCTCACCCCTTGGCCACGGAGGAATCAATAACTCTCGAATCACAGGGTCCGCGGGCCCCGGCGCCCCGGGGGGCCCCATATTAGGTATTAATGTGCTGGAAGTTATGAGTCCCTAAGACTGTGATCACTACACATAACAGCAGCTGCGACAATGCAGCAAGGGTGAATGGGGTGGGCAAAATTTGTAAATATTAATAGCTAGTTTTTAGATCCCCTCAGACTTAATATGCGATCCAGCCGAAGCATGGTTGAATGAACGTAGAGAATAATATTTCTAAAATGGCCTCTTGGAACGGCTTTGAAAATTTTCCATACGATGATTTCAGCTGATAATGGTAGGCAGCTTTACATAAAAATTCATCTTACATAATGTCATTCGTGGTGTAAAGTATTATATGAATTAAGCAACTGATATTGAAAACACTGAATAATGAAATGAAAACCCTGTTGAATGCAATACAAACTCGGGTAGGTTGGATGCCTTGTGGTTCACCTTTATGCCTTTAATGTCAATGGAAGTTAGCTGTCAATCATTCGCTTGAAATTCCGGTTCACTAATAATATATTCGTATTATCTGATATTTTTATGGAACGGATGTCTCCGAAACTAATATATGTAAGTAATGTCGTATTATGTAATATATATAACACATACCTATTTGAAAACCACTTTGTTCATCAACTTTAACAGTACTATACATTTTACTCGAGTAAATAACGTTTTTCCCTTTTTGTGTTCCACGAACTTATCTGTAGCCCATAATATGAAGGCAAGGAAAGGCAGCCTAGTTATAAATAAAATGTTGTTACTGTATTCTAAAACGATATTCCTATATGTTTTTACGAAAATTGCGAGTTAGTAGATTTTGTTTAGTTACGTTATAATACTATGCAATGAATGTAAAATGTGTTGTGTATTGGAAATAAATGAATTTGAATTTGAATTTGAACATAAGGTAGAAAATGATAAACTCTGCGAAGAAAAGTAAAAATTAGCGATTCCCCGCGCGTGTGAGACGGGCCCAATTTAGCCGAGGATCGACGTGTGAACATTGAACTGAACATGTCTGGAGCTGCGATGCGAACTTGGCTCCCGAGTCACGCGCCGACAACGCCACTCGATCAGGGCAACTCTGGGGACGATTTTGGTAGAAAAGGATAGATCCAATATTTTAAATTTACCTATTGAATAATTTTGAGACTACGGCTTCACGAAAAAAAAAAACGGTATTGTAAGGTATACTAATTAAAAAATTATATTTCATTTTATATTATTTTTAAAATCTTTGTTACTATTAACAATTTTATTTATGTTTGGTTGACATATATTAGGTATGATCTAGGTTAAAAATTCAAATCTCCTTATTAAATATGACAGTGCTTTCTCTCTTAAAGCACGCTTCGAACACAAGCAATCCTGGTACGGAAAATACGAAGTTTATATTTTATTAGGAAGAGACACTTGTTTGCGATTTTAAAATATGATAACTGTTTTACTGCAAAGTTGACTGATTTTTAACTCTTTTATTTCAAATTTGGACTCGATTTTAATTAAAAAACAATTTCACTTAACCTCATAAAAAGGATCTACCAACCAAGTAGGTGCTTGGGAGGGGGAGAATGGAAGTTGAATTGTAATTTTATAAAGACCTCATGCTAAGAATTGTTTTTCCCTGATCGTTTTTGTGGCCGGTCTGTTTTTTGTTCTTTTAGTTTAAGCAATTAAATATTCGCTGTTTTATTGCTGAGTTGATGTTATTGTTAAGTAAATTATTGCGGACATTTTCCATCATTGGTTAGTAAAAACAAATTTACGACGTTTCGGAATCTGGAATCTGATCTCGTCCTCAGATGGAAGAGATACCTAGAACATAAGAAAGTTAGTTCTAATAATAACATAACGTGCTCAGCATTGGTAGCGTGTGGCTGGTTGGCTCCCGTGTGCTCTGTCCTGATAAGTGCAGTGTATTTTTCGTTTTCATTTTTGGTGCTTTGTTTTTGACTGCTCTCGTGGTTAGTTTTCCCTTTCATGTTTTATAAAAATTGTGTGACCACTTTTTCTGTTTTCAGGTTTTGCTATGGACTTCTCCAGGTTTGCCTGGTGTTTTGTTTTACTATATTCCGCCTAAAGACGAATCAGATGTCAATTCATGCATTCAAAATTTTTTGGAAATCAATCTGAAAGCAAACAATTCTAAATCCAACGTCATTTCATTTTGCCTCCGACAGCAGGAACAAGACCTGCCGCCTGCTGTCATGGTGGATGATGACCTCCTAGAGGAAACTGATTCCGCTAAGTTCCTAGGAATGCATCTCGATAGAGGGCTGACGTGGGAACAGCACGTCAACCATATTTGTGCCAGGGTTACTACAGGTATTTATGCCTTACGTAACCTTGCAAAATTTTGTTCCAAGGATGTGCTATTAATAGCCTATTTTGGCCTAATCTACCCCCACTTTTCCTATGGAATAAGACTCTGGGGTAGTTGTGCTAAATTGAGGCTAGATAGAGTTTTCAGATTGCAAAAAAAGGCAATTAGAATCATATGCAAATTGCAACCAAGAGAATCTTGCAGGAACGCCTTCAGGGAGCTTCGACTGCTTACATTGCCCAGCCTCTATGTCCTGGAGGTAACACTGTACTGCAGGTATAAATGCTCACTTGTACAGGGCAGTCAGTTGCACCAGTACAATACTAGGGGCAGGGACAATTATCGACTCAGCCACCACAGAATTGTGGCGTTTGAGCATTTACCGTCACAGGCTGGAGTCAGATTTCTAAATAAGCTCCCTGAGGGTATCAAGCAATCTCAAAATCAAAATCAATTTAAAACTCGACTGAAACGCCTCTTGGTGTCTAAAGTTCTGTACTCTGTTGATGAGTTCATGATGAGCCGCTGGGATACTTAAATTCTAGGAGTTTACGCGAAAAAAATTTGGCACTGGTGTACTTAGCATCAAGACCAATGAAAATTTTATATTTCTTTGTATAATTATTGACCTTTGCAATGCAATGTAAATTGTCGACTGCAATAAAGAATTTATTTATTTAGATTCCAGATCCCGAAACTTCGTGAATTTATTTTACTAATCAGTGATGGAAAATGTCCGCAATAATTTACTAAATAATGACAATTAAATATTAATGAAAAACACCTATTGCTTAATAGTAAGCACTAAAGGAACGAATCCCACAAACAAGGCTTGGACTATGTGACAATGATTGGCTTGGTCTATTTAATTCTACATTCATGAATGTATTTTATTCTAATTCAATTTTTCAAACAAAGATGTTTTGGCTTGACTAAGTGGTTTGATATTTTTATTTCCTATTCGCCAAGCAAAGGATGGTTATTAAAGGTTGAGTATGTGGTTATTTAAAACTTCCCCTGTATTGAAATGCACAGATATTGAATATGGAGGTCAGCAAAATTCAAGTAATTTCCGCGCCCCAGTCAAGCCTCGCCCTCCCAGCGACGATCACTTGTACACGGAGCCCATTACGAGGAGGCGAACGTTTTGTTTAGTGGTGGTGGGGGGGGAGGGTGGGTTTGGTGCAAGTGCGTGATTTCTATTTTGTTCTCTCACAATGAATTGTACTCACAATGGATCCTTGTCCAAGAGCTTCTGATCTCCCCTATTCCAACCACTGGGAGGTGTTATTTGCTGAAATGTTTTGTGGCTAAAAGCATTGAAAAATTTGTCTCGATTTTCGAGGCTTTTAACAAAGTGTAGCGTGGTCTGTTTTACGGGTAAAGTAGACCTACTCGGTGCTTAGAGTTATCATGCGAGAAAAAGATAAACGTAAAAGTAACACAGAAAATTTATCATTAGGGTAAAAAAGTACTCTAATACAACATCATAGGCCTATTAATTTAAAGAAAAAATAATACTGCCTAGGTCATCTGATACATTAAAATTTAGTATTAAGGGCTTTATTTTTTTGATATTAACAATAAAACAATACATTTTGTAACCTTATGTGAAATAGTTAAAAAAAACTCCAATAGGACACATCAATAAAGTTGACCATTGAAGGAATAACAACAATACAGTTGTAAATACAAAACAGTTAATTTTGTCTAGAATAAAGAATAGCAATATATTTTGCAAATAAATTATTATAAACTAGAGATCGACCAATATTCGAAATTCAACTAAAAGTTCAGTTTATCTGGACCTAATTAATTTAAAATACTAGGGATCACACACTGGTCGGAATTCGACCAAAAACACAGTTAATCTTAAGCCAATCCTCTACTAAAGTCCTGGACAGTCTTATTGGCGGGTGCCGCGATCAGCATTCCATTTAAAATGGGAGTTTTAAAATGGAACAGCTGATCGAGGTAGCCGCCAATAAGCCTGTTCAGGACAAATACGAGCACTGTCTGAAGATATGCGTGTTCCACGATCCCGAAATAAAGCGGGTAGATTTTGCTTAAAATTTGCATTTAAGAGTGGTTTGGCCCAAAAATAAGTTTAGAAACAGACTCAATCTTAGGAAAAAATCCAATTTTAAGTTTTAAAATCGTAATTTTGAACATTGGTCTTATGGGTTGCTATTTTGATAACGAAATAACAACGTAAAGTAAACAAAAAGAAATAAACTTTAATGTTAAGCAGACTTCTTAACACAGCTTATGGAACCTGTGGAATTAATAGCTTTTTACCATGACACTATAACAAAAGTGAATTTAAACCAACGAGCAAGGCTCGGTTAACCTGGTACTTATAAACCTGGAGTTAAAATGCTTTATAACTGAAGCATCTGTTCTTCCTGATTTGCGATCATTTGATATTACAACAGCTGCCTAATTATTCAATCAATTATCCATTTCCAATAAATATTAACATTGAAACTTTGAGAGCCTGTAGTGGACCTTACACGCTCAATACGGATCATGATATTTGGATCGTGATCATGAATCAAGATACGGATTGAATGTGTTAAGTAAAATATTGATATACGACCCATACATCGACATGGATCGTACATCAATCCAGTACATCAATGTGAGGCGTAGCCCTGTGGGGCTATGTGAATCTATAGGACCAAACATTCTAACGGTATGCGCCGATTTCTCCTACGATGCACACAAGCTGAGAAAAAAGGAGGAAATGAAACTGCTTGCCTATTATAGATTTAAAAATAAAAATATATCAGTTATAACTGAACCATTTGTTTTCAGGATTTGCTGACATAAGAGAACATTAAGTAAGAACATTAAGAAGAACATTAAGAGAACTCCTCTTACAATTTCAGCCGATTTTCAGGTTTTTGGTACTGTTGGATAAGGCTTGGTGTGTAGTTATTTCCGCCAAAAATCGGTTAATGGTAAATCGGTTGTTGGTGAAATTCGGACTTAAAATAAAGATGCTATAGCATATGGATAATGGATATGGATATGGATTTCATAATGGATATGGATATATCCATTATTGTAATTTAAAATATTCCCATTACAATAACATTGGGGAGTTTTTAAAACATCTATGTACAGCTGCAAATAAGTGTAGTTTTGTGTTCTTATATTCACAATATTGGATTGGAAAAGAGTAATATTCTTCGCAAAGAGTAAAATTAAACTAAAATTAGAGCTAAATTAAACTGCTGGATTGAGAGTATACTAGTTTGTTACGGTATTAATTGCCTTCAGCTGTCTAATGATGCAATCAATCACCCACATAAGATTAACAATGAAGATTTGAAATCATGCAAGGCGTGCCACAGGGACTGATGGAAATTACAATTTATTTCTGCTCATCTAGCATACAGGATAGTTACTATTTCTAACGGTATGCACGGATTTTCCTACGATGCACATAAGACAAAAAGGATGAAAAATTTTTTATTTCTGAATATATAGATAATACGAAAACATCAGAAGTATAACAGAAAAAATGTACGGGCTTTATAATTTATTGTTACATAAAAAGGAATTTGCAATAATAACGTATGACAGGCAAAACATGTTACACTTTCCAAAGCAATCAGATGCAGTATTTTTAGTTTCAATCAGCGATGTAATTTCATTAATTTTTAATTAGTGTTTGATACGCAATATGTAAAGGCAATTCATGCTTCACCAAACAGAATATTTGATTATTCTATTATAATGCAATGATCACTGAAATTCGTATTAACAATTTACAATTATAAATACACATATTACAAGTTAAAAATAGACCTAACAGAGATTACTGAACCATTGTCATACATGTTTAACTGGTTATAAATGATTTTTTTTTGTGTATAAATGTTATTAAATTAATTACTAAAAATGAAATACTTATAAATGTTAATTTAAAATTTAAAAATATAATAATAACTAATATGGCTATTAAATAAACTCCCTAGACATTTTTTGGCGTAGACAGGAAAAAAAAATTCATTAGCCGTTGAAAGAGAATAACGAATAATCTAACTAATTAAATCCAGTTATTAAGAGTCATCTTCACTTTTGGGCCAGTAGTCCATTGTTGCGCAGTCGGCAATGTGGCAATGTTAACCATACGGGTTTCAAAGCAAAACGTGGTATTTCATTCCCTGTTTCGGATGCCGTTTTTCAACCGATTTTCTTTAAACTTGGTAAATGTTTAGTTGAATACTCATATTAGGCCCCTCATACCTCAAAATTTTGAAAATTTAACAAATATTGCTCTTTGTGACGTTACAAAGTAACTCGACTTCCCTTAGTAATTTGTTAAATTTTCAAAATTTCGAGGTATGAGGGGCCTAATATAAATAGTCAATTAAACACTTGCCAAGTTTAAAGAAAATCGGTTGAAACGGCGTCCGAAACAGAGGATAAAATAAATACCATGTTTTAGCATAAAAGCAGTATGGTTAACATTGCCGATTGCGCAACAATGGACTGAAGATGACTCTGCGCCCAGGGGTGAAGATGACTCTTAATTTCTTGGTCGATTTACTTTGAATAAAAAACCGCAATAGTATTTAAAATAAATTTTAATTTCATTAATCCGACACCAGTACCTTGAATTGTAGAACACTGTAAACTACTGGATGTATCATTAATAGAAATGATAAATAAACTATCAGGAAAGGGTAAAACGAAGTAAAAAAAAATTAATAAGTTACAAACAACAAATTATTTTAATACAAACATTTATTTGTTTAATTAACATAGAAACGACTTGCCACTATTTGTCTCTTAGTTACAAAACCTAATTAAAATTTTGGAAATGTGTTTCAAAAAAATTATATAAATCTCTTTGACAAAAAGGTGACGGACTACGGAATATCGGACCATCGAGAATTTGGTAATGCATTGATGAACTTAAATATTAGATAGGAAGCTGTTGCATTTAACTCATTAGGCCTATGAATGAACATATCTTAAAAAAAATTTTTTTTGGGTGTCATATTTCATTCATTGTAATGTATGTAGGTATAATACATACTTGTTTTGTTTACAATAACTAATTTGTATCAATTCCTAATTATTATTATTTATTTAAAAAGAGGTGATTGATACAGTTTAAAAATTCCCTAGTTGATCTACTAATAATCCAGCAAAATGGACGTTCGCACAGGTGTTTCAACAATGTGGGCGGAGATCGGTTTTTACCTGCGACAGGAGACAAGCTTCCTCATGACACCCCATCGTGACTTCCACTGGAAAAATGAAATAATCATATTACCAATCAATCAAACAGGTCTTGATAGGAGATTGATTTAAGGCTACAGTATTTCTGAATAATAATGTGGTTTTTTATTTTTATTATTATTATTAGTGGATATGCCTACATATTACACGCAAAAAACATGTAGTTTTAATTACTATTTATTTATAACCTCTAATTTTATTTCATCACAAAATGAAAAAGTGTTACATCTTAGTAGAGAACCCCTAGCGTGTATTATGTGAATTAAGTTAATTTGTTTAGAAAATTAATTTGATTTATTAAAAAACACAGTTAAAAATGAGACACCATTACGAAATACTTTTATTTTAGGTAATGAATTGAATAGTGAACTTATTATTGTAGCATAAAGCAATGTAATGGACAGTCCATTAGAATAGTTATAGTTTTGAAAGTTATAATATTGATGAAATAATTCCCCAAATGCATACCAACAGTGGCAGACTGTAGTGCAACTGCCACTCAATTATCTCCTACCACATCCATCATAACAAGATACATCATTCCTGACCAACCCCTAACACGCCGGACCCTGACTTGTGACCACCGACAAATTGACACCCCCCCCCCCCCCCGTGTGGTCCTGCCCCCCCACCCCCACCCCCGGGCTAGAGGCTCCGGGACCCGCCGTCACCCACTAATGACGACCATTCAACATTCATGGCCCAATATTTGTAATGGGGCCGCCGTCAGTCAGTCATATTTGCATTTTGCATTACAAATTGTGTTGATCTCAGCCGCGATGCTTTTAAGGAATTATCAATCCGCTTCTTCGCTAATATCAATTTGCACGTTCAAATCCCCGAGGAAACTTCACAGGGTGTCAGTCAACTTTGATGTCATGCATAGTGAGTTAATTGTTTATTTGATGAGGGGTGAAGTCTTAACTGAAACTTACATTAGTTTTAGTAATTATTTCAATTTAAAATATTAGTGTTTAATCTGTGGCACAGTAGTTAAGAATGACAATAAAAAAATAGTTTATTAATTTTGATATAATAGTAATTATAATTAACAGAACACATTTTACAGTTTTATTTATTTTTCCAGTAGGCCTATCTTGTAAAGGTTGAGCGATGACTCTACATTTTTTATTTGTTACAAAAATACAATAAGCCTTTAAGAAAATATATTAATTACATATATTAATTTATTAATTAAATTGACTTACATTACATTAATTATTAAATATATTAATTACATTGACATTATATCTATGTCCTATATAATGAAATTCAACTCAATATAAATCATAGTTAGTTGGCTTTCATTACGATTAATTGTAAAGGTCTGTGTTAGCAAATAATAGTAGTTTTCATCGCTAGGAGCAAAAGTGCGCTATCGAGTTTTTAAAAACGATTAAGGAATAATTAGCATAAATGTAGTACTCCTAAATCTTTGATGAAGGAATAAAAACAATACTAGGTAACCAAACTAACAGCTACATGCAACTTTTGTACTATCAAGTTTTATATATGCAACTAATCGGTAATTAAACTTACCTTCCTGCCATCCCGGAACTTGACGCTTCCCTCGATGACGCTGTAGGTATCCACCATGACGACACGACACGACGCGCGGTCGGCACACGACTGACAACAATGCCGCCTCCCCTCCCGCCCCACCCACGATCAGCTGATGGTGATTATTGTGTAAACAGCTGACGGGTGGCGCGCGACGCCACGTTTGGACAGGTGTTTCTTGGACAAGGGTGCCAACTGAGTAACATGTAACTAATCAACTTGTATTAAACGAGCGATGTATAGTAAACAAAATTGCCATCAATCCGAATGGTTTCTAAAGTGTTAACTACTTTTCTTGCACCACATACTTCAAGTCCCCTATAAAATAACTCCCAACTTCAATATTTTATTTATTTATGTTAAAAACTGTAAGACAAAAAATTTACCTTTCCGGTAAGGCGTTATCTGAATGGGTAGAAGCAATACTAAGACAGATCATACAGAAGTAAGATAGATCAGATCAAAGATATTTAAACTTTTCGGGCAAAACAACCAAAACAAAACCCCATGGGAAAAAGTACATTATAGAACACTTATGAAATCACCATTATCTGAATAAAGAAATTGCAACTCAAAAATACAAACTATGACTTCAACCATTTTGATAGTCATTTGTATTTAGTATGAATTTGCAGTAATCAACTATAAATATTCATACCAGATTCACCTTATTGTACCCGTATATGATATGGATTCTGAAAATTAACTATTAATGTTCTCTTGTTACAAATGAAAATTAACATTGCAACCATTTTGCCATAAAAATATTGCAAAGGATTCTAACTTACTGGTAAACAAAGTTTCATCGTTATTAGTGTATTATTTGAAATTGACGTAACTTGGGGTATTTATAAACGAAAAGGTTTATTCCATCATGATTCCATTCGGTTGACACAGTTCGTTAGGCCTATTAGACATCCACAATTGTGAATAAATAAAACTGAGGTACCTTAGCAGGACCTCGGTAAGTTACCTAAAAAAATCTCTTACGACCTATAGACGTTTCACTCAAAATAGTTGAAGAAAAGTGGAGGGATGGTTATGAATCAGGCTGGGTCGAAGTGGTGAGGGGTGCTGGGGGCCCTGGGAGACGCGGCCCCTGATTTGACTTCCGGTCCCTGGGCCAAGGGACGCTCCCGCGCCGACCCAGGGGCCTGGGAATCACCGGTTGTGGGGGGAGGGTGCGGTGTCATGTCAACCACCCGCGACCATGGACAAGCGGTCAAAACTGGAGTAATTAGGCTGGTAGAAATTTTGTGAAATAATGCTACGATATAAATAAATTGGTTGGATATGCGTAATTATTGATTACTTATATCGAAAGAATAGTGGAGGAACACTTTTATTTAGAGACTTTAGAGAAAGACTTTATTTCAAATACATTTAGTCTGAACATTTAATATATTCTCCTTAGATAAAGAACATAGAATTCTATATATACCGGTGTTATATATAAAGTTTTATGCTAAAGATATATGAAATAGAAAAATTGCTATTTTATCTCCGGAAAACGTATTATGATAAGGAAGTGGTTTACAGAACCTCTTAGTGAAGCATTAGGCTGAACTCAATGTTAATTAATTAATTATGATCTAGTTAACACTGCATTTTTAGTGAATGTAAAGAAATAAAATACAAATCCAAGAATTCTCTGATATATGAGTAGTAAATGTGATTAATTTAAATACTCTACAAAAACCTACGCTTAATTATCCTAACATTCATTATGCGTTCACAAACAATAACGAATGATATTGGTCATGGTTATATCAATTTAGTATTTGTTCTCGCCGTAGAATCAAACACTAACTGTAATGGCTAAAAATAATTTTAAAGCTCTATGCTGCTTCACAACAAGTAAAATACGTTTCTGCAGCAAGTAACGAGTTACATATCTATTAATTACACGGGAATCCACAACTAAATGATCGATTTATAATAATGGGAATATCTCTTCAGACCGATTTCTGTATACAACAAGATCCAGATACATTTAAAGTGACCTATTGAAATTTAATAGACATTTTACAAGAAAATAAAAAAACATCTCTTAGAAATTAAAAATATATTTAAAATAAAAATCAAACTAAATCATGAAATTTTAATTTTTATTTTCTAGAACAAACAATTTATATAATAAACCCCCTTTAACAATACAAAATATTAAAAAGTACGATGATTAAGTAGAAAAATTGATGATGATAAAAATTAAAGTAAAACTCATGTGCTCAAGTTGAACCAAACCTACAGTAAATTCAACTTTTCATATATTCATAAATTTTTTTTAAATCTTCGTAAACTCCTCCCCCCTTTGCTCCCAGTAGTTCCGCAGTGTAAGGCCTAGGGGTTGAGTCACTCCACAACCACGACGCATATTGCGGTGAACTCATCTGACAGTAATGCGTCCACTCACCACTCACCGCTGCTAATCTAAAGGAGATCTCATCATTTGTATTCATTTCGGTACCGCGTAACCCGACACCGTCGCGTGTGCCATTATTTTTTGTTAGCCAATGTTAATTTTCACGTCGACGGTGCATGAAGGTCGATGGTGATTCATCATTTCAATTATTCTTCTTACGTCGATTGCAGTTTTTTCATAGCCTCTTGAAGTTGACATATTCGTTCGTAATTGTAATATAGTGACCAACGTTGGAAATGCCAATTAATAGTTAATACAATTCAATCAAAATGGCCCCTAGTTACAATAATTACTTTGTTGTGTAACATTCTTTACACAATGTAACGTAAACATTGTTTTAAACAGTCGAAAATAAACCGTTCAATGTGGCAATGTGGCAACACGGCACGTATCTCCATTAGGCACGCTCCACGGACATCATGTGCGGGAAAAGTAGGTCTGTATTTAATTACGACGGGAATTATCATTTTATACAACTGATTTAACGATGACGACAAACCATTTATGCTATTTAGACATTCAAACTAGGTCTACTCAATAAATAAACAAAGATTTTGATGAACAATAAAAAAGTGCATAATGAAAATGTTTTTATACAACAAACATAGCCAAATCAAAACCAATTTATGTACACTGCTGCATTATTATTCGACATAAAGAGAAGTGGAGGGGCCCACGCCAACCCTTAACGCCGCTCCGCTCCGCGCGACGGAAGCCCCTGGGACCTGCCAACATTGTAAATCTTTTATTGCTCAACGTCAGTTTGATTGTTATTTTATGGGGTCTCTGAGATTGATAAGACTAACAATAAAAGCTTATCACCCATAAATTATTAGACGAATGAATAAATATGCTATGTTAAAATGGAATTGTTAATTAGTTATGGAATCTTTAACGTTGTGAGGATAAACTGCACTAGATAGGTGTATCATGTTGTGTGGATCAAACAATGGTTCAAATCAACGTTTAATTGTAATCCTTAGTCAATTTAGTGAAAATAGATATTCTCATATCAAATAGACTCACATATTATTTACATTTGGGGTAAAATTTCTGGCTAGGTAGCTGAAAAATTCTAGTGCTCGCCTTTGAATTCAAAAGTTGCAGGGATCTTCAGGAAAAAGTTATCATTTTTTTTTAAAGGTTCAATACTGGACCAAGTTACCATTTGTCGCTCTGATACTAATTAATTATGCTCTCTAAAGTTGCGCTAATGTTGACGTTAGGTAGTAACAAAAGGCCGTGGTTTGGACCATTCCTCATCCTAAAGAATGAAAATGCCACAGGAGTATAAATATAATGATAATAATCATAATCATAATCTCTTGTTCCCTCGCAAGAGCCCCATTAATGTCATGCTTATTTAACATATTTTTATTGGGTTTGAAGTCCACGAAGGTCAATTTGGTGGACTAACTGAGAAAGAGACGCTTTGGCATCCGGAGGTAGCGAGAATGCGAGGTAGTGGAAGCACACTTTTTAGTACATTCTACACTCAAACGAATTGCTCCTTTTCCCCCAAACGATGATATCATTTCCTCAATTCTTCCTCCCTTAGACATAGGGGTTTAGAAGCTACAAAGTTCATTAGCTCGGGAACGGGAGCGGGGATGAGTCAGTCAGTCCGGTGTCTGTAATTTTATGCGTGTGTGATTATGCGATAAAGGCCCCTTCAAGCATGCCCGCCTAAGATAAACACATCAAAGGGAATTAGCCGCTATACTGGCCGACAACTGAGCGACAGCCCAAATTGATTTCGGGGTGAATCACACTGCCTTGACCTTTCCTGGGCGACATTTCCATTGTGTCGTTCGAAATGTTGCTCCCACCCCCCACTCCAACAACCTGGTGCCTAGAAGTTAAGTAATATCACACTGTATTAAAGTATTCGTTTCTAAAATATGTATTTTTTTAGAATAAGCCATATTTATTTAATACGTTAAAGTTTTTTTTTAATGGAACTTTTTCTACAATTCTAAACCGATTTTCAAGTTTTTGGAGTAGTTGGATAGGACTTGGTCTGTATATGTTTTCGAAAAAAAAATTATGAGAATCTGACATAAAATAAGGGTGCTAACCATTATCTAAATTTGAAATTTTTCATAAAAAAATTAACATTGGGACTAAGTTGACCATTTTAACCATGTGTTTATGCACATCAGTAATTAGGTACAAGTTTTGGGTGATTCCATATAATCACAATATTGGAATGGTCGGGTATGTCATTGATTTAGAACTAATCGTAACATTTTTAGCAAAGACGTGCCATAGTTCAAATTAAATTACTTGAATTCGAGTACCAAGTACAATTTTACTTTTTAATTTGATATGAAATAATCAATTGACCCTGTAGCCACAGTTTAAATAAGTTTAGACCTTGACGTGTCACCTGGACCTTAAAACGTTGCTGAATAGATCATCATAAAGCGGATGTCAAAATTTACATGTTATTGATGTTGACCATAGCTTGCTTTGTAGCCAAAACACTAAAAGCCCAATCTATAAAAATCTGTTGTTTTGATGACCCAATTATATTGCTTATATTTAATTTTAGGTCTAATAATCCATAATGAAAAGCAGCTGAAGTTGATGAGGAACTTGGGCTACATTTCGTATTCTGCTCAGTTCAAGGAGTAAAATGTAATAGCCAACTTGATAATTATAATTGATCCTAAATTAATTTAAATGGTTGAATTATGTAAAAGATTATATATTTTAAAATTGTGTTAGTATATACATATTTAAATCACAGACATTCCTGTTTAAATAATTCTTGTGTCAGTGCCAGTCGCAAAATCATCACGAATAAATTTTTCTGTTATGCCTCTAAATGCAGGTAGGCCTAATGTAGACAAATCTTGCACCCTGAGCCGGCTTTAGATACCTGTTAAACGTTAACTAATCTATGTAGCAGGGTACGGTTGTGGTGGAATAAATTGTTTCCTGTATTGAACGTGTTAAAAAGTCATATGTTATAAACCGTGAGTCGACCACGTTTAATTTAATTATTTTGAGAGGTGATGTTATAAAATTTAAAATAATATGGCTTATAGAATTAAAATTATTTTGATAAAGTCTTATTATTAATTATAATTATTATAAACTCTTGATTATTTCTATTAACTTTTTCACGAGAAAAGTTGCTAATCGTACAAATATTCTTAAACCATGTGAGATACGATTTAATCACACTATTAAACTGCCCAAACCAAATCTCACCCATTACCAACATTCTTACACATTCAATGTTCCTAGATTATATAATAGGCTAGAACTTTAAAATCCATTACACAAGTAAATAATAATGGAAAGTACGTAAAAAAATTAAGAAAATGGATGATTAGCGTAGAAAATGTTGAAGATTTATTAAAAACACAAATTTAGAATTTATTTTATGAAAAGATATGGGGTTTTTGTTGTTTTATATGCAGTTGTTAGTTCACACTTACTTTTCATTATTTTATTCAATTCATTAACTGAAATTAGTAGATTAATTTATTGTTTGTTGTTGTTTATTGTATTTGTTGTTTGAATATATGTAATGTATAATTTGTTTGTTATTCATTGTATCTACGGTTTCAAGCAATTGTAGGCCTTACAGTAAAATTTTTGCAGCATTTTTATTATGTTTATAAGATTTGTTTATGAGTTATTTATTTTAAATAACAAATTTGGCACACCTTTTTCTGTTAAAAATAAATAATCAAGAGAGAGGACCCCCTATCGGGCTTGACCTTGGTGGCAACCTAATTATTTATCAATATTTAATGTTACAATTTTGTTATATATTTCTACATAATAAGTATAAATATAACTTTTACTATTATTTATTCACTTTGCGTGTGTATTGTAATTTCTGTACTTGTCTAATTAATTGTATATAATGTATTTTATGAATAAAGAATTATCATTATTATTTTATTTTATTGAGTTACAAACTCATCATGAACATGCTTAAGGTTAAAACTATTTTTACCTCGTCCGGTAGTATAATAGTGCAAAAACTTTTCTTTTTTCTACAAAATAAAGTACTGTATTTTAATACGGTGGAAATTATTGGCAAATTACTGATTTAATACCGCCAAAAAGATTCGTCAAGATTAGGCAATATTTTAGTAGAAAATCCAAACGTGTAAATTCACACTACAGCTTGATAAAAATACAGTAAAACTACAAGGAGATGATAAATTGAAACTTATTTTTTGGAGACATCATCATTTTGATTTTTAGGGGCCTTTGCCTCTACAAGCCTCTAGTGTAGGCCTATACCAAATAACTACACGTAGCGTATTAAATAAGTATTAATAAATTAATAATTGTCAAAGCAGAAGTGTTTTAAAACGTTTAGGTTCAATTAGTTACACATGACACGAAGAATTTCAAATAACTAAATAATTGATAATGTATATTCAAATCGTTTAGCCTACTTTTGACAGTGTTGAGGATAATGGATTATACAATTCACTGTAAGGGAATCTTTACGAGTACACACAACAACCGAGTGTTATTTTAATATAAAATTATACATTTTCAACTCAGTAGAATGTTAAATTTTACTTGTTCATCATTAAGTTTTTAGAAAAGCACAAAACTTTTGGTTGTATCGCAAATATTTTATAACATTACTTATATCCTTGACTTTCTGGATAACATACGAGATTATTTCTACCACACAATAAAATGGTATGCAATTGTAAATATTCAAGTGCAATATGAAAAAAATAATAATGCAATTGTAAACGCATTCGTTTATGAAGGCATATTAATATTTCCAATTCGAATCCCAAGCCCCAAATTCGACTATTTCCCCCTTCCCTTTCAGGAACAGGACTGCCACTGAGGGTGATCACATCCATTTTCATAGTCCTCAAAGAGTCTAGAAAAACATTCATGAGTCAATCTCTCATGAATGCTCATCTCATTAGGCCACAGTCTCCGGACTCTTGACGATTTTTGCTATAGTATGATTCGCAAAAATAGTCCGATAAGAGTCGAAACATTGTTGCCAAATTTATTCTAAAACACATTTTTGTACTGAATTACACATGGTAAATATAACAAAAAATGACAACATTGCAAGGCGAGAGGGGGTGAAGGGGGACACAGCTGTTAAAATTTCCATCGGACTATTTTTGTGCACCTTATTATAATTCTGGCGGAGCAGTGTCCTCTGTTGTTTCAATGCTAACGAATAATCTGACATACCATTAAGTTTTGATATACCATTTGACGTATTGACACATCATTTTATAGGTTATTAAACTTACTACAAGTTTTGTATGAAACATTTTCACGTATGATTCAAAAGTAAAAAATTATAATATACTTTTATGTATTTGCAGCTCATTTTATAAAATGTATATGAGTATAACGCCATAGTTAAGCTATTTACAAAAAAGTGTTAAATAAAAAATGTATTATAAATATTTTTTGGAGTATAATAAAAAAAATAAAAAAAGTCTTTACCTCTTTTGGTTTTTCAGCTATTGTATAAGCATTTAACCATAGTACTGCTCTTGAAAAGTTCGGGATGGGTGGGGGTTGGGAAATTGTTGTTTTTACTACTGTATTTACTTTGTATGGATACATCCTGCAAAAATTAAACTTTCCCCTAATTTGTTGCAATAGAGCGTCTTTTTTACCTTCATTGACTGGACTATATACTGATAGAATCTGTATTGACTGTTAAGATATCCTTAAGAGGGACTTCTTTGTATATTTTTGTCAAATATTGTAAATTTACAATAAAAATAAACTTGAAAGTAAGCCGTGTCTTGTGCTGACATCTACCGGGAAACGATTGAACCAATTCGGTGCACTTCACCCCAACGTAACGGGGAGCGCTGGAGAGCCTTCTTCCTTCCAGCGGTGGTTCTACGGTGTTCCGACAGAGATCAGCAGTGCCATCAGAGCAAAGGACAAGAGATAATGTAGTTTAAAGTATCGAGGCCTAAGATATTTGTGTTTGAGAGAGATTTGATTTATAATTAGCGGAAATAATAGTAATCAAAATTAGAGCAAGATTCACAGCATTTTAATATAAGTTATTGACTATATAAGTTTAGTTACTAAAATTATTGCAACATAATTAAAAATTCGCATTTAAAGATAATAAAGAGAATGTGTGAATAATTTTGTATATTTATCCTATGTAATTGTTTCTAATTCCTATGTAATTACTTTCCAATAATTTAACCCATTTCTTTTGGCACTAAGTGAGTCGGTATCGCAGTTTTAAGTAGGTAAGTGTGAGTAGGGGCCTATTGTAGATATTTGATTTAAAATTACTTTCAGAATGACTGAGCCATTCTGTTGTCTGGTTAGAAGTTAATACATATAAAATTATACACCTGAAACTTAATACATTAACCCTTTAACGCCCGGCGTTGTTTTTATACAACGCCGTGTTTCTGCATATTTTTCTCAAAAATTATTTGTTTGAACCACAAAAGCCCACTGTTGGTTTAAAACAACACTGATTTAGTTAAGAAAATCGCCACTAGATAGGAGTTTAGACCAGTTGTCAAAGCAACAGAACATTTTCTTCAGAGCCACTTCAAGGATTGGAGGTTACAGGTAACATGGGTACTTTCAAGTGATCTTTTATTATCTTTCTAATTAGTTTGTAGTGTGGGAAAAAATACCTCATCAATCCTCAGTTATTCTAGTTTATGTGTAAAATAAGTTTTAGTAATTCTTGTGAGTATTTTCTATGATTATTTGAGAAAATTGCCATGTTGTTTAAAACCTACAATGGGCGGATGTGACATTAAATTTCACTAGTTTAATTCAGATTCCCCATATAACCCCATACTAATTCTAAATTCATTTACAGCTTATATTTTGTGTTAATTATATGTCTTTTGGCCATTTTGTATGAGTCATGATCCAAACTTCACAATAGAGCCAGAATATTTGGACAAAAAAGATAAAGAAAGGTATTTATTAATTCCTGATTACAACGTGTCAGAGGTGGGAGACATTGGGATAAGTACTTTCTTTATTAGATGTTTACCAAGTTGTGATGATTTTCTATTGTGATAAATAAATTTATATACGATTTTGACAAAGTTGTGAATTATTTCAACTTCTGTTCAAGAACAACCTTCTAGTTATTTTATTGTTTACCAAAATTGTAAATATGGTACATTAAATCCACAAAAACCCACTGTTGCTTTTAAACAACAAGGGATTTTTCTTAGGTTTTGCCAGATGTAACCACAAGTACCCGTTGTTGTTTTTAAACAACATTTTTTTATTTTTTTAACCTGTGAGGGAAAATTTATAAAAACAGTGTTTGTGTGTTATTTGGACCCTAAATAAAAGAAAAATGAGAGGAAACAATTTTTTTTTCTCGGCGCATCATAATTCGGGTTTCAAAGGGTTAAATTACTCTGATTACTCAATTACTTTGAATTTTAGTTTAAATTTATCGCCGTGCATGCTTGTCAAACCAACCAGTATGGGTTTGTAAATGAAAATTGCACACGCACTAATTTCAATGCAGGATATACAGTTGATAGTTGAGCACACCGAAGGGGCTAAATGTGATAAGTGACCCGACCCTAGCCTTTAGTTTACTACTGGAACGTGGATTGGTTGTGTATTAGAGTTTGTGGGACAATATAACTTTGTACTCCAACACAAGATACAAAACTAGTCAATCAATAATTTATTTAACTTTATATTCAAAGTAGAAAATTACACCAAGTTTCATAGACGAAGAACCAGAATGATGTTTAAGTACTAAAGAATAACTTTTACCTTAATGAAATTCCTTAGGATACGTTACACTAGCATACACTTTCCACAAGTTAATCTGGAAAAGATTTTCTTTATTACTTCTTTATTAGTTAATCGAGTTTGGTTAGTACTAATAAGGGCCGCTTTCCCCAACTCAGTTTAAACTAATCCAGAAAATTTTCAATGTTAAATCATATGGCAACATCTGGTTTAATCTTGACTTTTGGTTTAAACTAGGTTCGGGAAAGCGGCCCTAAGGGTATCCAGAGAAGAACTGTAATAATTATATATCATGGTCGTTTCATACCGTACTAAAAGTAAAAAAAGTAATACCAGCAGCTGTATTAAACGTTCATTACAATTAATTAAAAGACAATAATATGAAATTTCACATTAAGTTATTTTAAATCATACATCTAAAAAAATCGTATTTATCGTATACATAAAAAAGGTTATAAACAACTTCAAGGCTGCCAGGTTTGGTACTAAAGACCAAAAACTTGATTCGGTTTGTTTTCATTCTATTTTCTAAAAATATGGATGACAATTTTTCAATTGCAAAACTAAATATTCTGTATGTTCATTAAGGTCCTATTAGTTACCTTAATATGGGATTAATAGACGACTTAAAAGATAAATAAAGAAAAACTTACAAAACCCTGAAGTTAAAAAAATACAAAATAATATGTTACATTTAAGGCTCCGGTCTACCTGAGCCCGAATAACAATGTCAAATGCCGCCTCGCGGCCGTAGCGCTAGGCGAGTTTGATGGCTGCAGAGGTTTACGGGGATCGTGTTTTAAAATTAACCAATTAAGATAGAGATTGACTCTTAACTTTTTCTAAAAGTAGAAAAAAGGATCTCGTCGGCTATCTTTTTAGAATTTTTCAATAAAATTTATAATTTTATAAATGCACTTTGGTAATCTCACTTTGGTGAGATTACCAAAGTGTAACTAAAGAAGGCTGCATTTAGCAGAAGATAACAGGATTTTAAAGAAACCCATCGAGAAAAACAGATTATTTTAGTCAGTTATAGCTAAAATTAGAAATTTTATTAAAAAAAAAAAAAAAAAAAAAATAGCCGATGAAATCTTTTTTTCTACTTTTAGAAAAAGTTAAGAGCCAATCTCTATCTTTAATTGGTTAGTCTTAAAACACGATCCCCGTAAACCTCTGCATCTATAAAACTCGCCTAGCGCTACGGCCGCGGCCGCGAGCGGCATTCGGGCTCGGGTAGACCGGACCCTTAAGAAATTGAAGTTCAGTCGCTATATTAAATTAATTGAGTTGTTAATTGCAACTCAAAACTTTGTATTAGGATTTCCTTCGAAAGACGTCCCTTCAGAGTGCTTTAATAAAAAAAATTGATTATATTTCAAAACTAATCTTTTGTCATGAGTAGTGCAAAAGTAAGGCTGCTGGCTCACTTCAAGGTCACCTGAGCGATGACGTCATCGAGGTCAATGACCCCACCGATGACGTCATCGATGACGTCATCGATGACGCAATCGATGACGTCATCACCAATGACGTCACATCCATGACGTCACACCCATGACGTCACAGAAATGACGTGCGGATGACGTCATCACCCCTTACATCACCAAAATGACGTCATCGATGTCACAAAGGTCAAGGTCACGCTGAAACCTAAAATTGTTCGGCACTTTTGCGGTTTCTCGCACTACGCTCCGAGTTTTAGTCCGGTTCCCATGACCTTGACGACTTGGAGCGAATTTGCGATGAGAAACAGCAAAAGTGCCGAGGAAACTTGAAGTTTGCAACGTGACTCTGCCTAAACCGTCATGTGACACCGCTCGGGTGACCTTGAACTAGCCCAGCTGCCTTACTTTAGACCAGTACTACAACCGCGATGTGCACCCTACGACAGACACCGAGCGACTGACTGTCCGGCACCGCGCACTCTAGGTATATGGGAAGTGGTGGGGGGAACTGCGAAGACCTCGGGAAACTCGAAAATGTCAAGCCAGGTAGCACCGTTTCGGTGCTACCTTAAATTTACATGTTAAAGTGTGATGACCTTGAGGTCGACTGTGAACCTGGGGCTTAGGATTGTGTTTAACAGCTTGACGTTTTCGCCAGAGTTCAAGTGTGGTGACCTTGAACTGGTTAAAATTAAAACTGCACAGCAGACTGCACAACACGGATGTGCACCCTACGACAGCTGCCGAGCGACTGACCTCCAGGCCCTGCGTACTCTAGATATATGGGGAAGTGGTGGGGGAGATTTCAAGGTCATTCAAACGGAGTTTTAAAAAAGTCAAAGAGTAGAAAGACTACTCTTGTGAGTCTATAGCGATTTCATTGATAGTGAGTGCTTCGGTATGCCAAGTTGATCTGTATTGACACGCTCCTAAATAATGTTTGCAAAAACCTGCAAAATGATTGTTGCACAATTTGCAGCCAGTTAGCTGTTTTAGTTTAAATTCAATGCAACGTTCAGGGCAACAAGTGTACTTATGCCCTCTCATTTGGTACACATGGAATGTCTTCAACGTCGGTTTCGGCTTCTTCCAAGACTTGCACTTACACATGCACTGACCAAAAGCTTCACATGTTCTACAAGCCAGGCCATCCACCACATCAATGTCATTTGGCCATGAAAAACATTTCTGTTCACAACAGTAGTTGAGTTGACTTTCCATGTTGCTGCGGTGAAGGTGCGCAATGAAATGATGCTGTAGTCAGTGAGAGTGCACCTTAAATAAACTCAGTGGAGGGGGAAAGGTCAAGGTCATTCAAACAGAGTTTTAAAAAAGATGACTAGTCGTCCTCCTCGTCCGTCGTACTTGGAGAGCTGTCAGACGAAGAGCCCCGTGCAGGTGCTCTCCAGATGAAATGTATATCTATTTGAAAGCGCAGGCCGGGATCTTGTACCATCAACTCCTTCAATCTATTACATACCAATTCCACTTTGTACACATTGTTAATAATCAACACCCAAGGCTTTGGCTGAACATAACGTGTAGTTGAGTCAGCCTCGCAGACAGTTACATCTTCCGGTGATATTGGAGTGTATAAATGTGTAAAATCTCGTTGCTGAGGCTGGCTTGAAGTTGAAGGTTCTGTGCTGACCCTGGTTGCATCAAAATTCAAATCCATTCTACATTCAAGAGGTCCAGGGTTCCCGTTGAATACATTGAGTAATTTTTGATACAAGACTTCCACTTCTGTCGCATCCTGTAAATGAACAGTCCACCGCAAGGGAAATGCTTCGTCCGTAGTGGAGTCAACTTGAGAAAGAGTTCCTTCCGCCATGGCAGCTAAGCAAGGAATGAGGTGAGCTGCAGTCAGTTGTAACATTATCGAAAAGTAGAGGGGGAAATTCAAGGTCATTTAAAATTGGGTTTTAAAAAAGGAAGGAGTGGAGGGGAAAGTTCAAGGTCGTTCCAACATCAGTAGTGGAGTCAGCTTGGCTGATGGTGTTGTCCGCCATGGTTGCTTGTCGAACAAGAAATGACGGGTGATGTGATACTCATGCAGGAACATGGTGAAGTGGTGGGGGAAGTTTCAAGGTCATCCAAACGGAGTTTTAAAAAAAAGGAAAACCTACAAAGTAACATTGAAACTTTCCAACTGATGGTGGCGGGCGTTTTCTTCTGCAACCTTGCCGACACATGTGACTATACCATATAGTATGAAAAGTACAACCATAATAAGGCCGAACAATAAAAGATAGCCGTTGACTATCATGATATTTTCTGAGTGGATCTGCTTTCTTCTTATCTCCCTCTCTTGCATCCTCTTCTCTAACTCGTGGATGAAGTCGCAGCATGCGTGAGGACATCTTTCATCTGTTGGTAGGTTTGCCATTGTTGATGTTGTCGGTTTGGCTGTTGAAGATGGAATGAGGTTTCCAATCGTGATGTGCCATGTACACCAATAGTGAAGTGGTGGGGGTAGCAAAGCAGTGGAGGGGGAAGTTTCAAGGTCATTCAAATTGTGTTTTAAAAAAACCTATCTTGTTACTGAGCTAATATGTCAGTAACAAGATAGGTGTTTTTGCTCTTTTACTTCTTTAATATAATGAAAAAATAAACATATTCTACAATGGTTAGAACAAGAAATACAACTGCTAGTCAGCTGAAGTAATCCAAGTTGTCCGGCTCGGTCTTCATGGACGTCGGTGAGGAAGCTGTCGATGAGTGTCCAGGCTCTTCCTTTGGCTGCCGGGTGTTCCGTATATTGCAAGCGTAGACTTGCACATTTATACGGTAGCCTCTTGCCACCTTTAGCTGCAACTCCTTGTACAAATCGTTTAGCTCCTGTTGTGTCTTGATAGTCACCTCCTCATAGCTGGCACAGCTTACGTTGAGAGACATCCTGATGTTGCTAGGTTGGCTGCTGGAGTAGAAATGAAGCCAAGGCACAGCGCTTGGAGGTATATGAAAAAGTGGTGGGGGTGTTTGCATTCAAACAGGTTTGACTTGTAGCGTGGTGGGGGTAACTGTGAAATGCAAAGGTCAAAGGTCAGGTTCACCCGCGAATTTAAAAAAAAAAATGCAACATATCAATATGTGACAAACTTCACATATTGATATGTTGCATTTTTTTGTCTTTTGTATTTTTTGTTTTTTATGGTTTATTTATTTATAAAACGTTACAATAACATATTTACAACAGTAAAACTTAAATCTAACACTGCTGCTTGTCGGCGATGTGGATGGTCAACTCGGTGGAATTGCTACCCGTGCAACCGTGGGAAACCAGGTAGAGACAGCCGGGTTGTATGGAGCGCAGATCCTCGTTCTGGAGGAGATGGACGAACCGTTTCGGCAGGTAGACTTGGAACTTGGGCTCATCCCCCGGAGTGAACGGTGCCTCGCTAAGACTGCAGCAGATGGCCTCTCCAATTGTAGTCTCCATCTTCTTCATGGCGTGGATAATGTAGTGCTTCTCGTCTTTAAGTTCGGAACACTTCTTGACGGGTAGTATGGTAGATTTGGAGTGAGCATTGAACTGCTCAACCAAAATTTGCAGGAACTGGTGAGATGCCATGGTCGAGATATAGATCGTCTTCTTCGTATTCTTGCTGGGAGATGTTGTCGTCTCGGAATCTCGAGTAATACTCATGCCAGGTCCCGGTCTGCTCCTCACTTATATAACCCCCGTTACCCCCACCACTCCCCATTTCCCCACTTTGAAGGTAAGATGCGAGTTTATAGGCGTTTTTTAAAGCGCAATGTCTATCTTTTTCATGTTCTGGACTTTTAGTACAAATACAAACATTTTCCATCGTATACTTGTAATTTTTATCCAATTCCACATCATTAACCGGAACATGAGTAAATCCTTCGATCCATCTTTTCTTTTCCAGCCCCTTTGTGTAAATATTGGTAAACTTGTCTGAAAAGTGATGCATAATGTGATACAAGTCCGTGTAACTTGTAAAACCATCATACCAATCGATATGATGGAAGTGTTTTGAAATCCATCTGTTGGTAGTAGCGGCTTTACTGGTTAAAGATGAATAAGAACATGGTGGTTTAAATAAAAACGAATAAGGAACACTTGTATTGATGTCGAAAAACACAAGTTCTTTTATGATAAATCTATCATCATTACCCCGAAACGCTTGGAACTCAATTATACCAGGTTTGGACTTTACTTGTTCTTCTTCCTTGTCCATTGCGAAGATCACTCGTCTGCTCATGACGAAGTCCAAAGGTCAACTGATTTCCACACCACGGTGGGTACGACTTTTATACCCGGCCGTACAGTTGTTGGCGCGTTGGTGTATATTTAACGTGGGCACCGTCCCCGGTAGGCCTAACCCCACAAAGTGTTTGATATTGTTTTAAAAATTAACCATTGCTGTGTAGTTAATTGTCATTTAGGTTTCCATCTTTACATTTTCCTTGTTTTCATTTTCATCACTAACACTTGATTCTTCTCCTCCTTCTTCTTCCTCTTTTTCATGTTTTACTGATGTCTTATGTAGTTGAGCGTACTTTTCCAATTGTCTCCACATTTGTACTTCATGAGGAACCCTATTGAATATAGAAGTATCTACAGGTCCGTACAATATAGGTGCGTCCGGTTGTTTGTCCAAAGTGTCTTCCAGATAATCTTTAATAATTGAACTTGAAAACACCAGTTGTCTCAAGTATCTCGTTATTGGTTCAGTTGCACAAGTTAGAATAAAAAACTCTTCTCGATTAAGTTGAATCTTGTTATCATGTCTTGTTGTGTCTCTAAACCGCAACTGATGATCACCACGATGTTTAACAATATCGATTTCCACATTTGAATCCAAAAGGCCTACTCTTGTCTTTCTTCCAAACATGTTACTACTTAAATAGCATTCTAGCAGATGCAAGTGTTTCATAAACGATTCCCAAGCAGTGTCCGTAAACAAAATCATTTTGGGTCCATGAGTTAAAATTACAGTAGGGGAATAATCTGTAGATTTCATAACACCGATTAAAACACTTTTGTCCAAACTGGAAGAGATTGGGTAAAATATTCGCAAGAATACCTCACTTAATATGTTAGGAGAAATATTATCTTCAATATCCCTTTTCCTCTTGTGTGCATTCTTTCTTCTTTTACCTTTTTCCTCAACATTATTATTGGCGTGGAGTTGTCCGCAAGCGTTGTGTTCATCTCCCTCCGGTTTACCTTGAAGATCTAAAAAGTCGGATATCTCCTTCTCAATATCTACTACATTTTCTTGTGTACCACTAGGAGAAGCCATATTGAATAAGATGCTACCCATACAACAACAGGCAACAAACTGATAAGGAGCGAGCTGAACGCTCTGCTTTTATACTCGCGGAATGCATTGGAATGTAGGAAAACCGGTCTTTTACAATACATTTTTAACAATTCCAGTTAAAGGTGTGTATGTTACGATTTTATCATGTAGAATTAAACAGTATGCAGTTGTATTAGCCGATATAGGCGCGTTGAATTCCATTTCTATTTTTATATCTACACTTGATGATTTTACCGATTCATTTTGTTTAGAACAATCGATTACAACTATAGGGTAACCATCTAAGTATTTTTCTGGTGATAGTAAAGGTGCATTCGTTTTACCATAATATGAACTTTGGAATCTTGCATACATATCGTACAATATGCTGTACTTTTTATTAGCGAATGACACATTTAAATTATCGTATGGAAAAAATTGTGAATTTAAATAAACTTTAATATTTTTCAAGTTGCAATGATCAAATTGGCCTGCATGTTTGGTGATGGCGTCTCTTCTGCCTGTTTGTAAACCAAATATAATATACCTGGCTTGTTCCACATAATTAGATGTTTTAACTGTCCAAGTGTGTCGATCCGTAGTTGGCAAGCTGGGATGTTCATGAAATTCCCAACTTCTAAAAGGAATTACAATATCACGATCAGCCTTTAACTTTCTTAATAGTAGCATTCTATGCTCGTCAGCTAATTTTACATGTGGAACTCTCCATACGATTTTGTCTAATGTTAATTTCCATTCTAAAGTTGCATCTGTTGTACCGTCTGGAGCTTTAATAATATCTTTATCGTTTGAAGATCTCAACAAAACTAATTCTTGTTTAACGTTTAATATTATTTTCCTATAATCTTCAGCAAAACCAAGCAACAAACGTAACGGAATATGAAAATCAAAATTTCCATTTGTATCTGGAGTGATTGTGTCTTTTGCAGGTAAAACCCATCCTGCAGGTTGTATTAAATTAATTTCATTAGGTGATATAGATGTTAATCCCTTTAAAGTTGTTGCAATACCTACTTTTTTAGTAGAATCAACTGTTACACCTGATATTTCATATCTAATTTCATCAAACAGGAAAGCCATGGGATTATTTATAAATGGAACTGTTGTACCAGTAGTAGTACCGTCCTTTTTAGTAACTTTTCCTTCAATATACAAGTAACTTTCACATGGTAGTGTGTAAATGTCTTGATTTTGTATGGGAATACGAATTTCATCGTTATTGTTTAATTTTGATGAAGTGTAAGGGTTGTGGGTGTGATATTCTTTTTCCCATAGGGTTTCGTCGAATGTTGGACCCTGAGCTATATCCAGTATATCCATTATCGGTTACTTTTAATCCAATTCTCTCTAAGAAACGAATGTTCTCGCGTGTTAACTCCTCCACAGCTGAAGAGCTACTAATGCGGATTCCCGTAGGTTGTTCGCTTTTAAATGTTAAACCCATGGTTTTGTATTAAAGTGTTGATTTTAAATGTAATCTAACCGTAATAGGCTCTTCTCGGAAATCTATCAAGTTACCGTCTTGATCCAATACGTTCAACACGATGTCTGAAATGAAAGTGGTGTTCAAAGGTAGATATACCAGGTTTTGCGGCTTTTCAACAATTTTAAATCCAGGTGGTACACTGGGGTAAAAAGTATGTATTATATGAGTATTTGCTCCATCTCTGTAAGCTCCTTGTATAATATTACAAGTTATGTCTATACTATTGACTTTTAATATTGTTACAGTTTGTTTACCGCAATGTGTTTTATTTGGTTCTAAAATCGCTCCATCTTTGGGAAATCCTAATAAATCACCAATTGAGTCTGACTTACTGAAATCTATATAATATTTTGAAGTAAGCTCAGCTTTCATTGTATTGTTATTACCTTTTAGCGTTATATTGTCTTTTCCCATTTTATTTTGCAAAAATTCATTAATATGATCAATTTCATAAGAACCTGTGGGTAGAGTGCAAACTTCCAAGTCTGTAAACTTCCCACTGGCATCTTTTCCTTTATAATAATGTAATAAGTTATTTTTACCTTCCGTAACATTGGGAATAGAGTTGTAAGTTGTAAAATCCAACAGTGCTGCCTCCCAAAATCTTCCTTTTTGCAAGCGTAACGCTGGAAAAAGGATACTTCGTAAAGTGGACGATTTTCCTGTTAATGATACCGTATAGGAAGACATCTCAATAGTGACTGATACTTTTAGCTAGGAATTCCAAACATAAATGGCCGCATATTGAAGTATTATCAGGTTGTTCTCTTTTATAGTTGTAATATATGTTTTTAGCTGATTTAAAGTAATGTTCAAGTTCTTTAGGTGGTGGCAAATTTCCAAAACTATCAAAATAATATACATTACTATTTAGTTTCTTATAACACACCCAATGGGTGCCGGACCCTTCAGTATTATCCAAATTTACGATTCCAGTCTCATTTTTCCATATTTTCTTTGGTAAACTGTCTTTCATAAATACTCCGCGGAAAAATGGTATTTTTAAACAGGAAATATATTTAAATAATTCAACATTAGTCAACGCTTTATGTGGTATAACCAATTGATTTCTTTTATTTAATATGCACGATACGGTCTTAGGTATAGACCAGCCCCGTTTTTTACCATTGACCATATTGTCGGTTTTTTATTATTTTTCCTCGGAGAACGTCTTTTTAGTCTAATATTACCACCATGTTTTCTCTTGGTTGATCCTTTTTTATTCTTACCCCTCCTTTTTCCACCTCCTACCGCTGTTTTAGCCTTCATACCTGCTGTTACCGCTAAAGCTGCTGCTTTTTCCGCAATACTAGCGTCACTAGACTTTACTCGTTGCCAAGCTATATTCGCTAGCTTTTTATCAGCGATTGACCTATTTTTTGAATCGGTAAACGTGGAATATGCGATATCGTGTTCTTTACAAGCCTGATCTAACTTATTTATGCCTGGATCACCTCTTTCCAGTCGTTTTTTCAATTTAGTTCCTGGTCCGCAATACTGATAACCTCCCGGTATGTGAAATTCGTATGGTAAAGCGTCTATTGCTCTGTTTACGATAGATCCTACTGGAATACGATTTAAAGCTTTACTTAACAGAGAAACCGCTGTGGACGTGATACCGCCTCCTTTCCGTATAGTGTCTCGATATGGACTGGTGTAATGAAACGCCATGATTGTCTTTTATATTCGAAAAGCGTAACCCATGTGTTACCTCTATGACAGGTTGCACATAAATGATGTAATATATGGTGTTATTTAATTAAATATCAAAATCACCCCAATCTGATGATCTAAACTTTTGTGTGTTATGATTAAAAAAATATTTATAAAGAATTTCTTGTTTAATCCATGTATTTCTCATTTTTTCGTCAATAGGTTTATGTTGTCCTGCTGCAATATAATTATGCATATCAAATAATAAATTACCTATTACTTTAACAAGAAAATTAACAGTTACAGCGTTATTGGCATAATCAGGGTCTGCAACATTTGTTAATCGTTTGTTATCACAATTCCACCATTTTTTTCCAGTTGGCTCTAATTGTATTATCTGTTCATAAGTAACAGCATCACCAGGCTTTTCACCAATACCTAAATTTGTCAATAACTTTCCTTTACCATCCCAAACATAATTGTTTTCTTCAAGCAAAGTAAACTTTTTATTTCCTTGTACAAATACATCTCCTTGACGTGTTACTACTTGGTTTTGTTTCACAAAACCGGAGGTTTCTTGTTTTAAAGTTTCCTTCATTTGACCCACCGTTGCACCATCTGATGGTGCAAAACCATCTTTTACATTCGCTAAACAATTACCAAGACAGTCAATAACTCCTACATCACGTGTAATACAATGATCTTTGATGTATTTTAAATTTACAGCATCATTTTCATTTTTTGGATAACCTATATCGTTAATAACAAATTTATAAAAAGAAAACCCATCTTTTGTCTTTTCAGGTATTATAGAATGTAAATAGCGTCTATTTATGCTGTCTTTTTCATCTACAGGGTCTGCTACGTTAGATATACGTCGATTTTCAGCATTATACGTTTTTCCATCGAATTTTAACGTATTTTTCAATTCCGATGATAAATAACCTCTGTTTATTGCATCAGCGTTTTGATTTGGCTTACCGACGTTGGAAATTCTATGATTACCCGCGTTATATGTGTTTTTGTCTAGTTTCAGTGTTGGTAATATCTCTTTTTTTAATACTTTTAAATTTATTGCATCATTTTCATCTGTGGGATCATTAATGTTTTTTAACCGTTTATTACTAATATCATAATCTCCATCAGGTGTTTGTGGTAAGCCAGCACCTCTTTTTAAAGTATTAAAGTAATATAATCCATCCGAGGAATATCGTCCGAACTTGTCAACACTCATGGTGCAACTGAATAACATTCTAGAGTGTAACCCATTTTTATAATATTAGTCTCGATTTCTAACCCGTATCAGTTTTTATACAAATTCTTAGTCTTTATCAGTTACATTTTCATCGCTCCCGGGACATTTAAAATATTTAAAATTTCCACTAACTAATGCTCCGTCTGATTCATTTCGAAACACATGATTTTTATGAATAAATTGTTCACCAGACAATTTTCTAAATCCGCTAAATGAATTTGGATCTGCAATTAATATATTTTGATAATCATTTACATCCATTAATTTAAATCTTTGCTTATTATAAATAAACTCTTTATTTGCACTGTCATATTGTAATGTTTGTCCTACAGTTGCAGCATCATTTGGATCTCTTCCATTATGCAAGTTTTTTATTACTTTATTTTTACATGTAAAAAATCTAAAAGAATGATCTGGATCTAGATGTACGGTTTGTGATAAAGCAGCTGCATCATGTTTTTCATAACCCCATCCCATATTTGATAACCCTTTACCCATGCAATCCCAAGCATTATTTTTGTATGTTAATAAATTAAATTTTTCATTACCTTGAACAAATTCATCCCCTTGCTTTGATACTACTTGATCTTGTTTTACAAAAGAGGTTGTTTCTTGTTTTAAGGTTTCCATCATTTGACCCACTGTTGCACCATCTGATGGTGCCGAACCATCTTTAACATTCGCTAAACAATTACCTAGACAATCAATAACTCCTACATCACGTGTAATACAATGATCTTTTATATATTTTAAATTTACAGCATCATTTTCATTTTTCGGATAACCTATATCGTTAATAACAAATTTATAAAAAGAAAAACCATCTTTTGTCTTTTCAGGTATTAATGAATGTAAATAGCGTCTATTTACGCTGTCTTTTGCATCTTTAGGATCATCTACGTTGGATATACGTTTATTTTCAGCAGTATACGTTTTTCCATTGAATTTTAGCGTATTTTTTAATTCTGATGATAAATAACCTTTGTTTATTGCATCAGCGTTTTGATTTGGCTTACCAACATTGACAATTCTATGATTACCTGCGTCATATGTGTTTTTCTGTAGTCTTAATGTTGGTGATATATTTTCTTTTAATACTTTTAAATTTATTGCATCGTTTTCATCTGTGGGATCTTTTATGTTTTTTAACCTTTTATTAGTTATATCATAATCTCCATCAGGTGTTTGTGGTAAACTAGCACCTCTTTTTAAATTATTTGCGTACTATAACCCATCCGAGGAGTAAAGTCCGAACTTGTCGACACTCATGGTGCAACTGAATAGTAATCTAGGGAGTAACGCATTTTTATGAGATTACCCCACGGTTTCGGAGTTCATCCACTAAAGCCACCCATTCGTTTTCCAATCCAGTATGACCCGCTTCTTTAGCTTCATGTATTAGTTTCATTCTATCCACCAATTTATTGATATTATTGTAATAAATCACATTTGTGTTATATAGTTTCTTCATTAAACCTGTACCTGTAACAGATTTGTTTCTTTTTCTTGGTTCTGGAGCACTTATATCCAAAGTGGATGACACAAACCTTCGTTTTACAGGTTTTCTTGGCATTATCGGCATTGGTTGTCTTCTCGTTGTTGGTATTAACTTGGATACAAATACTCTATATTTTAAAGACCTAGATCTAAAAACTGGCTGGTCAGCTAAATACTTCCTCCTGTATGCATTGGTGTGTTCCAAAATCTGTTTATATGCTTCCATATCTTCTTCTTTAACTAACAATTCTAAAGGCTTTTTTTCAAATAATAATTCAAATAATCCTCTTGTGCCCTTATATCTTTGATTACCAACAATAATATTATCATCTTCATCAATGTTTACCGGGCTATTACCAACCATTAAACCTTCTTCTGTTAATCTTACTCCATAACTATGGTAGTTTTTATTAGGATTTATTCCAGCTAACATTTTTATCATGTATTTCCTTCCTAAAGGTCCTTTGTTATGAATGTTTTCACCCAACAAGCTTATGTTTGACGGACCTTCCCTTGCTTCTTCTTCTTTTTCCTCTTCACTAGCAGTTGATACATCTTCATGTCCTCTTTTAGCTTTTACTTCATATAATTCTCTTATACCACTATAGTCTGGTGATTCTAGCTCTCTTTCAGGTTCTTCACCGGTAAAACCACTATATGTAGAGGATTCCAGGTCTTCATCACTAAAATCTTCTGATTTTATATTTTCTCTTTCAAACTTTGTAATAGGTGCAATTGCATCTCCTTCCAAAACGGGTTTAGCAAATTTTTTGTTTAATTGTTTCAAGGGTTCAGTAATAGGTTTAAAAGTAGATTCAAGAAATTTCTCCCTTTCGCTAATACCTAATTTTAATGCTCTGTTTTTATCCCGAATAGAATCACTAAGTGATTTTATTTCCTTTATTAACTTTTCTTGGTTAACCATGTTTGTAGCAAGACGTGTTGTACAACAATGAATGTTTTACATCATGATCAGTGTATTAGTATAAATTTATCAAATCCTATCCTGTATCGACCATTGTTTAGCGATTGTTCCTTTATAATTGTTAAAAACCCATACTTTTCAGCCCAAGCCTTTCCACACAACTCTTTAAATCGTTCGAATGGCATATCCGCACTTACATGGTCATAATATATGTGTTTTAGGTTGGTTTCATCCTGTTTAAATACAATTAACATGTTTGCATTGTCTCTAATGAGCTGTTTCGGTATTTTGCTGTAAGTTTGACCAATATAAATGCTATCTATGTTGTTATGTCGACCCATGGCGAAGTAATTCCTTATTGTATTTTGATTTTCACAAGATACATCGTCAAATATGAATACTGAGAATGGTTTAGCCTCTTGCGGTTGCATGACACTCTCGCTCGCGTTAAATTTAAAATATTTAACTTCAGGTACATTATTGAGTATTTGTTCCAATAACTGATATTTCGGTTGTTGTAGTGACTTTGAAAATACATATAAATTATTAAAACGTAAGCCTTTAGGGTTTGTAATCAAATTGAATACTACATTTGTTTTTCCACAATTGGAAGGACCGGTAACCAGACAACGCACCGTGTTTGGTAACAAAACACCGTGTTTCCCAGTATTGAATTGAGAACCATCCACTGTGAGTTCATCTATATTATTAATAGTAAAATTGTCTTTTTGCGGTATTATCTCCATCCTTTGTAATGGTTCAACCCAAAATGATGCTCTATCATTATATTAGATCCTTTTTAGGTATCCAAGAATCTTCCGTCTTATTAAATCCTAACCATCTTACTTTAACCTTATCTTTTTTGCGTTGCAACACCTTTTCTACTAGATATACATCACCTACTGTTGATTTTAACATTTCATGTCCATAAAAACCTCCTTCAAGCAATTGTCCTTTATTATCTTTTAAAATGTAAGTTTCTGGTACTGTAGGTTGCACCTTAAATATGGTAAATACCTCATTTGTCCAGTTCGGAAGATATCTTTTACTGAATACACCTTTGTATTTGCTTATTCGCACTTTATCACCAACATTAAACCTTTTAGGCTTTAGTTTTTCAACTTTTGGTTTAGTATTCATTTTTATACGTTTTAATACAAGTTTTTCATTTTTATTAGTCACCTGGCTTGGTTTCATACCGATAGTTCTATGAAACTTGTTATTGTAATCGCTTATAAGTTTTGGTAACACATCAATCCATACGTGTGATCCTCTGTTGGAAAACATCTTATACATCGCACCTTTTAAAGTTCTGTTAAATCTTTCAATTATTGATGCTTTTACCTCTGAATTGGTTGAGTAATGGTTAATGTTGTGTTTTTTCATTAAATTTGCAAATTCCTTATTAAAATATTCTTTTCCATCATCAGTTTGTAAATGTTTTATAGTATGTTTGTCTCTTTGTATAGCTGTTTCCATTGCTTTTGTAACACTTTTGCCACTTTTATCTTTTAGTGGTAAAGCATCTGCCATTTTTGAAAAACAATTAATAATAGTCAATATGTATTTAAATCCTCTATTTTGTTTACTATAAGGAATCATTTCGATTAAATCCGCTTGATATAAATCATTTATTCCTTTTATCACTGTATTTCTTCGTGGAAACTTTCTTCTTGCAGGTTTATGAAGCTCGTTGACAATTTCTTGCTTCAAGTTCTTCATATTGCAGGTTTGAATGTTTCATGTATCACATGTATAATAACAATGAATGTTGTCTTAAATATTAACATCATTTATATAGGTCAAGGTCATCCAAACTTGTGTAAAAAAATGGGGAACACGGCGTTTGACTTGCCGTGTTCCCCATTTTTTTACGGAAGGAGAAAGGAATAAGGTCGAAGTTGTAGAGGGGCGAAGAATAGGTTACTAGTCGATAGGGTTTAGAGAGTAGTGTCCAAAAGGAAGAGTGTGAATTTTATCCGGCATAATATGCCTTTTATCATCTCGAGCTGACAGTGCTCTTTTAACTTCAGTGACACTGTAGACCTCATGTTTAAAGCTTCTGATAGTGTTGAACGTTGCAGACATTGTAGAATCTTCAAACAAGCAGGTCTTGTAATGGTCAAATGTCACATGTTTCTTCAAGTACGATGTTTTGACTCCTTTTGCTTTCTTGACTGTGGGTGTGTTGTTCTCGTTGTACATTTTAAATGAATACAATTTTGCCATCAGTGCCACTATTTCTTCTAAAGGCATTCCATTTGCTTCATCTTTAAATTTTCCGATTACTTTTTTATTCTTTTCGTTGTAATTTGGATGGTTCTTCGGATAGTCAGAGAAGTCAAAATCGTCTTTGTATGGGAAACTCCTTAGGTCTTCATACATGTCCAAAGTCTTTATCCAGTAGATAAACGCGTCGGTATCCATGTATGCAACTCCAATGTTGTCTCTTCCGTAGTGTTTAACCATTTTGTTGTAATGGAAATCATACATTAAAGTTTTACTTATATCCAAAATTGACATTCCAATGTATAACGGACGATCCATCACTATTGTTGTTTTCTTCATACTTACGGCAACTAGATCTTCGTTTATAATCATAGATGTTCCAAAATTTGGTTTTTGCACTAATTTTTCCAATTTCTTAGGATCACTTACTAATTTTACAATCTTGTGTTTTCTTTTGTTTTCTAAGGTCTTCCCGAAGATGGCGTTGTTCATCAATTTGTAAAAGTCCTTTTCAAATGCTGATGTTGCTGCTGCTCTTCTTGTAGTGTTGGAATCAATATATGGTTTCAACCAACAAGACTGGGTGAATTCAATTGCTCTATGAATTCTCACCACATGTAGACCCAATTCAAGAGCTTGTTGAACTACCCAGTAGTGAGCCACATACCGATCTTTATTCTCCAACGTCATCATCAATTTCGGCCATCTTCCTGTTGGTGAAACTTCAGTCTTGGCTAGGAGAGGCAAGTCGTAGTGATGGTCATGAAGGTGCTCCGGATATTCGAAATCACAGTCCAAAATATAGCCTTTTGGACCATTCTTTGGAATCTGTGAGATGTCACCGATGGTGGCCGGGTCGATCCATTTGAAGTCAGCGTAGGGAAGCGGATTTGACATTGCCCAACCATAAAGGTTGTTTGCGTCAAAGTAACCAAGGTAGACCGATGGTTGTCTCTCATCGAAGCCTGGGATGTACTTGTTGTTAGCTTTGACATGACGTGTTACAGCTTGTGTCAAACCGCCCCGTACACCAGATTCTATCATGAGCACCATATCAATATCTGTTAGAAGTTCCAATCGACAGTTGGTTGACTTTAGCATAGCTTGCCATGCTAATCCTGGAGATGTGTACGAGTGTAGAGGGTCCAGTCCATAGGCGGAGAAGCAGGTGTTTCGAAATTCTTCCATCACATCGCACAGCAGAGTTACGTCCAATTTTATGTAAAAGTCGGAATATTCCCCTAAGGTTTGAATGTTTAGTTGGTTCCAAACATTACAAGCATGATTGTAGTCTTCAATGGAGATTTCACTTTCATTTAACTTGCTATTGAAGGCTTCAATCGGTGGCAGACTGGTTTCTTCGAATTTTTCTGCAGAAGTTATGTAATCATAGGGGAACACTCCTTTACGCATTACTAAGTCCAATTTATCTTCAGGTACAATTTTGCTGGTTTCTTTTAGATCTTCTCTTCTTAGGTTCTCAGACAATTTGCTCAAACTAGATGACATAAATCTATAAGAGTCTACGAAGCGAAGTTTAATTTTACCTACTGTTTTTGAGAAACTGATGTACTTCTCCAATGTTTCAGCTAATACTTCGATTTTTCCATCATCTCGTCCTAACTCTGGGATAATGAAGTGGGAGTCATAGCCGCTAAGATTGTGTAACACGACAGGGATAAAGTTTGGCAGTTTGTAATTTATATTGCATGAATTACAAGCAGCTCCTCTGTATAACCCTGTCAGGTGATCGTGATCTCTTACTTTTTGATTTTCTTCACTGAAGCTCTTCTTGCATAAATAACATCTTGTTGCCAAATTGTATTCTTCTTGTTGATTTTGATTCAAAGGTTCCATAGGTAAAACATTACCGAATAAGCGTTGCACCTTTTCAGCAATGTCATACAACTGGTCTACGAAATGCTTAGCGGCTTCTTCCCCACGGTAGAGTATCGGAGTGGATGTTAAGCCATAGTCTTGCAACTGTTCTTCAGGCAAAGTCGATTTCACCAATAAGCAAAAACTGTTAGGTTGATGCAGTTGATATTTGGTTCTTCTAGTCACCTCACCATCCGGAAGCTCCTGTGGTACTAACGTGGATTCGAAATCTGCGTAGACGGCTACTGGAATCCGATATTGGTGAACTGTTTTGTTGAATTGGATGAACGCTCGAGATGGCGGCGGCAGACTAATCTTCACTTCATAGTTGTCATTACAAAGTCTTTGGTGTTCCTTCAACCACTCCGATCCTCCACGTCTCAAATCTTTATTCGTAAAACAAAAGCATCTCTTACACACTGTCACTCTAATTTTATTTTTCGTTAATTGTCGTACAACCAATGCTTCAAAATCTTTTATCCACACATAATGTGAAATTTCGCCTTTAGTTATCAATAATAAATCAGTATGGTTTCTTTGCTCCACTTTTCCAACTCGTAGAGGATACACATTGTTCGAATCATCTAAGCCGAACACGTTAACAGAAACACCTGGATTTTGTTTCTCAAATTTTGCAATTTGATTAAGACTCACAGGATACGACATTCCTCGGAAGTTGTAGCGGTGTTCGTTTTCATAATATTCCCTACCAACTCTACAAGGATTATGTTTTACATACTTAGTTAGCATCGCATACTTAAAACATTCATTATCCCCGTTTGTAACATTTCTGCAAGAGTTAATGTCTTTAATTTTCTTTGGTAGAGGGATAAAGCTGCTACCCCTCATACCATATCCATGCTTGTGAACCCTCACATCCATACCTTCAATCGATGATAGCGTCCAGCCAGATCCTCTTCCTTCGTGTTCTTGGAGTTTCATTAGCAGTTCATTCAAACAATCTTCTAAAATTTCGTTGATATCAGATGTGGTTGTAAGGGTTCGGTTTTTAGCAATGAATGCTCTCGGTGAGTTTTCACCATTGGTATTAGTAAACATAGCCTCCAACACCAATCCAAATTTAATAAAGTTCAATCTTGCCAATTCTTCCATCAATGTTTTTACAACTAAATTTTTAGCTTGGGTTATAAAGTTTTCCAATTCCAATTGCACATTATTAATTTTGAAATGAGTTACAACTGGTCCTGGCAAGGCTGTGGTGCGCAGTTGTCTTATTTCTTCCACTTCTTCTGTATCCTCTTCTTCCATATCCTCTTGGGTACGCAGTTGTTTTACATCTTCCACTTTTTTTCCTTCCATTTCCTTTTCAATAAATCCTCCAGCTGTAGATGGTCCAGCTCCGGCAAATTGAATAACACTTGGTCTTCTTCTTTGCATTAACTGTAAATAGCTAGCCCAGTCCTTCTGCTTCTGGGGTTTTTCCAAAAACCGATCAATCGCATCCAAGTCTTCTTCACTTACTACAATCTCTTCTTTTCTGTCCTCTTCACGATGCAATTCTCGGTGTAACTGTAGATAGCTATCACAGTCGTCCATCTGTTTCTGGTAGTTTTCCAATAACCGATCAAACGCATCCAAGTCTTCTTCACTTACAACAATCTCTTCTTTTCTGTTTTCTTCATGATGCAATTCTCGGTGTAAAACAAAGATATCTTCATCTTGGAAAAACTCACCACAAATATCGCAAAGAGCCATTTTTGAACAAGTTTGGCTTTGAGTGTGCACTCGGTGAATGTCCAAGCAATAATGAGCAGCGCGCTCAACCGGGTCCCTTTATACCCGAGGTTGAAGGGTGGGGGAAGGTGACGTCATATACATCCGGTTTATCAATCATTTAGTAAATTTGGCTTTTAAACACCCATTTTCAATATATTCTTCAACAGGCTTGATAAACCAATAATGTTTGGTCTAAATCCACTACTTTGTACAAATATTTTGAAAGATGTCTGTTTGAGCAAGTTTATGTGGAACAAGGTCACTTGGAATTATTATTTTTAGCGGGGATAGAGCACTGCAATAGAGCCATGGTATAGAAGTGGTGTATCCATCCAATTGGTTTGCCCTTTTTTATACCCCCACCAACTATGCATTTATGTGGGTCAAGGTCGCGTAAAAATACCCTTTGAGCGGGGGATAAACCACTAAGCAGCATGCTAGTCCATTGCCGCAAAGTGATCTATCCCCCGCTCTGTTCTACAAAAACCTCAATCAAGTCCAAGTTCAAGTCCTAGTTTAACACTTGGTTGGGAGAATTACATTAGTTTGATACTTATTTCTACCGTTACACTTGCTCCATTCTCAAAAAGATATAAATAATATAATCCTGGGTACTGTTCTTTTTCACGTCCTGCATGTTCCTTAATAAAGTCGAAGGCCAATCTTTTGAATATTCATTATGAAACACTTCTCTTACACAAACAAGGATTTTTTCTTCGAGAAATTTCACTTGAATTGTTGTTAGTTTGCTTACATCATCCTTGTCTATCAGGGGTAGCTTGTAGGTGAAAGTATTTGGTGGTAGTTTGTGCGTTCTATCAAGTAAACAACAAAATTTTTTATACAATTTCTGCTCATTGTCTGTAATACTATTAATACCAAACAGATTATAGTACGAAGGATCATAAGGTATACGACGATACATTTTAAGAACCGGTCAGCATAAGCGCTGGAGCTAAAATGAGAAATGCGTGCAACCCGGCCGCCTTATATCCCCACCGGGTGACCACGCCCAAGGTACCGGGGGGGGGGGGGGCACTTCTCGTCCGGAGCAAAAAACTTTTTTGTCAAGGTCAAAAATTTTTCCAAAAAAGTTCGGGGGGGGGTTTGCACTTTTTAAAAAAAATAAGCCCCACTTGAGACATTTATGTTACCATAGCTGAAGCCTCCCAAGGGACCCAACTATAAACAACTCCAAAATTGTGGGTTACAAATACCTAACTGTTATATTTTTTAACAGACATTAATGTATTAACTGTGTTAATAAGACCTGACTGTTAAACACTTTGAAAGATTTTACATATTTAGGTCAAGGTCACAAAAAAACTTTAAAAAAATAAGCCCCACACCCCCCTTTGGGGGTGTGAGGCACTTAGGTTGTCATCGCTGTAGCCTCCGAAGAGACCCAACTATGACAACAAGGCAACATCCAATGTCGTGTACCCTTCGCCACGCAAGACTTGTAAACATTTACTGCATTGTCTTTTCAGTAGCTAACAAAGATTCATTTACATAATTTTTTGTTTCCAGAAGGAAACAAACAAACTGAGGACACCCTAGTGGCTTACGTCCTCGTCCGAGTGCAGAGGCCGCCGCAACCTTTTGCATGCCAGCGTACAAACGGACATGCTCCCAAATGCCATCCGCAACCTTTTGCATGCCTGGCAGGAGCCTACCGATAATTAAAATAGGCTTTACACGGGGGCCTACTCCCGTAACCTATCTTTAATATTTTTAATTTACAATGCATTGAATTTTTACAAGTCTTTGTGGGTCAAGGCCACACGGACATTAAAAAATTTTGGCCCCCGTACATCCATGGCGAACCACGAATGTTCGGGGGCCTTGGGGACTAAAAACACAAATAGCTAACAAAGATTCATTTACATAATTTTGAGTTTCCAGAAGGGAAACTAACTGAGGACACCCTAGTGGCTTACGTCCTCGGTCCGAGTGCAGAGGCCATCGGCTCATTACCCCCATATAGGCGTACAAACGGACCAACTCCTATTTCTCAGCCGCATTGAAGCATGCATGAGAGTTCTCAGCCGCATTGAAGCATGCATGAGAGGAGCCTACCAATTATTAAAAGTGGCTTTACACGGGGGCCTACTCCCGTTCCCTGACTTTACAATTTACTTTGAGCATTGAAAAAGCTCAAGGGGGGATTGCTAAAACAAGCGTATACACTTTAGAAACAAATAACACACTTACAACACACAATTGAGCTCAACGTAGTCAATGCTGGAACAAGCACATACACAATAAACACATAACAAACAAGACACAAAGGATAAAAGACACAGGAGACATAGGGTATAAGTAAAACACTCTCATATAAAGCAATTCGCAATACCCAAACGCAAGCGCAATATCTTACAACTAATACAAGTCTTAAAGTTAGAGTAGACTTCGCTAAACACTGAAGGCGCCATTCAATGTTTAGTGATGCCTATGGCGGTCCGTCCCGGTCGTTCACGTTCAACGCGCGGGAGCGGACTGCGAGCCGGCTCTGGCTGGACCCCCTTATATCCCCGCCGGGGCTGCCACACCCAGGATATCAGGGGTGGGGGAGGGGGTGGGGGGGGTGGGGGAGGGGGTGGGGGTGGGGGTGGGGGGGGTTCGCACTTTTTTGTTGGGGGGGGGGTTCGCACTTTTTGCCGGGGGGGGGGAAGGGGGGGGGGGTTCGCACTTTTTGCCGGGGGGGGAAGGGGGGGGGTTCGCACTTTTTGTTGGGGGGGGTTCGCACTTTTTGCCGGGGGGGGGGGGGTTCGCACTTTTTGTTGGGGGGGGGGGTTCGCACTTTTTGTCGGGGGGGGGGGGTTCGCACTTTTTGCCGGGGGGGGGGGGGGTTCGCACTTTTGTCAGGTAAGTTAAGTGGGTCAAGGTCACCCACGACACTTGTACTCTAAGTGTTGGCTGTACCCCCACCACAACTGGGTCCCTAGGCTGCACAACACCGCTTCGCCAGTATGTCTCCGGCTTCCATGCGGTGCGTCTCGCTGTTCCATAGCTCTCTATATGTAAGTAATTTTACAAGTTCTGAATGTAGGTCACTACACTTTAACTCTGGGACGATATCGACTTGTAGTATTTCAATGTTTTGACTCACGGTCATCACACTTTAACTCTAGCACGTCGGTTATCGTACCAGAGGTGCTCAATAACCTAACTTGTAATGTTTAGGGTGGCGTTTGCACGCCACATGGTATCGCCATGACTGTCCAGTCCAAGTTTTGAGTTAAATTAATTTTACTGTAATCTTTTCCATTTCCGCTTCGTTTTGCCAAAGTATAAGGTGTCGCTTAATATAGTGGTATTTCTCTAAAGTTATAGGAGATTGCAGGGATACGATTAGTTTATTTAGGAGACTCTTTATCTTGGAGTTTAACACAATTTCCACTTTTACTTTGCTTCCTCGGCTCTCACAGCCTAAGCTGTACAGAAATGTTTCTTCTAGTGCCAACTCGGGCCAAGAGAACAGTGTGTTGACTGTAGGACAGCTCATGGTGAAGTGATGCGATACTCCAGCGTTAAGCCTCACCTTCCCCCGCCACTGTGACCTTCCCCCACTCCTGCTGTTTCCCCCACCTCTTTTCCCTTGACTCGTGCGCTACAAGCAGTCTCTCAGTATTGTGTGGACTTTTGTGAGGAGACGCCATGTCGCGGGACACTTTGGGTAAGAAACTTAGTCGTGTTAAGGCTTTATTAGTTGCTCACTGTCCACCACTCAAAGTTAAGAGGGTTTCGACTTTAGCTAAGTGGCGCAAACTATTGCGCGGACACCCTAAGTTTTATACAAAACGGACTAATGTCAGTTTTACTGATGAGGATTTGTTTAAAATATTGGATGAAATGACTTTTCCTTGCAAAATTCAGTTAGTTACTCCCATTCCTGACAGTTTAGAGTCTTAGTCTCTCAAGCCGATATACCTAGAGTACACAGAGCCGGACAGTCAGTCGCTCGGTGTCTGTCGTAGGGTGCACATCGCGGTTGTAGTACTGGTCTAAAGTAAGGCAGCTGGGCTAGTTCAAGGTCACCCGAGCGGTGTCACATGACGGTTTAGGCAGAGTCACGTTGCAAACTTCAAGTTTCCTCTGCACTTTTGCTGTTTCTCATCGCAAATTCGCTCCAAGTCGTCAAGGTCATGGGAACCGGACTAAAACTCGGAGCGTAGTGCGAGAAACCGCAAAAGTGCCGAAAAATTTTAGGTTTCAGCGTGACCTTGACCTTTGTGACATCGATGACGTCATTTTGGTGACGTAAGGGGTGATGACGTCATCAGCACGTCATTTTTGTGACGTCATGGGTGTGACGTCATGGATGTGACGTCATTGGTGATGACGTCATCGATTGCGTCATCGATGACGTCATCGATGACGTCATCGGTGGGGTCATTGACCTCGATGACGTCATCGCTCAGGTGACCTTGAAGTGAGCCAGCAGCCTTACTTTTGCACTACTTATAGTGTTTGATTCCTGTCTATACTCGTGAACCATATTTTCGAAGTTAACGGTTTGGTACGTTTTGTTCAATTTTGTCCTGTTGTATACTGTAATGGCAAAAAAGCATTTTACAGAATAAAACATCTGTAATCTTGAGGCTTTCCCCTTATTCTATCGCAGTAATCAAGTTATGCTAATATACTAATTCCTCGGCATTTTACACGAAAACGGCTTTGGTGCTAGCAGAAGTAGGCCTACTATTATTAAAATCTAATATTTTTACTTTAGAATTAACTCAGGCTTTGAATTGCTTAATGTAAACTTGGCACTACTATCTGTTAAAGAAATGTTTCTGTCCGTTTGTTGTATGGCGCTTTTCAGTATTTTACAGCAAATCTTTTCTGATATAATTTCCCAACATTGCACGAATGGCCGGTCGAGTACAGTTCTCTAGATGATCACGTCAGCAACTTCTCGCATGATGAGTCAGCGTCAACGTCCACACTGGAGTTTATTGTTTGTAAACACTGACGGTCCGACTCTGCTCAACAGACTGTATTGATGGCCACGTGACTTTTAAAACTCAATTCAAAACTCAGTTTTACCTCGTATTTCAGTTCTACTATTATTCATACGTTTAAATTAACTACAAAAGGCAAATTGTCTGAAACGTACATAAATTGGAAATTTGATGTTAATACTCTTACCTAATTATCAATGTAGAAGTTTAATCTGTATCTAAAACTATTAATACCTAAGCAATAGCAACAACTATAAACATTTTTTTTATGTATTTACGTAAATGTAAACAAATACCGGATGGACAGGTAGTAGCTAGTGGAATAGTTCCATTGTGATGCTACTCCATTACAGTTTTTTGTTGATCCACCAGCTGGAAGCTTGTTCTGGCAGCCATAACTAGTGGTCAAACACAATTATGCTAATGCTGCGACCAAAGTAGCACTAAAAGTCTCCCGTACAATAATATATTGGTACGGGTATTTGATACAGGCTCAGCCTACTACTAAAAAGTTACGGTCAAACCAATAGTAGTAGATCTAAGAAAGTTACGGGGGTTTTAATTTACTTTCTAGGATTATTCAATTGTGATAGGCTGTAAAATAGCCCTACAATTGAAGGATTCGTGATTTTACTGTAACATAACCAATGAACCATCTCATGTATTACTGAAACTGAAAATAATGGCTTGATTTAATACATATATACATAAACTATTTGTTGTTTTGGGGATTTATTATATTTAAGCACCCGTGAATCGCAACGGTACTCAAATTGCAATGCCAACCCGAGGAATATTTTGCCTTTCAGTTTAGCTCGTTTTCGCAACGCTCACCCACTCAGGTTTAGCTAGTTCCTGCGCTCACTCGCCTTAAGTCTTTAGTATCCTTTAGTTTTAGCGAATTTCCCATAGGAAATAAGCTATTACCGTAGGTCTCATGGTGAGACCTAAGCCCGGGACCATGTTACTTTTTCGTTTTGAGGTGCCCAGAGACCAAAAATAATAGTCACTAAAATTTATATATATATATATATATATATATATATATATATATATATATATATATGTATATATATATGTGTCCCTAGACACGATAACTCTCGTAAAAATGGTCCGATCGACACCAAATTTGGTAGAGATGTGTAATCCTACGTTTATTCGGATGAGTTCGAAAACCAGACATATCGACCTACCGGAAGGGGTAGTTTTGGGGGGTTTTGTACCCCAAAAATGGGTTTTTTGCATTTTTCATATGTAAATTTTAAAAATTTTAAATTTTTATTTTTACCATTGGATTTAGCTAAAAAAAAACACACAATTTAGTATTTTGAAGCTTTGCTCTATCTCCACTGGTTACCGAGATATTACAAAGTCTAAAGACAGTACATTGTCTTTTGGGGCTCCAATGTTAATCTTATGGAGAATAAGGATGTGTTAATATTTCACTTATTAACCAATATTTTCGGATGAAACTTGGTATTTAGCTTCATTTGGTTGAGATTCATCCATTTAAGGTAAAAAATCTTGGTTTTTGTACTTATCATGGCAGCAAACCTGCATACTTTTTTCCCATGTTAATCATATGGAGAATAGGCAAACTCTTTTATTTATGGACAGATATTGATGAAATTTACTATATGGCTTTATTTGGTCGAAATAAATTTTTTCTAAGCTAAAAACCTACTTTTAGTGTCCCCCATGGCAGCATACCTGCATACTCTTTCCCTATATTTATCTTAAGGAGAATAGACATTTATCTCTCTATTTATGAGCACGTGATGAAATTTAGTTTACAAGTTTAGCTGGTCAAAATTAATATTACTAATTTGGAAATTCGCTGAGTACGCAGGTCTGCTGTGACGGGGGGTATTATAGTAGCGAACGTCCCTCAGTACTTTAACTGAGAGCAGTTCAGGAAGTCTATACAATCCTTTAGTATTTTAAATGCCCTCAATATTTTTAATGAGAACAGCTATGTAATCATGTGTTCATCCATGTTCATCACTTCCATAAGAATAACATTGTAATTTTGAAGACGTGTAGGTGAAGCCCTACGAAGGTTGGGAGGATGTCTTTAAGTTTTAAACAGTTTTCGCGTCAAGAGCTTTCAATCAAGCATATGGTTGTAGGGGTTTTGAATTCTGGAAATGCTAAAACAACTTGTGTTACATCCGACATTCAAAAACCGACTTCCATGTTTAAAGTGATTAAGTGCAAAAACGGTAAATGATAAAGCAAAACCTCAAATACAAAAGTTGTATATAATTTAATTACCCACTACAACTATTCATCAGATTTCAAATCAGATTCACCCTTAATTACACAGACTGATAAATCTAAAGAAACCTAAGTTCGCAGATACCAGAGCAATTTTTAAAGGTCTCTATTTTTTCAACGATTGATAAAGGTGATATGTTATTTATGTTTCTGGAGTTTTTAAGTCAAGAACTTTCTATCGGCTATATGGTTGTAGATGTTTTGACTTATGGGAATGCTCAAACAACTTGTGTTACATAATACATTTGAAACCCAACTTCCATTTTTAATATAGGCTACATCGGGATGTTACTTTTGGTAAACCATGGGTTTAGGCTAATCCGGATACATTAAAAACGTTATTATACATTTAAGGAACCGTTTATCTTTGTGAATACCTACTTATTAAGTAAAATAAATGTTAAAACTAAAAAACCCTAAAACTACAGTAAATCGAACGAAAATGTGATGAGAGTTTATGCACTAATGCGAGATCCATCAAAAATATTGCGTACACTGTATTACATATGAGAAATATAAACAATAATAATTATGGCGAGAGGATATGAGGGTGATCCAGATATTAAAATTTCCATTGGGCTATTTTCATACAATATTTTAAAGTCAATAAAAATCACGCATAGGGTTCATCTGCTTAAAATTTGTCATTTTACCTTAAATTCCCTTAAGATATAAATTGCTACAACTTCTAATCACCAACCACCAAACCTGTGTCGCTGTTTTCAGCAGCTCCGACATCTCCATTCTCGGACCCTCCCATTGGCTAGAACACGGTTCCCAACCCTTCCCTCACGCATTAAATCATAATTTGTCAGCAATTAGTGCTGCCTTATCGGTGTCTCAGAGCAATCAATAACAGCAAAGCTGTTTTTGATGGCGATGTTTCCTTCATGCTCGGTTTTGCCCGGGGATGACGTTTAACACAATATTCATGTTGTTGAAATGGACAAATATAACTCAACAGAGCCAGCCAGATGTAGGTCTATATTGACTGCGAATGGTCGAGTGGAGCTGACTCGATGATCATGTCAGCATTTCACTTGATGAGTCAGGGTCAACATCCATATTCGTGTTTATTGTTTGTAAACACTGACTTTGTAACTTTGCCAAACTGTTGGTATTGATGTTCGTGTTTGTTACTCTTCAGTAAATTTTTCTTATGCTTGCCATATTGGAAAATTCATGGAAAAGTAACAATGGAACAATAAAGGTAAAATACCTAATGTCTACCGTGTGTGTGATGCAAGTTCAGTGTGTGTTTTTTTTTTTTTTTTTTTACTTCGACGTGACCATCAAATAAAGATCCAAGATTTTTAAGGTTTTTTGCTGATCTGAGGATAACAGCCTAGGAGACGTATAGTCCAAAGGATTACTGAACTTGGATCACACGGCAGGTATTTAACCATTATTATTCGTGTTCGTGAACCGAAAAACAACTCAATATGAAAACTATAGGATATAAAGTATTTTATGATGGGAAGACTTTTAAAATTATTTAGAGAATCTGGTAATTTTTATTTTAAGTGAAAAATAGATTTAACCCATGTGACATTTATTGCTAGACGAAATAACTAATAGTACAATTCAAGAATCTTTCATACATACCTTTAAAAATACACAGCAGACAGGAAATTTTGTCGGAAATTTTTATATAATTTTAAAAACCCTTAAAAGTGGTAGTGTGTGTCTAAACATAACGAATCACGGTCTATATAGGTTACTTCCAATGCACCCATGTGTTGAAATTCGTGTCACTCGATAGAGAATAACCATTTAATAGGTAAAAAATAAAATTGTCGATATTCGTAAAACTATATATCAATTTTAAATATGGTGTATGGGTGGTTTACACTAGGTATATTCAATTATAAAAAAATATTCATCTATTATCATACAAAATATTAAAACAAAGATTTTAGCAAAGAATTTGAAACGACACTGTTTCCTGTTGAGAACAGGAAAGTGAGTAACGGCTCGGTTTTCAATCGTTTCAGGAGAAAGGGGGCTTTAAAACCGCTCGCCTTTTCAGAACAATGCAGGTACAGTCATACAGCCCTTGTGGAGAGTCACTTTCTGCCTTTTAAAACCCCATTGTGAGGCCGTAATCCCCAAGAAGGCAGGGAATGTGGAACTTATTGTACTCAGCGTTAACTCCGATGGCATATGGGACTCTTTTTCTTGGGCTTAAAATACTTTTTTGCACGTATGCATTTTATCCACTCTGTTTGGTATTATACAGTACAATAATCTTTATACGATATTTATGTTCTTGTTGTTTTGTTTTCTCTAATAATGATTTACTTAACTCCTACTCTCTGATTACCAAGTCGAAGAACTCTGATTGGAGGTGCATGGAACTCAATTTCTTTGGCCTAGAAAAGATTTCCTTTTACTAACATAATTAAGATTTTTTGTTGCACTGCTCAATGATATTGTAATAATTATTTAAAGATTAGATTTGATTAAGATGTTATTTTTGTCCCCGAACTAAGAATGAGAAATAAATAGTTTAAATACCTCAGTAAACAAGTTCCCGGCCGAACTCTGTTGCTTCCTATTTTTCAAAGTCGAAGTGTCGATGTTTCGATCATCATTCGAAGTGACGAAAAGGGTTCCAATGATCCAAGTTTTATTAAGTCAACTTGATCAAGTGATGATAATTTAACAAAATAACATTAAAACCTAGGTCCCACTAGTTATTAATTCTTCGTGCTCATCTGCATTAGTTTATATTGCTTATTAAAAAGTCAAATAAAATTTATCTCTATTCAAGAACAATGCAAAAGTTTTTGCTTTATCGAAAGATGCCAACATTTTTGGCAAAAAATACAGTATACCTATACCAGTACATGCAGTGCTTGTTATTTCAAATGCCCTTCCTCTAAATTAGAATATTCAAGTTCAAGTTTGCCACATTTTGATCGTCCACCGTAAACATTCTGCAGCATTAACATGCAGTTGTGGTCCAGAGATGGTTGGATGGTCAGCAACGGAGGCCGCTCAGCCAGAAACTGTTCCAACAACAACATGCTCCCGCAGCTGCCAACATGTTCGGCCAACATGTTTACACACTTAGTTTGTCCGCCAGTCAGTGATGCTGACTTCGGCTTTGTCGTAAGCTTTATTTGGTCAATCAACTTTCTTACTTTTAACGCTAATTTTTGTAATTTTCTTTATCTTAAAAGCGACTTGTAAAAAATCTTAATATGTCTTAGTGATCAATTCCTGATGTAGTTCTAAATTCTCTGGCACTGTGTCTAATGGAATTTAGGATGCACAACACTCCCGAACGATCTATTGAAATTGTAATTCGATGATGGAGCAAATGAAAATTTCCCTAAAAACTCCTGAAGACCACCACCCAACGCGTTCCATGAAAATGACGAGAAAGACGGTTTGAAATTATTCCCGGTTTCCAAGACTGAGTGGTCAGGGAATTTAGAACTTTTCTGAATTTAGGTATTGATTTAATTTTAAGATGTATAAAAAATAACAAACTTTTACAAAGATAATTTACTCACTGCTTTCATTTAAGAGTCGATTTAAACTAAACTGAATATGGTGTAACTTATTTAGTAAAACGATACATTTAACTGTCAGAATCATATAAATTAACCGTCAGTTCTTCAACAAAATCTCGTAAAATGTTTGTAAAAGCCAATGATTTATTCCGGAATTAAATACAATTCAACTAAACAAGGAAAAGTTGGTATACAAGAGAGATTTATCATTTAAAACATTGGGAAGCCAAACTACAAAAACATGCAATAACAAAGTTATACGAGGTGTTTGACTATAGGCTATTGATAACATAAATTAAATGTAGTTTTATTTTGAACACCTGCAGTTTTTTACAACCTAACACATCTTTAATTAACTAAATATAAACTTTCACACAAATATTTATTTAGTAAAAAAATAATTGTATATAGGTCCTAATTAGCATTTGATAAAATAAATACTACAAATAAAATACATAAAAAATTAACCAAATGATGTTAGAGAGAGATTATCTTTTAGACAAAGGTAGACAAGTATATTGTATTGTCAGAGAAAGAAACACTACCAAAGAAGACAGAAACGATATGGACAGAAGCAAGGAAAAGAAGACATGGGAAAAGGACGAAAGAAGCAGAAAGAAACGATGATATAATGCTTTGTGTGGTCCTTGTGAGTTCATTCACATTGGTAAATAGAGCTAGAAAACTAGTGGTAGAATTTTTTTCATCTATTTTGAGACTTTTATAAACAATATATTTTAATTTCATGATTATGTTTGATAACGATGACATAGGGCTGCATTTAACTTAATTTCAAGGCCAGCACGCAAATTCCACCCCTTCAAGACGAAGCCCTCGTGATTAACCGTTCTCGATTGACAGCTCCCTCCCTTGATTCCCGATTCTTATGCTCAAAAGAGCCCCAAGAGCCAAGGGTTATTTATTACTCGGTCCCCCCGTGGTCGGAAATGACTTTGTAACACTTGCGTCTCAATTAAGCACTCGGGACCAAGTGGAAGCATGACTGCTACTTTCTTAAAAACAAAGCTCACCATCATTACTGCAGCCGCGTTGAAATGTTTGCTGACTACATTTCTGAAATTGAACATGAAAAACATTTTTGTTAACCATAGTTTTTTTTTTCATTTTGGTTGATACTGAAATAAAATATATTGTACAATGACTTTCACTTTAAAGGCTAAAAGCTCTAATTTTTATTTCTTTAACTTTGCATACATAGACGAAGAGTGTAATTTAATTAATTTGGAAATTATTTTAGTTTGAAGTTAGTATAATTCATATTGTCTTTATAAGTTAGGAAACAGTTATTTGAATTTGGTTTTTGGTAATTAATTTTGAAGGCAACGCTATTTAGAACATGACTGAACCAGGATTTTGAAAATATAAGAACGTTAATTGCTAATTATCTTTAATTACTTTGGTTGTGAATACTTACAAAAAACAGCTGGTCGCCTTGAGCGTTGATTAGACCAATACTTCATAAACTCTTTCCATTAGAATACAGAGAATGTATGTCTACTATTCCTGGTCATTTTCAAAACGTTTCACTTGTTCCTTATTTTGAAGTACTGAATATTGTTTACTCCAGAATAATAATTCGATTTTCAACTCAATATTTAATAGTTTTATGATGTGTACAGTATTAAAAACAAGCACAAAATATATAAACTTGACTGGGAAGCAAGAAACTGATTGTTTAATCTCAACCTAAACTTGATCTCTATTTTCATATAAATAAAAAAATGCTTTGAAAAAACTGTTCGATTTATTATAGACCGACATTTTTTTTACAAAATCTTAGGCACTGTGAGTGCAAGACAATAGTGAAACATGGGCGTCTTACTGTTGGTGCAGACATCGTTATTACATTTACTGAACAATTAACCATTTTAAACATCCCATACATAATAAAATTATACCCATCCACAAGGTATCTCAAGTATCAAGTGCCTAATTACTTTTAATCTTACTTATTAGTTGACACTCCCAAAAACAATGAGAATATCGTAGAGCACTTCATAGAGCTGATTTTCGATTAAAATTCAAGGGGATGCGAAAATATTACTAGGAGTACGCTTGTTCCGCGCGTATAGGGATGAACGACTACAAAAGACCGGCAATCCTAGTTCCAAGCTATTTAAAAAATACATCTATATAACACATCTTTCAAAATTAAGTAGGCCTACTTAGAACATATTAACAACATCAAAAGGTTAGTTGTCATTCAAGATTTCTTATTACCAGTACTTTCATTATACTCTCTTATTTTATGTCTTTCAAACGAATATTGCATTTAATAATCTGTTTTGTTGCAAAGTACAACATTGATGCAAAGTACATGCTGTACCTTGATGATATTTTAAGTTTTTAATACCTTTAAGTGTCCTAAATTAGTTACTGCCCCAAACTTTATTTAAGTAATTTCTAAGTTTGAAAGTGATAAAAATTCCCAGACTATTTTACCTATAAAAAGGCTATATAAGAGCACCACCATTGTAGTAAACAAAAAAATCAGGTCCTTTTGGAGTTTGTTTCCAGGTTTGGCGGCAACATTTCATGACACGGGTGGTTTCTAGACACATTAGTTCATCCATAAAGGCCATCCTCATAATTAGACCAAGATGAGGTCGAAATCGTGGTTCGGATCCCACGTTAAACTGTAGGTCCCTAGATACCTGGTGAGTCTGGAGATGCTGAACCCATGGATGATGTTAAAGCTGTTGTTTAGTGGTGTAATACATCCATGTGATATTTTGTGTCTATCTACGCCAGTGGCATTTTTTTAACGCTTTGACGGGGAACGGTACAAACCCCAGACTTGTTACTATCTAACATCGACCAGTTGTTAGAAACCATCATTAATTGATATCCCAATGACAAATGGCAACTGGGTTCGGAATCGATCCTTTAAAAAGCTACTAACTTCCATCAGGGTCGAACTGGCAAACTTTGGATTCAAAGGCAAGCATTTTAACCACTCAGCTACCCAGCCAGTGATCCTTTTCGCCACTGCGTCGGCGTCCCGGCCTGGGACCGACCAGTCCAGTCCTAACAGCCTACGCACACACTCCGATATTTACAGTATCCTTTGTATTTACACTGAACCATTGTCCCAGTCCCGGGTTAGAACATTAGGCCGGTCGCGATTGAGTGATGCCTCATTGTTTCTTTTTAAAGTACCGGTACCTTCACCTTTAACAGGTACTTTGGTAGGTGTTAGAACCCAGTAAAATACTCGTAGGATTAAAATTTAGAAGGGACACCAACTCTTCACAACTTACTTTTTTTTGCCTATGTCTACGCCAGTGGAAATTTTGTCAAGAAGATTGTGCAATGTACATTATTAAACGCTTTTAAGGGAACGCGGTAAAAACTATCAAAGTCAGTGGACACCCCCCGGGAATTGAACCCGTGACCTTTTGAACCGAAGTCCAAGACGTTAACCGTTAGGCTAGCGAGATGCCTAACATTTTTTATGGATGCTTTGATAAAATTTGCTAATTTTAAAAGCATACATACACATTTTAACTCTGTTATAATGATTTCTTAAACGAGGGTCTAAACACTCGTACAGACTTAAAATTTGCATGACCATTTTTGAATTAGATGGATAGTGTTCGAAATTTAAAGTACACCATCATTGTGGTAAACCAGATAGGTTCTTAAGTAGAAATTTATTTTTTAGATTGAATAAAAAATGTCAGTAGATGATGCCTATCATTCAGAACTGCCAACTAACTAACGATCTTAACACAACCTTTATTTATTGCAAGAGCATTTTTTGTTTGACAATACAATATATCTTCATTACATAAACTAATTAACTTTAACCAGCAAACCAGCATACTGTATTTAGAAACTATAAATGACTTTGAAAAGTTTCTAAGAAAAATAATTAACTACCAATGTTTATATTTAGTTTTAGCACAGAATATAAAATTTCATAGTAAAATTTCAGATAAACTTTAGATAATAGCAGCATAAAAACTTATACTTGGGGAGTACTAAGAAACAGAATGTGTTTCTATTAAATATTTTATATCAATTTTGATAAAATGTTCATCATATATTTGCAAATAATCAATAACTGCACATTAACTCATTTATTGACAGTAATTGCACCATTTTCGAACTTGAATTCACTTTCCGATGAATTAAAATGACATTAAATAAGAATCGTATATTTTTCATTTTGTCCTGGCAGTATCGATTGACGGTGTGACGAGTGTGACAAGTGTTGACAAGTCGTCAAGAAGCAGGACAGTCTGTTTCGCTATAGGTCCCCTGGCGACGTCGGGCTTGTTTATTTTGTCACTACCAACACAACCCTCTCCGAAACACATTAGGTCAACGTGTCAAACAAGTCCAGAGTCGAGCCTTCCAGGTGTTGTTACTATCGGTGAAGTGATTATGATTCCCAATGAAATTGTTTTCGGATTAATAACTTGTAAATTGATTCTCTACTAATATGAAAAATGCAATTGTTTTACTTGATAAATTTACATGTGTATTTGTGATACTATTTTTTAACCTATTAGTTTTACAAAAGCTTAACAATCCATTCACAATCCTCGATGGTTTTAGAGTGGTCGAAGTTTTCTGCAAAAATGTTTATTGACAGAAAACAATAAAGCAATCTGTTGATCCGCCTTATTGTTTAAAGTTGAAAATTAAATTGGAGTTTTAGTTAAAAACCTGTCAAACGCACGTGACATGTCAGTGATTTTTTATTAATATTAAATAAAAAATGGTGTCTGTATTATTGTCACAAATAAATATACAGGGTAATTTTAAAAAAATGATCAAAAAATGTGGTGCACTTTCGGTATAAATTTGTTGAGCCACATGTTAATGATGCATGGGTTAATTTTCATCGGTTTAAATCCAAAGTTATCAGCTAATTTTTGTCCATTTAGTAGCTACAAAATATGATAATAATAACATGCGAACTTTAAAAGGGCCTATGGCGAAAACCGGATTTTTCCAGCCATGGGACCAATTCCAATCAATATCTCGTGAACAAAATCCCCTTAATTGACAAAAAATCCTTCGCCAGAAAAAAGTTTGCCCTTACAAATAGTAGTGACTTGTTTTAGAGTAAGAGGATCTGGATGAGTATATCATACATTTAAAAGTAATATGTCTTTAATTCACATAGTAACAATCACTCAGAACATATTTTTCTGAAAATATAAAATTTAAATTTGTTAAATAACCATTAGAACTCGTTACCTATCAATTACTTCCACCTCAATGGAGTATAGCCTACACTTCATAACCGCTATAAAAGCTTACAAATTGCCGTGACCACATTTACCCAGGTGTCCCGCTCGCATCTCTCTCTATGGCGTTTATGGTCACACAATAACCACCAGCTGATCAGCTGATTCTGTCGCTTCATCTCCCAGCATTCATCGATTCAATGGCGACAAATTGATCCTCGTCTCTCCACGTCTTTGTTTCCCGTCCACCAGATGTGGGTCGTTAGCACCTTTGCATATTAAAACACAGCTGTTCCTCCACTCACTCGTCTCGCAAGTGAAGGGTTGCGTTCAGGGGTGGCAGCTGCTGGACCGGTAGGATGTGGATTAGTTGCATTAGTATCTACGAGAGCGCGCAACTGTAGCGTGGGGGGTTGATTGACCCATTCAGAAAAATACGAGAGCCAATCGATAATTCGCTGATTGTTGATCCCCACAAAGAACTGAAATATAAACTTCCTCTCGTCAAACAACCATTACCCTTCATGGGGTTTCCGCTAGGGTTGGGGTGGAGGGGTTTGAAAACTAAATTGTCACTATGAGTGGCTCTGTATTGTGGGCTTGATGGAAAATAAAAAAGGTAAGTTCTAGGGAAAATATCATTGACTGATTACGATGCATATAATTAATTTAGAACGGATAACCAAGAATGTCCTGTGATGGCCTTTTACTGAAAAAAATTTATTGGAGTGTATCTACAAAGATACAGACTTTTTTAGTTTCATATGGATAAAAATTAAAATCCAGTAGTGAAGTATGAAAGAGGAAAAAATATTCCGTGTTTTCTGTAAATGCATTCAGCATGAAAGAATAACTTAAGGTGGTAGCTGGCTGATAGCCATACGATATATCATAGGCCTACATCATAACAATAACTAAAGAAAAACCAAATAATGTTCTTTATTAATTTTACATTAATTAGTTTTGAAAATTTTATATTAGGCTAAATAATGAAGAATGTTACTCCTAATAATCTCCAGAGAAGAGCCGATTTGCCCAGGTGAACGGCCTAAATTACTTGACATTTTGTCTTTCATCTGTTTATGTTTAAGACAATGTGCTCCAAATGTCAGGATTTGGTATTTGGCAGTCGTTACTCCGATGATGACGATGTTACTGGCGCCTTCGAATGCCGGGGGATTTGGAGGGGGGAGGGAGATACGTAAAAATATATATTAACATGACATTTTTGATAGTGTAATAAGGTTATTGATTATTACGTATTTAGTATGTTCATAATAATATTAACTTACATCGAATTTGTATTTAATTTTTAAGAAGAAAGTATATCATATTTTGAAAATAACTAGCAAGGTTGTTTTTGAACACATAATGAAAAGCTCCTAATGAAACTATTTATTATAATATTATTTTGTATCTTAGGTTAAGGAATGGACGTCTGTTAGATTTATTTTAAACGTGAAAATTTAAGGTCGCATTTGTTGGTTCAACAAAAATTGAATGTTTTCCTAGTATAATATACTGTGAAACTAGAAGATTTCAAACCATTTTGCTTGTTAATTAGTCGCAAAATAGAACAATTTTATCCATCGAGCTACAAAAAAAAAAAAAAAAAAAAAAAAAAAAAAAAAAAAAAAAATTAATATGCACAAAACATCATCACTCTCCCTATATAGTAACCGCTTATCAATTCTAACACCTTTATACCTGAAGCATCAGCAATGGCCTTTAAAAATGCAATGGCGAGACAGGATGTCGATGAAATATCGGATGCATGGTATCGACACTCGGTGGTGGAGGGTGAGAAACGCAGCAATTCTGGCCCGGACATCCCGCCTTGCACCTTGGGGATACGTCCGTAGTTCTCTACATGAAAAATAATTTATAGTTTTTAACATAATTCAAATTTTGATTGTTGTCTTTCAAATACACACTTTTCATTGTACATGTAATTTCTGTTTCGAAAACTATTCTAAAATAAAATTAATAGTTTTATACCTGGGCATTTTGTGGTGTTACAAAAATAACAAAAGAGAAAACAATATTAAAAGACAAAATATTGATTACACGTATTTTATAGAAACAGTACAAAAGTTATATTTTTTCAGCTGGTAAATTTACCGTATTGCTTGTATTAATAATTCATTTAGAAAGGGTTAGCATTAAAAATATTGTACAAATACATAGAAGAGCTTCATAATTTAATTAAAACATTTTGCAAATTGATTGCCAACAATTGATCTTTTACATTTTATACACTTCACATATTTCAATGATTTTTATTTTTACAGTAACTTCTTTGCAAAAAATACTTAATGTAGTATATGGTTCATTGCCATATACTACGAACGATAGCTTATACTAAGCAACTAACTTCGATGAGAAATCTCATGTATGATTTTAACAATCTTCTCACCATTTAATCTCATCTGAATACAGCTTTTCTTTAAATATCCTTCTTAACATACATTTGTTATGATAAATGGTTTAATTGCATTCATGAACAAATACTTTGAAATTTGGGGATTAGATTTCGAAAAAGAGTTTATGTTTACAAAGTAAAGCGAAGAAGAAACAAAGAGTGGTAGTATCTAATCGAATATTAGTTGATTAAATTTCTTAGAATAAAACTCTTTTACAATATTTTAAGTAGTAAAAAAGTAAATTCAAGAACAATAGTTTTTAAAATGCTACAAGTGATTATATAATGAGGTAAATGGCTGATTCAATTTAATTATAGTAATTCAAATGAATAAAATAATTATACTTACTTATGAAGGCTAAATCCTATATTTTATACTTTAATAAAGACAAAAAGTAATACAATAAAATTTAATGTGTTCGAACTTTTACCATGTACAGAACAAAACAATTTATTTGTAATTACTTTTAACCATAAATAACCTAGTACTATCTAGTTTTCTAGAATAAACAGTTTATTTTCAATTTCACCTCATAACAAAAAATTTAACCAATTATTATTTAATTATTTACTCTTCGTATTAAAATTATAGTTACTTTTTAACTGAACAAAATCTATTATTAAAAAAATCCCCCGTCGTAGCAGACCTGCGTACTCAGCGAATTTCCAATGGGATTTTAGTATATTTTCTATTTCCCCATAAAACCCATGGGGGTAAGAGTATGTAGAATTGGCGCCAAATGGGTTTAGTTGGTAAATATATGCTAAACACTACTTAGTGAAAGTACATACCAAATTTTTTTCAAGTTATTGTGTTCTTTTTATTTTCCCTATAATCCCCAGAGGAGTGAGTACGTAGGTTTGCCACCATATGGGTTTCGTAAGCAAGTATAAGTTACACTTCCTAATGAATGTACATACCAAATTTTATCAAGATATGTCAACGAATAAGCCAGATATAAGGTTTTGTTGATTTACCATAAGAATAACATGGAGAACGTAGTTTTTGGATTTTCTCCATAACTATTTAAGGAAAGTTAAACATTCAATTTACAAAATTGTTCGTTCTTTGAGCTCTTTTAAATGTTTTAAGTTAAAATTGTTGAATTTTATAAATTGAAGTAAAAAATCCAAAAAACTTATTTCCTATAAGGAAATTCGATAAAAACATTTTAAGACTTTTTTTAATATGTAGAATTCACAACACATTTTTATATTTCGCATTTACCTTGCTCCCTCTCCCTCCTGTCCCATGCGCGATACACAGAACACGGTGATATAACACAATATAGGAGCTGTGTGTGTCACATGGCGTTACGGGCGACACCTGGCGGCTGGCGGCCGAACTACGTCACGTGACAACCTCTCACGTGACACCCTGTCACACACAGATTCATTAAACTGTCAGAGGCCATACACTGCGACATAAAGGCCGGCCGAAATTACGTTTTAAAACCAAGTTAGCATTCTCTCTCGCTCGTTCCGCGTTTAGTGAAACGTCGTGTCGCCGGGGTTTTATTTATCTTAAAACAGTTGCTGTCATTTTTATTGCATCTTCATTAAATTAATTTTTAAATTTATGTATTAATATACTGACTGAACAAACATTTATTAAGCTTCTTAAAATTAATCTTAGTCGAAAAGTCACCAAATTAATAATAGTGTAGGCTATGTTTTATTGAATTTTATTTTATTTAAGCAAATATTTCCAAAACACGTGTTTATATTTATAATTTTTGAGTATACTTTTTTATTTGATCTACTTTGTAAAAATATCTGTCGTAAAAATATAAATAAAAGTTGTTTAAATCATTCAATCACTTTCTAAAACGACGACACTACTAGGGCGTATGCTAAGGCGAATATGAATGAAGGATGAGTGTAGAATGGGTGTGATGCTTGTGTAGCTTTGTTACTGTCTACAATTTAAATAAGTTATAAGTACGTAATAACTACAACAAAAATATATTTAAAATGAAAAATTAGGACAACAAATGTTTTGAATGAGTGAAATAAAACATTTATAAATTATGTATTCGATACTTGAATAAAGATAATCATGACAAAATTAATTTTTTTTTGCGTTGTTACACTTCTGTAATTGTGTAATTCTTCTTCCTATTGATCGTCATAGAAGAAGATTATTGTCTGTTTCAGATATAAGTTATAATGTGTGGTATCGACAACACGTTAACCGAAGTACGTCTAGGAATTCCTTCTGTTTCGGAATAAATATATTAAAATAAATATTTCTTACTTATTCAGCTTTTCTACATGATAAAATTATTCAATATTGTATGTGAACTATTAATGTAAAATAAGATGAGTAGCTTACTTCTCTGCCAAAAGTTAAGCGGATGGATATACAGGGTGACTGATATAATCGTGAATGCTGTTTTAGGTAAAAACCGCAAGTGAAAGGTAAAAATAAAATTGAAAAGTAACTATTATAGTAGACTTCTGGTTCTGCATTTTATAGTGATTTATTTTTTTTATTTAGCCATTTTCCAATATGGTGGCCTACTTAAATATTTTAAAACGAACTCCTAAAATTACGTCATTTTTAGATTGTACACATAATTTTAAGAATGTTTTATTCAGTGATATTTTTCCCAAACGTAATGGCTAGGCAGCTAGAGGCAATTGAATTTAATGTTTATACCCTTAAGAATAACATTGGGCAAACTTTAATTTCCTTTATCCACGAAACCTTTCAGTGAAATAAAAAATACTAAAGAATAAAATTTCTTTAGAAAATTTCCCTCATAAAATCGTCAGTGAATGAATGAACTTATTTCTAATATAGTAAACAAATAAGGAAATGTGAAAAATTATGTTATTATAAAAATGGTCTTAAAACAACATTATAAAACCTTTTTATTGTAGAGTAATTTTAATTTTACTGAATGTTTTCGAAGATACATGAAATTAAAATTTGTCTCATATTATTCTGTGTGATACATATGAATTCCAATTGCCTCTCACTCCTTAATAAACCGTCAGTATTAGAGAAAATTTCAGAGAAAAAATGCTAAAAATTATGCGTGAAATCCATACAAAAACCCCACAATAATGCGGAGTTCTTATTTTAAATATTTAAGTTGGACACCATATTGAAAAAATAGCAGAATTAAAAAAAATGGATTTTACCTTTTAACTTGTTCTATATCATTTACGGGTTTCAAGTAAAACAGCTGGCACTTGTAAAACATAAGTAAAACATAAGTAACATAAGTAAATAAGTAAAACACTTACATCAATCACCCTGTATTAATGTTGTGACTTTATTTCAAATTAGATCGCCTCGTTCATTCCGTTCTTTCTCTTCTCTATGAAGTCAAACAATATGACCACTTTCGTTGCCGAAGATATTATCGGCATAGTAATGCTCCATTTACTTACTAATTTTACTGCAAACTTATTTAATAATCTCAATTAATAAAAACTACCTTCTAAAGTTATAATCTCTAAATTTTATTAAAACATGGGGAATTTTGGAGTGCTATCATAATGTCTCTTAAATACAAAAACATTCATTTACCAGTGTATATGATACTTTTGTTTTAGCTATAAAAAATTTACATAAATCTATTTATTTGACATATCATCTAAGACAAAGTCTTCCCATTTACCTGGGAAAATATAATGAGGTTTTTTTTAAGAACGTTTGTCAAGATAGGCTAGTAGTGTTTTGAAGTTGCATGTGAATTATAAAGAAATTTGACTATTAAAATTTTAACGATGAAGCTGCCATTTATTGTAACATAATAATCTCTTCCTGCTTCTTTCTGGAGTATCTTGGTCAATATTGAAAATGTTTAAATTTTATTTATTGAAAGCCTATGCATTTTATTTGAGCTTTAAGTTTATTTCCTTTTTGTATTGTACTAAAAATTACAACATATACTTATTGTAAGTGCAAAACGATTTATTGAATTGTATATGTAAATTTTATTCTACCAAATATCGTCTGATGTCTACGAAAAGCGAGAAAATATTTCTCACCTCTAGATAAGACAAAGGGATGGAAACAAAACTTAATATCTGTAACGTATATTTCCAATATAGATTTCAAATCAAGCAGGCGACACAAGCTATAGGCGTCTCGTCGTGTCGCGTCGTTCTCTGCGCCACCCTGTTGACTTATATCCGATATTGAAACATACGATAGCGTATAAATCTGCAGAGATATAGAGTTGCAGGGTGAATCGCATCTCATATTTCATGTATTTCAAAAGAATTGTAAGTATTATGAACCCCTGTGGGGTATAGAATACTTTATTTGAAATTTTGATATTACCATACTTAATCACTAATTTTTTATAATTAGTAGATATTTGAGGATTTATTGTTTTTTTCTATGTCAAATTGTATTTTTGTGTCACTTTTTTCATATTCAATCGATGTAGTTCAATGCATAGTTTGATTTGTGATTTCTATTATATTAGACGTTTTGATTTAAATAGTTCTTTGTTTATGAATGGCTAAGTTTATAAATAAAAGTTTATATACGTGAAACTGATTACGTAGGAATTAGGGAAAATATAATGGTTTTTCCTCATAAATAGTTTTTGACTGCAATTATTTATTAACAGTTAATTAAGTCATATATCAATTGCCTGAAGTTTTAAACAATTAATTAATATTCACCTGCTTTTAAAAATATGATATAAACTTAAAAAAAAAAAAAAAAAATTGTTGGCTAACATGACACGGATTGGGCAAAGATTTTTATAAAAACTGTAATGCATGTTAATTACTACGTATTGCAAACATAAGTGGTTTTTAAATACTCAACTTATAGTAGGCCTACTTTATTATTAATAAATTAATACTGTATTATAATTCTGAAGTTGCAAGTAAATACCCAACAATGGTGCGATTCTGGAAATAGTTGTCATTTGTCATTGGGAGGAGAAATGCTATGTAACAATAATAGGTCAACGCTATAATTTATATTATAAAAAACCAAGGTTTGGACTTAAAAAAGGACTCGATGCTATACTTTATTTTAATATACATACCACTTAAAATAAAAAACAATTATTTGTTGAAATAATATATAAAATGTGAATAGTAAGTATTGAATTAGAATAACCTACACTATTATAACGAAAAAATGGTTGTAATCTAAAGTCAATAGCAATCGGAGAGAATCAGCTGTTTGATTGTTGTGATTTGACAGCTGCCAGAAACACCTGGCTGGCGGAGGTGGAAGCTGTCCTCCACACTGGGGTACTTCACCTCGGTTTTTGTTGTTAAAACAACATAAGCGCCCCAGGCTAAATAAAACCCTCTTGAAACAACACATGTCTAGAAATCACCTCAGTAGTGTGTTTTTGCGGTTGCTGGCTCAGTTCAATGACCTCTGAGGAATGTGATGACGTCATCGCCAAGGTCAATGACCCCGATGACGTCATCGATGACGTAATCGATGACGTCATCGATGATGACGCAATCGATGACGTCATACCCATGACGTCATCAAAATGACGTCATCGATGACGTAATTGATGACGTAACCATCGATGACGTCATTTCCGTGACGTCACACCCATGTCGTCACAGAAATGACATGCTGATGACGTCATCATCCATTACATCATCAAAATGACGTCACTGACACTGTTAAGGTCAAGGTCACGCCGAAACTCAAAATTTTTTGGCACTTTTGCCGTTTCTCGCACTACGCTCCGAGTTTCAGTCAGAGTCCACGTGACCTTGACGACTTGGAGCGAATTTGCGATGAGAAACAGCAAAAGTGCCAAGTCAAACTCGAGTTTGCGACATGACCTTGCTTAAACCGTCATCCACTAGTCCTCAGAGACCATTGAACAAGCACAACATCCGCAATTTCATATTACTGTGACCTTGAACACTTAACAACTACAGAGCGCCGGCACCGATGCGCACCCCACGACGGTCACCGAGCGACTGACTGTCAGGCCCTGTGTACTCTAGGTATATGGGGAAAGTAGAGGGGGAAATCTCAAGGTCATCCAAATGGAGTTTTAAAAAAGCTAAAGAGTAGAAAGACTACTCTTGTGCTTCCTGGGCGACTTCATCAATCTCCAAGGGATCTGTAAACCAATCCGATCTGTAGCGGCAGGAGTCCAGAAAACAGGTGCACCACCCATCAGGTTGTCCGTAGCACTTCCGACAATTGGTAAGATTAGAAAAATGAAATTTAATACACCGCTGCGGACAACAAGTGTAAAAGTACTGGGACTTGTAAATTTTGAAAGTCTGTAGTACCGGTGGTGGCAGCTGCTGGTTCTTGCATCTACACCTGCAACATCCGAAGCATTCACATTGCTGGCAGGCCAACCCGTCCACTTGCCATCTTGGTAGTAGGAAACACTTGTCCTTGCAGCAATAGGTTGACCCTGTCTCTTCCTCCCAAAGCTTCTTTGCACAATGGATGACGCCTGGCTCCTCCAAACACTTATGCTCGCAACATGAGACACGCTTAGTTTCCATACTTGATGTTGCTTCGGCGAGGGAGCAAGATGAAGTGATGCCGTGGTCAGTGGGAATGGAGCTTATATAAACTAAGGTGAGTGGAGGGGGAAAGGTCAAGGTCATCCAAACGGAGTTTTAAAAAAGTCAAAGAGTAGAAAGACTACTCTTGTGAGTCTATAGCGATTTCATTGATAATGAGTGCTTCGGTATGCCAAGTTGATCTGTACTGACACGCCCCTAAATAATGTTTGCAAAAACCTGCAAAATGATTGTTGCACATTTTGCAGCCAGTTAGCTGTCTTAGATTAAATTCAATGCAACGTTCAGGGCAACAAGTGTACTTATGCCCTCTCATCTGGTACACATGGAATGTCTTCAACTCAGGCTTTGGCTTCTCCCAAGATTTGCACCGACACATGCATTGTCCAAAAGCTTCACACTTTCTACAAGCCAGTCCATCCGCCACATCAATGTTATTGGGCCATGAAAAACACTTCTGTTTGCAACAGTAGTTAAGTTGACTCTCCATGTTGCTGCGGCGAAGGCGCACGATGAAATGATGCTGTAGTCAGTGAGAGCGCAGCTTATATAAACTTAGGTGAGTAAAGGGGAAAGGTCAAGGTCATTCAAATGGAGTTTTAAAAAAGATGGCTAGTCGTCCTCGTCGTCTGTAGTAGATTCAGATGAAGAACCAGAGTCGTCTGAGTCCCTTGCTGGTGCTCCATAGAAAAACCGTATTTCTATTTTAAAGCGAAGGCCAGGATCTTCTACCATCAACTCCTTCAACCTATTACATACCACCTCCACTTTGTACACATTGTCTATAATCAACACCCAAAATGTTGGGTGAATAAAACGTGTGGATGAGTCAGCTTCGGCAATGGTTATTTCTTTCGGCGCTATAGGAGTGTACAGATGTGTAAAGTGTGGATGAGGCTGGCTGGAAGTTAAAGGTTCTGAGTTGATCCTGGTCGCATCAAAATCCAATTCCATCCTACATTCAACGTCACGGTTCTTGTTAAAAACATATTGCAATTTTTGGCGTAACATTTCTAGTTCTGTCACATCTTGCAAATGAACGGTCCACCACAAGGGAAATGCTTCGTCCGTAGTGGAGTCAACTTCAACTTGAGAAGTAGCCTCGTTCGCCATGGTAGCTAAGGAAGGAATGAGGTGAGCCGCAGACTGTAGTAACAGTATTGAAAAGTAGAGGGGAAATTTCAAGGTCATTGAAATTGAGTTTTAAAAAAAATGAAGGAGTAGAGGGGGAAAGGTCAAGGTCATCCAAATTGGGTTTTAAAAAAGGAAAGAAGGTCACTCCCCATCAGCCTCGTCGTTGACCTCCACATCAGATCCTTCATAGGGGTAAATAGGTGACATTGGGGTATACTCTGGTGACTGTTGAGTGTTGTCCCCATCCTGCTGCAGTGTAACTCTCGACCAATCATAGTCCAAATTTATTTGAATTATGATTCCAGGGTTGTCCCGGAGTATCTCCTTCATCCTTTGGCAAATTGTCTCTAGATAGTGCACACTGTCGATCGACAGTGTCCAACCCGTACTTGTTCCAACATCGGTAGTGGAGTCTGCCTGGGTGATGGTGTTGTTGTCATCCATGGTTGCCTGCTGAACAAGGAATGATGCTTGATGTGAGGCTCATGCAGGAACATGTTGAAGTGGTGGGGGCGTGGTGGAGTAGTGGGGGAAGTTTCAAGGTCATCCAAACGGAGTTTTAAAAAAAGGAAAACCTACAAAGTAACATTAAAACTTTCCAATTGATGGTGGCGAGCGTTTTCTTCTGCAACCTTGCCGACACATGTGACTATGCCATACAGTATGAAAAGTACAACCATAATAAGGCCGAACAATAAAAGATAGCCGTTGACTATCATGATATTTTCTGAATGGATCTGCTTTCTTCGTATCGCCCTCTCCTGCATCCTCTTCTCCAACTCGTGGACGAAGTCACAGCAAACGTGAGGACATGTTTTATCCGTTGGTAGGTTTGCCATTGTTGATGTTGTCGGTTTGGCTGTTGAAGATGGAATGAGGTTTCCAATTGTGATGTGCCATATACATCAATAGTCAAGTGGTGGGGGTAGCAAAGCAGTGGAGGGGGAAGTTTCAAGGTCATTCAAACCGTGTTTTAAAAAAACCTATCTTGTTATTGAGCTCATATGTCAGTAACAAGATAGGTGTTTTTGCTCATTTACTTCTTTAATATAATGAAAAAATAAACATATTCTACAATGGTTAGAACAAGAAATACAACTGCTAGTCAGCTGAAGTAATCTAAGTTGTCCGGCTCGGTCTTCATGGACGTCGGTGAGGAAGCTGTCGAGGAGTGTCCAGGCTCTTCCTTTGGCTGCCGGGTGTTCCGTATATTGCAAGCGTAAACTTGCACGTTTATACGGTAGCCTCGTGCCACCATCAGCTGCAACTCCTTGTACAAGTCGTTTAGCTCCTGCTGAGTCTTGATGCTCACCTCCTCGTAACTTGCGCAACTGACGTTCAGAGACATCCTGATGTTGCTAGGTTGGCTGCTGGAGTAGAAATGAAGCCGAGGCACAGCGCTTGGAGGTACATGGAAAAGTGGTGGGGGTAAGAAATGGTGAGGGTAGAAAGTGGTGGGGGTACAGAAGTTTGTTTAAACTGTTCGAAATTTTTTCCATCGATACAATGGCATGGAACAAATAGCGCAGGTGTCCTTGTAGTTTTCAAATCTAAACAACGGTGCTAGAAATCCGAACTGTTTTATACCGCCATCCTGTACGAATCGTCGAAGGTCTCTGACGGCAGCATCGCCACAAGGCCTACAAAACTTTTCCCCATCTTGGAACTTATACCAGGAGTATTCCGAATACCCTCTATTTTCTCTCTTGTACTCTTTGATATCCTGCTTTATTGTTACAGGGATATTTTCTTGTAAACAAGATGGGAACAAATCTTTGTGAGTTATAACTCGTTGCAAGCAAAGCTCGTACAAGGTGCTCATCGTTCGCTAGTTGGCAACAGACTGACAGTGTTCGCATCCAAGCAGGTCTCAATTGTAGCGCGGTAGTGGGGGTAATTGTAGCGCGGTAGTGGGGGTAATTGTGAAATGCAAAGGTCAAAGGTCAAGGTCACCCGCGAAGTTTAAAAAAAATGCAACATATCAATATGTGACAAACTTCATATATTGATATGTTGCATTTTTTTATGTTTTTTTTTGGTCTTTTATGATTTATTTATTTATAAAACATTACAATAACATATGTACAACATTAAAACTTAAATCTAACACTGCTGCTTATCGGCGATGTGGATGGTCAACTCTGTAGAGTTGCTACCCGTGCAGCCGTGGGACACCAGGTATAGACAGCCGGGTTGAATAGAGCGAAGGTCCTCGTTTTGTAGAAGATGGACGAATCTCTTGGGCAGGTACACCTGGAACTTGGGCTCATCCCCCGGAGTAAACGGTGCCTCGCTGAGACTGCAGCAGATGGCTTCCCCAACTGTAGTCTCCATCTTCTTCATAGCATGGATTATGTAGTGCTTTTCATCTTTTAGTTCAGAGCACTTCTTCACAGGTAATATTGTTGACTTGGAGTGAGCATTGAACTGCTCGACCAAAGTTTGAAGGAACTGGTGAGATGCCATGGTCAGGTTACAGATCGTCTTCTTGCTCGGAGATGTTGTCGTCTCGGAATCTCGAGTAATACTCATGCCAGGTCCCGGTCTGCTCCTCACTTATATACTCTCCGTTACCCCCACCACTCCCCACTTCCCCACTTTGAAGGTAAGAGGCGAGTTTATAGGCATTTTTCAAAGCGCAATGTCTATCTTTATCATGTTCTGGGCTTTTTGTACAAATACATATTGTTTCCAGCATGTATTGATAATTCTTATCCAATTCCACATCACTAACCGGAACATGAGTAAATCCTTCGATCCATTGTTTCTTTTCCAGCCCCTTTGTGTAAATATTGGTAAACTTGTCTGAAAAATGATGCATAATGTCATACAAGTCCGTGTAACTTGTAAAACCATCATACCAATCGATATGATGGAAGTGTTTTGAAATCCATCTGTTGGTAGTAGCGGCTTTACTAGTTAAAGACGAATAAGAACATGGTGGTTTAAATAAAAACGAATAAGGAACACTTGTATTCATGTCCAAAAACACAAGTTCTTTTATAATGAACCTATCATCATTACCACGAAACGCTTGAAACTCAATAATACCAGGCTTGGACTTTACTTGTTCTTCTTCTCCCTTGTCCATTTTGAAGGTCACACGTCTGCTCATTACGAAGTCAGGAGGTCAACTGATTTCCACACCACGGTAGGTACTACTTTTATACCAGGCCGTACAGTTGTTGGCGCGTTGGTGTATATTTAACGTGGGCACCGTCCCCAATAGGCCTAACCCCACAAAATGTTGGTTATTGTTTTAAAAACTAACCATTGTCATTTAAGTTTCCATCTTTATATTTTCCTTGTTTTCGTTTTCATCACTAACACTTGATTCTTCTCCTCCATCTTCTTCTTCCTGTTTTACTGATTTCTTATGTAGTTGAGCGTACTTTTCCAATTGTCTCCACATCTGTACTTCATGAGGAACTCTATTAAATATAGAAGTATCCACAGGTCCGTATAATATAGGTGCGTCCGGTTGTTTATCCAAAGTGTCTTCCAGATAATCTTTAATAATCGAACTTGAAAACACCAGTTGTCTCAAATATCTTGTTATAGGTTCAGTCGCACAAGTTAAAATAAAAAACTCCTCTCGATTAAGTTGAATTTTGTTATCATGTCTTGTTGTGTCTCTAAACCTCAGCTGATGATCACCACGTTGTTTAATAATATCGATTTCCACATTTGAATCTAATAGTCCTACTTTTGTCTTTCTTCCAAACATGTTACTACTTAAATAGCATTCTAGCAGATGCAAGTGTTTCATAAATGATTCCCAAGCACTGTCCGTAAACAAAATCATTTTGGGTCCATGAGTTAAAATTACAGTAGGGGAATAATCTGTCGATTTCAACACACCAATTAAAACACTTTTGTCCAAACTGGAAGAGATTGGGTAAAATATTCGCAAAAATACCTCACTCAGTATGTTTGGAGAAATATTATCTTCAATGTCCCTTTTTCTCTTTTGTATATTCTTTCTTCTTTTACCTTTTTCTTCAACATTATTACTGGCGTGAAGTTGTCCGCAAACGTTTTGTTCACCTCCTTCCTGGTGACCTTGAAGATCTAAAAACTCAGATATCTCCTTCTCAATATCTACCACATTTTCAGGTGTACCACTAGGAGAAGCCATATTGAATACGATGCTACCCATACAACAGTAGGCAACAAACTGATGAGGAGCGGCCTGTACGCTCTGCTTTTATACTCGCGGAATGGAACAAAACCGGTATTTACAATACATTTTTAACAATTCCAGTTAAAGGTGTGTATGTTACGATTTTATCATGTAGAATTAAACAGTATGCAGTTGTATTAGCCGGTATAGCTGCGTTAAATTCCATTTCTATTATTATATCTACACTTGATGATTTTACAGATTCATTTTGTTTAGAACAATCGATTACAACTATAGGGTAACCATCTAAGTATTTTTCTGGTGATAGTAAAGGTGCATTTGTTTTACCGTAATATGAACTTTGGAATCTTGCATACATATCGTACAATATGCTGTATTTTTTATTAGCGAATGACACATTTAAATTGTCGTATGGGAAAAATTGTGAATTCAAATAAACTTTAATATTTTTTAAGTCACAATGATCAAATTGGCCTGCATGTTTGGTGATGGTGTCCCTTCTACCTGTTTGTAAACCAAATATAATGTACCTGGCTCGTTCCACATAATTAGATGTTTTAACAGTCCAAGTGTGACGATCCGTAGTTGGCAGGCTGGGATGTTCATGGAATTCCCAACTTCTAAAAGGAATTACAATATCACGATCGGCCTTTAACTTTCTTAATAGCAGCATCCTATGCTCGTCAGCTAATTTAACATGTGGAACTCTCCATACAATTTTGTCTAATGTTAATTTCCATTCTAAGTCTGCATCCGTTGTACCGTCTACAGCTTTAATAATGTCTTTATCGTTTGAAGATCTCAACAAAACTAATTCTTGTTTAACATTTAATATTATTTTTCTATAGTCTTCAGCAAAACCAAGCAACAAACGTAATGGAATATGAAAATCAAAATATCCCTTTGCATCTGGACTGATTGTGTCATTTGTAGGTAAAACCCATCCTGCAGGTTGTAGTAAGTTTGTTTCATTAGGTGATATAGATGTTAACCCCTTTAAAGTTGTTGCAATACCTACTTTTTTAGTGGAATCAACTGTTACACCTGATATTTCGTATCTAATTTCATCAAATAGGAAAGCCATTGGATTTTTTATAAATGGAACCTTTGTACCAGTAGTCTTACCATCCTTTTTAGTAACTTTTCCTTCAATATACAAGTAACTTTCACATGGTAGTGTGTAAATGTCTTGATTTTGTATGGGGATACGAATTTCATCGTTATTGTTTAATTTCGATGAAGTGTAAGGGTTGTGGGTGTGATATTCTTTTTCCCATAGTGTTTCGTCGAATGTTGGACCCTGTGCTATATCCAGTATATCCATAATCGGTTAATTTTAATCCAATTCTCTCTAAGAAACGAATGTTCTCACGTGTTAACTCCTCCACAGCTGAAGAGCTACTAATGCGGTTTCCCGTAGGTTGTTCGCTTTTAAATGTTAAACCCATGATTTTGTATTAAAGTGTAGATTTTAAATGTAATCTAACCGTAATAGGCTCTTCTCTGAAGTCTACCAAGTTACCGTCTTGATCCAACACGCTCAACACGATGTCTGAAATGAAAGTGGTGTTCAACGGTAGATATACCAGGTTTTGTGGCTTTTCAACAATTTTAAATCCAGGTGGTACACTTGGGTAAAATGTATGTATGATATGGGTGTTAGCCCCATCCCTGTAAGCTCCTTGTATAATGTTACAAGTTATGTCTATACTATTGACTTTTAATATTGTTACTGTTTTCTTACCGGAATGTGTTATATCTGGTTCTAAAACAGGCTCATCGTTGGAAAATCCTAATAAATCACCAATTGAGTTTGGTTGAGTAAAATCTATATGATATTTGGAAGTAATTTCAGCTTTCATCGTATTATTATTACCTTTTAATGTTATATTGTCTTTTCCCATTTTAGTTTGCAAAAATTCATTTATATGATCAATTTCATAAGAACCTGTGGGTAACCTGCACTCTTGTAAGTTTGTAAATTTCCCACTGGCATCTTTTCCCTTATAATAATGCAATACATTATTTTTACCTTCCGTAACATTGGGAATAGAGTTGTAAGTTGTAAAATCCAATAGTGCCGCCTCCCAAAATCTTCCTTTTTGCAAGCGTAATGCTGGAAACAGGATACTTCGTAAAGTGGACGATTTTCCTGTTAATGACACCGTATAGGAAGACATCTCAATAATGACTGATACTTTTAGCTAGAAATTCCAAACATAAATGGCCGCATATTGAAGTATTATCAGGTTGTTCTCTTTTATAGTTATAATATATGTTTTTAGCAGATTTAAAGTAATTTTGAAGTTCTTTTGGTGGTGGCAAATTACCAAAACTATCAAAATAATATACATTGTTATTTAGTTTCTTATAACAAACCCAATGGGTGCCAGGGCCTTCAGTATTATCCAAATTTACAATTCCAGTCTCATTTTGCCACATTTTCTTTGGTAAACTGTTTCTCATGAATACTCCGCGGAAAAATGGAATTTTTAAACAGGAAATATATTTAAATAATTCAACATTAGTTAACGCTTTATGTGGTATAACCAATTGATTTCTTTCATTTAATACGCACGATAAGGTCTTAGGTAAAGACCTGCCCCGTTTTTTTACCATTGACCACACGGTGGGCTTCTTCCTGCCTTTTCTGGTAGATCTTCGTCTTCTTCTTATATTTCCTCCATGTTTTCTTGTCGTGGACTTCCTTTTTACCCTTCTTCTCCTCCTTCTTCCACCTCCTACTGCTGTTTTAGCCTTCATACCTGCTGTTACTGCTAAAGCTGCTGCTTTTTCTGCTATGCTAGCGTCACTTGATTTTACTCGTTGCCAAGCTATGTCCGCAAGCTTGTTGTCTGCAATCGACCTGTTTTTTGAATCGGCAAACGTGGAATATGCGATATCGTGTTCTTTACAAGCTTGATCTAACTTATTTATTCCAGGATCGCCTCTTTCCATTCGTTTTTTCAATTTAGTTCCTGGTCCGCAATACTGATAACCTCCCGGTATATGGAATTCGTATGGTAATGCGTCTATTGCTCTATTTACAATGGATCCTACTGGAAGTCGTTTTAAAGCTTTACTTAACAGAGAAACAGCTGTGGACGTGATCCCACCTCCTTTCCTTACAGTGTCACGATATGGACTGATGTACTGAAACGTCATTATTGTCCTTTTATAATCAAAATGTACAACTTATGTGTTACCTCTATGACGAGTTGGACATAAATAAAGTCGTTTATTGTGATCTTATATTAAATATCAATATCACCCCAATCTGATGATCTAAATTTTTGCGTATTAGGGTTAATAAAGTATTTATTAAAAATTTCCCTTTTAATCCAACCACCTCTAGAGGATTCAGCAAAAGTATTATGACTCGTTTTTCCTTGAAGAATATCCGATGTAAAATGGTTGTGTAAATCAAATAACGCATTACCTAAAACTTTTACAAGAAAATTAACAGTGACGGCATTATCCACATGTTCAGGGTCTTTAAGGTCTGTTATACGTTTATTATTACACGTATACACTTTACTATCCTTTAATGATGTTGTGATGGTTTGTCCTACAGTTGCAGCATCATTTGGATCTCTTCCATTATGCAAGTTTTTTATTACTTTATTATTACATGTAAAAAATCTAAAAGAATGATCTGGATCTAGATGTACGGTTTGTGATAAAGCAGCTGCATCTTGAGCAGTATAACCCAATCTCATATTTGATAACCCTTTACCCATGCAATCCCAAGCATTATTTCTGTATGTTAATAAATTAAATTTTTCATTACCTTGAACAAAGTCATCCCCTTGCTTCGATACTACTTGATCTTGTTTTACAAAAGAGGTTGTTTCTTGTTTTAAGGTTTCCATCATTTGACCCACTGTTGCACCATCTGATGGCGCCGAACCATCTTTAACATTTGCTAAACAATTATTAAAACAATCTATAACCCCTACATCACGTATGATACAATGATCTTTAATATATTTTAGATTTACAGCATCGTTTTCAGTTTTTGGATAACCTATATCATTAATAACAAATTTATAAAAAGAAAATCCATCTTTTGTCTTTTCAGGTATCAAGGAATGTAAATAGCGTCTATTTACGCTGTCTTTTGCATCTTTAGGGTCATCTACGTTGGATATACGTTTATTGTTAGCACTATACGTTTTCCCATTGAATCTTAACGTATTTTTTAATTCAGATGACAAATAACCTTTGTTTATTGCATCACCGTTTTGATTTGGTTTACCAACGTTGATAATTCTATGATCTTCTGCATCATATGTGTTATTTTGTAGTCTTAATGTTGGTGATATCTTTTCCTTTAATATTTTTAAATTTATTGCATCATTTTCGTCTGTAGGATCTTTTATGTTTTTTAACCTTTTATTACTAATATCATAATCTCCTTCAGGTGTTTGTGGTAAACCAGCACTTCTTTTTAAACTATTCGCATAATATAATCCATCTGAGGAATACCGTCCGAACTTGTCGACACTCATGGTGCAACTGAATAGTAATCTAGGGAGTAACGCATTTTTATGAGATTACCCCACGGTTTCGGAGTTCATCCACTAAAGCCACCCATTCGTTTTCCAATCCAGTATGACCCGCTTCTTTATCTTCATGTATTAGTTTCATTCTATCCACCAATTTATTGATATTATTGTAATAAATCACATTTGTGTTATATAGTTTCTTCATTAAACCTGTACCTGTAACAGATTTGTTTCTTTTTCTTGGTTCTGGAGCACTTATATCCAAAGTGGATGACACAAACCTTCGTTTTACAGGTTTTCTTGGTATTATTGGCATTGGTTGTCTTCTCGTTGTTGGTATTAACTTGGATACAAATTCTCTATATTTTAAAGACTTTGATCTAAAAACAGGTTGGTCAGCTGAATACTTCCTCCTGTATGCATTAGTTTGTTCCAAAATCTTTTTATATGCTTCCATGTCTTTTTCTTTAACTAACAATTCTAAAGGCTTATTTTCAAATAATAATTCAAATAATCCCCTTGTGCCCTTATATCTTTGATCACCAACAATAATATTATCATGTTCATCAATGTTTACCGGGGTATTACCAACCATTAAACCGTCTTCTGTTAATCTTACTCCATAACTATGGTAGTTTTTATTAGGATTTGTTCCAGCTAACATTTTTATCATGTATTTCCTTTCTAAAGGTCCTTTGTTATGAATGTTTTCACCCAACAAGCTTATGTTTGACGGACCTTCCCTTGTTTCTTCTTCTTTTTCCTCTTCACTAGCAGTTGATACAACTTCATGCCCTCTTTTAGCTTTTACTTCATATAATTCTTTTATTCCACTATAGTCCGGTGATTCTAGCTCTCTTTCGGGTTCTCCACCGGTAAAACCACTATATGTAGAGGATTCCGGGTCTTCATCACTAAAATCTTCTGATTTTACATTTTCTCTTTCAAACTTCGTAATAGGTGCAATCGCATCTCCTTCCAATACAGGTTTAGCAAATTTTTTGTTTAATTGTTTCAAGGGTTCAGTAATAGGTTTAAAAGTAGATTCAAGGAATTTCTCCCTCTCGCTAATACCTAGTTTCAATGCTCTGTTTTTAGCCCGAATAGAATCACTAAGTGATTTTATTTCTTTTACTAATTTTTCTTGGTTAACCATGTTTGTAGCAAGACGTGTTGTACAACAATGAATGTTTTATACCACGTTCAATGTATTAATATAAATTTATCAAATCCTATCCTGTATCGACCATTGTTTAGCGGTTGTTCCTTCATAATTGTTAGGAACCCATACTTTTCAGCCCAAGCCTTTCCACATAACTCTTTAAATCGTTCAAATGTCATATCCGCATTTATATGATCAAAATATATATGTTTTAGGTTGGTTTCGTCCTGTTTAAATACAATTAACATGTTTGCATTGTCTCTAATGAGTTGTTTTGGTATTTTGCTGTAAGTTTGACCAATATAAATGCTATCTATGTTGTTATGTCGACCCATAGCGAAGTAACTTCTTATTGTGTTTTGGTTTTCACAAGATACATCGTCGAATATGAACACGGAGAATGGTTTAGCTTCTTGTGGTTGCATGACACTCTCGCTTGCATTAAACTTTAAATATTTAACTTCAGGCACATTAGTCAGTATCTTTTCCAATAATTGATACTTTGGTTGTTGTAGTGATTTTGAAAATACATATAGATTGTTAAAATGTAATCCTTTAGGGTTTGTAATCAAATTGAATACTACATTAGTTTTTCCACAGTTGGAAGGTCCGGTAACCAGACAACGAACGGTGTTTGGTAACAAATTGCCATGTTTCCCACTATTGAATTCTGAATTATCCACTGTGAGTTCATCTATATTATTAATAGTAAAACTCTCTTTTTGTGGTACTATCTCCATCCTTTGTAATGGTTCAACCTAAAATGATTCTCTATCGTTATATCAAATCCTTTTTAGGTATCCAAGAATCTTCCGTCTTATTAAATCCTAACCATCGTACTTTGACCTTATCTTTTTTCCGTTGCAACACCTTTTCAACTAAATATACATCGCCTACTGTTGATTTTAACATTTCATGTCCATAAAACCCTCCTTCAAGCAATTGTCCTTTATTATCTTTTAAAATATATGTCTCAGGTACTGTAGGTTGTACTTTGAATACAGTAAAAACCTCATTGGTCCAATTTGGCAGATATCTTTTACTGAATACACCTTTATATTTACTTATTCGCACTTTATCACCCACATTAAATTTTTTAGGCTTTAGTTTTTCAACTTTTGGTTTAGTATTCGTTTTTATACGTTTTAATACAAGGTTTTCATTTTTACTAGTTACTTGGTTTGGTTTCATCCCGATAGTCCTATGAAATTTGTTATTGTAATCGTTTATAAGTTTTGGTAACATATCAATCCATATGTGCGATCCTCTGTTGGAAAACATTTTATACATTGCACTTTTTAAAGTTCTGTTGAATCTTTCGATTATTGAGGCTTTTACTTCTGAATTGGTTGAGTAATGGTTTATATTGTGTTTTTTCATTAAATTTGCAAATTCCTTATTAAAATATTCTTTTCCATCATCTGTTTGTAAATGTTTAATAGTATGTTTGTCTCTTTGTATAGCTGTTTCCATTGCTTTTGTAACACTTTTGCCACTTTTATCTTTTAGTGGTAAGGCATCTGCCATTTTTTAAAAACAGTTAATAATAGTCAATATGTATTTATATCCTTTATTTTGTTTGCTATAAGGAATCATTTCGATTAAATCTGCTTGATATAAATCATTAATTCCTTTTATCACCGTATTTCTTCGTGGAAACTTTCTTCTTGCAGGTTTATGAAGTTCGTTGACAATTTGTTGCTTCAAGTCCTTCATATTGTAGGTTTCAATGTTTGTTGTGTCACATGTATAATCACAATGAATGTTGTTTTAAATATTCACATCATTTATATAGGTCAAGGTCATCCAAACTTGTGTAAAAAAATGGGGAACACGGCGTTGGACTTGCCGTGTTCCCCATTTTTTTTACGGAAGGAAAAGGAATAAGGTCGAAGTTGTAGAAGGACGAAGAATAGGTTACTAGTTCATAGAATTTAGGGAGTAATGGCCGAAAGGAAGAGTGTGGATTTTGTCGGGCATAATGTGTCTTTTATCATCCCGAGCTGACAGTGCTTTTTTAATTTCGGTAACACTGTAGACTTGATGTTTGAAGCTTCGGATATTGTTAAATGTTGCTGAGATGGTAGTATCTTCAAATAAACAAGTCTTGTAGTGGTCAAATGTCACATGTTTTTTCAAATAAGATGTCTTCACTCCTTTTGCTTTCTTGACTGTCGGTGTGTTGTTCTCGTTGTACATCTTAAATGAATACAATTTTGCCATCAGTGCCACTAGTTCTTCTAAAGGCATTCCATTTGCTTCATCTTTAAATTTTCCAATTACTTTTTTATATTTTTCATTATAATTTGGATGGTTCTTCGGATAGTCAGAAAAGTCGAAATCTTCTTTGTATGGAAAAGTCCTTAGGTCTTCATACATGTCCAAAGTCTTTATCCAGTAGATAAACGCGTCCGTATCCATGTATGCGACTCCAATGGTTTCCCTTCCGTAGTGTTTAACCATTTTGTTATAATGGAAATCATACATCAGGGTTTTACTGATGTCCAAAATAGACATACCTATGTATAACGGACGGTCCATGACTATTGTTGTTTTCTTCATACTGACAGCGACTAGATTTTCGTTTATAATCATGGATGTTCCGAAATTTGGTTTTTGCACTAATTTTTCCAATTTCCTAGGATCACTCACTAATTTTACATTTTTGTGTTTTCTTTTGTTCTCCAAGGTCTTTCCAAAGATGGCGTTGTTCATTAATTTGTAGAAGTCCTTTTCAAATGCTGTTGTCGCTGCAGCTCTTCTTGTAGTGTTGGAATCAATATATGGTTTCAACCAACAAGACTGGGTGAATTCAATTGCTCTATGAATTCTCACTATACGTAGACCCAATTCAATAGCCTGTTGAACTACCCAGTAGTGAGCCACATACCGATCTTTATTCTCCAAGGTCATCATCAATTTTGGCCATCTTCCTATCGGTGATACTTCAGTCTTGGCTAGGAGAGGCAAGTCGTAGTGGTGGTCATGAAGGTGCTCCGGATATTCGAAATCACAGTCCAAAATATAGCCTTTTGGACCATTCTTTGGAATCTGTGAGATGTCACCGATGGTGGCCGGGTCGATCCATTTGAAGTCAGCATAGGGAAGCGGATTTGACATTGCCCAACCATAAAGGTTGTTTGCGTCAAAGTAGCCAAGGTAGACCGATGGTTGTTGCTCGTCGAAGCCGGGGATGTACTTGTTGTTGGCTTTAACATGACGTGTTACAGCTTGTGTTAAACCGCCCCGTACACCAGATTCCATCATGAGCACCATATCAATATCCGTTAGAAGTTCCAGTCGACAGTTGGTTGACTTTAGCATAGCTTGCCATGCTAATCCTGGAGATGTGTACGAGTGTAAAGGGTCCAGTCCATAGGCGGAGAAGCAGGTGTTTCGAAATTCTTCCATCACATCGCACAGCAGAGTTACGTCCAGTTTTATATAAAAGTCAGAATATTCCCCTAAGGTTTGAATGTTGAGCTGGTTCCAAACATTACAAGCATGATTGTAGTCTTCAACGGTGATTGCACTTTCATTTAACTTGCTATTGAAGGCTTCAATCGGTGGCAGACTGGTTTCTTCAAATTTTTCTGCAGAAGTTATGTAATCATAGGGGAACACTCCTTTACGCATTACTAAGTCCAATTTATCTTCAGGTACAATTTTGCTGGTTTCTTTTAGGTCTTCTCTTCTTAGGTTCTCAGACAATCTGCTCAAACTAGATGCCATAAATCTATAAGAGTCTACGAAGCGAAGTTTAATTTTACCTACTGTTTTTGAGAAACTGATGTACTTTTCCAATGTTGTAGCAAGAACATCAATTTTACCATTATCTCTTCCTAACTCTGGAATAATGAAGTGGGAGTCGTAGCCGCTAAGATTGTGTAACACTACAGGGATAAAGTTTGGCAGTTTGTAATTTATATTGCATGAATTACAAGCAGGTCCTCTGTATAACCCTGTGAGGTGATCATGATCTCTTACTTTTGGATTTTCTTCACTGAAGCTCTTCTTACATAGATAACATCTTGTTGCTGAAATGTATTCTTCTTGTTGATTTTGGTTCAAAGGTTCCATGGGTAAAACACTACCGTATAAGCGTTCCGCCTTTTCAGCAATGTCATACAACTGGTCTACAAAATACTTAGCAGCTTCTTCCCCACGGTAGAGTATCGGAGTGGATGTTAAGCCATAGTCTTGCAATTGTTCTTCAGGTAAAGTAGATTTCACCAATAAGCAAAAACTGTTAGGTTGATGCAATTGATATTTGGTTCTTCTAGTTACTTCACCATCCGGAAGTTCCTGCGGCACTAACGTGGATTCAAAGTCAGCATAGATAACTAGTGGAATCCGGTATTGGTGAACTGTTTTATTGAACTGGACAAATGCTCTAGATGGTGGTGGCAGACTAATCTTCACTTCATAGTTGTCATTACAAAGAAGCTGGTGTTCCGACAACCACTCCGATCCTCCACGTCTCAACTCTTTATATGTGAAACAGAAACATCTTTTACACACTGTTAACCTACGTTTCTGTTTTGATAATTGATTTTTAACCAAGGCTGCAAAGTCCTTTATCCACACATAATCTGAAATTTCACCCTTAGTTATCAATAACAGATCCGTGTGGTTTCTTTCCTCAACTTTTGATACTCTCAGAGGATAAACACTATTGGAATCATCTAAACCAAACACGTTTACAGAAACACCTGAGTTTTGTTTCTCAAAATTACCAATACTTTTAACACTAACAGGGTATGACAAACCTCGAAAGTTGTAGCGGTGTTGGACATTTTGATACGCTCTGCTAACTCTACATGGATTTTCTTGCACATATTTTGTTAGCATAGCATATTTAAAGCATTCATTGTCCTCATTTTGCACATTGATACAAGATTTGGTAGCTTGTATCTTCTTTGGCAAAGGTATATAACTACTACCCCTTATACCATATCCGTGCTTGTGAACCCTTACATCCATACCTTCAATCGATGACAGACTCCAGCCGGATCCTCTTCCTTCATGTTCTTGCAGTTTAACTAGCAGTTCATCCAAACATTCTTCAATAATTTCGTTGATATCAGATTCAGTTGTAAGGGTTCGGTTTTTGGTAATGAATGCTCTTAATGCCGTTTCACCATCAGTATTGGTAAACTTTGATTCTAACACCAGTCCAAATTTAATGAAGTTCAATCTCTGTAATTCTTCTTTTAGCGTTTTTCCAACAAGTACTCTGGCCTGGGTTATAAAATTATCCAATTCCAATTGCACATTATCAATTTTAAAATGTGTTACAACTCGTCCTGGTAAGGCCGTGGTGCGCAGTTGTCTCACATCTTCCAGTTCTTCTTCCGTGTCCTCTTCTTGCATATCCTCTTCTTCAATAGGTCTTCTAGTAGTGGATGGTCCAGCACCAGCAAATTGGATCACACTAGGTCTTCTTCTTTGCATTTGCTGTAGATAGCTGTCGTAGTAGTCCATCTGCTTCTGATGCTCTTCCAAAAACCGGTCAATTGAGTCTAAGTCTATTTCATCGATGATAATATCTTCTTTTCCATCTTCTTCTTCATGTAATTCTCTGTGTAGGGTGAAAAGATCTTCGTCTTCAAAAATTTCCCCACAAATGTCGCAAAGAGCCATTTCAAACAGTTTGGCTTTGAATGCACACTCTGTGAATGTCCACGCAATAATGGGCAGCGCGCTCAACTGGGTCCCTTTATACCCGAGGTTGAAGGTTGGGTCAAAGTGACGTCATATACATCCGGTTTATCAATCATGTAGTAGATTTGGCTTTTAAACACCCATTTCCAATACATTCTTCAACAGGCTTGAGAAACCGATGATGTTTGATCTAAATCCACCATTTTGTACGAGTTTTTCAAAGACGTCTGTTCCAACAAGTTTATATAGGTCAAGGTCATTTGGAATTATTATTTTGAGCAGGGGATAGAGCACTAAGCAGAATCAATTACTACAAAGTGCTCTATCCCCCGCTCACATTGTTTTTTTTTACTTTTTGTTTAAAACTTCTTACAAAGGTGAAACATCACCATCAGAGTCGGAATCATCCTCATCACGGAATAGGCAGCGATGACAATACATAATTCTTCTGGCAACTAACATTCTATCCATTGGATGATGAGGAGTGTCTTGTTCTTCTTCTTCAATTTCCATTTCCGACTCAGATGATGACTCTAATGTTTCGTAGGCGTGCAAGTCCACTTCATTGTCCGTTGAACCAGCTTCGTCAGAGTCCGTTTCAATATCCATTATTTCTTCCTCCTCCTCTTCTTGATCAACCGCAGGTAGTTGGTCCTCTACTTCTATAATTTCTAGAGGTATTACCTCCAGAATAGAGACAATTCTGTTGCGATGGAACACGGTGTTGTCAAGTGGAGCCATGGTATGGAAGTGTTGTATCCATCCAATTTGCTTACCCTTTTTATACCCCCACCAACTATGCATTTATGTGGGTCAAGGTCATGTAAAGATACCCTTTGAGCGGGGGATAGACCACTAAGCAGCATGCTAGTCCATTGTCGCAGGTCCCAGACGAAGAAGGCGGAGTAGACTGGTTAGCCGAAGAAGCAGCAGCAGAAGCAGGAGGATAGTTTTTCAATTTAAGAGGCATTTTTTAAGATGTAGAGTAAAGAATTGAAATAGAAATTAAGTAAATAATACTATTTGGTGAGAGCAACAGTTGGTGTGAGCGGTGTGAGTGCTGAAGCTCGAGTGAGAGGTGCGTGCAACCCGGCCGCCTTATATCCCCACCGACCACGGGTGAGCCCCACCCAAGGGTATAGGGTAGGGGTAGGGGTGGGGGGCGGGGGTGTAGGGGTGGAGGTGTAGGGGGGGGGGGGCGGGGGCGGGGGCGGGGGCGGGGGCGGGGGCGGGGGCAGGGGCGGGGGCGGGGGCGGGGGCGGGGGCGGGGGCGGGGGCGGGGGCGGGGGCGGGGGCGGAGGTGCAGTGTCAGTCTTTACTATATTTAGGTTGAGGTCACGTAAAAACTTTAAAAAAATTGAGCCCCACCTGGGCCATTTAGGTTGCCATCGCTATAGTCTCTAAAGAGACCCAACTATGGACAACTACAGACTTGTGTGTTAGTAATGCCTACCCATTAAAGTTTAAAAGACAAAGTACTTTAATATATTTACTGTGTTAATAAAAACCTTACTGTTAAAGATTTTCAAAACTTTCATATATTTAGGTCAAGGTCACAGAAAACTTTTAAAAAAATTAAGCCTCACACCCCCCTATGGGGGTGTGGGGCACTTAGGTTGTCATCGCTGTAGCCTCCGAAGAGACCCAACTATGACAACAGGGCAACATCCAATGTCGTGTTCCCTTCGCCACGCGAGACTTGTAAACATTTACTGCATTGTCTTTTCAATAGCTAACAAAATTTCATTTACATAATTTTGAGTTTCCAGGAGGAAACAAACTGAGGACACCCTAATGGCTTACGTCCTCGGTCCGAGTGCAGAGGCCGCCGCAACCTTTTGCATGCCAGCGTACAAACGGACATACTCCCACAACCCCAGCCGCAACCTGTTGCATGCCTGAGAGGAGCCTAACAATACTTCAAAGTAACTTTACTCCCGTAATCTTTAATATTTTTAATTTAGCAATGCAGTAAATTTTTTACAAGTCCTTTGTGGGTCAAGGCCACACGGACATTAAAAAATTTCGGCCCCCGTACATCCATGGCGAACCACGAATGTTCGGGGGCCTTGGGGACTAAAAAACACAAATAGCTAACAAAGATTTATTTACATAATTTTGAGTTTCCAGAAGGGAAACTAACTGAGGACACCCTAGTGGCTTACGTCCTCGTCCGAGTGCAGAGGCCGCCACAACCTTTTGCATGCCAGCGTACAAACGGACATGCTCCCAAATGCCATCCGCAACCTTTTGCATGCCTGGCAGGAGCCTAACAATTATGAAAAGTGGCTTTACACGGGGGCCTACTCCCGTTCCCTGTCGTTACAATTTAATTTGAGCTGTGAAAAACGCTCAAGGGGAAATGTTAAAACAAGCGTATACACTTTAGTTAAATATAACACACTTACAACACACAATTGAGCTCAACATGGTTAATGCTGGAACAAGCACATACACATTAAACACATATGACAAACAAGACAGACAGGAGACATAGGGTACAAGTGAAACAATCTCATATATAACACTTCCCAATACCCAAACGCAAGCGCAATATCTTAGAAATAATACAAGTCTTAAAGTTAGAGTAGACTTCGCTAAACAGTGAAGGCGCCTTTCAGTGTTTAGTGAGGCCTATGGCGGTCCGTCCCGATCGTTCACGTTCAACGCTCGGGAGCGGACTGCGAGCCGGCTGTGGCCGGGCCGCCTTATATCCCCACCGGTCTCCCCCGGCATGGGGCGGAGGTCCACCCCGGGGGCGGAGGTCCACCCCCGGGGGGGGGGTCCGCCCCCCAAAAAACGGAGACGGGGGAGGAGGGGGGGGGGGGGTCAGCCCCCCAAAAAACGGAGACGGGGGCGGAGGGGGGGGGGGTCCGCCCCCCAAAAAACGGAGACGGGGGCGGAGGGGGGGGGTCCGCCCCCCAAAAAACGGAGACGGGGGCGGAGGGGGGGGGGGTCCGCCCCCCAAAAAACGGAGACGGGGGCGGAGGGGGGGGGTCCGCCCCCCAAAAAACGGAGACGGGGGCGGAGGGGGGCAGAGGGGGGGGGGTCCGCCCCCCAAAAAACGGAGACGGGGGCGGAGGGGGGGGGGGTCCGCCCCCCAAAAAACGTAGACGGGGGCGGAGGGGGGGGGGGTCCGCCCCCCAAAAAACGGAGACGGGGGCGGAGGGGGGGGGGTCCGCCCCCCAAAAAACGGAGACGGGGGCGGAGGGGGGGGAGGGGGGGGGTGTCCGCCCCCCAAAAAACGGAGGGGGGGGGGGTCCGCCCCCCAAAAAACGGAGACGGGGGCGGAGGGGTGGGGCGCCCCTCAGGGGTGGTTCAAGGTCACCGACTACACTTTTACTCTAAGTCTGGTTCAAGGTCGCCCACTACACTTCTACTCTAAGTGTTCGCAATACCCCCACCCTAATCGAGTCCCTAAGCTACGTGACGGCGCTCAGCCAGTATGTCTCAGGCTTGCATGCGGTAAGCATCGCTGCTCTTCGACTCTGTTCATGTAAGTGTTTTACAAGTTTTTGCCTCAAGGTCATTACACTTTAACTCTGGACTAACATGGCTTGGATTTTTCTCTGATTTTACTCAAGGTCACTGCACTTTAACTCTGGGATGATATCGACTTGTAGTATTTCAGTGTTTTGACTCAAGGTCATCACACTTTAACTCTAGCACGTCGGTTATCGTACCAGAGGTGCTCAATAACCTAACTTGTAATGTTTAGGGTGGCGTTTGCACGCCACTTGGTATCGCCATGAGTGTCCAGTCCAAATTTTAAGTTAGATTAATTTTACTGTAATCTTTTCCATTTCCAATTCGTTTTGCCAAAGAATAAGGTGTCGCTTTATAAAGTGGTATTTCTCTAAAGTTATAGGGGATTGCAGGGATACAATTAGTTTATTTAGGAGACTCTTCATCTTGGAGTTTAACACAATTTCCACTTTGACTTTGCTTCCTCGGCTCTCAAAGCCTAAGCTGTACAGAAATGTTTCTTCTAGTGCCAACTCGGGCCAAGAGAACAGTGTGTTGACTGTAGGACAGCTCATGGTCAAGTGATGTGTTACTCCAGCGTACAACCTCACCTTCCCCCACCACTATGACCTTCCCCCACTCCTGCTGTTTCCCCCACCTCTTTTCCCTTGACTCATGCGCTACAAGCAGTCTCTCAGTATTGTGCGGACTTTTTTGAGGGGAAGCCATGTCGCGGGACGCTTTAGGTAAGAAACTTAGCCGTGTTAAGACTTTATTAGTTGCTCACTGTCCACCACTCAAAGTCAAAAGGGTTTCGACTTTAGCTAAGTGGCGCAAACTGTTGCGCGGACACCCTAAGTTTTATACCAAACAGACTAATGTAAGTTTTACTGATAAAGATTTGTTTAGAATATTGGATGAAATGACTTTTCCTTGCAAAATTCAGTTAGTTACTCCCATTCCTGACAGTTTAGAGTCTTAGTCTCTCAAGCCGATATACCTAGAGTACGCGGAGCCTGACAGTCAGTCGCTCGGTGACCGTCGTGGGGTGCGCATCGGTGTCGGCGCTCTGTAGTTGTTAAGTGTTCAAGGTCACAGTAATATGAAATTGCGGATGTTGTGCTTGTTCAATGGTCTCTGAGGACTAGTGGATGACGGTTTAAGCAAGGTCATGTCGCAAACTCGAGTTTGACTTGGCACTTTTGCTGTTTCTCATCGCAAATTCGCTCCAAGTCGTCAAGGTCACGTGGACTCTGACTGAAACTCGGAGCGTAGTGCGAGAAACGGCAAAAGTGCCAAAAAATTTTGAGTTTCGGCGTGACCTTGACCTTAACAGTGTCAGTGACGTCATTTTGATGATGTAATGGATGATGACGTCATCAGCATGTCATTTCTGTGACGACACGGGTGTGACGTCACGGAAATGACGTCATCGATGGTTACGTCATCAATTACGTCATCGATGACGTCATTTTGATGACGTCATGGGTATGACGTCATCGATTGCGTCATCATAGATGACGTCATCGATTACGTCATCGATGACGTCATCGGGGTCATTGACCTTGGCGATGACGTCATCACATTCCTCAGAGGTCATTGAACTGAGCCAGCAACCGCAAAAACACACTACTCACCTCTTGTGCCAAACGATGAAGGTGTTTCATTTAGCCCCAAATAGTTTGGTGCGACATAAGTTTTGTTTGTAGATAACAGTTAATAATGTATGTTTGTTGACCCAAATGTAATGAGAACTCTTGAAAAATTGGAATTTTAATTAAATATATTATGCTCTCATTATTAAGTATTTTATTGTTGTAACGCAGACATTACTAGCACCAATGTCTAGAAGCCTTCCTGACTAATTAATTAACTAATTAATTCATGTAAACTAATTATCTGTCGTCCAGTCATACCTTGCACGTTTTTACTTGACACACTTTATGGTAATTTAATGGTATTGTTAAATTGACATTTTTCAGAATTTATGCGTAAGTGCTGTCTAAAGTTATTACCGAGATTTTTTATTTTTAAATATTTTTATTAATTTTTTTTTACGAAAAAAACAAAGGATGATGACACATATTGATAACATTAGAAAAAAATCTGAGCATTTTGTTAATATAGTTTTATTTTAAAATCTTATCACAGTTTATAAATACCGGGTAAACAAAATTTGAAATAAATTAAATTTTAAATACCCAAATATACAACAAAAATCAATAGTAATTCTTGATTTCATTATTACAAATAATGACGTGTACACACTGTTGAGGAGCTGCAGCTCTTTTGTTACAATAATCATAATACACGTTCATTGCAGACGTTTAAAAAACAAGGGAAAATTTTTTACAACGCGGCTTCAAGTAAGTTAATGGAGTAAATATTTTCGTAGATTATTCAAATAGTACTAATTATGGTCTTCAATTTATATTACAGCCAACTCAATAAATTTATATTAATGAATATTCTGTTTAGGTTAAGTAATAATAAATTAAGATATGTTGTTTAGTATCATAATATATGAAGGAAAATCCTCCGAGAAGGCGTTATGGTATGTTTATTTCGCATTATTATCTTGCGACGTGTCGTTTCCCAGTTTGTACTCGCCGACGGGTGTTATGTCGTTTGCCATCAAGCGGATCGCGTTCCCCCATATGATCAGCTCCTGGGCAGGTCCCAACATGTGTGGTGGTATACGGTCAACGTCGTCTGCAACCAGGAAAAAAAACATGTGGTTGAACACAAGTTGAATCAAATGATTACTAAATAATAATATAGTTAGATAATATTTTGACCCCTTCTGTCCACGTAATCAAGATTCCATCTACAACCACAATATTTGAAAACTTAGTTAGTGTTAGTGGACATTGAATGCATCGGACATTGGGGCAACGAAGGCATTAAAATTAAGGGCATTAAAACTTTTGAAATGTGCACTACTTCATTATTTATTTTTTTGTAATAACTGTTAAAATAGATGTCTCGTTACAAGGACCGAAAATGGCGTTTTGCCGGCTTTCATATCGTGTTTCAAGTCCGAGACGAAGTCGAGAACTTTGAAACGTTCGAGAGCATGTAAAACGGTTTAAACCGAGTTACGGACAATATTTTTCATCACACCAAATTATGCAATAAATTCGAAAAAAGTGAAAAAATGTTTTCATTTGCCCATAAAAAAACAAAACACATCCTTAACTATAGTAGGATTCACGAAAATAGTCCGATGAGAGTCGATACATTGTTGCCAAATTTATTCTGAAACACATTTTATACTGGTATAACACATGACAATCATAACCAGATATGACAACATTGCAGGGCGAGTGGGGGTGAGGGGGACACAGCTGTTTAAATTTCCATCGGACTATTTTCGTGCATCTTATTATAACATAGCGGGATGCATTTCTTTTGCTGGGCAACCACTTCACATCACCTATCGGTTTCCATTTGTTCCAACGCCGAAACCAATGAAGTTTACGTCCAAACATTTTCGGCCCTTGAGAAACTTATCCTTAAACGCTTGAGTCTGTACTTTAAATTTTCTCTTGTACAACAAAGTGGACTATCAGTACTAACTACACAAACAACTATTATTTAAGGTATGTTTTATCACCTTGGTAGTTGCCGATGAAGGCGATGTTGTAGTTTTTACCCTGATGTTTGATTTTGTTGACTCCACTCTCAAACGCCCACCCGCGACCTTCGTACAAGTTTCCATCTCCTCCCACCAGGAAACTGCAAGTGACGGTTTTGAGTAGAACAATTTCTTTATAATCCGCAAATGCATGTGAAGTTTATTCTTTAAATTTATGCATGATTTATTATCATTAACGAAAATTTGAGATGTTTTGACAAAAAATAAATCGAGATTCAGACCTATTTACAGGTTCCAATCAGTTCAATCAGTGATACCATTGGCTGTTGGGCTATGAATTAACAGTCCTGTCTAAGGAGAATGTCGGCCTTAGTCAGTAACAAGACTACAAGATCGCGCCACAATCATCCTACACTCATCCCTCATTCATACTTGGTTTAAACTACCTATTGAGTTAGGTCGCCATTTCAATAAAGGTATTAAGTTCTCTTTAGCCAAAAAAAAAACTCTTTCAACCCCAAATATAAACATAACATCAAATTTAAACATTAAAAATAGTGCAGTAAATATTTAAATCAGAGTGAAAATCACACGGGCAGTTTTTGTACCTGATGCGGCATTCCCTGACCTTCTATCGGTAGTACAAAGATAAATTCAAAACCAATCATACCATATAAACAAAGAAACTGTTATACATCTGCTTAAAAATTTAAATGTGCTAAATATGGAGGTAGCTGACATAACGTAGTCAAATTCCTGGAAATGTCGCCAAGACACTTGTATACAATGCTCAAGGCATTAATACTAAAACCATGTCTCAAGGTTATGCTTTTGAAGATCAATTTTTGGGTGGCTTTATTATCAGTGTTAGTAATGAGGACTTTAAAGAGTTGGTTTGATGAAAATGTGATTTTCAAGTCACCCATAATATCAACCTGATCTGAAGTATCTTATATACAATACAATCTCTTCCTATTGATGGTACAATTCTAATGCGCCCACTTAGAGGGCACTTTAGTCAAGCCCCGGGCAATGGGCAAACCGATGGAAGAACAAGAATAGCGTTCTCTGACATAACCAACAAATTTTGTTGACGTCAGACTTAAATACTCCGAAGCCTGCTTTTAGTTTTAAAATCATGCATGGCTGTCAATAATTGAAAGAAAGAGATAAAGTCACTTTCATCAACAAACAATAACAAATATTGGTGTGGTTTTATATCAATTCCCATTTAGATAATAAGGTAGGCCCCAAGTGAAAGCCTTGTGGTACACCTGACGATACGAATAAAATGATGCCGGAAATGCAGGCGGTATTATATGGTAGTTCTAATACAATGCCTGTGAAATGTTTACTCACTCATACTGAATGCTAACTCTTTCGACATTTACCATTGTAGTACATGTCCTTCGATCTCTTGCCCATTATAAATTTAAGAAACATAGACAGTATGGCATCAGCAAACATCAATCCACATTGACGTAGTCCGATATCACTAAAGAATGTGGGTTATGAGAAAGGACCTACAATAACATAGATCCTTCTAATGGTGATCCTACAACCCCTAGAAGAAATTTCAAGACAATATTAGTCAAACTTTTTCTTCAAACTCTACGGTTGGTAGCCCGTTGTTACTCACTTATACTGAATGTCTGCGAGCCCCTGGCCCATGTGCCGGGCCTGGATCTCCTTGACTGTGCGGCGACACTCCTCCTCGCTGTGGCACTCCGGAGTCCCAGTGTTGATGGTGAACACCACCGTGTCTGCCGGGGGCTTCATCTGCTCCACGGCGCCCAGTGGCGGCAGCGCCCCCCACGACGCCCGGTCCACGATCGGCGGCCTCAGCTTCAACAGTTCTCAACACCACAGATCAACAACTATCAAACTCTAGATGGAGATTTTACTATATGTCGTGGAAGACAGAATGAAAAGTGATTAAAATTATTCACGTTCACAGCTGAAAAAACTCAATATTATGTTACCCAATGCTGGGCGAGATTTTTTTACAATGGGTTGAAAAAACTCTACTTAACTAAGCTTAATATAGTGAAATGTTGGTAAAGTACGTCCCTAAAAGCTGTGAAAAAACATCTTAATGTGTTAGCTTTTTGATATCAACATGAAATGAAAAATGAATCGGTGCCGTTCGACAAAGACTTTAACTGCTGGGTAGAGGGTAGCCTACAGCGCCGTGCCGTCCTGGAGCGTTCTCAGCAATGGACGTTTTAAAGACATAATACTGTACCTACATTGCTCTTTTTTGTTTTTTTAATGCATGATAAAATATTCTACGATGATTGCATAAAAGAGACAATTAAGAATCATATCTACCAAAAGAGATTTTTGAAAGATGCTTTCACTTTGGGAGGTTCTTGTGTAAACACTGATCTAAAAGCCTAAATATAAACATTTTAAAGGCAGTGACTTCACAAATCCATCACACTGAGAGATCTTGTATCCAAATAAAATGAGGGTTAATACAATTTTAATAAAACTCTCTTGCTAATACAGTACTTGCTTTATAAAAGGAGAGAAAAGTATAATAGTTTTGTTACTAAATAACAAGGGCCCTCACTTTAAATTGTTATAGTATAGTGCAATATATTAATTTAAGAGTTTGATATATTAATAACTAACCTTTTTTAACCTCCTCTTCATGCATTCCATGAACAGGTTTTTCTTTCTTCTCTTCATCTGCTGGCGTTTCTTTTAGTTCTTTTCTAAGCGATTCTACGTTATATTTCCCTGTGTCCTTTTTTAATTCAGACTTTTCCGGGCTTCTATATCTATTCTCGTAAAAGCTGTATGGATTCTTTTCGTCTGATTTGTAAACTGCATCAGGCTCGCTATGACGTCTTGCTTCTTCACGTGATTCTTCACCACTACTGAATTTTGGTTTGTAACTATAACTTTCTTTTCCCGTACTTCTCCTTTGCTCCATATAAGGTTTATATTGATGAAGGTTTACCTTGGGTTTAAACACTTTGTCAACTTCATCGCTCGTCCTGTTAGTGTAGGCCCATTCTGATTTGCTCTCCGACTTCTTTGGTGACTTGTGTGGCTCCCCTGACTCTTTCTTATCTTTTGCTTGAGTGGTGCCTTGTGGTTTCATATACTTTTTATAAAACTCCGTCCTATCAGTACCCTTTATACTCGAATCATATCCTTTCCAAGAGGGTGGATGTTCGCCCGGCTTCACTTTACCTAAACGAGCCTCGTATTCCCTGTAGCTTTTGATTTCCTCATTAGTTAAAGGTCTCGAGTAAATTTTAAATGGCGTCTCATAATCTTTCATTTTTTCGCCCTCAGAGTCTTTTTTATCTTCCTCGAAGCCATTGAATCTGTCTGGGGTCTTGTACTGTTCATAGTCCACCTCATTTGGAGTGTCGATTCCCACTTGGAACTTACCAGTTGTGTCTTGTAGCGCATCGTTAATGCATTCATCCAAAAACTCGTTCAGTGCGTTATATTTGGGATCGACTTCGTCCATTTTTACAATTTCTTTTCGTATAACAGATTTCTGCAAATAAAAAATAATTTGTTTTAACCAGGTAATGAAAAGGAATTTCTTAGTGACAATATAATGTAGTTTGTAGTTGAGTTTATGCTTGACCTTAAAAGAAAAATATTACGGTGTTACGAGGATTATTCGAGATTTTCTAATTATTTGTATTTAACGTACTTTTTTATTCTTACTAAGGCAAGACGGCCTAGTGTTCTTTGTTTAATAGCTTAAATAGTTAGAAGACTATAATGCATTACAGTTAGCATATAAACTAAATTTTAGCTTTTAAGTAAAAATTATATTTCACCTACGTATTGTTTTTATGAACATGTTTTAAATTGTATATGAGTAAAATTACTCCAAACAAGGTAATAAATTATTTTTTTAAAGTTTTTTTTTTACATTTCTACAGTGCAAATATAGAAGAATAATTTAAGCAGTAATAGATAGCAATTTTAGGTACATCCCTAGATAATAAAACTTGCAATAAAAATAAGAAAATTAAAAAACGAAAATACCTACCTTTAAAATATGTTTTGTACTTGAATACTCTGTGATAGAACAGTTACACTAAACAGTCAAACATTTTCATTTGTTTTGGATTGACCATTTATTGCTGATGTAATCGTATTTCTTGTTTGATAAAAATGTTGTTGAATAGCTGATATGACGTTATTTAGGAATGATAAGTGTTGTTATAAATATACGTGCGTACTTCATAGTTTTAAAAGCACATACCAAAGTAAATAACTTAATTTAAAACATAAACATTTAAATAAATTTAGAATGCTTGTGAACATAAGCTAAGGTTCAACAAATAAATATGATTATACCATTAGTTCTTAACAAATTTAAGTCCAAAACACCGATCATAAACACCTTATTAAATTCCAGTTATAATTTCATCATTTTTCTCTATTTTATCATGGAAACTCGTATTTAAGTTGATTATTGACATGAATTTTTCCAAGATTTTAAAATGTGATAACAAATAATCACTACCCTTTATACCAATTAAAATCATATTTTTTCTATCAAGAAACAATGTTTTATTTTTATTTTTTATTTTTTATTATTGTATCAGTATTATTTGCATTGCTATTGTAAATAGCAAAATATTTGTTATTGACTTAAATAAGGTATATTACACTCACTTATAACACAGTATATCACATGAGAACACTGCGAAATTAAGAAAAAATCTGCCACAGTGGGTTGCTTTTTAGTATTATGGTTTTAATTTGAAATAAGGGAAAATAATGAATGCTGAAAAATAAACGTTTTAAATAACTAACAATTTAAGTAAAAATATTTTATAATTAGAGTTAGAAGAAATAATCTTAAATATAGTTAAATATATTTTTCCTTCAAATTTGTTGTCAACAAAAATACACAAAAATATATATAACAGTGAGGCCTATGTTTGATATTTTCAATTAGTGTGGACATCTAATGAAAACTGTCTTTAATGTTATATGTGCATAATGAATATCTGAAGGGTATAAACCAGTAGAACCAAGATAAGGAATTAGAGAGGGAATTCTAATGAGTTTCTTTTGTGGATTATCATAGATTAACGTTAATAAGAACAACGCAGGATTATACCTTTATTAGCACAGGATTAGTTTTTCTTATTCACTTCGACCAAGCCTGCCTTATAGGATTAATGCACTTTGTTGAACTTTAATGTTTTCTGTTAAAATTTTAACCGTTTAATCTTGACGTAAAAATATTTTAAAATGTACTTTAGTGAGAAAAAGGATATTATAAAAATTACTACGATAAAAATACTCACAAACGATGAACTGTAAAGAAATAAATCATAACGTTAGTCATGAATGATAAACCAGTAAATTGCTAAACTGTTAGTCCATAAGTAAACAACTTTTAATTTCTTTTTACATTTTTAAATAGTGCATTTTAAGCATACAGTGTAGGGCCTACTACTGCAATTGCTGTAAAATATGAATTTCTCAAAACTCTTTAAACAAATGAATTTTCTAATTACAGTTGAGTTGACGTTCCATTGGAATTCCCTCATATTCCATTACATTGCATGCAAGGCTCCAGAGCGACAGTTGGTATGATAAAACGATGACGTCACGTAGAAGAAGACGAGGCAGAAATGTGCGCCAGAATGTGGCTCATATCACACTTGGCTTAACACCTTCCTCCTAGGCCAACACGTTAATTGCATTCCTTACATGGGTATTTTAACATTTGAAAAATCAACTGTGAATAAAATAATACCTAGGCCTAGGCGAAAAATATATTGTAAAACATCTGATATGCATATATAACCTTTTTTTATTTGTAGAATATGACTTATAATTGTTGGGGTTTATCTTTTTATGGAAAACTTGACATTACTTTAATATCTTGAACGTTATTTCAAACATATAACGTCCAGCGAGGTTAACTAGGTACAAATATCATTCCAAATACATGGAAACTGAATTTTTTTTATTATTATTTTAAAGGAAATTGTAGCCGCAGAATTCAATCATTTCTCTGGTTCCGGGACAATCACGGTTTTAGGCTTACTTAGAAAAATGCTAAGAAACCACCGAACAAATCGAAGACTATGAAATAGCCGTATATCTTTATAACCGGAAAGTTCGCCCAACCCTGGTGATCTTAAACTAGGGTTCAACAAAAGTGACCAACTGTTTCTGATAACAAAGCGCGAAAAAGGTGTATTCTTAGTGGATATGGCTCAGGTTAGGCCTAAACAACGTCCGTAAAAAGTATTTCCGACACCTTCCTAAGATTAAATAAATCAAATTAAATTTCAAAATACGAAAATTTAATATTTAAACTGATACTGTCATTGGAGATCAGTAGTGAATTTATTTACTTACTAGTATACGTGTTGCTCGAAATCGAGCAATTTATTTTAATACAATACAAATGTTACTTTTAGCTCTAAATAAATGACATCCAACCAATCCAATATTGTGAACATCTTTAATCATAAAAACTACACGTATTTACAGCTGATTATTAACAGATGTTTAAAATGCTTTATCCAATCCCAATGTTATTTAAATGGGAAATTTTGAGATTTCAATGGCCGATAGAGCCTTTATTTTTAGTCCGATTCTCATCAGCTTTTGGCGGAAACAACTACAGAGCAAGCCCTATCCAACGACACCAAAAACTTGAAAATCGGTTGAAAATTGTAGGAGGAGTTCTCAAGACAAAAAAAACCCTTAGCGTATTAAATAAATATAGATTTCCTGATTGCAAACATTTCCATATTATGTGACCAATATTACTTACACGTTCATTGCAATTACAAGGAAAAGAGCTCGGAAAACATGTCATTTTTTTGACATACATGAAGAAATAATCCATTATTTTGTATGCAAGTCATATGACCTTTTATGAATAATAACAAACAATTTCCAGGGACCGTCCTTGCCTCTAGCTCATTCTGCTAAGGCCGCACAGGAGTCTGGAGTTGGCGCAGTAATATGTGGAATTATGCCTACTTACGTGGGCACAACGTATGGCAAGCGGGTCGTTATTTTAATTATTAACATAACTTGGAAAACGTTAACATATAACTTTAAATTGTGGAAACAAGATATAAAATGTCAAGATCTTTTATAAAAACATATTTTAGTAAAAGTAGCAAGTTATCATAGTTGAAAACGAATAAATTCCTACATTTTTTAACACTATTGAAGATAATTCCGCTAACCAGAAAAAACGTTCCCGTATACACAAGGGTACAGATATGGTTTCATGGATTTCTGTAAAATGAAAACTAGCCTTTGTATTTTTAATTGTTGTAGGTATTAGGCGTATACGTACGCATATCAAGGAGATATATTCAGTTGAAAAATGTTAACCGTGTTTTTTACAAGAAAAATATAAGTACTTAACATATATACATGATAATGCAAAATACTGGTTGTTGAAGTAACATAACTTTACCATTTAGCTATGTTAACGTATATATACTTAGCACTATTAGGTTTTATTTTTAATAAATGTGCACTAACTTAAAACCTTATAACTTTATCCCAATAGTTAAAAAAATAACATTAATTACCACTTACAACTTAAGTGAAAGTATGTTTATATACATAGTATTTATTTTTATTCTGTAATAAGAAGATCGACTTATAAAATGATACAGGTACCTGTAATTGAACATCCTTAATTGTTGTTTTTGACTATAGTATTTTTACTTATTGAATATATTAGGGATTATTTTATTTTATTTATTTATTTATTATTATTATTATTATTTATTTTTTTTTTTTTTGCTTGTGTCTACGCCAGAAGGCATTTTTTTAACGCTTTTCAAGGGAGAGCGGTCCAAACCCTTCAAAGTTAGTGGACATCCCGGGAATCGAACCCGTGACCTCTTGAACCGAAGTCCAAGACGCTAACCGTTAGACCAGCGAGATGTCTACATATATTAAAGAAGTATTGATGAAAGAAGCAAAATAATTACTCATTTCAACAGAAAATGCAAACAGTTTCAGTTGTTTTACATAATTGAGCCACTTGCATAAGATTTATTACAGGACTAATTATTTTTTAAGCAATGAAGTTGAAAAGTTGATCAATTTTATGGAAACTAAAATAGCTCTAAACCAAAGAGTATATCCACACCTCTACGTTGCCTTCCTCCAAATACCCAACAACTCCGACTGGGAACACGGCTTTAAGTATGTATGCGTAGGCTTTACTCGAGTGGTTTTAGGGTCTGATCGGTGTCGGGCGATTGAGATGTCAAGTTGTATGGGTGGACAACGGCTGTAGCTGGGTCCAGCTGTAAGTTGACCCGTCGGTAAAATCAGGTGACGCCAGTAACTGTCACGGACACACGGACCTGGCGTGGGACCGACGGTGAGGCAACGCGGGAGAGGATCTGAGGAGGATGGCGCGGTGAGGTGCTTGGACCCTGGGCTGGGACCAAGGTCTGTAGAGGAAAAATCATAACTTCTTCCTAAGGTCAGCTGAATAGCTATTTTTTGTGTTCTGGATATGAAGCGTCAAAACTAAAACGGAAGTCAAGTTACGTTATAATATTTACCATTACACAGCTGATTGAAAGAGAGAATGAAGCAGTCTTGCCACGGGTACGATATTTGTCGTAACGACACCATATTGCTCTATTTTACATTTGGATTATTAGTTAATAACAAACCATTAGATAATGACCCAATTAACAATTATCACTCAAGGTAAAACTATAAATGCTACACTAGTTTGCTTTGAAATTCCTTATTTTAGTAATAGCTGAGACAAAAATCTCCAACGCAAACGAGAACGATTGTTGTTTCCTGTAGCGTTGGCAGCACTTGCATGTAACAAAGAGTAAAATGTTGGTCTTCAAACACTTTTTAACCCATTGAGCTCTCTTTTTAACCATAAAAAATTCTGTGACGACATCCACGAACGTCGCAGAAACTGACACCATTGATCTTATGGGATGTAGCTCACCTACTACAGTCATCTTGGAATGGGACGGGGATGGAAGCTCACTGGTGGAACAAAAGTATTAAATTTAAGCGTTATGAAGTATTTTAAATAAAATATATTGCACTTACCTTCGTAAAGAAACGTTCTCGTACTTCTTAAAAAAAATCAATAGCCCTAAATCCATTAAGTTGCTTAAGACAAATATTTCATCCCAGAGTTACCTGAAAAAGAATCAGCCTTTGTGGAGGTAGGAAAGTAAACTGATGTTATTATTAGACTACCAAATTAGGAAAACTATCAAATAAATACGGAAAATTGAAGATGTATTGCAACAAATTTGCATAATTATAATTGCCGTTTGGCTAATAAAAGCAAAAGCAAGTAGTAAGTTTGGAATGAAAAAAATTTACCATTAATTTAGAAAAAAACAATCCCACCACTTTAGTTGTTTCCAACAAACATAATGTTGGTCCAATTAAGCTTTAATAGGAAATTTACCAATTGAGATCTATTATTAACAAATTCATTCCATGGTTACTTTCATTAATTTTAAGCTTACACAATTTTATTTGTAGTTTTACATAACAATCATAGTCATTGAAGCAGTTTACGAAAATAACGCTTTAACTTTCTGAGAGTTTGTATGGTAATAAATACAACCACATGAAAAAAAAACTAATTTCCTTTATTTTTGGGTGGAATTGGAGAACGATACTTTATTTTTAATGTACGCGGCAAAGACGATGGTAGGAAAATTAATCAATCAAAATTTAACATCCTCATCTGGGGTATGTATCCCATACTGCATTATTCATAAACTTTTTTGAGACTCCTTAAAAAAGTATCACAAAACAATCCTCACAATGTACTCCACCCGTTTAACTCTCGATAAGACCATTCGCAGAAACATCTGTAATAAAACTTGTAAGACCTTGACGGTAGGCCTATATGTATCAGTGTTGGCTGGACATGTCGGTTTGGTATTACGTATAAATACGAGACAGGACTCGATATAGTATTGTGAACGGTATCATTAACATCGGCCATGTGATAACCAGGTGTAAAAGTGGCCTCTGGCAGTAAATACTGCGGCTGGTAGGTGGATAAAAGGGTCCGAGCCTCGCCGACTCACCGACCCACTGGCGATGTTAAAGGTGGAGTGAGTGCTCAAATTGAGAAAGTGACATGTCGGCAGGTCATTCTCAAAAAGGAGGACAAACAGATATACAGGGTGTTCGGGTACTCTCTTCCGAAAATCCGTGTTGTAATTCCATGGATCCAAAGAAACAAAAAAGTTCATGTCTAGGCATACATGTATCCTAAAATGCTTTGTTAAGCAGCTAACCGGCTTTTGTATTTTACACTTAATACTCTTTATTTCAGTAACGGTTGAATGTATTATGTTTAAATTTGGAATCGACCTTTATCACATTAATGTTCATTTCCAGGAAAAGATAATTTACCTAACCAATGAAATCAAGTTTGTAGGGATCTGCCAACAAATAATGAAGTAATTGCGGTTTTTATATTTAAAGAACCTTAATTTTCTTGATTTATCAGGCAAAATCAATATTTTTTTTAGAAAAATGCCAATAAATCCATTTTTTATTGTCATAACCTTCTAAATTTGGTATTAGGCCCTATTATGTAGATAACTTAGTTTGTCAATATTTTTTTACTTGTACAACTTTTACAAAATTTATCGGTTTGGAAATGACTTGAAAGACTTCAAATGGATGTCATTTTGAAAATACCCATCAAAAGAAAATATTTTCCTCTGAAAATGAACGTTATTGTGATTAAGGTTCATGCCAAGTTTAAACTTAAAACACCCATCCCTTGAGGAAGTAATAAGTGTTAAGTGTAAAAAACCATATAGCAGCTAGAGGCCTAGGTAAGCATTTTGGTACATATGTCTCCATGACAATTTTGGTTCATTTTGATCAAAGAAATCACCACACGGAGTTTCGGAAGAGAGTTTTCGAACATCCTTGTATGGTGCTAAAAAGAAAGGTTGCCCCCTGTTGATTAGCGACATTTTACCCACAATTCCAAAACTTTCCTTGGTAACCAGCCCTTTGTTACATACACTTAGCCATCTGTTATTTACAATTTTAGCCACACTCATCCAACGTTTCAATGGCAACCAATCCCAATACCCCATCAAATCAAAGTTGTTTTAAAATCAAACAGCAAATTAATAAATACCTAAGTAGATGTTTAAAAGGCATAATCTGTGATTTTCTAAGCTTGTTGTGACCAATCAGAATAACTAAAACTGGTAACTTAAAGTGTGGGGTGGTTTCTAAGGAAATGCCTGTAATTGTGGGTAACATGGCGCTAATCAACAGGGGATAAAAATGTATATATGTTTATTACTCTATATAGTTTAACATCGTTGATTCTCACATTTAATACTATTTTTAAGTATCTGGTATGCAAAAAAATTTATACATGTCCAGCTACGGCACAAATGCCTGCTTTTAAGGAACTAATGAGATTGTAAATGTACAACAAATCAGTATAGATAAGCAGTAGATGACGTTCGTCTCAAAAAGTAATGTTTGATTATTATATCTGCGAAATTTTTTTATACAAATGGTTCAACAATTAAATTAATTATTTACTTTATTATTTAGTTATTAGGGCAATTATAAGATTTAATATTATTTTTAAATCTTTACCTTAACTCAACAACATAAATTTCTGAAAATTCCTGATAATGTGGCCTTTTTACTCTTAATTGTGTACAGCATTTAAATAAATATGGATTGATGTAAATATTTTTACCAATTTAATTTCACTAAAATAAATCCTTTGATTATATAAAAATCCGAATTTAAATAAGAGTTGGAAATATACAGCATTATTTATTTTAAAGAATGACAATTTATAAACTAGATTTCAGTATATTAATTAAGTGATATATTTTAAAAAGGAAAGAAACAAAGCCGTTCACTATGCCATTATAAATTACTGGAGTCATTTCAAATGGGGAAGTACGTCTTCAAGAAATCAATTAACTAGTTTTTAGGCTTCCCAAACCCCTACTCCATTGGAACTGATAGCATTTGCAAGGTTTCTTGGGGAGAAATCAAGATGTTGGTGGCTGATCAACTTTCTCTAATTTGAATACCTCACAGTAGTAAGAAATAATAATAATTATATTATATTAATATCAATAAACAAATCAACGAGACAAACTTCTTTACTTAAAGTGCCCAAATATTGTTTACTAATAAAGTTGTTAAATCATTTTACCAGTGTAAAATAATTACAAAAAATAAATGGACTTCGAGAATTCTTGAATGTGTTTTTTTTTTTTGCTCCTTGTAACGTAAGCATTTATAAGATATGTGGAAGAGTAACTAGTTAAATAATATTGAACGAAGTAAAAATAATCTAGTACAAGGTATAAGTCCTTAAAAAAGAAATCAATTTTTGTTATCAGAAAACATTATTGATTTGGTTAAATGCGTTTATGTTTCTAATGGAAAATTTGTACTGTACTGTAAATGATCACTATAAAAAATATAGCGTTTGATGTACTGTGCTTGTATGATGTGTTCAAGTGTCTGTTCAGTACACATTCGTCTACCTGATAGATTTAATGACTACACTTTTTTAATTATAAAATGAAAACATTCTTAAAGATATAATCCTAGAAGATTCCAAAGTATGTTTTAATAAAGGAAAAATTAGCTCTTCAAACGATCTGTGAATTGCCTTTGTATGTGGGATGATGATTTCAAACATCTACAATGAAAAATATCAATTTAATTATTAAGATAATCACTCAACTGGGTAGCTGAGTGGTTATAGTGCTCGCCTTTGAATCGAAAGGTTGTCGGTTCGATCCTGAGGAGAGTTAGTAGCTTTTTAACGGATTGATTCCGGACAAAGTTGCCATTTGTCATTGGGCTATTAATTAATGATGCTTTCTAACAACTGGTCGATGTTAGATAGTAACAAGACTGGGACCGTTCCCTGTCAAAACCTAAAAAAATGTCATTGGCTTATATAGAAACAAAATAAATAAATAAATAAATAAAGATAATAACGAATCATTTGTTTATTTCATGTCAAAAGTAATTTAAATTTGTATCCTTAAATTAAACCCAAAACTATTCCATACCCAAAACGGTTTACAACAGTAAAGATGTCATAGTTGTTGACCCTTGATTCTCAAGGACTTCCCTGATTGCTGACTCCCTGACCATCTTCGAGTCTCCCCTCACTCTCTCCTGAATTTGCGAGGTTTCCGTCTTACAACCCGCCGTCATCTGATCCGGTCTTAGCCACCTTGCGTCTTTCCGGTCACCTCACGTGACGGCTTAGAGGCTTCCTTCCAGGAACTGATTCCGATTTTGATGCGTAACAATTAAACCTATAAAAGGAGATTATGTAGTGTATAAAAAGCATGGTGCAATATGTTGCAATGTACACAGCACGCAAAATTATTACAAATTTGCACAAATTATTACAAATTAAGCACACAAATTATTACAAATTTGAATTCATTGTAACATAAAATAATAATTATCAAATTAAATTAAAGTAATAAAAGATACAGGTTGTAAAAAAATTAAGTTATCCTTAAATCTTTAATATTTATACAATACTTTAAATTTCTAGCTATTTCTGATTGCAGCTATTAAACATTTAAGATTTAATGTAAAGGATTTAAACAAAAACTATAACAAAAAATACAATAAAAAGTTGATTTTTAGTTGACAATTGAAACTGACAATATAAAACCTGAGAAACGGTAAGTACCTGGAACTACTTTATTAATTCATTACGTCATATCATGTTCCCAGCAGTAAAAAATTTTAAAAGATAAGCATCGTAACAGTAAAATTGTTACTTTTAAGTTGTATTTTTATGGTTTAAAATTCTACTAATAGGTGACTAATCTAATAGCGCTTATCAGTTTAAGGACACCCCCCTCACAAAATTTTAAGAACGCTGTAGAGATTATTATGTCATAACATTTTGTATGTTTTACGTGTAACACAATTTGAGCAATCAATTATTCAATTACACCCCTCTAACCTTTGATCGTCACTTACCCCGTTTACAATTCGTGTGATAACGTATTCAAGAGCGAGTTTTGCTCTTATCAGGAGGGTGGGAGAGAGAGAGGGAGGGAGAGAGAGAGAGAGAGAGAGAGAGAGAGAGAGAGAGAGAGAGAGAGAGAGAGAGAGGGTGGGGGGGAGAGCGTTAACGTGATACAAATAGGGGTAATCAGCACTTGCGGCTCGGTGACGAATAGACGCTCAGCAAATACATCAATCAAGACTAAACAAAGAAGCTTCATTAGCTTAAGGGTGGCGAGCGGCGCGTGTTTGTTGTTAGGGGTGTTTTGTACCTCGGTGCTCAGTGAGCGGAGTGATTGCAACGTGTGGCTCGTTGCATTATATTATGGTGGGGAAATACTTGGCTAGTTTAAATATTGCGGGTTGGTCATAGTTACGATTATTTTTATGAAATATCTAAGATTACAAAGGGAGTTTTTATGAGAAGCACTATTTGATAAATTCAAATAAAGTGGTGTGGTAGGTTTTATATCTATACTTAAAATACCAATGTCTAAAACGTGAGTTCTATTGTTGGCTAATGTAAAGCATTGGATGGCAGGTTGTAATTAAGTTTGTTGGTAGCTACTAGGCCTATTATTTATTTTCATTCTTTAAAAAACTAGCTGTAAAAGTTTGATTTGTTCTAACAAAAACAATAGTTAGGAATTTTAAATAATTTGAGATAGTCATGGTTATTTTTATTTTAGTTAGTGGCAAAAACTACCAAGATGTAATTTTTATGTTTAATAAAATCCTTGAACCATCTATTTAGACATACTTCAAAATAACTAATTAATATTGATGGGGTTTTCATATTACAGGGAATATTCATACCAATACTACATCAACATTTATTTACTTTGCATTAAAATTTGCATAAGACACGATGCACTTTTTTATTTGTATAAATCTCGAAAATTTATGATAGGTTGAAACTACAAAAAATAAATAATCATTATGTTACATGGCCTTATGAAATACTGTCATGATATAGTATGCACTCAAGAAGGTAATTCAACGCACAAATGCTATATATTTTCTTATCACTTGTGAAACACCATAGATTCATGACTGTTTAAGCAAATGTAAACTGAAGTGACGAGTACGAGTGCACGAGCGACAGCGGTTGTAGTTTAAGGGTGCGGGATGTAAGTTACCCAGGCGGCAGGTAACAGAATTGTTAACATGGCGGACACGTCCCCAGTCCTGGCCAGATGTTGCTGTTGCTCCTTCGCTGATTTAGAGCTCAGAGCCTCCTCTCTGCAACATTGACGCCACGGTCTACTCATGTGTGGTTGACAGGTCCGGGTGTACTTGGAAACTATTAATAGATACATCCACGTGTAATAAGTAACGTCTTCATGTTTAAGTACATCTTTCAAAACAAAATTTCAGTTAATTTTAAGTGTTAATTTCCTAAGAAATTTTTTATAAGTAATATGATTATAACAAATAAGTATTCGCATACATTTTCAAAATATTTAATACGCAATCTTAACAAATATTTAATATATTAAAACAATGTTTGTAAAACCTCTATCAATTTTTATTTTTCTAAATCATCTTATTTATTAAAGTAATTATTACTTACAAACTTTATAAAATAGTTACAGCTAAATCAACAACTGAAGCTTAATTACTGCCAGGAGGCCTATATATCACCTTGAAATAAAAATAAAGATCTAAAGTTATTTTATAAAATGTATGATAAAAATGTTTAGTGTTATATAAAGAGTATACACCTCTAATATTCTAGGCAAAATAATAAGTGTCACTTTAAATAGGTAATATTTTCGCTTAAATAATTCATAAATCGGGTTTTGTAGTGTACTTTAAGGTAGAGATCGGCACATTGAGTCTACATTATGTTATCATTTTTAAATTAAAGAATATATAACAAAATAACTACTCTAATTATTATTACCGCAACAAAGTAGAAACAAATTAATTACTCTCTTAGATAATGGCATATTTGTTTTACTTATACGTGAGCTGTATTATATTTTTCCATCACATATTCTTAAAATAATCTATATACAAACTCTAACACCTCGAGAGGGTATTTCAGAGTGTGTTTAGAGTTTAACCTGCCCAACAATGGGTAACTGGGCGGCCGACGTGCAGGTAACAAGGACGTTAACATTGAGACCACGTTCCGCCCAAATGCTGCCGCCCTCTAATCCTGAATACAACACCGGTCTGACCTTGAGAAGAGTTGGGGCCTAAGTGAGTCTGAAGATCTTTCGCATCACACGGTTAACATTTTAAATAAATTCCTTTTAAGTACTGGTACTTAATTATTATGTATAGCCTAAGTAAAGTTAAGTTTAGAAGTTCTATCATGAAAGTAAAATGTTAGCGTATTTCAGGGACGTGATTTTTTGCTTATTGTAAAAGAAGACAAATGTTCTTTGTATTGTTATTTTTCATCGAGAGCTGGTACGAATTGATGTGAGATATTTACAGTAGTGTAGAAAAGCCACTCCTGGCCCGGAAGTGACGTCACCGGAAGCCACGTGCCGTGGCATGTGGCTTCCGGTAGGTTAGGCGAGTCACGCAACGAGGGGAGCGAGCAAGGTCGAGAGTTATTAAATGAGGAAGTGGAGGCCCTCGCTAATTGGCCCATAAACTAACCAGACGCAGCTGGCGAGGGGAAGGTGACGGGGAAGGTTGGAGGGGTTAGAGTTTAAGAACAAAATTTATCACAGGCGAGGGTAGGATTTGAACCCGGCCCGCTGGCGTGTGAGGCCAGTGCATTACCCCTGAGCCACCGAGGTACTTGGAGTAGAGTAGTGTAAATGTGTCTGATAATATTGTGCCTGTGGTTCGCTTCTTGTCCACAAGAGTGCAGCACGTACTACGATTGCGGCAAGTTCACAATTCCTCCACCAGAGTTCAGCATGTACTAGGGCTGCAGCTAGTTCACTATTTCTCCAACAGATCGCAGCACGTGTTATGGCTACACCCAGTTTACCCCAAAATATCCCCATGAATTACCCAAATTACCCTGAAATTCCCCAAAATACCCTGCAATTTCCCACATTTCCTCGCAGTCCTACCAACTTATGTCATTCACTATAAAACAAGAACATATGAAATGCTGGGATATATACTATAAAAAGTGAATAAAACCCAAAAATGTTGGCAATACAGTATATAAAATCAACCAACTTACGTCATTCACTATAAAACAAGAACACCTGGATCGGCCGGAACAAGAACATATGAAATGCTGGGGACTATACTATAAAAAGTGAATAAAACCCAAAGATGGCTGCAATACAATATATATAATCAACCAACTTATGTCATTCACTAATCAACAGTTATACTATATGAAATTTACCTGTGGCTAGTTCTCAGCGTCAATGGCTATAACATCAAATGTACATAATCAACGGTTACACTATATAAAATGAAAACTATACTATATTATTTAATATACACCAATGACTATAATGTTAAATCTAGTTATACTATATGAAATGTGCCCAAGGCTATACTATATATTATGCATTGACGACTTTACGTTAAATATACGCGATCAATGCTTATACTATATGAAATGCATTCGCCGCTATACTATACAAAATATCAATGAATATAATGTTAATAAACATGATCAACGCTTATACTATATGAAATGTACCTGTGACTAGTTCTCTGCATCAATGGCTATAATGTAAAATGTATATAATCAACGGTTACACTGTATAAAATGAGAATGCTACTTTACTATATAATATACATCAATGACTATAATGTTAAATATTTCTAATCTAGTTATACTATATGAAATGTGTCCAAGGCTATACTATAAAAAGTGAATAAAACACAAAAATGTTGGCTATACAGCACATAAAATCAATGGCTAGAAGCTGTTAAGCAACTAAGAACGTTATCATACTATATACGACGCATACAGTACTATATAAAGTGAATAACATGCAAACTTCAGCTTAAAAAACACAAAAATCGCTAATATCTCGAAAACGGTGCGTCCTAGGGGTCCGGGGACCCCAAAAAACTACCTACTACGTAGTAGAGGTACCCCCAGGGGGTGAGTACCCATAATTAAAAAATTAACAAAATGTTGCGGGTTGCATCTAAAAAATGAAGGGGCAAAACTTTGAAATTCCATATCTTAGGAACGGCTCTATGTATTAACTTCATACTTGGTATGTGTGTACATTTACTTGCTGTCTACAAATGAATGGCAAAAGGTATCCAAAAAATGAAGGCGCAAAAAAGTTTTATTTTATAGTGTTGAAAAAAAAAAACAAAAGAAAAAAGTTTTATCTTTTGAATGGCAATATGTACTTACTTCAAAATTGGTATGTGTATACATGTAATGTTAACATGTAATAAAATGCTAAAATCAACTTTCCAGATCTAAGGTCAAACTGTCAAAAAAAAAAAACTAAATTTAACATTATTATTGCCTTTTGCTAGCGTAGGGCTTTAACTTTGAGTCAATAGGCTAATAGGCATTTGTAATTATAAGTATGTGTGTACACTTATTTGGTGTCTACAAATGCATGGCACGAGGTATCCAAAAAATGAAGGGGCAAAACTTAAATATTGTATATCTCAGGATTGGCTGGACCGATAAACTTCTTACTTGGTATATAGGTTGGTATGAGTAAACATTAAATGTTTACCATTGCGTGGCGGGGTGCATCCAAAAAATGAAGGGGCAAAACTTAAATATTGTATATCTCGGGAGTAGCAGGACCGATAAACTTCTTACTTGGTATGTAGGTGTGTATGAGTAAATATTAATTGTTTACCATTGTGTGGCGGGGTGCATCCAAAAAATGAAGGGGCAAAACTTAAATATTGTATATCTTAAGAGTGGCTGGACCTTTTAACTTCTTACTTGGTATATAGGTTGGTATGAGTAAACATTAAATGTTTACCATTGCGTGGCGGGGTGCATCCAAAAAATGAAGGGGCAAAACTTAAATATTGTATATCTCAGGAGTGGCAGGACCGATAAACTTCTTACTTGGTATGTAGGTGTGTATGAGTAAATATTAATTGTTCACCATTGTGTGGTGGGGTGCATCCAAAAAATGAAGGACATAATTTAAATATTGTATATCTCAGGAGTGGCTGGACCGATTAACTTCTTACTTGGTATATAGGTTGGTCTGAGTAAACATTAAATGTTTACCATTGCGTGGCGGGGTGCATCCAAAAAATGAAGGGGCAAAACTTAAATATTGTATATCTAAAGAGTGGCTGGACCCTTTAACTTCTTACTTGGTATATAGGTTGGTATGAGTAAACATTAAATGTTTAACATTGCGTGGCGGGGTGCATCCAAAAAATGAAGGGGCAAAATTTAAATATTCTATATCTCAGGAGTGGCTGGACCGATTAACTTCTTACTTGGTATATAGGTTGGTATGAGTAAACATTAAATGTTTACCATTGCGTGGCGGGGTGCATCCAAAAAATGAAGGGGCAAAACTTAAATATTGTATATCTCAGGATTGGCTGGACCGATAAACTTCTTACTTGGTATATAGGTTGGTATGAGTAAACATTAAATGTTTACCATTGCGTGGCGGGGTGCATCCAAAAAATGAAGGGGCAAAACTTAAATATTGTATATCTCAGGAGTGGCAGGACCGATAAACTTCTTCTTTGGTATGTAAGTGTGTATGAGTAAATATTAATTGTTTACCATTGTGTGGCGGGGTGCATCCAAAAATTGAAGGGGCAAATCTTAAATATTGTATATCTTAAGAGTGGCTGGACCCTTTAACTTCATACTTGGTATATAGGTTGGTATGAGTAAACATTAAATGTTTACCATTGCGTGGCGGGGTGCATCCAAAAAATGAAGGGGCAAAACTTAAATATTGTATATCTCAGGAGTGGCAGGACCGATAAACTTCTTACTTGGTATGTAGGTGTGTATGAGTAAATATTAATTGTTTACCATTGTGTGGTGGGGTGCATCCAAAAAATGAAGGGGCATAACTTAAATATTGTATATCTCAGGATTGGCTGGACCGATAAACTTCTTACTTGGTATATAGGTTGGTATGAGTAAACATTAAATGTTTACCATTGCGTGGCGGGGTGCATCCAAAAAATGAAGGGGCAAAACTTAAATATTGAATATCTCGGGAGTGGCATGACCGATAAACTTCTTACTTGGTATGTAGGTGTGTATGAGTAAATATTAATTGTTTACCATTGTGTGGCGGGGTGCATCCAAAAAATGAAGGGGCAAAACTTAAATATTGTATATCTTAAGAGTGGCTGGACCGATAAACTTCTTACTTGGTATATAGGTTGGTATGAGTAAACATTAAATGTTTACCATTGCGTGGCGGGGTGCATCCAAAAAATGAAGGGGCAAAACTTAAATATTGTATATCTAAGGAGTGGCAGGACCGATAAACTTTTTACTTGGTATGTAGGTGTGTATGAGTAAATATTAATTGTTTACCATTGTGTGGTGGGTTGCATCCAAAAAATTAAGGGGCAAAACTTAAATATTGTATATCTCATTAGTGGCTGGACCGATTAACTTCTTACTTGGTATATAGGTTGGTTTGAGTAAACATTAAATGTTTACCATTGCGTGGCGGGGTGCATCCAAAAAATGAAGGGGCAAAACTTAAATATTGTATATCTTAAAAGTGGATGGACCGATTAACTTCTTACTTGGTATATAGGTTGGTATGAGTAAACATTAAATGTTTAACATTGCGTGGCGGGGTGCATCAAAAAAATGAAGGGGCAAAATTTAAATATTGTATATCTCAGGAGTGGCTGGACCGATTAACTTCTTACTTGGTATATAGTTGGTATGAGTAAACATTAAATGTTTACCATTGCGTGGCGGGGTGCATCCAAAAAATGAAGGGGCAAGACTTAAATATTGTGTATCTCAGGATTGGCTGGACCGATAAACTTCTTACTTGGTATATAGGTTGGTATGAGTAAACATTAAATGTTTACCATTGCGTGGCGGGGTGCATCCAAAAAATGAAGGGGCAAAACTTAAATATTGTATATCTTAAGAGTGGCTGGACCCTTTAACTTCTTACTTGGTATATAGGTTGGTATGAGTACACATTAAATGTTTACCATTGCGTGGCGGGGTGCATCCAAAAAATGAAGGGGCAAAACTTAAATATTGTATATCTCAGGATTGGCTGGACCGATAAACTTCTTACTTGGTATGTAGGTGTGTATGAGTGAACATTAATTGTTTAACATTGCGTGGCGGGGTGCATCCAAAAAATGAAGGGGCAAAACTTAAATATTGTATATCTCAGGAGTGGCTGGACCGATTCACTTCTTACTTGGTATATAGGTTGGTTTGAGTAAACATTAAATGTTTACCATTGCGTGGCGGGATGCATCCAAAAAATGAAGGGGCAAAACTTAAATATTGTATATCTCAGGAGTGGCTGGACCGATTCACTTCTTCTTTGGTATGTAGGTGTGTATGAGTAAATATTAATTGTTTACCATTGTGTGGAGGGGTGCATCCAAAAAATGAAGGGGCAAAACTTAAATATTGTATATTTCAGGAGTGGCTGGACCGATTAACTTCTTACTTGGTATATAGGTTGGTTTGAATAAACATTAAATGTTTACCATTGCGTGGTGGGGTGCATCAAAAAAAATGCAGGGGCAAAACCTAAATATTGTATATCTCAGGATTGGTTGGACCGATAAACTTCGTACTTGGTATGTAGGTGTGTATGAGTAAACATTAATTGTTTACCATTGCGTGGCGGGGTGCATTAAAAAAAATGAAGGGGCAAAACTTAAATTCTGTATATCTCAAGATTGGCTGGACCAATAAACTTGTTAGTTGGTATGTAGGTGTGTATAAATAAACAATAATTGTTTACAATTGCATGGCGGGGTGCATCCAAAAAATGAAGGGGCAAAATTTAAATCTTGTATATATCAGGAGTGGCTGGACCGATTAACTTCTTACTTGGTGTGTAGGTTGGTATGAGTAAACAATAAAAGTTTATCATTGCGTGGCGGAATGCATAAAAAATGAAGGGGCAAAATTTAAAAATTAAATATCTCAGGAGTAGCAGGACCGATTAACTTCTTACTTGGTATGTAGGTGCGTATGAGTAAACATTAATTGTTAACCATTGCGTGGCGGGATGCCTCCATAAAATGAAGGGGCAAAACTTAAATATTGTATATCTCAGGAGTAGCTGGACCGATTAACTTCTTACTTGGTATGTAGGTTGGTATGAGTAAACATTAATTGTTTACCATAGCGTGACGGGTTGCATCAAAAATGAAGGGGCAAAATTTAAATATTGTATATCTCATGACTTGCTAGACCAATTAACTTCTTATTTGGTATGTAGGCTGGTATGAGTAAACATTAATTGTTTACCATTTCGTGGCGTGGTGCATCCAAAAAAATTAAGGGGCAAAACTTAAATATCGTACATCTCAGAAGTGTTTAATCCAATTATCGTCAGACATGGTATGTGTGTACATATAGCTATAATTAAAGGTAGCACCGTTTTGGTGCTATCTTCGATTTACTATTTTTATAGAATGGTGTATGGAAAAAATTCTTTAGGTTTTCAAGGAACACTATTAATTATTGGTTTAAGGACAGACTACCATAGATGTGTGTATATATGTAAATTTTTAACAAAACCTTAGTTTTAACGATTAAGGTAATTTAGAGGCTTCTAACTGGATTAAACCCATAGTTAAAGGTAGCATCGTTTTTGTGGTTCCTTTGATGTATTACTTTTTATTGAATTTTATTAGATAAACTTTCTTTAGGTTTTTAAGCAACACTTTTAAGTTTTGGTTTAATGTGAAACTACTAGATATGTTTATGTATGTATAAATTCTTAACAAAACTTTAGTTTTACCATTAAAGTTGATTTGGAAAACTTCTAATTGAGCTTAACGCATTTATTAAATGTTGCTACTTAAAGGTAGCACTGTTTTAGTGCTATCTTTGATGTAGTATTTTTATATGCAAAATTTTGCTTCAGGTTTTTTAAACAACACGTTTAAGTATTGCTTTAAAGTCAAACGATCAAATATGTTTTTTATCTGCGTGAATTTCTAACAAATCGTTAGTTTTAACCTTAAACGTGATTCGGAAACTTCTAATTGGGCTCAACCCATTTAAATGTTGCTACTTAAAGATATCACCAATTTGGTGCTACTTTTTATGTACTAAATTCATATGTAAAATTTTGCAATAGGTTTTTAAACAACAATTTTTAGTTTTAACCTTAAACTTTATTTTGAAACTTTTAATTGAGCTTAACCCATTTAAATGTTACTACTTAAAGATAGCACCATTTTGGTGCTACCCTTGATGTTCTTTTTCCATATGTAAAATTTTGCTATAGGTTTTTAAACAACACTTTTAAGTAATGTTTTAAGGCCGAACCAATAAATATATTTTTTATCTATGTGAATTCTTAACAAAACTTTTGTTACTAATTGAATGGTGATATAGGAATTTCTATTTTTAGCCAGATATTGGACCACCGTTTTGTCGCTACCTTTAATGTACTATTTTAATGATGTCTTTTATGAGTAAATTTTAACCTAATTAGTTCTGTATTTAATTTTATTATTGTTTTGAACATTTGTCTTTTAGTCAAGCAAACGTCGTTTTGATGTTTAAAAAAAAAATCATTTGTATCACATATATGTAAAGCTAATATTTTTAAGTTCAATCCACTAAATGAATATAAATGTGACATTAATGTAAGATGTGTTAATAATCAGTTTAGATACATTATTCAGAAAATTGTCAAAAAATTCAAATTTATCATATTACTGTGTATGTGCAGCACTTTCCCTTATTTTTGCACGCGCAGTTGCGCTTCAGCATTTATAAAAGTGGTTTGTTGAGCGTGCCCCTTATTATTGACGAATCTTCACAAGAAATGTTTAAAATAAAACATAGAATTGTGTACGCGCAGGTTTTCCACCACTCTTCATCGAGTATATAAGCAGCTCGGTTAACCACGTACTTCATTGTTTGGTGAACTTTTGCCGAGTGAACAGCTTATTCACAATTTCGGTTTTTCCGGATATTTAAATCTGTATGCTATTTTGTAATATTCAATTAATATTGAAAGTAAATAGAAAAATAAACGACTTCACTATGTCTGCACTGCAGTGTTACATGTTTGATAATAAGCCCGTAGCTGTATTATTTGATCGTGAAAACAATCCATGGTTTAAGGCTAATGATATATCAGAGATTCTAGAATACAAAAGACCGCGAAAAGCAATAAATGATCTAGTTAAGGAGAAATATAAAAAGATGCGTAAGGATATAAATGGAACTAGTTCCGTTTTACCCTATAATTTTCAAGAAAGAACCGTATTCATAAATGAACCAGGTTTATATTCCTTAATTATATCGTCTAAGATGAAAATAGCTAATCGCTTTCAAGATTGGGTGTTTGAAGAAATCCTACCATCAATTCGCAAGTATGGAGAGTATAAAATTAAAAGAGAAAACCTTAAGTTGACTCACTCCTTACATAAAGTGTTGGCAAATAATCAAAAACTAATTGAAACGTTAGTTGATCAAATGCCTAAGGTTGCTGTTATGCCCGATGATATGGACTTAAAACATATCTTTTGTGTACTGGAAAAAAACACATACTATGAAAAGTATGGAGTAATTGAGTACAAGTGTATTCGTACAGAAAAAAGACGATTTAAAAGAGCATTGAAGAAAGCTAAGAAAGATGGTTTTGTACCAAGTTTTACAAGATATTCTGTACCAAACAGTATAAATATACTGAATAAAGCTAAGGAGGTTATGCATGATTATGGTATGCATTATGAATCTTCTTTAAATAACATATTGACACCCCATAATTTTGTAAATATTGTTAAAATTGTTCTTAATGAATAAATTGTATGAATGTATGTGTGAATGTGAGACTTATCAGATTGAGAAGTTAAGGTATTTACTTTGGCTACTCCTTCGAAAAGTGTGGTTTGAGTGAAGGTCACTGGCGCGGTTGACTAAAAGACCCGTAAACCATGTGTATGTGTGTGGAAAACGACGTACACCCACCTCCTCGTAGTGTTTTCTGGGTAACGCTAAGAGGTGTACAACTAATATCTTGTAAACCACATGGATTTGTTATATATTTATTTTTTAATGTATTCATAGCTATTTATAGAAATAACTTTTATTTAAAAGAAATTTGTAACAAACAGTTTAAATTAAACAAATTTAAAGCATTTTAAATACATACAATTTATAAATGTTGTAGCAAAACATTTCATGCTTTACTAATGATAATTATAGATGAAATCAATGGAATGTGTATATATATATATTGATATACAAATATAAGTCTTGTAATTAATGAAGCTAGAAAAAAGAAATAAAGACAGCATCAAATAAGTGTTACTTTACAAAATAGTAAAACCGAAAATGCAATAAACTCTTAGATTATACAAAATTTGAAGGTAGCATCCAATTAGTGTAAATATATATAAAGGGAAAAGGCTTTTAACTAAAAATACAATAAACACTGGTTTTAAGACCCATATTTAGGTAGCACCTAATTAGCTTCATATATGTGAAATTGAAAAGGATTTTTATCTGTATGCTACAATTATACTGTTTGTACTTTATAGTTATAGGTTAATATAGAAAATGTCAAACCTATTTGTTTTTGTTTTCCAAATAATGAAGAAAAATCCAATAAACACTTGTGTCTAAGATACAAATGCTGGTGTCACCGAATCAGTGCTACCTTTAAATGGAGTAAAAGCCTTATATATTCAAAAAATGGAAAAAATATTTGCCTAAATATTATATTTAACATGTTTTTTTATTTCAAACTAACATGTTAATAAACTGATTTTGAACCATAAAAATATAATAATGAAGCTAAAACATACAATATACACTGGTTTTAAGACCTTTATTTAGGTAGTACTAAATCAGAGCTACCATTAAGTTAATAAAATCGCTACTTAACATTTAACTATAAAATTAGCTTTATTTATTCAAACTTTAATTTTACCGATTGTTACTCTACACATAATGCTAAAACCACTAAATCTGAAATCTGCCCATATATAATCCCATGACACTTTATAGATACAACTCATCCATCATGTTCTCATTCATTTTGATTTTTATATAAGATAGTAAAAACTCAAAACTTACTACTTATTTTCAAGATAAAATAAAGGTAGCAACGAAAAAATCGGTGCTATCTTGAAATAGTTATAAGAATTAAAATATAGTATGGTTTTATTTAATTAAAATAATGTTTTACACATATCTGTACAAAACTAATTCTGAACCTTAAGGCTTAGAACCCTGACATATTGTCTTTACTTCATAGATATAACTCAACCCTGTGATTATACATCTTGTGAATTTCGAAATAAAATAATAAAAGGATAAAACACATTAACTTTTATATTTATAGCTACACTACATTTTTGTGCCACCTTTACATAAAATATATATTAATTCAATTATGATGATTTTTTATGTATTTATTCTAAATTTAGGCACAAATAAAAAAAAAATCATACATATAATGATGTGATATACTCCTTATTCTATAAACACAGCTTACTCTCTGATCGTTCCCCCTTAGAAACACTTTTTATACAAAAAAAAAAAAAAAAAAAAAAAAAAAAAAAAAAAAAAAAAAAAAAACTTGTGCTATTATAAAATAAAAAACTATTAATATTCACTTTTTTTATTTGTTCTCTGATTTTACATATATGATAAGGAAAGCCAGAACTGCTATATTAAGTTATGATTTCAAAGCTAAATAGAGCTACAACCAAATAAGTGAACCTGTTTACTGAAGAAACGAGAAACATATATTTATGAATAAACAATTTTACACTTCCTTAAACTAACTGTTGCCTGTTTACACTCCACAAATAAGACTCAAATCTCTAATTATAAATTATAACATTTTAAACATAATTATTTTTTAAATCTTTAACGCAATAAAATTTACTTCCATAATTAAATAAAATTGTGGTATAATGTAGGAAAAAGCTACATATATATCCAATTACGAAACATTTCCATTCATTTAAACTAAAATGTAACCCGTTGTTTACTCTATACAGAAGGCTAAAACCTTGAAATCCGAACTTTTGGATATGGAATCCTAATATTTGGTAATTTTTTCATATACATTTTTAGTACTCTTGCTCTGAGCTTTGTGAATAAAAATCTCAAGATATAACTGATGGCTTGATTTGGACCTTCAACTGATGTAAACTTCCATCCTGACCCTCCACCTTCATGCTCCGGCAGTTTTGTGAACAATTCTTTCACACATTCATTAATAATTTTATTTACATCAGAATACGATTTTTTGTTATAAAACCTCTCATTGATATTTCACCATCTGTGTTACTGCATCCAAAAATAAACCAAATTTTACAAAATGTAATCACGATTCTTCTTTTAAAGTTTGTCCAATCAATAATTTTGCCCCTGTTAAAAAAAGTTTTCCAAATCAAGCTGTACATCATTAATTTTGTGATAACCGTCGTCCTTGTAATGCTGTAGTCCGTAGCTGTATGGTTCCGTCTTTTTCTTTTTCCGTGTCCATCTCCGTGTCTGTGTCCACATTTTTTATCTTGGTAGCTAGGTATGTCTTGCTGACAACTAAAATTTTATTTGTAGCGAGGGCTGTTTCTCAATTTGATCGTATCTTTCATTTTTACAGTAAAAACTTGACTGATAAAGGGAATTAATTGAGTTTTGTTGAAGCTGCTTATTTACAGGCAAGCGAAAAATGTATTTTCGAACAAGATATTTTACAGCGAAACGGGTTTTAGGTTGAAAGAGGTTGCTTTTGGTTTATTTTACTCTCATCCACAGAAAACTAAGCTAAAAATAAAGAAAAATAGAAAAAAGGGAAAAGAAAACAAAAGAAAAAATAGAAAAAAACAATAGAAAAAAAGAAAAAAAAATTGAAAAACAAAAGAAAAAAGGACAAAATTGAAAAACAAAAGAAAAATAGAAATAAATTCTGAAAAAGTTTTACGCGCAAAATTTACTTTTTCAGAATTTTTTTCTATTTATCTTTTGTATTTTAAATTTTGTTCTTTTTTCTTTTGTTTTTTTTTTCAATTTTTTTCAATTGTTTTTTCTATTTTTTCTTTGTTTTTTAATTTTTTCTTTTGTTTCTTTTCCCTTTTTTCTATTTTTCTATATTTTTAGCTTGTGTTTTCTGTGGATCAGAGTAAAATAAAAAAGGAAAAAAGGGAAAAGAAACAAGGGAGAAAAAGGGAAAAGAAACAAAAGAAAAATTAAAAAACAAAGAAAAAATAGAAAAAACAATAGAAAAAAAGAAAAAAAATTTAAAAAACAAAAGAGAAATAGAAAAAAAATCAGAAAAAGTAAATTTTGCGCGCAAAATTTACTTTTTCCGAATTTTTTTCTATTTCTCTTTTGTTTTTTAAATTTATTTTCTTTTTTTTCTATTGTTTTTTCTATTTTTTCTTTGTTTTTTAATTTTTCTTTTGTTTCTTTTCCCTTTTTCTCCCTTGTTTCTTTTCCCTTTTTTCCTTTTTTATTTTACTCTGATCCACAGAAAACACAAGCTAAAAATATAGAAAAATAGAAAAAAGGGAAAAGAAACAAAAGAAAAAATTAAAAAACAAAGAAAAAATAGAAAAAACAATTGAAAAAAAATTGAAAAAAAAACAAAAGAAAAAAGAACAAAATTTAAAATACAAAAGAAAAATAGAAAAAAATTCTGAAAAAGTAAATTTTGCGCGTAAAACTTTTTTTAGAATTTATTTCTATTTTTCTTTTGTTTTTCAATTTTGTCCTTTTTTCTTTTGTTTTTCAATTTTTTTCCCTTTTTTTCTATTGTTTTTTTCTATTTTTTCTTTTGTTTTCTTTTCCCTTTTTTCTATTTTTCTTTATTTTTAGCTTAGTTTTCTGTGGATGAGAGTAAAATAAACCAAAAGCAACCTCTTTCAACCTAAAACCCGTTTCGCTGTAAAATATCTTGTTCGAAAATACATTTTTCGCTTGCCTGTAAATAAGCAGCTTCAACAAAACTCAATTAATTCCCTTTATCAGTCAAGTTTTTACTGTAAAAATGAAAGATACGATCAAATTGAGAAACAGCCCTCGCTACAAATAAAATTTTAGTTGTCAGCAAGACATACCTAGCTACCAAGATAAAAAATGTGGACACAGACACGGAGATGGACACGGAAAAAGAAAAAGACGGAACCATACAGCTACGGACTACAGCATTACAAGGACGACGGTTATCACAAAATTAATGATGTACAGCTTGATTTGGAAAACTTTTTTTAACAGGGGCAAAATTATTGATTGGACAAACTTTAAAAGAAGAATCGTGATTACATTTTGTAAAATTTGGTTTATTTTTGGATGCAGTAACACAGATGGTGAAATATCAATGAGAGGTTTTATAACAAAAAATCGTATTCTGATGTAAATAAAATTATTAATGAATGTGTGAAAGAATTGTTCACAAAACTGCCGGAGCATGAAGGTGGAGGGTCAGGATGGAAGTTTACATCAGTTGAAGGTCCAAATCAAGCCATCAGTTATATCTTGAGATTTTTATTCACAAAGCTCAGAGCAAGAGTACTAAAAATGTATATGAAAAAATTACCAAATATTAGGATTCCATATCCAAAAGTTCGGATTTCAAGGTTTTAGCCTTCTGTATAGAGTAAACAACGGGTTACATTTTAGTTTAAATGAATGGAAATGTTTCGTAATTGGATATATATGTAGCTTTTTCCTACATTATACCACAATTTTATTTAATTATGGAAGTAAATTTTATTGCGTTAAAGATTTAAAAAATAATTATGTTTAAAATGTTATAATTTATAATTAGAGATTTGAGTCTTATTTGTGGAGTGTAAACAGGCAACAGTTAGTTTAAGGAAGTGTAAAATTGTTTATTCATAAATATATGTTTCTCGTTTCTTCAGTAAACAGGTTCACTTATTTGGTTGTAGCTCTATTTAGCTTTGAAATCATAACTTAATATAGCAGTTCTGGCTTTCCTTATCATATATGTAAAATCAGAGAACAAATAAAAAAAGTGAATATTAATAGTTTTTTATTTTATAATAGCACAAGTTTTTTTTTTTTTTTTTTTTTTTTTTTTTTTTTTTTGTATAAAAAGTGTTTCTAAGGGGGAACGATCAGAGAGTAAGCTGTGTTTATAGAATAAGGAGTATATCACATCATTATATGTATGATTTTTTTTTTATTTGTGCCTAAATTTAGAATAAATACATAAAAAATCATCATAATTGAATTAATATATATTTTATGTAAAGGTGGCACAAAAATGTAGTGTAGCTATAAATATAAAAGTTAATGTGTTTTATCCTTTTATTATTTTATTTCGAAATTCACAAGATGTATAATCACAGGGTTGAGTTATATCTATGAAGTAAAGACAATATGTCAGGGTTCTAAGCCTTAAGGTTCAGAATTAGTTTTGTACAGATATGTGTAAAACATTATTTTAATTAAATAAAACCATACTATATTTTAATTCTTATAACTATTTCAAGATAGCACCGATTTTTTCGTTGCTACCTTTATTTTATCTTGAAAATAAGTAGTAAGTTTTGAGTTTTTACTATCTTATATAAAAATCAAAATGAATGAGAACATGATGGATGAGTTGTATCTATAAAGTGTCATGGGATTATATATGGGCAGATTTCAGATTTAGTGGTTTTAGCATTATGTGTAGAGTAACAATCGGTAAAATTAAAGTTTGAATAAATAAAGCTAATTTTATAGTTAAATGTTAAGTAGCGATTTTATTAACTTAATGGTAGCTCTGATTTAGTACTACCTAAATAAAGGTCTTAAAACCAGTGTATATTGTATGTTTTAGCTTCATTATTATATTTTTATGGTTCAAAATCAGTTTATTAACATGTTAGTTTGAAATAAAAAAACATGTTAAATATAATATTTAGGCAAATATTTTTTCCATTTTTTGAATATATAAGGCTTTTACTCCATTTAAAGGTAGCACTGATTCGGTGACACCAGCATTTGTATCTTAGACACAAGTGTTTATTGGATTTTTCTTCATTATTTGGAAAACAAAAACAAATAGGTTTGACATTTTCTATATTAACCTATAACTATAAAGTACAAACAGTATAATTGTAGCATACAGATAAAAATCCTTTTCAATTTCACATATATGAAGCTAATTAGGTGCTACCTAAATATGGGTCTTAAAACCAGTGTTTATTGTATTTTTAGTTAAAAGCCTTTTCCCTTTATATATATTTACACTAATTGGATGCTACCTTCAAATTTTGTATAATCTAAGAGTTTATTGCATTTTCGGTTTTACTATTTTGTAAAGTAACACTTATTTGATGCTGTCTTTATTTCTTTTTTCTAGCTTCATTAATTACAAGACTTATATTTGTATATCAATATATATATATACACATTCCATTGATTTCATCTATAATTATCATTAGTAAAGCATGAAATGTTTTGCTACAACATTTATAAATTGTATGTATTTAAAATGCTTTAAATTTGTTTAATTTAAACTGTTTGTTACAAATTTCTTTTAAATAAAAGTTATTTCTATAAATAGCTATGAATACATTAAAAAATAAATATATAACAAATCCATGTGGTTTACAAGATATTAGTTGTACACCTCTTAGCGTTACCCAGAAAACACTACGAGGAGGTGGGTGTACGTCGTTTTCCACACACATACACATGGTTTACGGGTCTTTTAGTCAACCGCGCCAGTGACCTTCACTCAAACCACACTTTTCGAAGGAGTAGCCAAAGTAAATACCTTAACTTCTCAATCTGATAAGTCTCACATTCACACATACATTCATACAATTTATTCATTAAGAACAATTTTAACAATATTTACAAAATTATGGGGTGTCAATATGTTATTTAAAGAAGATTCATAATGCATACCATAATCATGCATAACCTCCTTAGCTTTATTCAGTATATTTATACTGTTTGGTACAGAATATCTTGTAAAACTTGGTACAAAACCATCTTTCTTAGCTTTCTTCAATGCTCTTTTAAATCGTCTTTTTTCTGTACGAATACACTTGTACTCAATTACTCCATACTTTTCATAGTATGTGTTTTTTTCCAGTACACAAAAGATATGTTTTAAGTCCATATCATCGGGCATAACAGCAACCTTAGGCATTTGATCAACTAACGTTTCAATTAGTTTTTGATTATTTGCCAACACTTTATGTAAGGAGTGAGTCAACTTAAGGTTTTCTCTTTTAATTTTATACTCTCCATACTTGCGAATTGATGGTAGGATTTCTTCAAACACCCAATCTTGAAAGCGATTAGCTATTTTCATCTTAGACGATATAATTAAGGAATATAAACCTGGTTCATTTATGAATACGGTTCTTTCTTGAAAATTATAGGGTAAAACGGAACTAGTTCCATTTATATCCTTACGCATCTTTTTATATTTCTCCTTAACTAGATCATTTATTGCTTTTCGCGGTCTTTTGTATTCTAGAATCTCTGATATATCATTAGCCTTAAACCATGGATTGTTTTCACGATCAAATAATACAGCTACGGGCTTATTATCAAACATGTAACACTGCAGTGCAGACATAGTGAAGTCGTTTATTTTTCTATTTACTTTCAATATTAATTGAATATTACAAAATAGCATACAGATTTAAATATCCGGAAAAACCGAAATTGTGAATAAGCTGTTCACTCGGCAAAAGTTCACCAAACAATGAAGTACGTGGTTAACCGAGCTGCTTATATACTCGATGAAGAGTGGTGGAAAACCTGCGCGTACACAATTCTATGTTTTATTTTAAACATTTCTTGTGAAGATTCGTCAATAATAAGGGGCACGCTCAACAAACCACTTTTATAAATGCTGAAGCGCAACTGCGCGTGCAAAAATAAGGGAAAGTGCTGCACATACACAGTAATATGATAAATTTGAATTTTTTGACAATTTTCTGAATAATGTATCTAAACTGATTATTAACACATCTTACATTAATGTCACATTTATATTCATTTAGTGGATTGAACTTAAAAATATTAGCTTTACATATATGTGATACAAATGATTTTTTTTTTAAACATCAAAACGACGTTTGCTTGACTAAAAGACAAATGTTCAAAACAATAATAAAATTAAATACAGAACTAATTAGGTTAAAATTTACTCATAAAAGACATCATTAAAATAGTACATTAAAGGTAGCGACAAAACGGTGGTCCAATATCTGGCTAAAAATAGAAATTCCTATATCACCATTCAATTAGTAACAAAAGTTTTGTTAAGAATTCACATAGATAAAAAATATATTTATTGGTTCGGCCTTAAAACATTACTTAAAAGTGTTGTTTAAAAACCTATAGCAAAATTTTACATATGGAAAAAGAACATCAAGGGTAGCACCAAAATGGTGCTATCTTTAAGTAGTAACATTTAAATGGGTTAAGCTCAATTAAAAGTTTCAAAATAAAGTTTAAGGTTAAAACTAAAAATTGTTGTTTAAAAACCTATTGCAAAATTTTACATATGAATTTAGTACATAAAAAGTAGCACCAAATTGGTGATATCTTTAAGTAGCAACATTTAAATGGGTTGAGCCCAATTAGAAGTTTCCGAATCACGTTTAAGGTTAAAACTAACGATTTGTTAGAAATTCACGCAGATAAAAAACATATTTGATCGTTTGACTTTAAAGCAATACTTAAACGTGTTGTTTAAAAAACCTGAAGCAAAATTTTGCATATAAAAATACTACATCAAAGATAGCACTAAAACAGTGCTACCTTTAAGTAGCAACATTTAATAAATGCGTTAAGCTCAATTAGAAGTTTTCCAAATCAACTTTAATGGTAAAACTAAAGTTTTGTTAAGAATTTATACATACATAAACATATCTAGTAGTTTCACATTAAACCAAAACTTAAAAGTGTTGCTTAAAAACCTAAAGAAAGTTTATCTAATAAAATTCAATAAAAAGTAATACATCAAAGGAACCACAAAAACGATGCTACCTTTAACTATGGGTTTAATCCAGTTAGAAGCCTCTAAATTACCTTAATCGTTAAAACTAAGGTTTTGTTAAAAATTTACATATATACACACATCTATGGTAGTCTGTCCTTAAACCAATAATTAATAGTGTTCCTTGAAAACCTAAAGAATTTTTTCCATACACCATTCTATAAAAATAGTAAATCGAAGATAGCACCAAAACGGTGCTACCTTTAATTATAGCTATATGTACACACATACCATGTCTGACGATAATTGGATTAAACACTTCTGAGATGTACGATATTTAAGTTTTGCCCCTTAATTTTTTTGGATGCACCACGCCACGCAATGGTAAACAATTAATGTTTACTCATACCAGCCTACATACCAAATAAGAAGTTAATTGGTCTAGCAAGTCATGAGATATACAATATTTAAATTTTGCCCCTTCATTTTTGATGCAACCCGTCACGCTATGGTAAACAATTAATGTTTACTCATACCAACCTACATACCAAGTAAGAAGTTAATCGGTCCAGCTACTCCTGAGATATACAATATTTAAGTTTTGCCCCTTCATTTTATGGAGGCATCCCGCCACGCAATGGTTAACAATTAATGTTTACTCATACGCACCTACATACCAAGTAAGAAGTTAATCGGTCCTGCTACTCCTGAGATATTTAATTTTTAAATTTTGCCCCTTCATTTTTTATGCATTCCGCCACGCAATGATAAACTTTTATTGTTTACTCATACCAACCTACACACCAAGTAAGAAGTTAATCGGTCCAGCCACTCCTGATATATACAAGATTTAAATTTTGCCCCTTCATTGTTTGGATGCACCCCGCCATGCAATTGTAAACAATTATTGTTTATTTATACACACCTACATACCAACTAACAAGTTTATTGGTCCAGCCAATCTTGAGATATACAGAATTTAAGTTTTGCCCCTTCATTTTTTTTAATGCACCCCGCCACGCAATGGTAAACAATTAATGTTTACTCATACACACCTACATACCAAGTACGAAGTTTATCGGTCCAACCAATCCTGAGATATACAATATTTAGGTTTTGCCCCTGCATTTTTTTGATGCACCCCACCACGCAATGGTAAACATTTAATGTTTATTCAAACCAACCTATATACCAAGTAAGAAGTTAATCGGTCCAGCCACTCCTGAAATATACAATATTTAAGTTTTGCCCCTTCATTTTTTGGATGCACCCCTCCACACAATGGTAAACAATTAATATTTACTCATACACACCTACATACCAAAGAAGAAGTGAATCGGTCCAGCCACTCCTGAGATATACAATATTTAAGTTTTGCCCCTTCATTTTTTGGATGCACCCCGCCACGCAATGTTAAACATTTAATGTTTACTCATACCAACCTATATACCAAGTAAGAAGTGAATCGGTCCAGCCACTCCTGAGATATACAATATTTAAGTTTTGCCCCTTCATTTTTTGGATGCACCCCGCCACGCAATGTTAAACAATTAATGTTCACTCATACACACCTACATACCAAGTAAGAAGTTTATCGGTCCAGCCAATCCTGAGATATACAATATTTAAGTTTTGCCCCTTCATTTTTTTGATGCACCCCGCCACGCAATGGTAAACATTTAATGTGTACTCATACCAACCTATATACCAAGTAAGAAGTTAAAGGGTCCAGCCACTCTTAAGATATACAATATTTAAGTTTTGCCCCTTCATTTTTTGGATGCACCCCGCCACGCAATGGTAAACATTTAATGTTTACTCATACCAACCTATATACCAAGTAAGAAGTTTATCGGTCCAGCCAATCCTGAGATACACAATATTTAAGTCTTGCCCCTTCATTTTTTGGATGCACCCCGAAACGCAATGGTAAACATTTAATGTTTACTCATACCAACTATATACCAAGTAAGAAGTTAATCGGTCCAGCCACTCCTGAGATATACAATATTTAAATTTTGCCCCTTCATTTTTTGGATGCACCCCGCCACGCAATGTTAAACATTTAATGTTTACTCATACCAACCTATATACCAAGTAAGAAGTTAATCGGTCCATCCACTCTTAAGATATACAATATTTAAGTTTTGCCCCTTCATTTTTTGGATGCACCCCGCCACGCAATGGTAAACATTTAATGTTTACTCATACCAACCTATATACCAAGTAAGAAGTTTATCGGTCCAGCCACTCTTAAGATATACAATATTTAAGTTTTGCCCCTTCATTTTTTGGATGCACCCCGCCACACAATGGTAAACAATTAATATTTACTCATACACACCTACATACCAAGTAAGAAGTTTATCGGTCCTGCCACTCCCGAGATATTCAATATTTAAGTTTTGCCCCTTCATTTTTTGGATGCACCCCGCCACGCAATGGTAAACATTTAATGTTTACTCATACCAACCTATATACCAAGTAAGAAGTTTATCGGTCCAGCCAATCCTGAGATATACAATATTTAAGTTATGCCCCTTCATTTTTTGGATGCACCCCACCACACAATGGTAAACAATTAATATTTACTCATACACACCTACATACCAAGTAAGAAGTTTATCGGTCCTGCCACTCCTGAGATATACAATATTTAAGTTTTGCCCCTTCATTTTTTGGATGCACCCCGCCACGCAATGGTAAACATTTAATGTTTACTCATACCAACCTATATACCAAGTATGAAGTTAAAGGGTCCAGCCACTCTTAAGATATACAATATTTAAGATTTGCCCCTTCAATTTTTGGATGCACCCCGCCACACAATGGTAAACAATTAATATTTACTCATACACACTTACATACCAAAGAAGAAGTTTATCGGTCCTGCCACTCCTGAGATATACAATATTTAAGTTTTGCCCCTTCATTTTTTGGATGCACCCCGCCACGCAATGGTAAACATTTAATGTTTACTCATACCAACCTATATACCAAGTAAGAAGTTTATCGGTCCAGCCAATCCTGAGATATACAATATTTAAGTTTTGCCCCTTCATTTTTTGGATGCACCCCGCCACGCAATGGTAAACATTTAATGTTTACTCATACCAACCTATATACCAAGTAAGAAGTTAATCGGTCCAGCCACTCCTGAGATATAGAATATTTAAATTTTGCCCCTTCATTTTTTGGATGCACCCCGCCACGCAATGTTAAACATTTAATGTTTACTCATACCAACCTATATACCAAGTAAGAAGTTAAAGGGTCCAGCCACTCTTTAGATATACAATATTTAAGTTTTGCCCCTTCATTTTTTGGATGCACCCCGCCACGCAATGGTAAACATTTAATGTTTACTCAGACCAACCTATATACCAAGTAAGAAGTTAATCGGTCCAGCCACTCCTGAGATATACAATATTTAAATTATGTCCTTCATTTTTTGGATGCACCCCACCACACAATGGTGAACAATTAATATTTACTCATACACACCTACATACCAAGTAAGAAGTTTATCGGTCCTGCCACTCCTGAGATATACAATATTTAAGTTTTGCCCCTTCATTTTTTGGATGCACCCCGCCACGCAATGGTAAACATTTAATGTTTACTCATACCAACCTATATACCAAGTAAGAAGTTAAAAGGTCCAGCCACTCTTAAGATATACAATATTTAAGTTTTGCCCCTTCATTTTTTGGATGCACAACGCCACACAATGGTAAACAATTAATATTTACTCATACACACCTACATACCAAGTAAGAAGTTTATCGGTCCTGCTACTCCCGAGATATACAATATTTAAGTTTTGCCCCTTCATTTTTTGGATGCACCCCGCCACGCAATGGTAAACATTTAATGTTTACTCATACCAACCTATATACCAAGTAAGAAGTTTATCGGTCCAGCCAATCCTGAGATATACAATATTTAAGTTTTGCCCCTTCATTTTTTGGATACCTCGTGCCATGCATTTGTAGACACCAAATAAGTGTACACACATACTTATAATTACAAATGCCTATTAGCCTATTGACTCAAAGTTAAAGCCCTACGCTAGCAAAAGGCAATAATAATGTTAAATTTAGTTTTTTTTTTTTGACAGTTTGACCTTAGATCTGGAAAGTTGATTTTAGCATTTTATTACATGTTAACATTACATGTATACACATACCAATTTTGAAGTAAGTACATATTGCCATTCAAAAGATAAAACTTTTTTCTTTTGTTTTTTTTTCAACACTATAAAATAAAACTTTTTTGCGCCTTCATTTTTTGGATACCTTTTGCCATTCATTTGTAGACAGCAAGTAAATGTACACACATACCAAGTATGAAGTTAATACATAGAGCCGTTCCTAAGATATGGAATTTCAAAGTTTTGCCCCTTCATTTTTTAGATGCAACCCGCAACATTTTGTTAATTTTTTAATTATGGGTACTCACCCCCTGGGGGTACCTCTACTACGTAGTAGGTAGTTTTTTGGGGTCCCCGGACCCCTAGGACGCACCGTTTTCGAGATATTAGCGATTTTTGTGTTTTTTAAGCTGAAGTTTGCATGTTATTCACTTTATATAGTACTGTATGCGTCGTATATAGTATGATAACGTTCTTAGTTGCTTAACAGCTTCTAGCCATTGATTTTATGTGCTGTATAGCCAACATTTTTGTGTTTTATTCACTTTTTATAGTATAGCCTTGGACACATTTCATATAGTATAACTAGATTAGAAATATTTAACATTATAGTCATTGATGTATATTATATAGTAAAGTAGCATTCTCATTTTATACAGTGTAACCGTTGATTATATACATTTTACATTATAGCCATTGATGCAGAGAACTAGTCACAGGTACATTTCATATAGTATAAGCGTTGATCATGTTTATTAACATTATATTCATTGATATTTTGTATAGTATAGCGGCGAATGCATTTCATATAGTATAAGCATTGATCGCGTATATTTAACGTAAAGTCGTCAATGCATAATATATAGTATAGCCTTGGGCACATTTCATATAGTATAACTAGATTTAACATTATAGTCATTGGTGTATATTAAATAATATAGTATAGTTTTCATTTTATATAGTGTAACCGTTGATTATGTACATTTGATGTTATAGCCATTGACGCTGAGAACTAGCCACAGGTAAATTTCATATAGTATAACTGTTGATTAGTGAATGACATAAGTTGGTTGATTATATATATTGTATTGCAGCCATCTTTGGGTTTTATTCACTTTTTATAGTATAGTCCCCAGCATTTCATATGTTCTTGTTCCGGCCGATCCAGGTGTTCTTGTTTTATAGTGAATGACGTAAGTTGGTTGATTTTATATACTGTATTGCCAACATTTTTGGGTTTTATTCACTTTTTATAGTATATATCCCAGCATTTCATATGTTCTTGTTTTATAGTGAATGACATAAGTTGGTAGGACTGCGAGGAAATGTGGGAAATTGCAGGGTATTTTGGGGAATTTCAGGGTAATTTGGGTAATTCATGGGGATATTTTGGGGTAAACTGGGTGTAGCCATAACACGTGCTGCGATCTGTTGGAGAAATAGTGAACTAGCTGCAGCCCTAGTACATGCTGAACTCTGGTGGAGGAATTGTGAACTTGCCGCAATCGTAGTACGTGCTGCACTCTTGTGGACAAGAAGCGAACCACAGGCACAATATTATCAGACACATTTACACTACTCTACTCCAAGTACCTCGGTGGCTCAGGGGTAATGCACTGGCCTCACACGCCAGCGGGCCGGGTTCAAATCCTACCCTCGCCTGTGATAAATTTTGTTCTTAAACTCTAACCCCTCCAACCTTCCCCGTCACCTTCCCCTCGCCAGCTGCGTCTGGTTAGTTTATGGGCCAATTAGCGAGGGCCTCCACTTCCTCATTTAATAACTCTCGACCTTGCTCGCTCCCCTCGTTGCGTGACTCGCCTAACCTACCGGAAGCCACATGCCACGGCACGTGGCTTCCGGTGACGTCACTTCCGGGCCAGGAGTGGCTTTTCTACACTACTATTTACAATTTATTTTAAATAATTTTACCTCAACTTGTTTATGTTACATTAACACAACGCGATGAAAACTCGATAAAAGAAGGTTGCAAAATAATGAAAAAAAAAAAAACTTAAACCCTCACCAAAAGAACAATATATTTTAAAATTTGTGAAGTATATGTGCTTGGACTTGAAATCGGTTAACTTGTAAATTAATTTGATTTAGGTTAAAATGAATTAATTGAAATTGTATGTTTTTGTTAAATTATATTTTTAACGTAAATATTTTTTTACGATATTAGTTAAATTTCAAATTATGTAAATCTAATTACTTCATTTAACATTTTGCAAAAATATAATAATACAGATTTTTCAATAAACGTAATTATTTCGAATTCCACTAATAGTATACTAACTAGAAGGAAAAGTTACCATTTGATACTGGATAACATTTATTGGGAAAAGGGTTAGCAACAAAATGTATAAATCATCCACTAATATAAATGACACTATCATGTAATTATTAGGAAAAATATCTCAAATATAGTCTAATTTAACATTTTACTACATTAAGTAGTTTATAATGTTTTCTGTACCTTCTACGTATTTACTTTCTAATGATTCTGATGTTACACTATATTTTCCTTACGGTACGGGAAAAAATCGTATTGAAAATTAATGTTTTTAAAATAAAAGTTCATCGGACCCTGGACAGTCACAAGACTGACGAGAACTAAATCTAAATTCAGTTACAAAATTCTTCATGTGTCCGAACCCTCCAAGAAGCCAGTCTATCCCTCTGATAAGGCAGATGGGGTGTGATAAGAAGGGTCTCAGGTGACTGTAAGACGGAGCCCTTACAATTCCTGGGGTGGTCAGATTCACAAATCAATCTGGGGATTCCCCCAACAAAAGGTATCATTTTTCAATATCTTTACATTTTCACTGGCAATTTCTTGATTTGACCTATTATCAATTAAATGAGCAAAGTGAATTTTTAAATTAAGTACATTAAATTATGAATAACATTTTATAAAACAACTTGCAATATTTTGGAACGTGATATAATTAACGTATTTTTGTAATACATTACAGTAAAAAAATAATAAATAAACTAAACTATAACAGTAGTGACTAGGTTTGTATGAACGTTACGTTTTTATCCTCTACACTGTATACATACAAATTATTCCTAACCTTTAGATGAATAAACCTAACCTTTAGATGAATAAAGGTAAAAATGTGCCTACTTGAAAAACGAGCCGGAAAAATAACTAAAGCAAAAAGGTTAAAGTTATTACAACAATGGACTTATTTAACTTATTCAAAAACCAGTATGTTACAACATGCAGCCAGAACAAAATTAATGAAGAGAAAGTTGTAAAGGTTTATAATTCTTCACTCGGTCAGAAAGACGAATACTGATTACTGCTCATCAAGGGAGGTATTGAAAAACGGGAAGTCACTTACAGAACCGATCAGTCTTAAATATTTGACCGAATGAGTTTTTAAGTGCTGTTAGTTAGAGGCTGCTATTAGAAGTGAAAGGTCCCCCGCCTATCCATAAATAACTCTTCTTCAATTTTCTAGAGGAAATTGCGTATTTTGTTAATTGTTATGCTTTTTTCTTAAAAACAATTTTTTCAACTTTCTTTTATTTTATTTTTGTTTGGTATTTTCACTCAATTTTGCTAAGCTTGTTAAAAAAATTTTGTCGTCAATTAAATTTTATAAATGAAAGACTTGATAAGAATCTTTGAAGCCAAACAAACAAAAAGCCTCCATTTGCCTTCTTTGAATGGAATCAAATCAGAAACAATTTCAATGCCATTTCTGTTCCAACCCGTTCCAGAAAGTAAGTATTAAAAACAAAATAACGTCATAATACATCCCAAACTGTTATACATTGTTTTATTTAAATACTAATCAATCGTATATATTTTTGTGTTCTCTTGCTAATTAAAATTCGAATTTTTTACAAACATTTTACCATTGGCTATGTACACTAACGGGAATAGACTTCTCATCCAATGCATTTTGTTTGATACCGTATTTTGGAATGTAGGCGACTCCACGCCAGATTCTTTGCAGTGGATGTTGTAATTATTCAGCTTGATTTACAGTGCTACGAAAACACTTAATCACAACATAAAGATAATCCTCAGTTATTAAATGTTTCATCCTTGTTTAAGACGAGTGGTTATAATGATTTACCTAACGATTTACTGATTTACTGTAACGTGTTCTTCCAAGTACGCCGCGAAAAATCGCGCCACCTTCAAATACGCCTGATATGAAAAGTCCATTCATTTGTATACTTGTACATAGTCAATGGTTTTACAAATCAAATGTTTTTGTGCATTTAAAACTATGTCTGAATTTAGGTGTTCTTCAGACTTTTTTGTATTGTCTTCCATTTTAGGTAAATATCATGAAGTGTTTCTAAAACTAAATACTTAAGCAATAGGTGAATTTCTATAATTTTATTCACACAATTAAGTTCTTGATTAGCATTATACACTTTGGTACTGTTACTCAGGTTGAAATAATAAAACGTCTACCACTAATACTCAATGTATTTACAAACATACTCTAAACGGGTAGCGACCACCAATACGTCGTGTTTGACCTGCATGATCAGGCAAATCGTCGAGTTTCCGCATCTCGGGAAGGGCCACGCCGGTGGAACACCAACAAACTGGACGTGGTCAAGTTCACCGAAGTCATCTCTCGGGGAGCGCAGGGGAATCCTGGTGAGGCTGGGGCCGAGGCACTAGTAACATCCACGATGGAACTGATCGTCTCGGCCTGCGACCAGTCTATGCCGCGAAGGAAACCCCGACGCGACAAACAACCCGTTTACTGGTGGACTGAAGAGATTGCGGAACTCAGAAGAACATGTTTAAGAACTAGACGAGCCGCCACAAGAGCGAGAATCCCCGCAGACAGAGTTCGTAAGTCGGAGGCCTATAAAGCTGCGAGAAAATCTCTCCGCCAGGCGATCAACAGGAGCAAGGCGAATAGCTGGAGGAGACTTCGTGACGACGTTGATTCCGACCCCTGGGGCCTGGGTTACAAACTTGTAACACAGAAACTCGGCGCCCGCTCTCCACCTTCCATCATGGAGGGCGCCACCATGGGGAGGATCGTCGCTGCGTTGTTTCCTGAACATCCACAGCGACCGCCGGTTGACTTCGGACGGGTAGAGGACGTTCCACTCTTCACTTTCGAGGAGCTAGAAACCTCCGTTCTCTCCCTGAAGAGCAACAAGGCTCCTGGCCCGGACGGGATTCCCAGTGAGGCTTTAAAGAAAGCATTTTTAATCAACGCTGACTTGTTGATGAGAATGTACAATGCCTGTTTGGTAGAAGGGGTGTTTCCGGCTCCCTGGAAAACAGCCAGGCTTGTACTGATCAGCAAGGGCAAAGGTGATCCCGAGCTGCCGTCGTCCCACAGGCCTCTCTGCATGTTGGACACGGCTGGAAAGCTGTTCGAGAAGCTGATCCGTTCCCGCCTGACTTCTGCCGTGGAAGCTGCCGGGGACTTATGCCCCCGTCAGTACGGCTTCAGAAAGGGACGGTCAACGATCGACGCTGTCACCGAAGTTCAGAGAGCTGTGGAGAGAGCCGAGAGCCACAACCATTTCTCCCGCCGAGTAGTGCTTCTTGTTACGCTTGATGTCAAGAATGCCTTCAACTCTGCGAGGTGGGTCGATATGCTGGATGCGCTTCGCAACACCTTTCGTATTCCTGCATATCTGTTGCGGCTCATCGAGGATTATCTACGCTCTCGAAGCCTGATTTATGACACGAGGGACGGAACGCGGACGATGGAAGTCACTTCTGGTGCCGCACAAGGTTCAATACTCGGCCCGGATCTCTGGAACGTTGCCTATGACAGCCTCCTGAGGTCCGAGATGCCTGAGGAAACCACTTTGGTTGGGTACGCCGATGACGTCGCAGCTCTCATTGCTGCACGCAACGTTGAGCTGGCCCAACTGAAGTTGAACCGAGTTATGCGGGTGGTCAACAACTGGATGTCCGATCACGGTCTCTCACTTTCTCTCAGTAAGACGGAGATCGTGATTCTCACGAAGAAGAGGATCGACACCGTCGTCCCGTTTCGAGTGGGAAGGGAGGTGGTCACATCAACTCGTGCCGCCAAATACCTCGGGGTTATGGTGGACACCAAGTTAAGCTGGAGGGATCAGATCTTCCGTACGGCGGATAAGGCCGCTAAGGTAGTGACTTACCTTAGTAGGCTGATGGCCAATGTCGGGGGTCCCCGATCCAGCAGAAGACGTCTGTTGATGTCCGCGGTCCAGTCCGTGCTTCTTTACGGGGCAGAGGTGTGGGCAGGCGCTCTAGATAAGGAGTGCTACAGGTTGCGACTCGCCCGGGTTCAGCGTCAAGCTGCGCTCCGAGTGTGTTCCGCCTACCGGACAGTGTCCGAGCCTGCCGTCCTGGTGGTCGCCGGAGTCATCCCTGTCAAGCTCTTGGCAGGGGAGAGGAAAGCGATTTATCAGAGACAAGGCGAGATCGGCAAGGACACGGCAAGAACAGAAGAGCGCTCCCGAACCTTCCAGCAGTGGCAACACAGCTGGGAGCACGACACCCGAGGACGATGGACTGCGCGACTTATCAAGCAGGTCCAACCATGGGTGGAACGGCGGCATGGGGAGGTGGACTACTACCTGACCCAATTTTTCACAGGTCACGGCTATTTTCGGTCGTACCTGAACCGGATGGGAAAGACCGGTTCACCGGACTGCATTTATTGCCCGGGTGTTCCCGACGATGCGGAACACACATTCTTCCGCTGTCCCCGTTGGGAAGGGCCCCGCCTGGAGGCCACACAAATCTTTGGTGTATTTTCGGTGGACTCGGTCTGCCAAAAGATTTTGGAGGATGAGGGCAACTGGGATTGTTTGTCACAGTTCGTCCGGGGCATCCTCCTGGAAAAGAAAACCGATCTGGACCGCGAAGTGGCCCAGATCCCTTGATCGAGCGGCTGGATAAGGAGCGAGCCCCACGGGCGTAAGCCAAATTTAGGCCTAGCCTGACGTAATGTGACAAACAATTCCAGGTTAGATTCCTAAAGAGTAGAGGAGGTTTTTTAGTGGGTAAACCCGTTTTTTGGGGAGCCCCACACTACAGGCTAGCCACCTGTGTGCGTAATGCATTTTTCCGTCTCTCCCTCAAAAAAAAAAAAAAAAAAAAAAAAAACATACTCTAATCGTATACAATACGGTAAATATATATGAAATAACTTATAAAGCCGATCGATTACGAACGATTACACCAATCATAGGGCCCAATATGAGATCGTTGGAGGACGTTTTATTATTTTTCCCTGAGTTAATTTTAGACAGTTTATACAATAAAAATAAATAAATAAATAAAGGCGCGAGAGGGATAATAACCTATTCCCCAATGATCAAACAAAATAATGCATCTGTTTTTCAGGGGAAAAAACAAAAACACACCGATTACGATCAACTCATACAAATCGTTTCAAAACATTTCCACAATCTGTGAGTAATCGATAAAGAATTTAACAATGGAATTTCAATAGATTTCGCAACACGTATCACAATCGCATGTTATTTATCGGTCATTCCTTGTTTCCAGGGTAGGGCTGCCCGCCCATAAGGCACGTAGAACGTGTAAATCAATGGACCCTGTAACAGCACCCACCACTACCGCCACTGCCGCCAGGTCCGCACCCATCCCCGCATTCCGCTCTGCGATTGATTGTTTTCCGATTTAAATGACCGATTTGAATTCATTTAGTCTGTCGTTTGGGGATGAATCGAATCCATAAAAAAGATTTGTATGGTTAGGGAAAAATGTTCAAATCACTATTTATAAAAAATTTTCCCACGTCTGTCCGAGAATTAAAACAGTTGTTTACGCACTCCATATGGGTCGCAAAACAGGTTATTGCCGTATTCATTCTACTTTGCGCACTCGAGATTTACTTGTGGACGCTATATATACTTTGCGCACTCCAGTGTTTAAACATCAGAACACAAAACAGTATGCATTAGCCAGATGAAACTTGTTTATTCAGGATTTTTGGCAACACTGAATATAAACATGTGACCTATTGTCCTTGTTTCGTTTTCGATGGATTTTACATAAACGTAACCTACAAACTATTAAGGTGAGACTGTGTGTAGGTGTACAAAATAATCAACTACGGCAGTGACTTTAGTGATTTGAGTGACTTATTCACCCTGACGATCTTCCAGAGACTGCGAAAAAAGTGCTAAATCTCCTACCTTAAAAAACCAATGAATTCTTAACTAATTGTAGGAAATGCATCATTTAGGCTATCGTAAATATAAAATATTTATACTTATATAATACAAATTTAGCCATCGTAGAAAAAAATGTGTATGCAACTCTTGTGAAAAGTGCCACTTCACTGCACTCGAGAGAAATTATTCCGCACTCGACTGCGTAAAAACTTTTCAAGAGTGTAGCGAAATGACACTTTGCGCACTTGTTGCATAAATAACTATTTTGAAATTTGTTTAAATATCTACAAAATAAAAAAAAGGTTTTAATTTCCATGCAAAATTAATCTGCCAATTTAAATAATTTTGCATGGTGAACAAATTCTATTCGTAAACCATACTTTATACATGAAATTATATACATGATTTTGAACATCATGCGTTGACGAAAAGCGAGGATCAAAATATTTCTCTGGTTAATCCGGCTGCTGTGGTGGTTTGATTCAGCAATAGGTCAAGCAACAATGGAGTATTGCAGAGGCGAACAAAACACGGCCATGCCATTGTCTGGGACATCTGAGACGAATTGTGGGTTTTGAATGTGTGAGCCATTACACAGGGTTGCATTTGACATGGCGATGGCGTTGCGGCATTGTGTCCTGATGGCATGGGTGGGACCGTCATCGGTTTTTAGCGTCAAAACCTTGTTTGTTTTGTTGTGAAACCCGAACAGTGATAATATATTTGCTGATAATCCTATTAACGTGTTGTATTTGTAACTATGTTGTGTAAATGTTATTGGAGAATTAATTTTAAGTCTAGACTATGTAAATAATTTAATCAGTCTTGCTATTTTCGACCGAGAAGTATAACATTAAAATGTGTTTAGTTTTATTTAATCAAATAGTTATAGGACGAGGAAAGGTCATATGAAAAAATTGACGACTAAAAGAACAATTGAAAGTAAACAACTATACAAATGATTGATCACCTTTCTAGTTCTTGTTGAATGGATTGCTTTGGCATAGAATCTTAAATTATTGTTACTTTAAATGTATATGAAGTATTTTCATGAAGTAATTTGACATGATATAAAGAAATGTCAACATTAATGTACCGTAAGCATTAGCCTATTTCAAAATGACAAGAAAATTAATTGTTTAAAATACTTTTCAAGGATATTCAAATTTAGTATGAACAATTTTTTTATTATGTAAGAAATAATTTCTAAATAATCTTTTCTTAATATAACTTCATAATTTACATTCATTTATTCAGAAACGGTTTATATAATCGCTGTCAATGAATCGAATAAAAAAGTTAAATAACAAGAATTTTCGTGTACTGCTTGAACTTGAAATATTGATTGATTTATTCCAAAGTTCTTGCCTTGCTCCAGCATAACAACAGCTCACTTCTCAGTGAAGTAATTACGATGGAATGAGCTTCTTACAGATTAAACGTTAGTCGTCTTCCGAGAACGATCTTTGTCTGAGAGGCTTAAATATTAGTTATTATATTCTTCATTGTTCTATCTTAAACGATTCTACATTCTGAATTAATAATTAAAAAAACAAACGTTTAGTACTTAAACTTAGAAAATTGTTAAATGTCAAAGTAGAGTATATGGAATACTTTAATCTTTTATTTATAAACCCACTTCATCGTGACAACAATAAATAGTTCATTGACCTGAAAAAAGTTTGTCTAAACTGGTCATTACAAAAAGGGTTTACTAAAAAGTTATAAATTTACTACGTTAATATGAGTCATCAGTAGGTCAATCGATGTCATTCCTAAGTATTTCGTATTGAAGATAAAGCTTACATAGTCTAGGGTTTTATATTGAGTTTTGAAAAATTATTTTAGTAATAGCAACCCAATTAATTCAATATCTTAATCAGCCTTGACACCTTTGTTGTACAACTATTCTACAATGGTTCTACTCACGTAAAACAGCCTTAAGATGTCAAAATTATCCTTTTTATGCAGTACATGTTTCTAATACATGGACTGTAATAAGTCCGAAACATGTACTGCATAAAAAGGATAATTTTGACATCTTAAGGATGTTTTACGTGAGTAGAACCATTGTTGAATAGTTGTCCAATTAATTCAATTTTATCTTTAGAAGCATTTCGGGAAGTTCACTTGGAAGTATTGGTAAGAGCAATATTATACTAGGAACTAGTGCACTATCATGTTCATTTTCATGTTTATAAAATTGTATTATTGTTAGGCTTACTGTAACTATGACATGATAATTCTGTGAATAGTTAAAATATATAACTTGAAAGATCTCTATTTTTATAAAATGTTTATTTAAAATAACTTAAATTAACATAGAGTTTACTTTTACGTATGCTTTAAATAAGTAAATAGAATATATGATTGATATATTGTGTTATATTATGTCGGTGGCAGTCAACTGTAGGGGAATGAATACATAAAGCGGGTATATTTTAATTACGAAACACATTATTATCAAAATTAAATCACGTTTCCCCTGTCATCCAGAAATCTGCTTACAGAAAAGCCTGTTCTGATTACAGAGGGAGTATTTAAGTTGAGTGAGAGCTTTGAGCTTGCCCTGGGATTAAACCTTCGCCCTGACTGACAGAACCTTCCTCTGATTTTACATTTGAATATGTCATGCTTGAGTGATCTTCAGTCATTGCTTTATTCCAAGTAAGTGAAATCTCAAATAAATAGGAATAAAACCATATGAAGCGACTAGTATCCATTTAAAGAATATGTGTTTTGATCATGTTAAACGTGTGTTAAATCGTATGAATTTACTACTCTGGAATTTAGCAAATTGAGAATATCCAATACACAATTATGGTAAAACGTTTACCATTGTTCAGATTTTACAGTAAGTACAGTAAGATTTACAGTAAGTTACCCATACAGTTTTTTTAAACTTTATAACAACAATACTCTATTGTTATTTTACTGTGTAGTTAAAAACAAAAACTAATCTAATACGTTAAAAAATAACTAAATAACCAATCTACTTAATGACAATTTTAGTCAAGAGTTAATTTAATTCAATATTTTAAACGTCAAAATGTTTTTAAGAACTCAAATTCAAATTTGTTATTAAATTTTCATAAAACAAATTTGCAATAAAATCTAACAGTTAGAGTACACACAATTGGTTATGAGGGGCGCTAATTAAAATAAGCATTACATGTCATTGTACTTTATAATATAACAGTAATATTATGGGAAACATATCCTAAAAATAGAAACGCGGTGCTATACATCATTAAGTTCTTCAGGGGTTGAGTTCTTGAGTGGGGGTTGCCCATTCACTGCCGATCAAGACGAAGATACTCCTTCTTGAGCTAATTTCCTTAACTGAGAAGCTTACCGAGAGAATCACTTAATCGTTCAAGAGGAAACTCTTGATAGGTAATTTTGTTTAGTGTTGTATTTCTTTAGTGTGTTATTTTATTACTTTCTTCTTTGAAAGTGGGATTCTTAAATGACAAAAACTACAATTATTAACTCAATTAATTAAATACGCCATAAAAACAGACTTTAAGAAGGAATTGCATTAATGTTTGTTTTCTATTTATGTGGTACAAAAAATGAAGTTATGGTGAATCATGGTTATTATTTCTGTTCTTATTTGAAATGTGAGATACATTTTTTAACACATTTGTCGTCAAAGGTATTAAAAATGAACATTAGTCTAATGTAGTAAAAACAGTTAATGTAGTTTGTCCAAGCCCTTATTTGTCTCTAATCTTTAAGAGGTGTATTTTTCAAATCAATAAATTAGAAACATATATATTGTTTGATAATATGCAAAAATTTTAAGGATATGCCAATTTCTTCAAAATGATTGACAGTCTATAGGTATAAATGAATTCTTAGGAAAAATTCTTATTTTTAATACAAATATATGATGAAGGTACAGCCTAAAAAGTCCCAGAATACCTAAATAATTTTTAAAGCATTTTAATGTACTTAATTAATGGAACTTTTTACTTGTTTACAAGTCTTTTAAATCAAATTTACTTTTTTTTAAACATGTACGAGCGGTTTCCGATCAGGGCTTCGCCCGTAATTGAATTTTTTTACAGGCAATTAAGCTCGTTCGCTACGCTCACTCACCGTCAGCTTTAGCTCGTTCGTTACCCTCACTCGCTGTCACGCTCACTTTGTATATAAGAAATCGCTGGAATACCCAAAATTAGAATTTTTCATTCAATTTTGTTTCTTAGTAACCAATTAAAATATATATAATAGAGATTTTCAAATTTTTACAAACTATTGTATGCCCTTAGGGTCAGAGCCCATGGACAGTTTTGCACCTAACTTCACACAAACCATCCTTGAATGCCTGAAAGTTTCATTGAAATCCGTCGAGCGGTTTCGGAGTACATAGGCAACATACATATATACATGCATAATTCCTCTTTTATTGATATATGGATAGCATATTTACCTCTCCAAGGGAACGTCCTTGGACACTATAAAAATCTTTAATTTAATTTGCGCAAATTTATCTTCATCTTCAAAAATTTATCCAGAGTTCTGACCATCAATCTCCTAAAGAGTGTTTATTATGCCTACGTGCAATCAACACTACAATACGGGATCTTAGCTTGGGGGGGGGGGGGGGTGGTTATAAAAGTATTCTCGCGCCAATAGAAATTGTTCAGAAATCAATAATAAAAACTGCCCTTTGTCTTCCACGACTCTACCCATCGGATTCGGTTTTTGATAATTTTAAACTTTTTACAATACCTCAACTTTACACCAGAACACTCCTTGTTTACATTTTTAAGAATAAGCAGACGATTTTTAACCAAACTGACCATGGCTATTTAACCAGATCAACAATGAATACTGGTATTCAATTCCCTAAGGTTAACAAATCAATCAATAAAACATCTCCACAGTACATTGCAACAATAATGTTTTCTAAATTACCAAACAACTTAAAATACTTTGAACCATGCAGTTTACCAAAATATAAAAGTCTAGTGAATCAGTGGTTATTGGACATCGGACGTGGTGAGATCGACAGCTACTTTGTATCGTTGTATTCCTCTTGACCAAAAATTCCTACAACTTCAATGCAGGATTTCCCTGTATCCGGTGTGACGCAGTGTGAATAATGAAAGACGAATGTCAGGCAAGATGTGTGCGTGTGTGTATGAGCGTATGTGTCAAATGTGCGTGATGAGTGCGTGCGTGCGTGCGTGTGAGAGAGAGAGAGGGGGGGGGAAGAGAGAGAGAGAGAGAGAGAGAGAGAGAGAGTGTGTGTTGTGTGTGTGTGTGTGTGTGTGTGTGTGTGTGTGTGTGTGTGTGTGTGTGTGTGTGAGTGAGTGTGTGAGAGGATGCAGCCGGGGGGAGGGGTTGTGTGCGTGGTCCAAGTCTTAGTGAAACAATAATTATAATTTGGTACTAACTCATTGTTTCTGTTGTGGCTTCTGTTTCTGTTACATGTGTTTTTTCTCAATACTTGTTTAGTGTGTACATTGTGGTTCTCTCTACTATCAAAATTTGTATCATTACTACTCATTCAGTGTATTTTACTAAGTTACATATTGTAAATTTGATGTGCTCGTAGAAGATAGACTGGAGGAACTCTTTCCCACTCTCAGGCTGGGAAATTTTTCATAACCGTATTTTGTGCTTTGTACACTGTATATATTATTATGAAATAAAGATTTGAATTTGCTAATCATAGGTCAATAATGTACATCAAATTAATGGTTTATTTAGACTCTTAATAGAGAACAAAGATGCGAACCCGACCATAAATGGATTGCCAAGTCAAAAATGACAGGTGATCAAACTTTGCAATAAAAGCCTATTACCGAAAAAATTCAATAAATTAAGACACACTCGACCTTTAGAGGTCATGTTTTGGAAGATTGTTCAGTATACAAAGCTATTTTACAATCATACATCAAATGACGTAGGACAATGAAGTTTTTCAACTAGACTTCTTTTACGGTATGTTCCTATAACAGAACTTATAAGGAAAACTTGGAAAGGTAAAAATCCTTTACAAGTAAAAAAATTTAGATTTAATGGCTTATATACATTGTACAATTTTTCAATACTTGGATAAAAATGGCTCAATAATTATTACTAGAGATCGCCTCCTGATCGAAATTCGATCAAAATTTCAGTTGATCTGGACCCAATAAGCTTATAACATTTTAGAACTAAAACATCTGTTATTTCTTATTTTCTAGCAGTTGTTTTTACAACAGCTGTCTTATGATTCATTCAATTCTGCTTTCTCCATAAGATTAACATTGAAACTTTGAAAGCCTGTGGGGCGAAGCCCTGGAGTTCGATGTAAATTAGAATGTGATTCTGCTCATCTACAGGACTATATCTTTCTAACGGTATGCGCGGATTTATCCTACGATGCACACGAGCTGAGAAAAAAGGAGGAAATGAAACATGCTTGCGTATTAATATATAGATAGTGCTCAGGGACATTATTTTCATACTATTATAACATAACCATTAACCAGCTGTATATATACAGGGTCTGACGTGACGGCTTCTATCCAGATTATGATGCTTGAGATGGATAGTCTATAACGATAACGACGCATTGTACCTAGCACATAACATGGGTGGAGGCATTGTCCCATTGTTTTGGGGACCGCCCGAAAGCTACCGATGGGAACGAATGTCAAACTTACATTGGGTCACAACAGTTTAAAAAATGGTTCAAAATATTTCTAATTTAAACCCACAATAGAATCTATATATTAATACCCAAGCATGTTTCATTTCCTCATTTTTTCTCAGCTCATGAGCATCGTAGGAGAAATCCGCGCATACCGTTAGAAAGGTATAGTCCTGTAGATGAGCAGAATCACATTCTAATTCACGTCGGACTCCAGGGCTGCGCCCCACAGGCTTTCAAAGTTCCAATGTTAATCTTATGGAGAAAGGAGAATTGAATGAATCATTAGACAGCTGTTGTAAAAACAACTGCTAGAAAATTAGGAAGAACAGATGTTTTAGTTCTAACATGTTTTTAAGTTTCTAATGTACAGATCAACCGAAATTTTGATAGAATTTCAATCAGGAGGCAATCTCTAGTGCAATATTGATAGCTTATGTATTGTAAAGAAAAACCAAATTTTTCCAACTACGATGATGATGTAAAAAATATGTTTAGCATATCATAATAAATATTTACCCAGCAAAGGTTTTCTTCTGTCCAACAGGAAGCCTACTATATAGTTAACATAACCGATTTTATAACTCAAAGTGATTTCATTATGCACTTATGTTATAATATAACAGTTATATTATAACATATATATATATAAATTATTTAATATGAAAAAGGTACTCAGTTTTTATAATATACTTAATATTAATATATATATATATATATATATATATATATATATATATATATATATATATATATAAAACAGATATAAGTTACTTATATCTGTGATGTTGTTTTCTGTGACTACTTACAGATTGATTTGCGCATTAGGCCAAACTAAAGGTATTTGTAGAGTAATAACTACAAAAAACTCCACTTTAATAAGATAGCCAAGTCAATGTAACAGGCGATCAAAATTAAAAAGTAATTAAACCATATTACAGTTCTGAAAGTTTTATAATTTAGTAACCTCGACTTTGTTTAACATTTTGTGGTCCACGGTTTGTGACATACTACATCGAAATACTTTAGAAAATCCTCGGAAAATAAGATTCAGTAACAATGATTTAAGAGAATATTAAAAATAAGAGTCAACAGGACGTGTTTAAATGTAAAGACATATATTTTCTTAAGTTTTTTAAAAATACATTATTACTTCTTTACAATTAACCAAAAATCGACATACTAATTATACAAAGTTTGAATGTTTATTTTAGAGCTTTATAATATGGCTTTAACCTACTTATCGAGGGAAATTAGTCTATGTCAATTGTTTGCAGCCACTTCAAGATTGAGTTAATGTTAATAGTTTTGTTCGTTCAAGGTTGGTTGTAGGCTGTTTAATTAATTCGATAGTTAATGAACTCATTATTGATTTAGGGCCCTTTGCCCTATATCAGTTTAAACCTGATCTTCAGTTTAAACCTAAGTTTAAACTAAAAGTCAATTGTTTTTAACTCTTTCAAACTAGATTGTATTTAATCCAGTATAAAATCTGTTTCGTGCAAATGGCCCTTAATCTTATAAATCTTATTAAAAGAAACAGTTATTTAAAAAATGTTTTTTGTGATTATTGGGTATATTTAAGCTGTATTTATTACATATTTCTTATAAGTTATTAGTTTGTGCAAAAAAAATAATAATAGTGAGGAAATATGTATGCTGTAAAAATGTGAAGTTTGAGATATTAAATTTTAAACGTTTTAGAATTTCAAATTGTTTTGAGGAACTTTCAATTTTTAATCGAACCTCGTTAAATCTTCTTTAAGTGATCCTAGTGTAGGCCTATGTACTTTAACAATATATAAAACATTGCACATGAGATACTAATTGCATACCAGTTTCATACCATTATGAAACTGAAAAGGGAATGTTTCATAGGTTAAACTTATAAGATGCAAAAGTGAATTATAGCTATAAATATTCCAAAACTAAATACTTACTTAATTGGGTTAAATAATCATTATTTAATTTAATATACTTTAAAATTAAATCCCAATCCATCTCAATACATCAAAGTAGTACTGTAACATCAAAGTGCTTTATATTTTAAGCATCTATAAAAAAACCCATCCCCCGTGTTGCATTGAATGATAAAAATAAAACATAAATGCGATAAGATAATATTTTATTGTTTTACCAGTCTATAAAAAAATATTTTTATAGAATAGTAAACCGATAAAATATGATCTTAATACATTATATAACACGTCCAAGTCTACCATGATAGCAGCGTTAAACAGCTCATCAGTCAATCAGTAATGCCAACCATCCTTCGCCGCTTTTCAGTAGACTCATCGATCTAATGTAGCACTTTGGCAAACCTGTTAACTCGCCTTATATCAGTGTTGTTCTCAGCTCAATTAAACCGTAGATGAAATTAGCGGCTTGTACACCATATTAGGTTTAATCTATAACTATTTTAAAACCAATAATTGTTATGTAATTTAACATGACGTTTACAAAATTCATGCCAATTCTGAATAAATTCTCAAAGATTACAGTTGAGGACATACAAATTGGTACGGCATTAATCGACAGACAGCTAATTTCCAAGGAAACATACGTGTATTGTCATGAAAGGATTTCGACCGACCAGGATTCAGTAGAATCTCTATATGGATTGGCAGGTGGCTATTTTTTCACAGTACAAGGCTATAAACCAAAACTTTATTGGAGGATCGATACATAAATAGCATCAGGCAATTAAATTTTTAACTGAAATCATTTGAGCTAAACTTAAACATTAAACAAGTTCTTGGAACACCTAATAGTTCAGATATATTACGTACTTATATGATTGGCAATACCTAAAAATGTGATAACTTCCAGGACTTTTTGAATACACACTTTGTACTTTGGGTTAATATGTTTTGGTTACGTAAAAAGTAGTGTATCTTAAGTCCCTGTCTAAAAGACTTAGAGTAAAACGTAATTGAAGTTATTAGAACAAGTACATGGAAATTGTGAAACATGCTTCACATAATTAATAAAGAATGTTGGTAGAATATGTTTGCCGTATGCAGCGTGCGTTTGATGTTCAACATAGATCGTCAGTATTGATTGTACAGTCAGATGTATAAGTCACATCTGACATGACCGGGGTATTGTTCCATTGTTTGGTGTTCCGCCCAAATCCTGCTGGAAGGGACAGGGTCGTAAAGTACCATGCGAATACTGAATATTAGAGAAAAACTACCCGTCCATCATTAAACAGCCATTACATCTTACTTGGTCGATTCAATGAATGTCGAAAAATTTTATTCCAGCGAAAGGATGGGATAGGCCTAAACTTTTTTTATAAAGATTTTCAATGAAAGTTCCAAGTAGCTCTATCTATTTATCCGTTTTCTAAATATAACGAATAGTCCAATGATAATTTATTATTTTGGTTACAATTTTACAATTGATAAGCCTATTTGCAGAATTTTCTTCAACCTCACTATCACCGTCAGAGAGCACTTTAAAGGTTCAGTCCAATGAAAGGGTTAAGATTTTTATGGGAGGATAGAATTCAGTTTAAATTTTAATAATTGGTCGTGAAAAGTTTTATATTGTTACAATCTCGCTTAGATTTTCTGTATTTCATAATCTATGCGTCTTTGTCAGTGTTTAGGAATATTACTTCAACAGCATTAAGAAATTTCAGTGTAGAATGGAATTTAGGACAAATAATACCAATAATAGGAACAAACATTGATTAAAAATAAAGATAGGTAAAATATGTTTGTAAAAATCTCAAGTAATATTATTAAAACTGTTCTTGTGGGGAAACACGATTAGGTAGCTAGTTAATTTTATTGGACACTGATTAAAACTACAGGGTATTTCCGCAATAAACTGAAATTTTGCACTTCCAATACATGTGAAATATGATTTCGACTTTCTCCGTCACCGATGAATAATCAAGCTTTCCAAAAACCGTTAAATTCAAATCCGATATCCTCAGCGATCCGGCCGGCTGGAATTACAGAATCGTTTAGCTCCGTCAATATGTTGCCGCTGCATGCCGCTGCCATAACGGCGGGAAATTAAATTAGTTTTAAAATTTATCGTCCACAACTCCCGAAGCCGGCTGCCTCCACGTACATATTGAATTACCAGGCACTGCCCACGGTTGGAGTTAGGACCTCCGTAACTGACTGAGGCCTTTACAATGTATTAGGTAAGCCGGTTAGGGTCACAGGTTAGACATTATTTACAGTGACATAATAAACAAAATCTTTTTAATTTAGAGAAAACAATAGCACTGTCAAAAATGAATATGGATATATCTTAGTAAATAAAAATAGCTGTAATTTTCGGGCATTGAAACCAAATGTGGTAAAATTATTCATAAAAAGATTATTATATTTATTAGTTTTATTTTCATTTTATGTTTGAACATTCCAATTGGTTTGAAACAAATAACACTCTTCTGAGAAAGTAAAAACTTTGAATATACCGAAAGGAAATACAACACAAATAGGCCAAACTTCAACAGGATTATTTAGTAATTTAACTTATTTAAGTGAAAAATGACTAAAAACTAATAACGTTTCATTCTCGAATGAATGTTCTGTACCAACTGCTTGATGTAGATTCTAATTACTTTGCATTATGTCCTTTTAAGTTAGTTTATTTATTAAGCATTTGTCTGTATTTCATATTGTATTTTTGTATGAATCCATATTTCTCATTGCATTTGCTTGTATTTGTCAACCACAGTTGAAATGTCAACTTTAACCTTTTTATTGTCTTTTCTTATTGCCATTGTTAAGCTTATCTTTAAGTTGTCATTTTTGAGCTGACCATTTATTTATACTATTTTGTATGTTATTAATGTTTAATGATGTATTTTGTTTTGTAAAATGGTGTTTGCCGTGAATAAATAAATAAATAAACGTTCAAATACAATACACTTTTTAACATAAATTTAATTGTATAATAAATGCCAGCAGGATATTTTTTTGGATAATTGTAGATTACTTGTATGTGAATACCAACAACGTAATGATCAATGTATCATTCTTTTTTACAAGTTAAGTATTGGGTGTATATGTTACCATACACAATCAATTTCAAGGAGAATTCAGAAGAAACAAATTAAAAAAAGATAAAAGACTTTTAACTATAGTTACCATAAAAAGAACATATTAAGTAAATACAGTAGAAAAGTGTTCCAACGACAAAATAACAATCACACGCGAAAGATTCTTATAAACTAGAGATAACTTAGTTTCTGTGAAAGGGCAAAAGCTTTAATCTCAAGAAGAGCTTTACTCAACTTAATTGCTATTCGTAGGATTTCTCTGTAATCAGAAAATGCTTTACTGTTCGTATTGTGAATTTCTCTGACATTTTACTTTTACATTTTACTTCAGGACATGTGGTTGGAGCAATTTGGTTTTAAATTATTTAGCATAACATATGACCATTTAAATTAAACTATCAACTTTTAAAAGGTTTTGATTTTCAAATAGAGTTACTTTTATAATTTTGCCTGTTTTATTTACTTTAAATTGTATTGTTTACTAAATGGTTTGTTTTATCCATAAAAGAGTACCGTACGTAGTTTAAAATTTACCAACGTCCAGAAACTCCATTTATTTTCAACACTTTACATATTTCAAAACGTTTTAAATATATATCTTATTATAATACAAATACGATAAACTAACAAAGAGTCAAAAGCTAATAGAAGGGCACACCCATTTTGTTACGTGGGAGTCATAAAATACTGATTCAATAACTATAAACGTCAGCTATAAACATGAATCGATATAAACTCGATGTTTTATTTTACGAAAGTCGTTCATGTTGACATCAAATCTCTTGTCGAATATTAAGTGATTCTGGCAACCATTAAAAACTATACACAATAAGGGATTTTAATATTTAATTACTTTGTAATAGTCAAAAAACACTGACTGGAGGTGTTGTTAAGAGTCATCTTTACCTTTGTGCTAGTAGTCCATTGTTGCGCAGTTGTCCATGTTAACCATACGGCTTTTGGGCAAAACATGATATTTTATTCCGCTCTTTCAGCAGCCGTTTTTCAACCGATTTTCTTTAAACTCCGCAATCACTCAGGTGAATAGTCATGGGTTCCCTCATTCCCTATAAGTTTGAAAATTTTTAAATATTACTTTCAGTGACGTTACAAAGTAAGTAAATTTTCCTTATCTAAAGATTTGTTCTAATATAATTTTTTTACTGTTGTATCAGGTACGAGGGACCTAGATATGACCTTAGAATGCAAGAAAAATATATTTGACCAATAATTATAAAGAACACCGTCCGAAACCGGGGAATGTGGAGGCATGTTTTCAGTGTTTTTAAAAGGGTGTAGATGACTCAAGTCAGTTTGATTTAGTCCTAACCTATGTAGTTTATTAGTTTTTGCATGACTTAATAATTTTGTGTAATTTACACGTTTCTTTTGTTAAAACGAGGTTGAGTAATCTATTAAAATGTATTGCTATTAACTTTAATGAACTCTTTGTTAGTTATATAGCCTACTGAAATGTGTTTGATTTACTACGTTAAAACTTATTGCTTTATTTTGTGAACATTGATATTATTGCAACTCACCTTTTTTATAAACAATATATTGATTTATAGTTTAAATTGAAGGAATTGGTACCTCTGGTCCGTTTGTCATGAAACTCGATATTAATTTGGTGAATTCCAAAGAAAAGGAATCGTCATAAAGGGGACATGACTTTAGTTTTGATCGTTTGACGTAACCGAGAGCATACATTTGTTAAAAATAAATAAATAAATAAAACATTAAAAAGCGTTTGACAAAAATACTTGACAAGTATTGAGCAAAAACTATCAAGACACAATAGGTTGAAAAAACCGTCATTGATGAACGAATGTAGCCTACATTGTATATTTGGATAAACACATCCCGTACGGGTAGACGGCTAATTTATAATTATATTTTTTGAAATAATAATCTTAGGAAAATATTTTGAGAGCAGATTTCTCAAAACAGCAACAGATGGCGGGAGATTTATCAGTTCTGTGTTGGCTGAACTGGCAAACGCCAGATTGACTGGTCTTATCAGCTGTTCCAGACGTTTTAACCCAAGAGAAAAGAAATCCAAAGGAAAGCGTTTCAGCACGTTTTAAATTGATTTGGTTCAACATAGTTCATGGTAAAACCTTTCTCCTAATAATTCTATGCCATTTTTTTCCAATGTTAAATTAACTATTGAATAGAAAAATGTAGGATTGCATTATTGATGAAAATCAATCAGCATTATGACTTGTTGCTGATAAAAAATAAAAGTATCTTTTAAAAGAAAGGTACACATTTTAGTTGCAAATAGGTAAGTTTTTATTTTACAGTATATTAGAAATGGCATAATGCTTTTTAACAGGTTAACTTGGATAATTTTGGGGAATGTGATACAAATGACCAACAGGTTTATTAAACCTGCATGAATGGTTAATGGCAATAATACATTTAAAACGTTTTAAAACTTTTACCTAAAATATAAACATATAGAGGAGTATTTGGTCAATTCAACTTTTCATTAAGGTAATAAAGAGAGTACCAAATAGACTTATGGAAAATTTATTAATGATTGTCTATGAGTACACATTTATATTTGTACCTTAATTGTGAAAATTATGTACTAAACTTATCGTTATTATTCATTGTGGGCATAATAATCCCAAGTAAGTTAATTACACAAATATTCATGTTTTATCAACATAATTAATGTAAAAAAGCTCTTCACAAATTCCACTGTTGAACGATATTGTGAAAAATTTAAAGATGCAAAAATCAGTAAAAACTTTATTTTAAATATAAAAAAATGTTCTGCGAATATTGGATTGAGGTATTCACATTGTACTCATACTCAAGTATCACATTCAAGCATACTCTCTAGCATACTCACATTCAATCATACTCAAGTAATGATTGTCAAAACCATCGGTGTAAAGTCTATTTAAACGTTGCACGACAAAGGTCTCGCAGCTAATGAGGTTTACCTATGTTCAAGTCAAGGCTGGCTATCGGTTGTTGACAATCGAGACCTTAACTGTCTACTACACGCCGTGAAACCTTTACTTTACCGCTCTAACAAGGAAAGTGCCGATAAAGGTCCTGTAGAGTCCATGCCTACGTTTTCTATAGAGACATCAGCATTGTAAGCGGATAGCCCCAGCTGTAGTGGCAGTATCTGTCGATAGAGCGGCAGTAAAATAGGTGATTTACCACAGTCACTTCACCACCGGCGATAGCGATCTTGTGTATGCAACGAGTACAGCAATTGCGCACAGTGCGGAATCAATTGAGGCGCGGAATTATGGCTGGGGACACGTGTTACTACTGATTGGACATGCGTTCATGTTAGAACTGGATAATAAACATGAAAAAAGTATTAATAAACTAGTGTTGGTACCCGTTGTTCAAAATTTTAGTTTAATTTAAATTTTAACCATCATACTGCGTTTAATTAGTTTTGTCAAACTTGAAACCGAAAACACGCCTCCATATTTCCTTGTTTCGGACGGTGTTTTTAAATTTTTTAATTAATTTTTTATGGTAAATTATATGTTTTCTCGTAGATTAAAGTTAGATCTAGGTTCTTCATACCTGATATATTAATAAAAATAAATTGTATTAGTAGACAAAATCTTAAAAGTAAGGAAAATTGAGTCCTTGCGACGTCACTGAACATATTATTTTCAATTTTTCCCTAACTTGTAAGGTACGAAGGACCTATTATAACTATTTTAAATGATTACCAAGTTTAAAGAAAATTGGTTAAAATGGCGTCCGAAACAGGGAAATAAAATACCTGGGCTTCGAACAAAATGCTTCAAATTAGATCTTAGTTGTAAAATACACTATAACTGCAATGTTTTCAACAAACTGTTTTGGCACTAATAAAAATTAATATCAACACTTTCTCAAACAACATATGGTCAAACTGGTTGCAACAAATCGTCTACAACAGCGCAGGCGTAATCAACAACGCAGGCCATTAACGAGCCTACTGATCTGTACGCAAGCGATGGGAAGATAAGACTGGTGGAGGATAAGATCAGGTTCACAGTCCCAGATCTTCCTCATTACCGGCGTTCGGGGGCGGAGGAACATGAATCAGAGCGCGGACCTCCCAGACTGCAATGACCCGAGCAGACTACCGAGACCGACGCATCGCTACAGCTGTAGATGAAACATTGGTGGTGGGTGTTGGGGGGGGGGGGGGGCGTCAGTATACATTGCTGTAAGGGTTTTGATCCGGAAACTATAAGACCACTATTTTAAAGAAAGTTAACTAGCAGCTAACATTGAGTTTTCATTCTGTTAACAGGGTGCTTTTTCGATTTTTTTATCCTTAATTTTTTAATATTGCAATATTTCAAATACGAACTCCCCGTTGTAACCAAATTGGAAGATTGTATTGTGAAATTTATCGGTATACAAAAAATAATTTAAATCTGCAGAATATTTATCTTATTAAAAATGTTTTAAGGTACAGGCAATGGAATTTCCTCTCGTGTTATCCTTAAGGGACTAAAAACTAGGTTAAATTGAAGCTAGCGCCTCAAATTTTATGTTTAGAAAGGAATGACAGGAGATAACAAGTTCTTAAAATTGTTTTTACAGTAGGGTAAAAAAATACATAATTATTGGGAGTTCATATTTAAAACTTAAAGCCATTAATTCAATTGACCTTTTTAATTTAACTAATACTTTTAGAATACAAAGTTAGTATTTCTGTACGAAACACCCTGTATAACTATCCCATCTAATAATGTAGTTTATAACTTGGAGAAAGATTTTAGAAGTAAGAAGGGGATAGGAGTGTAAATTATTTTTTGTGAGTTGACAGATTCTCTTATCAAGGTAAAAAACAGTTGCATTATTAAGACAGGAGTGTCTCAAATATTACATCAGGTAAAAAAGTGAAGACCGATATTTTGATTTGAAATAGAAAAACACTCATGATTAAATACGTCAAAACGATGTTACACAACGTTTCGACGCTGAAATCAGGACGTTGAAGTAAACGTAGGTAACATATCAAGAAAATTAATTTGATGAAATCAAAATAAACGCATTCTGTAGAGAAATAATTACTGTTAGGTAATCCCTGTCATCCATCCTTTAGGTAACAATAGAGACAGTGTTGCATTGAGTCGTGTATTATGGTGTTCAGTTTTTAATTCCCCGCCAAGATATCAAGCTCGTCCCCCCGGGTCGGCTTGTTACTCGCTGCCACCTTGGACTCTGGGACGAGGTCCTCGCTGCCCAGCATCGCTGCAGGCTGAGGCCGCTTTGTCAGGGAGAGTTAATCTATAACACAATAGAAAGCTAGAGAACGAAACGTGGGAAGGTAGTGCCTACTTGAGATAAAGGCTGAGAACAATGGTAATAGACAAATCAAAATAGTTTTGTGTCGGAAGTAATTCCGGAGGAGCTGAATTTTTCACAGTTGACAGATTATGATAAGGTGTGAATTTTCCAGAAAGACCTGGAGAATCCTCCTTAAGCTTTTATTCAACTTATACGGTTTTATAAATTTCAAACAAAGGAGCTCTAGGAGAATGTTTTTACATAATGAAAAGAAGAATTTTTTTAGTTTGTGTCAATTTTGCCGCAAAACGATAAGGTTTTTGCTATAAGAGATGATGAAAATTTTGTAGAAAACTTTATTGGGAACAAAAATAAAAACAACGCCACTTCGCTTGCTTTTCTCGTTATGAAGCTGTAGTTGATTTTCTGGCTTACTGCAACTTTAACTTTAAAGGGGCGTAGAGCGGAAAACTCAAAGGGGGGTATTCCGGGTCTTTCAGGAAAATGCACGCTTTATCATAGTCTATTAACTGTGAAAAATTTTGCTTCTCCGGAATAATTTCCGACACAAACCTATTTTGTGCTTTGACTACTATTTTTTGGAAATGTTTTATTTTGTCGAATAGGATGTATTTTTGCATAAAATATACTATTAAAAACAAAAATAAACATGCATACATCAAAATACATTTAAAAATAAAAACCGTATTGGGGACAAGTAATTTTGAGATGCTAAGTTTAAACTTATACGAAAACAAATCTAATGATTGAAATGTCAGCTAAGACATCGAAGATTTGACTTTTATGAGTTAACTGATATACCGTCTCTCAATAGAACCATAAAGTCGCCCACCGCAGGGCAGGTCCATAAAACTGGGCTCTGGAAAGAATTGGATCAAAAGACCGTTTACTACGTGATGCACTATTGGACGATTGTCACTTAATAAAACTTACATTTGTTACTTTTACGAAAGTTTACATCCCTTATTGTAGAATTCTACAGTTTTCAGGTAGAGGAATATAATAATAAACTTTAACTTAAGAGTAGAAGATTTTCTGTAATTTAGGTCTAGCCATTGAAAGTCTTAATGCAACACCAGAATATGGTCTAGCCATATACAAATAGTTAAAATACATACATATTTTTTTATTTATTATTAATTAAACATGCTATGAGTTATTTTAAATTTATATATTATTTTGATCAACCTCACACAAGTATTATATCTTTTTTCCTATGGTTGAATTTGTCTCGGAAACTTTTACGCCAAGAGAAATCCAGTTTTGAAAAAAAATACATTACTAGGCCTATCCTTCTCTTTTCTTATTTGGTAAGTTTAAAAACTATTAAGGTTGCTGAAGCAAAATTGTTAGCTCTATTGCAACACGATCTGCATAAGACAATCTACAATCCCATTTTAGACTTATCTCTGTCGTGTGTCCGCTTTGAAGTTCAAAACAACTTATCAGCAGCGTTCCATGTGTAGGCGATTCTTATCTGAATTAATGAGCACAGAAGTTGTGCAAAATGTCTTTGATGTTTGTAATCAAGGGAGAGAGACTATCGGTGTTCGTGGTTTATTTATGAGCTGATCTATTTAAGTAATTTTTAAGGTACACTTCCCGATTATAATATACCTTTTTTTAAGACAAATTACATGTTTTAAATAATATTGTAAGAGTCGGAGTCGCCAAAACATTTATTTTCCTCTTGAAAAACAAAGGAATAGCGTGTTCAGCCTACAAGTATGTTCCAATTTAATTTATTATAAACAAATTTTTAGATTAGGGGTCTTTTTTAGAAGAGGGCCTCACTTTTAAAATCTTCTGAAACGGTAATCGATTTCAGTGGATACGTTTTGGTGGATAATTTATTTATAAATAGAGAGAGAACATGTAAAGTGTGACCACCGAATTTTCCATTCAACGTTTTAACAAAGTATACTTAATATCAACCGTTACCAAATCGCACATTCAATAACCCAATTAGTCGGTTGACCAAAACACTGCTTTGGATAAGTTAGGTTAGGTCACATTTTAGAGTAGTTCGGTAGTAGAGTAGTTAGTAGACAGCATAATGTTGACATAAAATAAAACTGACCAAGTTCTCGAAAGTTGATGCCAAAAAATCCAATGCAGGGCTGGCCTGAACAGCATTGATGCAGGTAACGCGGTGACTTAAGATAAGGGATAATAAGATAAAACCCGTCAACCGAATCTGATATTTCATATGGACATAATGTGGATGTTTTCCATTTATCCTATGGCTTCCTCTTGGCTATTATTCCATTTGTAAACAATTAATTCGTGTATGAAAATTTTTAATTGTAGGCCCTAGAATATAAAAGAACCCTAGAATAGTTCACAAAGTGATAAATAATTCATGGTAATAAGGTGTTCGAAGTTCAAACTAAATAATTATAGATCTACTTGCAGGGTCACCTCTGTGGGCACAGAGCAAAGAAAGCGAGGGTGTATTAAATATTTATATTTTCCTCCGAGTCTTGCAAATTAGCGTTTTGCATAAACCAAGACTGGCTCATTCTTAGAAACCAAACTTCTTTGAAGCCGCCGCGGGCCGAGAAATTATTCACCAGACAGGGAATGGAACGCACCGTAAAAACTCCCTTGTTCACCTTTTACATAATCGAGGAAATTTTGAATGCAACAAGATTAGTCTTTTATAGGAGTTAAGGTTGACATTATTAAAATAGAATATGCATGAAATATTATTAGACAACATGTTTTATTTGTTTGATGTGATACTGATGTAAATCGATTATTGTAGTGTAACAAATGTATTGTGATGTAGACTTGCTTATTTTGTATTTTTCTATGTAACTCATCAAATTTAAAAAAGTTAAATAATTTTTAAAGGATATTGAAAATTAAATAGAGTATTAGTTGCTCGTAATACAAAAATTTGTTTGGATATTGATAAAATTATCACCCGACCAATCCAGTATGGTGATTATCAGTCATCACCAAAAACTTTACTTACTCACAGTTGTACATTGACAGATGTTTAAAACGTTTAACCCGATCCCAATGTTATTGTAATAGAAAATACAGTTTCTACGATTAATAGCACTTTCATTTTAAGGTCTATTTTCAAAAATTTTTGGCGAAAGCAACTAAAGACCAAGCTCTATCTAACGAAACAAAAAACTTGAAAATCGATTGAGAATTGTAGAGAGAGTTATAATAAAACCCCTTTGTGTATTAAATGAGTATATAGATACAACTAATAGTATAAAGTGATTGTTATATCAACACAGTAAGTTCACAATTTATCTATTTGGTCTATAGGCCCTAATCGTGTAACTTTATATAATTAGAAAGTAAGATTCTTTACAAGACATTAGTAAAGTTCCTTATGATACATAAAAGTTTAAGTTTTTGACAGTAAAACCCTTTATCTTTAATTTATTATTTAAATGAAAGAAAATTGGTTAGGAAATTCAAATAAATTTCAATAAAAATGTTGCATTATATATATTTTTATACTGTATCTAAAATATTGAATCTTGTTGTTACAAAGTCTGATAGTGTAAATGAGTTTCAGAGTCATTGAAAATGTTACATTTAAATACGGTATTTTATGTCATTTTGATGAAAATTGGTATAGAGGTGTAGGGGAGCGTTCATCAAGTTAAGTCCAAAAACCAGCATGATTCGACCAGAATGGGAACGGGGTTTTATGGGTTTCCAAAATTGTCAAAAGTAGGTTTTTGACATTTTTTGACCTCAATTTTAAAAATTCAACAATTTTAACTTAACTATTTGAAAAAAATCAACGAAATAGTATTTTGAATTTTTAACTTAGCTTCGTTTTTTATCCAAAAATTCGTTTTGCATCTTATTGGTATGGGAAACTTGATAAAATTTGGGCTGTACATCCACTAAATAGAGTGTACCTTATAATTTCTTACAACACTCATATGGCAGCAAACCTACATAATCACTCCCATGGGTTTTATGGGGGAAATAGTAAATACCAGGATTTAATAAAATTTACCATGTACCTGCACTAGGAAGGAATTATTGTCTATTTGCTTAAAACACCATCATAGCAGCAAACCTCCAGTAATTCGTCTAAAACGGATGAGCTTCTTGGTTAAGATAATTTTACAAATTTAAAATTCAATACACCAAAATAATAATTAAATTTTTATTTGGATTAAGGTTTCAACAGTATTTCTGTTGAAAGGCCTAGTCCAAATAAAAATTTATTATATTGGTGTATTGAATTTTGAATTTAGAATATTAACTCATTCCCATAGTGTATATGGGGAAAATAAAAAATAAGAAATTTTATTGGAAATTGTCTGAGTGTGCAGGTCTGCTGAGACGTTGGTATTTTATACATATTAACAGAGTCTTCAAAACTAATTATGCATTTTTATAAACCAGGAAAAGGATTTATAAACAGAAAAAATAGTGTCATTACAAAGAGGTCTTTATTTCAATTTTTTACGAGTTTTTATAAATTAATGTTATATGTTTTTAAAATCCCTACAGTCAAGTTCTGACCAAACGTTTTCAAGTGTATATTTTGCTTTAAAGCCGCCTTTAGTTTTTTACTCTTATGAGCTTTGTTCACAGTATGAATATGCTCCATGCTTCGTCTTTCTATTGGGTTATGTTTAAATTTCATTTTTAACTCCCCCATTGCCATTCATGCAAATCAAGGCAGAGGCATAAGAAGAACATTAGAGACTCCACTCAATAAACTTGGGAAAATCTGCTCAACACTTAACCATACAATTTATGTCTACCATGTGACCAGTAAAGTACACAAATAACATGCCGATCAAATTTGGAATATTTTTTATAAAGCTAATAGTTATTTTCACTCGAGCAAGTCCGTTTTATTGTATTTATTAAAATGTGTAGCCTTATATTTCTTTTTGAATAACTCGAATTGTATTTGAGTAGGTAACTGTTCACCTATTTATGAGTAGCTATTATTTATGGAAGCCCCCTGCCCTGTTCCCTCTGCCGCCGGCATTCATAAGATGACCCGAGTTATGAATATGACCTGCCTTTGTCATGACCATTGTTGTATTGCCCGAGAAGATTTATTTTGCATAATCGTTCCACTGCCGTCTTCGTATAAAAGGAATACGTCTTGTATAAGCGAGATCAGTCTTTTTCTTTATTTTCTTTTTTTAGTGTATCATTCTTCTTAACAATTAATAATTATTATTATTATCAACAAGTAATGAAATAGGATTAGTTAATGTATTTTTCTCTTTATTAATAGGACGGGGCATATGCTGACTCTAAATACGAAAAAGCTAGATAAAGCTATATAAAATGAAATCCATCCGATGGTGGAAAATAAATAGCTCCTAGAGTAAAAAAGTGATTATGAATGTGATATTTGTGTGGCCAAAAGTATAATTAATGTATGTATAATTCATTTTAGTTTTGAATGTAATTTGAAACATTCTTTATATTCTTACAAATGCTTTTAAAATTCAAAAATAAAGTTTTAGTAATGTAACATTTTGAATTGTAGTCCCAGTTGCTAAAATGAAAACTGAGCCTTTGGCAGTCTTTTACAAAATATTTATAAGAGTTTATGATGCGTACCAAATCAAACATTCATGGACCCCTATCTCACTCCGCATTCCAGAAATAGTAATTATATTTTTTCTGGACATTACACTTAAAAATCTTATTCTTCTTAACTTTTATCATAATTATTACTAGTTTTATTACTTTTAATAAAATTTTACGAAATTCAATTTTCATATGAAATGTCAAGAATTTTTAAAAACTATCTAATCACGACTGAATAGAGATATAACTGGCAGGATTGCATAGGTATTTTTTGCATTTTGCATGCATAATAAGCCCTTAATTGTTTCACTGAATACCAAACACCCTGTACAGTAAACAAGCGCTTGATACGTTATTAATTTTTTAAAATAATAATAATAATAACATTAATTAAAAACTATGTTTAGAAATACAATTTTAAAATGAAACACTTTCACCCCAAGTAACTTAATATCAAATCCATCTTCTGTTACCAAAATAGGTTGACAAGGTCACATACAAATTACACCGTAAGGAGAGGAGTCCTGAGATACGTGGAGGGGGTGGGGGTGGGGGAGGGGGAGGGATATGAATGAAGTGAACAGCTGAGACCTCTCAGGGGCCAGTGACAGCTGCTTTGTGCCTGTTGCACTACACTGAAATAGTCACGTCTTTCTCAGCCCTTCCTGTGCCCTGTACACTGGCGTTCTTAGGCCTCTTCGATGTAGCGTTTATTCATTGAAAAAATAAAAAAAACTTTACAACATGACATAATTAGCTGTAGAGTGGCTTCTGTTGGTTTTTAATGTAAAGGACAGTTCTTTTTTATTTTGGGTGTATCTACACCCCAGTGGCATTTTTTAACGTTTTGACGGGGAGCGGTCCAAACCCCAGTCTTGTTACTATCTTACATCGACCAGTTGTTTGAAAGCATAATTAATTAATAGCCTAATGACAAATGGTAACTGGGTCCAGAATCGGACCTTTAAAGGTTTGTAGCTTTAAACCTTTCTCAGGCTCGAACCGGAAACCTTTGGATTCAAAGGCGAAACACTATAACCACTCTCAGCTACCCATCCAGTTCTTCAAATAGATATAAAATTATAAACCACTAATGGGTACATAATATTATAAAGATTTTATGAAATGAATGAGTGAAACCCACTCTTTCTCCGTTAAAGCTGAGTGGTTTAATGAATCGAGTAGTTTATTTTAAAATAATTACACTGAAAATTCATTATTGTTCTCATTCTTATATTGTATGTTGGCTAGTAAAAACCATTTTCAATGAAAAAATCAAAACTTTTGATTTTAATATTTTAGAATTTATCAAACTTGAGTGCATTTAAATAGTTCTCAAATTAAATAGATAAATACAAATTTGCATAAATGAGTGGTGTGTATTCCAAGGTGAGTATGACTGAAGGGTAAGTGGATCAAATGATTTATAGTTTTGTTACTGACAAATATCAGTTGATTCGTTTGTTAACAGGAGCATAAATTAAGCACAACGATCAAAGACAGCTGGGTCCAGTTTCGAACTATTAGAAACTAACTATTTTTTTTTTCTCAGAACCCAACCAGTTACCTTTGGATTCAAATGCGAGCTCTATAACTCAGCTATACCTTTCCAGTGACATACATAAATAATACAGTACAATACAGCAAATTAAATCAACCAATCAATCATATCTATACGTATTTAACACGGCAGTTTTTGTGTTGTGAACTCCTCCTATGATTTAAAACCGAGTTTCAAGTTTTTGGTGTCGTTAGATAGGGCTTGGTCTGTATTTGTTTCCGCCAAAAACTGATGCGAATCGGACTGAAAATAAAGGCGCTATCCACCATTGAGTATCTCAAAATACCCATTAAAATAACATTGCGACCGAATAAAGCATTTTAAACATCTGTTGATAATCAGCTGTAAATTTGTATAGCTATTTGTGATTACAGATATTCACATTATTGGATTGGTCGGATGTCATTGATTTAGATCCAAAGGAACATTTTACTGTATTAAAATAAATTGCTCGATTTCAAGCAACACGTGCACTAGTATCTTTATTAATTTTATACATTTTAGTACATAAATAGTGTGACTTCTTTCTAATGATAATGGTAATCATAAAACAGCTTCTTTATTAACTTTGTTGGTGATGTTGACTTTGATCGTTATAATTTTTGTTGTTTTGCTGGTCAATCTCGTTGTTTCTACCTTATTTATGCTGAATAATTAATTACACGATACTTTCATAGTTTCTTTGAAATACCAACGCACTCCATCGTAAGTATGACTGAAGTGTGAGTGTGATGAGTGCTGGTGATGGATAAGATGACGTGTAGCTTTGTTACTGACAAATAACACCTGGTTGATTCGACAGGATCACTAATTAATAGCATTATGACCAAAGGAAGCTGCGTCCAGTAACGATTCCAGATCTTGAAACCAGAACATTGTTTTGAATAGAGATTATAATCGTTCTCTACAGTTACTTGAAACTAAGCTTTGCCTGTAGTGAAGAATGCTAATTGTATTCCCAGATAGTTAACCAGGAGCTGGAAGGAACAACAAGTAGCCACCAGTTAACGCCACTTACACGGTCGACAATGTGGGACAATAGCTCGACCAGCTTCACCACGTGTGTGGCCACACTGGTCGGTCGCCGTGGGTATAATTAGCTCCTTAATTAACCACAAGGGACAACATTAGCTGCGAGTCCTCCGTTATTCTTCCCCCTTTTACACACTATTTAAACTCCCCCGCTTCCTGTAAGCGCCGTGGTCCGGCTGCAAGACTTATGGTCTGTTAAGTGACGGCCATCTCCTGATTTGCTCTAGCATTGGTATTGTTCAAATGGACGGTGAGAAATTAGAGAATTATAGTATATTACCTGTGTGATAGTGATTAATGTTTGAAAGTGGTTTAATTTTATTTGAATCACTATAAATTAGGGAAATGTGTAAGCTGTGTAAGTAGGTTGTGGAGAAAAAGAGTACAACAAAGTCTTTTTGAGCTTTGAGCTGAATTCATTTTAACTCTAACCTACCAGGTTTCACTCTTTTCCTCATACCATGTACATTATTGTTGACTCTAGTTACATTAATAAAACTAGTTTGTGATTTTGGAAAGCTAAAAGCTAAAGTCAATAATTAACTTTAGATTGATATTTTTATTTTTGATTATTTTTTAGTTATTTAAGTTTATCTTTAGATTTGTAATATTGAGGAATACTACGTATGTTAACCCAAAAGTCTCAACGTAAATAAAAACTTAATAAGTGCAGGTCTTGGATAGCTGAAAAGCCATGAATCATATTTGAAAACAAGAATGTTCTCTCAATAGTTAAAAATTAAATTACTGAACAGTAATTTTGTAATTTGATTATTTTAGTTAACTCACACTTTCAGTTACTATGGGCCAATAGGCCTGAGCGGTGAACTAACACAGTAAGGTACGGTTACGGCAATAAGGAACATAGTCTATCTACAGGTTTGTTCATGTTAAGTAGACTTCTAGGATTGTGGGGACCCCTGACTTCTAAGGCCATAGAGCACTACCTCTGAGCTGCCGTTCCCATAATTGTACGCTTGGGGGCCGTCCATAAATTACGTCATCGCTTTTTGGAAATTTTTGGACCCCCTCCCTAAAATTATCCTACCATCATAATTTGTCTGACCCCCCCCCCCTTTAAAAAAATTACGTCATTTTTAACAAACCTCCGTTTTAAGTAAAAGTAATGCTTTTTAAACGCTACGTGACAAACTAAAAAAAAATACCAATCAAATCTGAATTTACCTTCACAAATGAAACCAAAATGCCTTTTTTCAATTTAAAAATAAACAATAAAACAACGCCTTAAAATAGTCTAATTTATTTCATGGCTAGTTATTTTATCATAGTTGAGTTTGTTAGAATTCGTCATTGTTTTACTGTTAAAATTTGATATAAAACATCATATTTAAAATTACTTCATATCAAAGCCAACCTCCCCCCCTTGCACATCACCTTACCGTCATTTTCAATCTGGACCCTCCCCCCCCTATTTTCAGATGACGTAATTTATGGACGACCCCTTGCTTAGTTAACCTTTGAATTATCATATTACCTAACATACGTAGAAATAAATAGAGTTATATTCACAACCTAAGTCAACAATCCTTGCAAAACAAACTTATACTTATCGCCTAACCAATCCGTGACAGTTCTCCCAGCGTTGTACCGCTGCTGTACAATCTGTAGCCGTAGTTCCTCTTGAGAGGATCAGGACCCATAAAATTACCGAGTAATTGGCCCCACCACCCACGTGGGGCACGACCGGTGAATGTTCGCGATTAATTAGGCCTCCAACCACCAGGCCGCGCTAGTGTGCAGCGTCTATGGTAATGCCGACTAATGTCGTGCTGCTACCAGCCACAATGGCCGCCGACTACAATGGGCACATGCAAAGTGGACGGTGTTGTTAATAATTAACCTCGGTTTGGCGATAAATTGAGTTGAACTCTCTGCGCATTGCTGCAACGTACATGCTGAATAGAGGAAGATTTGTGGTGTGAATTGAATGATGAATTCCGAAGTTTTGAAGTTTGAGAAAAAAATGGAAAATACGTCAAATCAAATACAAATTTTGATTTCATATTGTCTTTTTATCGATGCTCTTCTTCAGGTTTAACAGGAAGTTTTCTGCAGGCCAACGCAGGTCGTCTTCATTTTTGACTCAGGTGTGACTTTTTTCTGCCTTTTTCATGCAGGCTCTTAAGTTTGGTTGGAGAAGATGAAGATTTCTTTTTGAAGGAGTAGTTCTGTGTGAGTTGAAAAATAAGGTCGTCGTTGTGTTATAAAAAAATAAATGGTAATAAATATATTTGATTAAATTTAATATATGTATCAAGAATCGTCACCAAAATGTGGGTTAAGAAAGCAGTTATGATTTTACAGTTCAGAAAAGTTTTTGAACCTCTTTCATGAGGGAAGACTACAATCTAGTTTTTGAACCCACGTTGTAGATTTCCTAGAGACAACCCAACATAGAAAACTGTGTTGTACAAATATTGTGCACCAATGAAGAATAGCAGCTTATTCCTTTTGGTTTGAATGGAAGGGTGGTTAGCTGAATGTCTACAAAGCATCACGCATTCGATCTTGAGCAAAGTAAGTAGGTCTTGAAAGTTCAAAACTTTACCCAGCTGCATTTGTTCATTGGGCTATTAAATAATCCTTTCGAATACATAATCCTTTTAATTAACAAAGATAAACCTCATTAATTCATTACAGGTCAATGGATTAATTCTTAATATTCACACTTGCCTTAAATTAGGCACCTAAGTTAGTGTCTTAAATAAGGTGTCTAGGAATGGTTGCTTGGATCCGCTCTAATGCAGATCATATCATCAAACAGGATTTTATATTTAAAATAAAGAAACTCATTCTTTGGTATGAATAAATCAAGACCAAACATAGAAGAGAATATTAGTTATAGGTGAAGTTTCCCCTCGTCCTTTGCCGCCAGGTCACTCCGGCTTTTCGTTTAATCGGAAAGCTAGGTTTACATATTCATTCACTGTAACTTACCTCAAAAATTCAGAGTTGGAAGCAGTAATGAAATGAGAAATCAAGTACTTTTGACATACGATCTTCGTGTTTTGCATGGAAATTATCTATAAAATTGAGATGTACGATTCTTGTGTTTTTGCTAATTACCGTTTTTACAACTAATGTAAAAGTAGCCAAAAATAATAATTTTTATAGCATCTAAAACAAAAGTGTAAAACTTAAAGTGACCATAAATTCGCCAAAAAACTTTGATTAAATGTTTATTTTTTTAATATTCTAAATTTAAAAATATATACTATTTACTATTTTACTCCGTTTCTGCCTGGTCACATTAAGGTTGGGTCAACATTACGCAGTTTGTAGCTTTCCAAACTGATAGGTCGATCTATAAATATATAAAAGAGTAAGTTGAATGGGAAGCCAGCAAACCGTTCTTTAGTTCCAGAGCCTTTTACAATAAAACTTTAGATTTGTCTACCCTTGTTTACTCTTTTATATAATGTCAAATTTAAACGGCTAAAAATTCAACAGGCTATAAACTTATGTAATATTGATTTCTTCCCAACTTTAAAGTTTTCTAATTATATTATTTTTAAAGTTTGGGCGAGATTTTAAGGAAGTGTCTACTGTCACTGCAATGTTTATTCACACAGCATTATGTGTTTATCCTAACAATTAAATTTAGTATCGATATTTGTTGGCAACCAGACTAAAACACTATAGTAAGTCAGTGCTCTCAATGTGTAACTAATTGTTTTGTAAACTCTCGTTCTTGTCTATAACAAGTATTACAATAGTTAAATATTTTATTATTATAATGATCAATTTCAATTCTTATAGATATTATTTTGCAAAGGGACTGGTTTTAATTTCATCAACTGGACTTGGAATCAATTTGAAAAAATGAATAAAGGTTTTATTGTTGAAGTAATAAAAAATCTAACCATCAAAGTAATCAATGGTTACTTTCGATTGAACGCTTAAATCCATACACACTTAAATTCATTTTAACTGGATAGTCAAAATCTAAGGATATAATTTCCTAAATGTATGATAAATGCTTCGATTACATTTCATATAATTATCACTTTTAAGTTAATTGTAACTATTTTTAGCTAAAAATAAATTTCAATTTACTTTAAACGTTTAAAAATTATGCTGGTTGGTCACTGATCACATTGATTCTTATAAATACATATATTTTAATCACAAATATGAAAATGTTTAAGTCACAAAACACACATTTTAAAGTTTGTACTCATTTTTCTACCGGTTTTATACATTAAAAATTTAAGAGGACGCGCAATTCGATAAAAGGATTCGATTAATCTAGAACATTTTCATGGCTGGTTGTCCTGTGAAGACGTTAAAATTTTTAAAGTCCAGTCTCTGGTTGCCGAACTCCTTCTTCCGCTCCTCCGCTTGAGTGGGCCACCACTCGCCCCGCGGGACCTTGTTGGGGTCTCGGGGAGGGGGCTCCAGGGGGTCGAAGGGGTTGTAAAATTTCTCAGGTTCATCGGGATCACTGTCGGGCCGCAGATCAGGATATTTTTCCAAATATTTCAAATCCCTTTCCGATCCATATTCTATAAACAAATATAAGGCGCAAAGCATCCTCACCGGTATCTGGTATTCTGCAACATGAAATTGCATATCAGAACTCATTAGTTACATTCTTAATTTTTTTATTTTATAATTATATTTTTAGAATAGATATAGATTTATTGGGACGTATACTTCCATTCGGTCAGGCCAAAACTTAATTTGATTCTTGGATGAAATCTATATCGGTGAGCATGATGATTTCATTCTTGATTCTTGAACTGTGCTTTAGTTTCATAAAAAAGAGTTCAAGCAATAGTATACAGAAAATTTCCAATGATCAATATTTGTTTAGGAGGAATTGTAATTATGTCACTGTTGTAAGGTAAACAGGTAATTAAATCAAATAAAATAATAAAAATAAGGTAAGGTAAAGGAATTACCCATTTATGTACACATTTTGGTGTAATTAATGTACACATTTTGGTTTTTGGTGTAAGAAAAAACTTGTATCCTCTAACAACTGCATGAATATAACTGAATGAAAAAGACATCAGATAAGGCCCATCTGATAATATTTTGTTGACAAACTAAGTTTAGTCACTTAGAGTAAGGCAAGTTTATAGTCCTACAATTATTCATAAATGTGAAAATGTAGTAAGCATTGTTTATTCATGACAAACAACGAACACTATTTAACTGTTTGACTTTAAAATGATAATACTGAAATTTCTTATAATATTTTTGGTTTGATATAAATTGATGCCATAAAGAGTAGTCTAAAATAAAATCATCAAAATGGAAGAAAATAAGACGAACCAGTTATAAAGGCAGTTCCAATAGTTGTTTTTAGTCAGAGATATCCATGAGGTTAGTTATTTCGTGATCTCTCTCTAGATATTCGTTTTCTATTCCAAATTTAAGAAATTTTGTTCCAGCAACGTTTTGATCCCAGGATGGAAAATTGTCTGAAACAGAGATTAATCTTTGACAATTGGAGCTGGAAATCTTTCTTGTGTACTTTTCTAATATTTTTTAGCTTGATAGTGGACTCGGTTATTACTTAAATTTTCAGTTAAGTCGTTTGACAGTTTCAGTTCGTTTACCTGCTATATTAAGGTGGACATGAATTTTAACGTTGTTTAAACTAAAATTAGGAAAAATATAATTTGATTTGATTTGATTTGAAACCTAAGATAACCTAGTCACTAAACCGTCTGTGTTTGAAAATCTATAACTTTTTCATGTGGTAGATATTTTTAATAAGAAAACAACGTAAGAGGAAAATACACACCTAGTGCATACAACTTTAACATATGCATACGTATAACTTTAGGGCTTAATCGTCACAATATATATTTTCATACAATATACAATATAAGATACATGTATCTTACATTGCAGTTGTTATGTATTGTAACAAATCTATAACAATTTTTTACAACTCACCGACAATTAATATTTAGTAATTCATTTTCCAAAATAAACCATAAAAATATATTTCATATAAAACAATTGCTGTAGGATACTTCTTGGTATTTTGTATTACTCAAACTGCACTTTACTTAGGGTGTCCCATAACTAAAATGCCAAACTCAAAGAAAATATTTTCGTAAGTAAAAATGAAGAGAAACTTTACCATAAATTTTTCCCACTATAGGTTTGTTTACCATATATCAGGGATGTTGTGTATTAAAAAAAAAAAAATATCTTCAAAAATCCGACAATGATACCTAATATGTTTGTTGACACAAAAATTAACATTTTCTCGACAAAAACCACTTAGAGTTTTGGTAACAAATAAAAAGAACAAAAATTATAGACAGAGCTTTTTATGAAAAAATTGTATTTTGATCTTCTTTTTATTGTCAATTATAAACTAATTTCCCAGAATTTTTCATTTCTATATTTCTCAGTGTGCAGTAAGAGGCACTTCTATATTCCATCTAACTTTTAAAAAGCTTTATTACCTATTTACTCATGAATTTGGCTAACTTCATAAATTCACAAATTAATTTGAACAACTTTACATGATTATATGGAAGATCTTCGATCTTCAAAGTGAATTTATTGATCAATTTTTAGACGAAACAATATGAAAAATTGCAACAGTTTACACTCTTACCGAATTGGACGTTTTTTACACATGTTACTTTCATAAATAATGCTCCTTTTAAAAAAAAGCTATGGTATTAAAAAAATTAAATATACCTCCATATTTTCCAATGTACGCAACATCGTAGTAATCCTTATCCTTCAGCGCTGCGTGAGGTTCAGGTTTGTTATTCCATCCTCTTCCTTCGTAAAATGTGCCATCCCCTCCAATAAGGAAGCTACACAGTAAAATAACAATAAGAAAAAAATAAAATAAAATTATGATGACAAACTATATTTAAGGGAATAAGAAGTGTTTTTCTGTATGTTTGCTACATTTTATTTTTGGAATAAATTTTAGAACATGTTGCAAATGGAAGATTTATCAAACGGGGATCTTTGATTGCTAAATATATTTAGTTGATTTTTCCAATAATTAATATCAAAAGAAGAAAGCTAAGTAGTATTAAAATTGGCTGGGTTTAGTTTGAGTTTCATTTAATTGAATTTAAATACCACGCCATATTGATTAATTCTTTATATTTTAAATTTCTTTGTTTAGTATAAAATTAAGGTGAAAAATAATGTTGATATTAATTCAAATTCATTTTATTCATCAAGAAGTGCAACATTTTTGTTTTTCATTGTTTCTATCACTAGAAAAACAAGTAGTGATGAAAGATAAACATATCGTAATAAAATCTTTTTTAATAACATTTTGGTATTAAAATAATTAACAAAGTGCTTAGAAACAGGAATGTAATAAAGTGTTTAAATGGCTTTGATTTTAACTCTTAGTATGTATGAAGTTTTGAAAATCATTACTCACAAAAAATAGTAAAAAAATATAAAAAATCAGTGAAAACCCTTAAAAAACAGAATTTTACACAAGCTAGTTATATATTTACTGTATTTAACAATTATTTATAAAGGGGTTCGTTGTTATATCAAAAGTAAGCCTCAACAAATTTACAAATCTATAATATATACAGCCCCATGTGTAACTGACTGACTGACTCACTCACTTATATGGGATACGAATTTCTGACGTAACTATTTAAGCTACAGACTTGAAATTTGGCATACGTCTAGAATGAATGGTCAATGGTAAGTGTAAAATCTTAAACTTTCAAATTTGTAGTTTTAACCTACTAAAAAAATTCAAAATGGCGAATTTCTGAAATTGTGATTTTAGTTTTTTGGCTCTAGCGGCCAAACGCTTCGTCCTATCTAAAATCTGAGAACAATACTACGATAGGGAATTCAATTATCTACAATTTTGGTCCTGTGACTTTTTATCATATCTCACACCGTTAAGCCTCCAGAGCGTTTTTAATGAAATCCCGTTTTCGGTTTTTGGGCTCTAGTGACTAAACGGGTGGTCCTACAAAAAACGTTCACCGTTAATTTTGATAGATCTTTTTAATATCTACAATTTTGATCCCCACATATTTTGCCGTATCTCTTCCCGTTTACTCTCAAAATACATTTTTCACTTTTTCCCAATTTTGTGAACATAAGTAGTGGCGATTAGTGGGTTCTGGTCCAATATAGAAATCGTAATTTTAGTCCGGATGAGCTAGAAACTTGAAAATTGGTACACACCTAGTTTGTATGGCCAATACAAATAGAAAATCCCAAAACATTGAATTTTCTAATTTTAACCCCCTTAAAAAATTATTTTTTCATGGTAAAATCTACAGTATGTAAGGCTTTTCTAAATACACTGCAACTTTTGAACGAGAGGTCCTATCTCGAATCTGAGGAAAAATTCATGGTCAGGAATTAGACGCTCTACAAGTTTAGTCCTGAGAAATTTTTCCGTATCTCACTCCCTTCACCCTTAAAAAGAGGCGTACTTTCAAAATTTCCAAATTTTTTCACAAAAATCTCGTTATTTTAATATTTTTTATTTACTAAAATGGCACACGGATGCTTGAACTTTAGTACATATTATGGTCTCAACTAGATCTTACCACAGTGGTAGCCATTGACCAATCTTTATTATAATTAAGTCTAAAAAAATTGAAAAAAAAAACACAAAATTCTTAAAATTCTTTCGTGTTAATTGTTTGTAAATTACTTTATATTGCCAAATATACTGCAATATTGATATTTGTTTTGCCAGTATTATGTTCTATTTTAGACGCTCTACAAGTTCGGTCCTATGCAATTTTGCCGTATCTCACCCCCTTCACCTGTAAAGAGGGGCGTACTTTTACAATATCGAAATTCTTTCACCAAAATTACTCTATTTCAATATTTATCGTTTACTTTTATGACACATACATGCCTCAAATATTGTATACACTCTGAATATATCTAGTTCTTACTACAGAAGCAGCCAAAGACCGATTTCAATCAAAAAATAACTGTGAAAATACTAAATTATTAACCTGTTTTATGTATAGTTTTTGGTGATTTTGTTAAACCCGGTAAAGATACTGCCATACCGATATACTTTTTGTCAGCATCATATTTTTTTTAGACTCTCTATAAGCTCGGCCCTTAAGATTTTGTAGCATTTCACTCTCTTCACCAAAAAGGGGCGTATTTTCAAAAATTTTTCACAAAAATTGAGTCATTTTTATATTTTTTATTTACTGTTATGACAATTAGATGCCTGAAATTTAGCTACACACACACACACACATACCATGAGCATTATATATAAAATATAAAAGTAAAGTATCAATTTAAGCTTTAAATATCAAGAGAATATCTTAAATGCTTTAGACTTCCTGAACTATTAAACTAAGTCAGCGAAGATAATGATAGAGTTGGGGGTGGAGGCCTCAATTAGCCTGTTCAGTTCTTAAGACTTAGAACAATTAAGAATTCGGGGCAACCCCAAATGGGGGCATGGGGGCGTAGCCCCCATCGAGCCGTAGGCGAGTCCATAATATATACAGCCCCATGTGTAACTGACTGACTCACTGATGATCTTAAATTCCTGAAGCGACCGTTTAAGATAGAGACTTGAAATTTGGCATGGACATTCATTGAGATGTTTCAATTTAGGAAAAATCATAAAACTACAACTTTTTTACTTTTAAACTATAAAAAAGGTAATAAATATAGATTTGTCGGTAACGTAGTTCAGCCGTATCAGCGTATATCACCGCGTGGTATCGTAGATCACACTTCAGGTTTAGTTCTCGCTCGCGTTTAAATGATCTCTTTCAACTACACCCGTGTTTGATATACTCATTGTATCCTTCGATGGATAGACTCTAATATATATTGTAAACTACGGCGTTATTTTGTATTGAGAGCGGGTTATTTCACCAGGGACCCAGGGTTATACTAGATAATATATACAGTGATAATTCCCTAATTTGTAGCTTATGCAGCATATGCGCTATCTTGAATGTTTACCAAAGGTGAATTTTCTTCTCCTACTATGAATTAATTTCCCATGGCGGGTGAATAGTCGCTTAGTTCTCGCTTGTATTTAAATCATGTCTTTTAACTACACCTGCTTCCTTGCTGTTGGCAACGTTAGTATCCCTCATATATAACAAACCGTTATCCATTTGACTTCAAAATAGCAATGAGATTATGCTGCATTGAAAGCTCGTTTCCTTTATATATTACGCACATCATAAATATCGTATGTTTTAGGGAATTTTTAAATAACTGTTTAGCTGAACTAACATATTTAAATGTAGGTTCTCGTTTTGTTTCAATTTATTTTAGATTACTTATTCAAATTCACACGGGATTATTCTCCGCCGAACTTCGCATTGAATAGATTTTTTGTGAAGCTTGAGCCGTGATCTTAACGTAACATACTTCGATTACTTTGTACAATACTTAATAGACAGTTTATTATTATCTTTCTGTTTGATTTATATTCAGTGTCTTATATTTGAATTTTTCACACTTAAAATTTGTTTTTGAGAATGTTTAAATAAGTGTTGAACAAAAGTAATAGATTTAAATGTTAGGTTTTCGTTTAATTTCAATTTATTTTAGATTACTTATTCAAATTCACCCCATGAGAACCCCTCAGCCGAATTACGCATTCAATGAATTTTCTGTGTAGCTCGTGCCGTGATCTTAACGTTATGAATTTTGCTGTGAAGCTTGAGCTGTGATCTTAACGTAACATACTTCGATTACTTTGTACAATAATTAATAGACAGATATTTATTATCTTTTTGTTTGATTTGTATTCAGTGTCTTATATTAGATATTTTTTTCACACTTATAAATATGTTTTTGAGAATGTTTAAATAAAAATTGAACAAAAAGAACAGATTTAAATGTTAGGTTCTCGTTTCATTTTCACCTCATTCCAGATTACTAATTCAAATTCACCCCAAGTTAAGCTTTCGGCCGAATTTCGCATTCAATGAATTTACTGTGTTGCTCGTGCCGTGACCTTAACTTCTATTACTTTGTATGATAATTAATAGACAGGTAATTATTATCTTTCTGTTTTATTTATATTCAGTGTTTTACATTATATTTTAGTACACACTTAAAATATGTTTTTGAGATTTTTTAAATGAATATTGAACAAAACAAACAGGTCTTTATGAATAAATTATTATTTCACAGGTCTCGATTTTATATTCTTATAATTAGTTGTTTGTAATAGTAGGGGTTTTTTGCGGATCAACCCCGTTTTTATTCTTTCCTATTATTTTGTTTTCATGTTATTTAATTCTTGTTTTCGCTCATTGATTTGAATGTTATACGCTATTTCAGTGATTTAAACGTTTTTCTTCTATCTCCTGAAATTTACAAGTTTTTATTTGAGTTGGGTCAGGCATGGGATTATGCCAATTTTCCCATAATTGTATCTCTATTTAGTACCAGGTTAAACGAGCCTTGCTCGTTGGTTTTAATTGACTTTTGTTATAGTGTCATGGTAATCAAGCTATTAAATCTACACCAGACTCTTCACAGATAACAGCTGTTAAAAAACTGCTTAAAATTTATGTTCCTTTATTTTTGTTTACTTTTAGTTGTTATTTCGTTACCAAAATAGCAACCTATAAGACCAATGTTAAAAATAACGATTTTTAAACTTAAATTTAGACCAACTTCGATTTTTCCTGGGACTGAGGCTGTTTCTAAACTTATTTGTGGGCAAACACTCGTGCAAAGCTTAAGAAAAAACTAACAGCTACATTTCGAGATCGTGGAACACACATCCCTTCAGACATAGCTTGTATTATATTATAGGATAGGATAACAGAGAAATATTTGTTACCATAACTACTACGATTAAATATAATGATAGCAACAACAACAACAACTATAACTCTTTTAATTGAAATTTCTTTTCATCTAACACAACAACAATCGTCTAATCTAAAGTATATTTTTTTACCAGCATAACACCTAAAATATTTAAATAAATAATTATAAATTCACAGCTCAAAACTTTTAAACGAATTCTAATTACGAAGGGGTATTAAAACCGATTCATATGAGTTTTTTAAAAGCTTTGTTTACTATTGATTGTGAATTTTGTGTATTTGACGGTTTTGTTACTGTCTTGAGTGTGCAGTTCTTCCGTGGAACTAACGTATTTTAAACACGACTTTTTATTAATTTAAAAATTTAGGTCAACCCCTAGAAGAGGGGTCTAGCCTGTTCGGTACTTGAGACTTAGAGCAATTAACAAATTTGGGGCAACCCTCTTAGGGGGCTTGGGGGCGGAGCCCCCATCGAGCCGTAGGCGAGTCCATAATATATACGGCCCCATGTGTAACTGACTCACTCACTTATATGGGATACGAAGTTCTGACATACCTATTTAAGCTAGAGACTTGAAATTTGACATACGTCTAGCCTGAATGGTCAATGCTAAGGATAAAATCTTAAACTTGCAAATTTGTAGTTTTAACCTACTAAAAAAAAATTCAAAATGGCGGACTTCCGAAATTGTAATTTTAGTTTTTTGGCTCTAGCGGCCAAACGCTTCGTCCTATCTAAAATTTGAGAACAATACTACGATAGGGAATTTGATTATCTACAACTTTGGTCCTGTGACTTTTTATCACATCTCGCACCGTTAAGCCTCCAGAGCGTTTTTAATGAAACCCCGTTTTTGGTTTTTGGGCTCTAGTGGCTAAACGGTTTGTTCTACAAAAACTTTTACACAACAATTTTGATAGATCTTTTAAATATCTAAAAATTTTATCTTTACATATATCACCGTATCTCCTCTCGTTTACTCACAAAATACATTTTTCACTTTTCCGGATTTTTGAACATAAGTAGTGGGATTTTGCCGGTTCTGGAACAATAGAGAAATCGTAATTTTTGGTCCGGATGAGCTAGAAACTTGAAATTTGGTACACACGTAGTTTGTATGGTTAATACAAAGGGGAAATCGCAAAACATTGAGTTTTCAAATTTTAACCCCCTAAAATTTTGTATGGTAAAATCTACACCATGTAAGGCATTTTCTAAATACTCTGTAACTTTTGAACGAGAGGTTCTATCTCGAATCTGAGGGATAATTCGTGGTCAGGAATTAGACCCTCTACAAGTTTAGTCCTGTGAAATTTTTCCGTATCTCACTCCCTTCACCCTTAAAAAAGGGCTTACTTTCAAAATTTCCAAATTTTTTCACAAAAATCTCGCTAGGCCTATTTTAAAATGTTTTATTAACTAATATGGCACACGGATGCTTGAACTTTAGTACATATTATGGTATCAACTAGATCTTACCTTTGTGGCAGCCATTAACCAATTTAAATTATAATTAAGTCAAAAAACCTTGAAAAACCCAAAATTCTTAACATGTTTTCGTGTAAAGTGTTTGTAAATTACTTTATTCTGCCAAATACACTGCCATAGTGATATTTGTTTTGCTAGTATTACATTCTATTGTAAACGTTCTACAATTTCAGTCCAATGCAGTTTTGCCGCATCTCACCCCCTTCACCCGTAAAGATTGGCGTACTTTCACATTATCGAAATTCTTTCACCAAAATAGCTCTATTTCAATATTTATCGTTTACTTTTATGACACATACATGCCTCAAATTTGGTATAAACTGTGAATATATCTAGTTCTTTCTATAGAAGCAGCCATTGGCCGATTTCAATCCAAGATTAGTAAAAAGACTGTGAAAACACTAAATTATTAACCTTTTTTATGTACAGTTTTCGGTGATTTTGTTAAACCCGGTAAAGATACTGCCATAACGATGTATGTTTTGGCAGCATTATATTTTTTAGATGCTTTTTAAGTTCGGCCCTTAAGATTTTGTAGCATTTCACTCTCTTCACCCCAAAAAAGGCGTATTTTCAAAATTCTTTCACAAAATTTGAGTTATTTTAATATTTTTTTATTTACTGTTATGACACTTGGATGACTGAAATTTAGCTCCACAAACACACCCTGAGCATTTTTTATAAAATATAAAACAAAAGTATAAATTAGAACTTTTAATATCAAGAGAATATCTTAAATGCTTAAGATTTCCTGAACTATTAAAAAAAGTCAGAGAAGGTAAGTATAGAGTTGGGGGTGGAGGCCTCAACTAGCCTGTTCAGTTCTTAAGACTTAGAACAATTAACGAATTCGGGGCAACCCCCAAAGGGGGCATGGGGGCGGAGCCCCCATCGAGCCGTAGGCGAGTCTAATAAACTATACAGCCCTATGTGTAACTGACTGACTGACTGACTCACTTATATGGGATACGAATTTCTGACGTAACTATTTAAGCTAGAGACTTGAAATTTGGCATACGTCTAGCTTGAACGGTCAATGCTAAGTGTAAAATCTTAAACTTGCAAATTTTTAGTTTAAACCTACTAAAAAAATTCAAAATGGCGGATTTCCGAAATTGTAATTTTACTTTTTTGGCTCTAGCGGCCAAACGCTTCGTCCTATCTAAAATCTGAGAACAATACTACGATAGCGAATTTAATTTTCTACAATTTCGGTCCTTTAACTTTTTATCGTATCTCGCACCTTTAAGCCTCCAGAGCGTTTTTAATGAAATGCCGTTTTCGGTTTTCGGGCTCTAGTGACTAAACCGATGGTCGTAAAAATTTTTTAAAGGTTCATTTCGATAGATCTTTTTAATATCTACAATTTTGCTCCTAGTATATTTTGCCGTATCTCTACTCGTTCACTCACAAAATTCATTTTTCACTTTTTCCGGATTTTTTTAAAGTAAGTAGTGGGAAAACACCGGTTCTGGTCCACTAGAGAAATCGTAATTTTAGTTTTTCAGCTCTAGTGGCCTAACGGTTAGTATTATCTGAAATATGAGAGCATATTACGATATGGAATTGGATGATCTACAATTTTGGTCCTTTGACTTTTTGTCGTACATCGCACCGTTAACCCTCCAAACTGATTTTTGTGAAATTTATATTTAGATTTATTGCCCTAGCGACTAAATGGTTTGTGCTACAAAAATTTTTAAATGACAACTTTTATAGGTCTTTTTAATATCTACAATTTTGATTCCAACATACTTTGCCGTATCTCTTTCCGTTTACTCTCAAAATACATTTTTCACTTTTTCCCAGTTTTGTGATAAATAAGTAGTGGCTTTTGGCCAACTAGAGAAATTGTAATTTTAGTATATTTCAACTCAACCTGCTAAACGGTTAGGCCTTTCATAGATTTGAGACTACTACGGTATTGAATTTGATGAACTGCGATTTTGGTCCTGTGACTTTTTGTCGTTTATCGCACCAATTGTGTAAATCTCCAGACTAATTTTTGTGCAATCGCGTTTTCAGTTTTTCCACTCTACTGACAAAACGATTGATCCTATCGAAAAATGTTGCTGAATATGACTGAAATATTTTATTAATGTCTTACAGTTTTCAGAACATTTTGCCGTATCTCTACACATTAGCTCACAAAACAGATTTATTGCAGGACCAGAATAGTTACCGAAAACTTGAAATTGGGGACCTTACCTTCTTTTAAGAGACAATTAAAAATATGAATTCAGCTATTGTCGGGGCTGGTGTTACTAATTTACATACTTTTAGTAAATTCCTCCTCGGATTTTAGGGAATCTTTTTAAAACTTTGGAGTCTTTTGTGATTTCTATCTCGTTTATCAGATTTTATATTAGTTCATTTTAATGTTATTTTATTGTTTTCACTGATTTATTGCAACTGATTTATTTGATGAATTTAAAAGCTTTAATTATTATTGATTGTGAGAAGTGTGCATGAGCCTTCTGTTACTGTCTTGTTTGTGCACTTCTTTTGTAAATCTAACCTGTTTAACACTCGACTTTCTTATTTACAAACTAATTCAATGAACATATTGGAGTTAATAACCCTCAACAAGCTCGTTCACTGCATCAAGTTTTTACAGAAACTACGGAATTGGGGCAACAAATTAGGGAGTGGACCCTCCATTCAGCATAACACCCAGAATAAATAATTATTATATCACACTCAAAATATTTTAACAAATTTTAACTACGAAGAGTTATTAAAACCGATTCATAGGAGATTTTCAAAGCTTTTTTAACTATCGATTGTGAATTGTGTGTATTAAACGGTTGTTACTGTCTTGGCTGTTCAGTTCTTCCGTGGAACTAGCCAATTTCATACTTGACTTTTTATTAATTTACGAATTTAGGGATACCCCTAAGGGGGCATGGGGGCGGAGCCCCCATCGAGCCGTAGGCGAGTCTATATATATAATACGTGATGCCCTTTTTTTGTTAACACTACTCCTCCCTTATTTCTGGACCAATTTTACCGTTTGAGGTATCAAAAGAATGGTCTCAGTTCGTAGTTTTGCAATAAGGTTTTAGATTTTTGATATTTTAATTCTAAAGCCCACGGGAAGCCCTTAAAGTTCGTATTTTGTCCATAAGATTAACATGAGGAACAATCCTATACTCTTATACGAGCAATGTTTGCTTGTTTGCTTGTTTGCTTGCTTGCACAATTATCTCAAAAACGGCTCCGACGATTTCCTTCAAATTTTGGAATATGGGGGTTTTGGCCACCAGAAATCGATTGGAGCTGGTCCCATAGCTGGGAAAAATCCGGTTTTCGCGCTAGAGCCCTTCAAAGATCCCATGTTATCCTTATGGAAATTTTTTAACTGAACAAAAATCAGCTGATAACTGTAGATAAAATAAACCAATGTGTTACATCTTTAACCTGTGGTTTTAGGAAAATCATACCAATGTGCAGCAAACCTTCCGCCTGGCGAGTGAGCGGAGCGAACGAGCTTTGTGTGAGAAACGAAAGTAATAATTTTACCGAGCTTAAGCTCGGTCCCCCTGGTACTTGTTATTGAATTGCAAACTAAAACAGCTGTTGATTGTAAAACAGACAAACACATGTTAAAAGCTATCTGAATGCTGAATAAAAGCAATTGAACTGGTACGGTATTGAAATATCAACACAATTCCATACTTTAATTCAAGGATTGTCTATTGCGTGGGACAAATTGTATGTTTTACCTTTTTCTCAAAATGTAGCACGTAGATTTTGCTTGAACTTTTTATTTATGTGCATTTGGGAACAAAACTACTGTAAATTTAGTAACTCAACCCAAAAAAATTCATTCTCCTGATGCACAAAAACAAGTTTGGAAATTGAAATTTTTACGTGGGTCCTAAGAGTTATCAGATTGCTATCGAAACAACAACGAAAGACAATAAAAATTAAAATGGAACACTAAATGTTTGCGCATGGGTTTTCAAACTGCTGTGAACTAGGAAAAGGGATAGTTGGTTGTTGGTGTAAATTTAACTACTGGTACCATAAACCGTAATGTGATACCATAAAAAAATTAATGCAGAATGCTAGACGCATATTAAAACACCCGTTTAAAAAGTTTTACCTCCAATGTAGATGATAAGCTTATTGCAAAAATGTTTTGCATGAGGAGAAATTTTAACCAAAATATAAATACCGCATCAAACCAAAATGGACACACAAAAAATGTAGATTTTCTTAATGTTTGTGATTTTTATATTTAAATTTTATAATGCCATGGAAAGAGGATTTAGTTTGTTATAAATAGTAATAGTATGGGCTCTTTCACTATGTCGACGACTATCTCATACAGTTCTAGAAGAACAGCCTCAGTGGGTGCTGCATAGCTTATACAGAATCGAGGAGCTGTAATGAAATATTTATTTTTCTTCTGTTATCATTTAGCCTACGTTTTAATCTACATCTGTGAATGTATTCTACATTTTATAGGAGTTTTTTCGGCAGAGGCTCTAAGACAAATCTGCATAAAAACCATCATGTAATCCTAGCTAATTTAGACCTAAAAGAACAACCACCAAATCTATATACTATCACATTGAGAAGTTGGAGAATTAGTAATGAAGATTGATTGATGAAATACCAATATGGTGTAATCTGATTTTCTCTACAATTTAATTTTCATTCAAATTAACTTGGTAAATTGCCATGGAGCAAGGTTTGATCACCAGGTACTCTGATAAATGCAGCGCATTGCGCTGCACGGGCCCCCTAGTATTTTTATATTTTATGTTTCCCTTTTTTACTACGACTATACTGTACTTTCAATTGGTGCAATATAAAGAAAAATTTCAATTTAAACGCAAGTATTTTACATATTTTTTATTTTGTTGTACCTGAAGAACACAGGATTTGATCGTTAAACTATCAAAGTTATAAAACATATCACTATAGCTTTGAGGTCCAAAAAAACCATGAATAAAATAAAAAAATCCTCAATAAATTGTGAACTTTTGTTTAATTAATTAATTATTTAATCATTAATTGGACAATCAGCTACCTCCAGACATATCCATTTAAGTGGCGTCCGCTTACTCAATGTTCTGGAATGTCGTTCCTTCAAAAGACTGAAACCTTTTGTACCATAAGTACAGTATATCGATGTTAATAGAAAATATATTTAGTCTATATTGTTAAATAATATTATTCATCTAATTTTATTGACGACAACAGTGGAATGTGTCCCAACCCTTTCGTACGCTAACTCTAGCGATTCTGCCGTCACAGTTGACAACGCCATAGTTAGACAACAAAGTTTTATATTGACAAATCTGAAACATTTTTAGAATTTTCTAATTTGGTGGGTGCATAAGGCATGAAGCTTGGACTTCCTTACAAAGATCCAAGTTTAACAAATGCGTCATTTGACAAAATTGAACTATTTTAGTTTTTGAATAGACTGTGCCACCTTTCATTAACTATAACGGGCCTGCCCTGGATCCTGTTGGTCGGCAATCTGACGAATGGTACTCGTTTTGGAATTTGGGGAGTTCTGGTTAAATAGTTATGGACAAATATGGTAGCTGTTTTTGTAAAAACCGTTTAGATAGTCCCTCAGATATGTGCACAATACACAGTTGTCCTCAAATTGAAAATTAAATAGTTCCCATACAATTTTTCAATCAAAATGTAAATGTTTATTTATTATGAAAAGTCGCGATTTGTTAATGGGGAGTGTAGCCAAAAAAGTGCTGTGTAAAAATGGGGGCTAAAAAAGCAACGAGACAAAAAGAGTTCCAGGTCTAGCGGGTAATTGATGTATCATAAATATTAACACGATAGTAATCTTGCAAAGGGCTTTGGCTAGTAGGACAGAATGTTCATAGGGCACATTCAAAAGCGTAAAGGAAGGTGAGAGAAGTTTCATAATTGGTGGGTGCGTAAGTTTTCAAGCTTAAATTATTTTTTACCGGCTCATATTCGGTAAGTCTATCAGGTGACAAAATTTTACGATTTTTAAAATGGTACAAACTTGACACCTGACGCTCCCATCATATATGGACCATAAATCCAGGTTTGCCGTAGTCACACTTTGTTGACATTCGACTTTGGCGAGGTCAGGTTCCTCCTGTTCCCCACCTGTATCGGATATCCGGCATGCCCTTTGCCATGTGTTCCTCTTGCAGTCGCTTCACTATCTTGACGCAATCCTCCTTGGACACGCACCCCTCCGTCTGGGTCTGGTTGTATCGAATGTGCGTCAGCGGGTGCTTCATAGGGATCTCCTTTTTGGCGGGAACGGCTCCCCACTCATCCCGGGGGATCACCGTCACCAGCGGCTTCTTCGGCGGGATGTTCACATCCTCTGGAAGCGAAAATGACAGGTAAACCTAGTGAAATCATCTTTGATGACGATTCAGTGCATTTCAGTCACAATTTGTCACCTCTAACCCCATTTCCTCGCTAAAACTCTCCCCCCCCCCCGACATTTCAATAACTACCTGTCAAATTTCTCAGGTGATTATATAAGTGAGCCAAGAGTCACCGAAACACTCTACTATTGACCATTGGATGTCTATTAGTGAAACATCAAACATGTTGTGTCTGGTATATAGTGTGACTGTAATTATTAAGAATTGTTTGAGTGTACTCATGTGAATGGTTGACTTATCGGGTAGTGGTTAGTTTTTATGACGCATCACTTGGTATCTATAAAAGAGTTTTCTTCAATAATTTTATCCATAATTTTTATTATTTTTTATATGCCAGTGTTCTTATCCGAGTTAGATGTTAATTTTAATGTATGTCAATTGCAAGAATAGAGGAATTTGTTTAGTGTGATTGAGACTACGATTGGATAATGGACCATAAAGACCTCGGAAGTGTGAAACATAACCTTCATCAGATGCCTCGACAGAGCAGGTATGTTAAAATATTTTTCGTATTCTATTTTCTAATCCATGGTAAACTTTGTTATATTTTCAAATATTTGAAGCAATACATAAGGTGCTCAATGGTATAATTAATAATAAATTTATAAATTAAGTTGATAAATAAATGTGAAACAGAATTTTTATTAATTTATTTTATTTATATTTTTTAAGAACGTTACTAAGAATTAAATTTATTTGTTTTTATAGAAGTAGCATTACATTAATGAATTAGCTAGGTACAACAATCTAAATATAAAGAAAATAAAAAACCAACAATAAAAACTGAAGTTTTAAATCAGTAACCGTTAAATAAACTCTTTACATTGCAATATAAACTCATTGGCACTGCATTATTTATCAGCCTTCTGTGGGAGAACTGCATTGATTCACTTTTTTTCATTAACTGGGTTCGATTCAACAAAGTTAGTTTAAAGAAAAATTTTGCTGACAGCATGAGAAATATATAACTCGTTTATGTATACTGTGTTTATATAAAATATATAGTGTGGTAGTGTTCATTATACAAATCAAATAAAACCAGAACCAACGTTTTTTTTCGTTAGAAAGGAAAAAATTTTAAAATGATTAAATAAATTTGTTAAAAATAATATACACTATAACTATGAGTCACACGATTTAAACCCAATACAAGTGGACTAGCTTACGTGGGATGAAATAAAAATATCCATCTTTTTTCCAAACGGGTTCCTTAGGAAGTGGGCCTGGCATGCGCCCAGGTGGGTTACGCAACACCATTTTTCAAAATTTATTTGATGAGTTCAGCGAGAGTTTACACAAAAAATACACTTATATTGAATGAGTGTTGAATGATATTATGTACTAATCAACAGCTTCATACAAACATTGATATTACGTACACGGAACTTATCGTCGAATACATGAGATAACGCATTTTTAAAATTCCTTTTGATTCATGTACCTTGTCGCTCTAGCATAGTGTACAGTGGTTTCTTTTTTACTCTGTACGTAACGCCCTCCATTTGTTCATCCGGTATAACCCTATTTCTTGGCTTTGGTCGTATAACCATTTTTAGAAATTATTTACTGTACACGAAACTGGAACAATTTTCAACACTCGTGCCTATACAAACACCTAACACACTCCTTACTCAACGCTGTACTGAAAGATAGTATTATCTCTACAGACAATTGATATGTTCAATAAGGGAATTAATATGAAATAATGTGGCATATTTTAGATACACTAAAATGTTTTTGAGGTATCGATAATGATAGTTATAACGTGTAAGAATAGTTTAAGAGACATTGATATAAATTTGTTATGTGATATCAATGTCACTGCACTTACGGATGTGATTCAGGACTCTTTAGCTAGTCGATTTTAATAAGGTTCCACGTAATAATTTCAACTTGGAATTTGTTACTTTACGAAAAAAAGCAATAAAAATGAGAATAAACTTTTTGAATAGTTTATTGATTTAATTTTATTGAATATCAATGCACCGCTGAAAGTTATTTTAAATAGTTTTATATGTTTTTTTATTAAATCTGTGTGCCACAAAACACAATTGAAATATCTTTTACTTTAGTTTTCCATGTTATCAGATAATTTACTACGAAAAGATATATACCCTCAATTCAATGTTTTTATCATATCTCTAGCTAGAGTGAGATATTTACTCATCTGTTATGCCTAGCTCAAAGTGTTTGAGCGACCGGTATATCAACCAGATTACTATTTATTTTTGTTGTGAACCCTATTAGTAAAGCAATTTAAACAGAAAAATGTTCCAATGTTTGATTCAAGAGCTAGGAATGTGGGAATTCCAATGAAATAACGGAATGAACTAATCAAAAGAAACGTGGTATGTAGACTGAACTTCCAGTACGCACAAATTATAACATAAGTAGTTTAATATGCTGTAAAGTATCAAAATTAAGTTGGCGCAAAAACTAAGCGTACTTTGATTCATCAGACTAATTATTAGCAAAAAATTATTGCACTAAACAAAAATTTTTCTAATTTTAAAATAAATTTGCCTGCAGTAAATATTTTTCTCAGTGACTTGAATTTAAAAAAAATCAACAATACAAACAACTTACGCGCCCTGAACAGAACTCTCGGAGTTTGATTTTCACGTAATCTATCGTCATAAATTCTATTAACTCCCATATTTGTAGTGAACTGATGTAGGTGTTAAACTGTTACTAAAGTTTCTTTCTCCCTAAAATGCGTCGTTATCGCATTAGATTACGGTCTCCTCACAAAAATGTAATATTTCATTGTTATGTTACCTCATTACCTTGTCGCTTTCTAGCACAGTGTATAGTTGTGTTTATTATTTTTTTTTTTAACGTATACACCCTTCGTGTCTTCATCTTTTAAAACCTTGTTCTAAGCTTGGGTATTATGACCATTTTTATAAATAATTTGATTATATTACTTTACACGAATCTATGGCTTCCTTAAAACAATCTATATTTTAGTTGACTGTTCGTAACATTAAAAACTACTATTATTTCTTTATTATCAATTTAACGATACATAATTCATCTAAGTTCCGTTTGAATAACAAGAAAAAGGAGAAAAAATTTCAAGAATTGTTTAAAACTAATATTTCAATTAATAATACGTATACAAAGTTCATAGTATATATTAAATATTTAATGTGATAAGATTGATATGAAAACAAAGTTTTGGAAAATCCGAAAGAAATCCTTATTTTTCTATTTTGTAAACTTACTTGCGAAAAAAACAACCGGAGGCAGATCAGCGGCAGAGTTCCGGGCAACCGTTGGATTATACATTTCTACGACTTTTGTTTAAGGAATTACTTAAATTGTACTTTTATCACAACTAATTATTCAGATACTAATGGTTGATATCTTGTATAGATTATGAGACTAATGTAGAATTAAAAAATTAAATAAAATTTTACTAAAGTAAGTGAAAGCTAGTTTTTGAATGGTTTTAATGAAATACTTAAACATGTTTTTAGTGCCCATAACATGTTTAGAATAAATAAATATCAATAACCTATAAATACTCTGTAGAGATGGCTTCTGGAGTTCAACGTGTTGCAGAATCGTTGAGTTTTGTCGACGTTTCTGAGATGCTACAGTCTTCCGTCATCAGGGTGAATCAGCACAGCACAAACTAATTGAATGCCCTGAAACTACGTGGATTGCCCTGAAGATGGAAGACTGTGGCGTCTCCGAAACGTCGGCAAATTTCAACTTCTCTGCAAACACGTATTTAGTAAACCCTGTAAACGAGTTATAAAATGTAAAACATATATATCTAGTTTATATAAAGGGGTTAAAAAAAGTGGAAATCTGGACATACCGAGAAAAAAAACTACATGTCGCCATACTATAGTAAATGGAAAATAACCTAACCTCTGTTCACAGTTAGGGCCTACCAACAGAATGTAACCTCCTCAGATCCATATCCAAATTTTTAATTTTTTAATGTAATGGTCGTTCTTGGGTTACAAAAAAACAAAGAATACAAAGCAATTTTTTATATTTTTTTATTTGTAAGTATAAAAAAACGCATGTGTCAAATATGACACATTGGGACTAACTGACTTAAAAACTTTCAAAATCAAAAATGTAAGAAAATGTTTACAAAACCATAAAATTACACAAAAACACATTTAAAGTTCGTGGAAAAGCTTGTAGCAATTTCGGGATGTGGCTATGCAAAGATGAACTTTGCATGTTCCGCAGAAAAAGCGCGCATTTGTTTTTATATAACTATCTTTACTAATAAGTCTCAATCCCAAGCCTTCATATTATATTTTCAGAGAGTTCACACACACTCTCGCTTTCTTGCCCGACCCACAACCATGGCGGACCTAACGACCAAGAAGATAGGCAAACTGCCGGAGCTGACCATGGTGTCGAGGGCGGAGTGGGGAGCCGTGAAGCCTAAGGAGGTGAAACCCTTCGCGGATCTCCCAGACCACGTGAGGTTCACGGACACGATGTCGCCGTTCTGCACGGACCGGGAGGAATGCAAGGAGTGGGTGTGGAGGCTCCAGAACATCCACATGGGACGACTCGGCATGCCGGACATCATGTACAAGTGAGCGTGGATGACTAAATGGAGAGTGGATGGTAGTAGTGCACCTCGGATGGAGCTGGCTCAGTTCAAGGTCATCTGAGCGATGACCTTGAGCCGAGCCCACTTTTCCACTACTGATGGTGTTGATGATGATACAGGTGTTGTTTGACCCAGAGAGTTTATATTACAAGTATTGTCAGTCGAGTTGGTCGTGATTCAAAATTAAAGATATGTTGAATAACACTTTTTCCAACTTTTGGGTGTATATTAATAAATTTCATCGAAAATCAACAGTCAGAAGTTAATTGAGATACTAATACTCGGTATTGGAAAACTGAGTAACTTAGAAAAAAACCTGTAGGTTGATATAAATGCAGCCAGGTTCTGTCATCATTGAATTAAGGACATAGGCTAGTAACTACTCATTAACAAGATTGTGTAATGTATAAAGTTGTTGAGGTGTTGAGGTATGTAAAAATTGGTAATTAAGGAGTTGTTAAAATCGTTGTTGTCAACACGTCAATTATTCCACAAAATGACACTGGTTCTTACCCATAAAAATATGACAAAAATCAAATTTAGATGATATTAATTTGTTATATATGAACAGTTTGTCATGAAACAGTTCATAGCAGCATAGATAAAAAAATATACGTATTATTTTTGTTTACAGAAACAAGAGAAATTTTATAAATTTAATGAGTATTCTTAAACCGTGGTTAAATGAGGTTTCACCCAAACCGAGTATCTTTTCCAGCTTCCTCATGTGTGGGGACGGGTCGGTTTTTGAGGGTCGGGGTTGGAACGCGGAAAGCTTCAAGCCAAAGGAGTTTGAACGCCTGCAGAGCAGGTGCATCGACATCGCCTACTTGATAGACTTGAAAGGTAACGTCATCATCAATATTTTATATTACTGGATATATTTGTAACAAGGTATTGCAACTTTCACTGATAGTTAAAAAGCACTATTTTCTGTTTCAGCACATGAATTAACCCCGGAAATGAAAACAGCAAGTAGACATATTCTAACACATGGGCAAGTGTTAAATCATATCAAACCAAAGTGTAGACTTATAAATAATTTGTTTATGAAATGTGAACGGAAAAAGGGTTTATTTAGGAATATAAAGGTAGCATCATAAAATACTTACTGGGTTTATAATAAAAAATATCTCCTCCGTGGTCTACTATTGATGGCATTTTTTAGAAGTTAAATTAGTTATAAAAATTCTTGGGAATTTATGACCTGTGGATAAAAATTTTGGAATACAACGTACTTCTACTAAGCCTAATCAACTTATCTATTGTATCAGACACTTTAATGGATAATTCAAATAAGTGAGATATTGGGTCGTTATTTACAAATGTAGTTCCTTATTTTCATTTATTAAAAGTGTATATTTCACCATTTTATAAATAATAAGATTGCTAACCAAGTTTAAACTTTGTAAAATGTACAAGATATTTTACAAAAAAATTAGAATTTTTTTTGCATTGGAACATTATTTGATATATGTAAATTGTATATCCTTAAAAGGCAAAACGACTGTTTCGCACATTTTAGACCTAATACACTTTGGTTTATATATTATGTGTCTTATGTTTTCCAATTTTTACCTCCGTCTATAAAGTGTTTTCACTAACTCTGTTGCTCAAAATAAAGTGTGTAAGAAAAAAAAATTGTGAGAGAAAAAATTAACTTAGTTATTACATGTCAATCTTTGTAAAGCTTCCCTTTTCTAATATACGATACGTTCTAATACTACTTACGTTTTGTAAAAACAACATTGAAATCAGGGAAATCAGGCATATCTTCGGGATCTCTCCTCTTCCTACCGGTCATCCTCTCTATATCTTGGTTGTCCGGCATGTCGTACCCATAGTCATTATCGTCCATATCCCCCATACCACCCATACCTCCCATACCTCCCATACCCCCCATACCACCCATACCTCCCATACCCCCCATACCACCCATATCTCCCATACCTCCCATACCCCCCATACCACCCATTCCTTCCATACCTCCCATACCCCCCATACCACCACCCCTTGCCCTCATATCCGACACACCATAAACACCGTCGTCCTCGTCCATAGCTACTCATATAACGATCCGAAAACAAAATATGTTTTAACCAAATCCTACGACACTTTATTCAAGTTATGTTTTTATCTATTTTAGTACATTATTGATGGGACAGTTCAGTGATAAATGTGAAATTTGATAAAACCGATTTCCCAAATATATCTTAAACCTTCAATTTCATTTCATTTGTAAAACTTAAAATCAAGTGTGACTCTGGTATACGCGATTTAAGTATTTATATCATCGACTTACGCTTATGCTTTCATTTATTTTCATGAGCTGTTCTCTTGGTTCATATTTGTGGTTGTAGAATGCATTCAAAAGAATATAAACAAACTCGTTTGGTACAAAACTTACTGTAATTTCTTGTGACCAAAACAGTGAATATACACTTTGTTAATGGATAAATCGTGAAAATATTTGAAATTCGTGGTCATTTGTCACAGTAGGCCTAATGCAACAAAGAGAATGATTTGATAATGTTATGTGGTTTCAGGTTAAACTCATTTATTTGTATACATTTTACCTGTCTAAAATTAATTATAGAAATACAGTATTTACAATGCATTCGTTACGGTCTTAATATTTTGTGAGTTATACTACTTTCATGCCAGGAACTGCATTAGGCCTACTGTGTTACCTTGTGAAAACGCTTCTGTGTGGATCTCTATGTTCAAAACGTACTGAGAATTGCAAATATTTATTAAAACTGGCAAAATTCGGCTGATTGATGCTGTACGTGTTTAAAAATGAGTCTTTCGAGTTTTTGATACATACCATTCCGGTAAAATGTAAATTCAAAGCAAAATCAACTTTTTTTTAATACCGTGAACTTTAAATTGGATTTCATAGTAATCATGTGCTGATATAGCACCTTTACTTTTGGTGTAGCGGTAGGCTCTACTGTTTCAAAAAAAAAAAAAAAAAAAAACAAACAAACTAAACAAACAAAAAGCAAAAAAACAAAAACTAATCCTTGGAAAATCTGTACAATTAAATTTTTCCAAGGAATCGACGTAAGTAAATCAAATTTACTTGTTCCATAATACGAGTTACATATATTTGTTACTTTATTTGAAGCAAATTGTTTGAGACATACTTCATTCTGTCTTTTAATTTATTTATTTAAGTAAACTTACTCATATTTATTTTCTCCCTTTCTTCCATTAAGTTATATATGATTAGTCTGAATTAGGATTACAACAAAAAATTTCATTATTCATTTACATTAAGTTTATGGTATGGAAACTTGAAAACAATCAGCAAGCAACACTGGAAATGATTAAAATTACCAAACAGATTTTCTTAAATAACGTTTTGAAATGTAGTTTAACATTTCAAAATTTCTTTTTAAGACAAAACAATCTTAAATACTTACTCGCCTTGGGCATGAACCCAACTTGATGAGGATAGCCACCCATAAATGGCTAAGTGATGAAATTAGAGTAGGTCTATAACTGAGATTTTTGAACGAATTAGGCAGTTGAGAGGATGGAATTTTTTAATTTATTGTTACTAGTTGGAAACTGTGATAAAGAGAGATAAAACTAAATTATTAATAACCGCTTACAATATACTAAATCTTAAGCTAACCTTCGTTCTATTAAGCAACAACGTCCAAGGGGGGAATTCTTTTTGCTTTAGAATTAATACATAAATTCCAATAAATCCATTAAAATAAAGTGTTTTTGTGATATGTATTATAGTACTAATAAAACACTAGATTAGTCGTAATTAAATCATTTGGATTAAATTGAATACTATTGAACTTCGTATTATTTCTATATAGTGAAGATCAGCTATAAAATCACTCTTTGTTGAAATATTCATGTAAATAATAAAATATTGTAGTAAGTTATCTATGGCCCTGCTGGTATCGTTGATAAGTTTTTTATCTGTTATCACAAGACTAGATATTGATTTACATCAATATCCACTGGAACGTGGTGTCAGGTTGGGGGGGGGGGATGTAAGTCGGCAGTTTTTGGGGTGGAAGTCCCGATCTAATGAACGATTGGGCAGACCTCCAGAATTGTCTGCGTCTCCTATCTGATCGCACGCTATTTGGGATACGGTTAACACCGAATGAACATTATAAATAGTTCAAAGAAATTGGCAAAACTATTCGTTTTATGTTATACCTCAATAAGGCATTACCGTGCATTTTGATCTCGTCTCTATACAATACTCTTACTATCCTGATGCTTATTAATTGTAATCTAATAGTTTATAAATTTAAAAATGGACATTAGCATACTATTAGATCCTGCGTTATCCCCTAAAAACATACCTATCATAGGTTTGATAAATATTTAACATTTTCATTAGAATTCTTTAACTCCATGGTTTAAACAAATTAAAGGAAACTTTGTTGTGTAAGTAATACTGCAGCTGTCACATTTACAATATTATTTAAAATAAGTAGAAATGTAAATGCATTATATTATAAAAATTTTTTATGTTTTTCGAGAAGGCTGAGTAATAATGTTCAATACAAACCTTTACAGCAAGTCATTCTACTGATTATCGGTCAAAGCCAATTTTTTCAATACTTGTTTTAGAACCTCAAATGACAACAGCTAAACTTCCTTTGTAACGTCATTCTCAAATATTTCGAAAGTGTCTATCTTCATAAAAAAATACAGTTAATCTTTTCATAACACTTTCTTAGATTGTTAGCTACGTACCTATTGTTTCTTTTTAGAAATAGATTTTAACGACTATCATGATGAATTTATATTTTGTCGGTAGAAAGAGCTACATCTCAACCTCATCCCTTCCCCACTCACCCCTTAGTCATAATCGAAATAAAATACACACTGATTGAGTTGGGTTTTCAAAAATTATCACTTTATCAAAGTAACTTATTACTAGAGTTCCCCCTTAATTCCGTAAAATATGTATCATTTTGAAGAAAATACCCCCGTCGCAGCAGACCTGCGTACTCAGCGAATTTCCAATGGAATTTCAGATTATTTACTTTCCCCATAAAAACACCATAGGATCGATTATGTAGGTTTGCTGCCATTGGGTGTTGTTAGAAAATCTAAGTTAATCAATAATTGGTGAATGTAAACAAAAAATTGTGTCAAGCTCTGGCAATTTTTTATTTTCCCCATAAACCCCATAGAGGTGAGTATGTAGGTTTGCCTCCATATGGGTTTTGTATGCAAGTATAAGTTAAACCTTATATAGATAATGTACATACCAAATTTGAATAAGTTATGTCAATAAATAAGCAATATATAGGGTTTTCTTGATTTCCCTTAAGAATAACATGGAAAACACATTTTTGGATTTGCCCCGTAACCAGTTATGCTATGATAAAAATTCAAAATACCAAATTGTTTGTTTTTTTAAGCTCTTTTAAATGGTTTCGGTTAAAATTGATGAATTTAAAAAATTAAGGTCCAAAAATGCCAAAAACCCATTTTTGACCCCTTTGAAACTCCATAAAACCCCGTTCCCATAACCTGACAATGCTGGTTCGCGAACTCATGAAAATAGACCTGGTCTTACACCTCCATCCCAAATTTCATCAAAATCGGAGGTCCCCTTCAAAAGTTATCAGTACCACGGACACATAGATATATAGATATATAGATAGATATATAGATATATATATATATATATATATATATATATATATATATACATATATATGAAAATGAACGAATAGTGTTTTTGGCTTCTGGGGACCTCAAAATGAAAAAGTAAAGTGGTCCCGGGCTTAGGTCTTACCATGGCTACTACCGTAATAGCGTATTCCCTATAGGGAAATTCGCTAAAAAGGTAATATATTTTAATTTAGTCATCATAGCTAGAGTCAGTTGCTTACATCTAGTAATTTAGAACTACATGGGACTGATGATTTATGCACTATCTTAAAAAGGAATTGAAACATTCGTTTGACAGTCGTTGAGAAAGTAACAACAATGGAAATGGCTCCAGAAGTTTTCTAATCCCAAACTGGTATTAGTTTTATAAAACTCCGTTTCTGCTAGGACGGCTGCCCCAGACGGCGTGGCCCATGGCCCATGTGCTCCCCCCCCAGACGGCGTGGCCCATGGCCCATGTGCTCCCCCCCAGACGGCGTGGCCCATGGCCCATGTGCTCCCCCCAGACGGCGTGGCCCATGGCCCATGTCCCCCCCCTGACGACGTGGCCCATGGCCCATGTCCCCCCCCCCCCAGACGGCGTGGCCCATGGCCCATGTCCCCCCCCCCTGACGACGTGGCCCATGGCCCATGTCCCCCCCTGACGACGTGGCCCCCATGGCCCATGTGGTCCCCCCCCTGACGACGTGGCCCATGGCCCATGTCCCCCCCAGACGACGTGGCCCATGGCCCATGTGCTCCCCCCCAGACGACGTGGCCCATGGCCCATGTGCTCCCCAAAACTCTACAATCCGCTAATCGCCCCCTCATTAATCTATATCCACCGTCGTTCGCAGCCAGGGTCGGTTTCCATTCCCGCCCCCTCATTAAGCCTTGACATGTGTTTGTGGATAACCCCTTGCTACACTCCAGAACACGCCTTCTGCGTTCTCTTGATTGGCCCAAGGTGTGAAGGAAACTAGGGACAGAGGTAGGGAAACTAGGGAGAGGAATAGAGAAAACCATTTTATTAATAAACAATAAAGGACAGAAATAGTTTGGATTTGATATGTTTTACTTTTGAGTGCGCAATGAATTAAAATATATTTTATAACATTCCTTAAGTTTTGAAAAAAAGAAAAACTGAATAAAGTAATGAAAAGAACTGAATGCCCCACATTCTTTTGACCTAAAACAGTAGCATTAATTTTTTTATGTAAGAGCTTTTAAATTTAATTTACTAAATCAGGGAACCTGTTCTGTCATTTTTATATCAAAACCTTTTTTATTCTCATGAATCATTCAGTCCGAATATTTTTAATTTGATCCATCTAAGTAACTATGAGAAGAGTCCTTATTAGCCATATAAACAACTTTTGTGCTACCTTATTTGTTGATATTCAATCTTATAATGTTTTTAATGTAGTGTAGGTTTTGGGCGATCCATAAAAATATAGCCTGTCATTTTGGAAACATAGGAATCCACTAATATATATTAATGTGTATAAAATTAAGAGTTTCTAAACTTTTATTTATTCTAATATTAGTTATTTACCCATGAGGTCTAACTATGAGAGTTTCTCGTTGCTCATAATTGACCAATTCAATCTCGACTATCACATGTCATTCCTAAAATCTTTCGTTTAGTTATAAACCAATTACACCCGATCAACCCCATATTGTGATTATCAGTAATCGCCTACACGCGCTCACATCTGTACATTAACTGATGTTTAAAATCTCAACCCAATCCAAATTGTAGGAGGAATTCCAAATACGGTACAATAACGTATTAAATTAGTACGGAAATATATGATTTCCCAAAATAACTTAAAAGTAAACTCGAATCATTGCGTAAAGCTATGATTCAGGTATTTATTATAATGTTATAGGGTTTTGTCAATGGAAGTATTGTTGTGAGCTTCCTTTATAACATAATTAGCATTTTTAGCTTTCAATCATTCAATGCAACTATATCACATACATATTAATAACGGGGCTGTTAATTGTTTAATAATTAGTTAAGAACGCTAAAACTAATATCAACTTACATTGTAAGAATTAAACTCTAGTTAGTGTGAAATATATCATCAGTACTTACTAGGATTGAACCCAACCTTGAAATCAGGGAAGTCACCCATTGCTAACCAGACTACACCGAGAGCCTGTGGTTCTATGAGTCAGACAAGCTCAACAAAGTATGTACATTTAATATATTGTTATAATATGTGATAAACTAAGATAAAACCAGCAGTAATGGTTATTCATAATTTATGGATATTAGGGCTAACAATTAGTTATTTTATGTAGTATCTTGTATCGTCTAGTGAACACTTTTAACGTTGGAATAAATCTCACTACTTAAGTAGGTGTCTTTTGTATGTAAGCAAACTTTTCTAAAAAAAGGTAATTACGGTTAGTTCTAAATTAGTAAATTCCTTTGGAGTTTTAAATTGTACTTCACGCTTATTATTATGATTGTTTAGATAATCAATAATAGATAAAAATAATGTCCAAGGACAAAAGACAGTTATGCAATTATCTCAAATAAAATAACAGTACAAACAAAATAATTTTACTAACACAAATTTATATTTCCGAAACAGTTATTGACTGATAACTGAATATGTATAAAAAACTCGCCTACTGCTCTATGGGGGCTCCTCCCCCATGCCCCCTAGTTGGTTCTATCAAATTTGTTTAAGAATTTTAGGGCTAAAAATGATAATGATGTATGCCACTTTAAATAAAGTGAGCAGGTTATGCGTGTGTAGATTCTAAGTACTATATGAGAGTATTTCTGTTTGTATAGCTTATTTAGGCAACTTAATAGTAGCAAACAAATCTTTGGGAAGTAACATTTCCTACCTCATTCTCCTATCACAAAGATAAATTATGAGATTAATCATATCTCAAAATGTTATACGACTAATAATTAATTGGCCTCTAGGTCTGAAAAATGAAAGCTATTTTTACAATATATAAAATACTTATATATACATTAAATTGTTGCAATAAATAAGTGAAAACAATACAATGCCACAGATATATGCGTCTAATATATTTATTTTACTGTTCAGAACCCTTATTAAGTTTTTAGTAAAAGTTAAAGAAGCGAACTAGCCATTTGGCCTCGGATTTTAGAGTAGGCTATAACTGATATTATTATTACAAAGGAATTTATGAGTTACCCTCGCAAATGCAGGCCAGCCAGGTACTGATGCTTTAAAAGGCAAACATTCTACCATCCTCCGTGTTTCGTCCGTGGTTTTATAGCCGCGGAGAAGCGGAGGCTAGTTACTTACCTCATTAACACGCTTTCCAGGAAACATAAAGCAGAGAGGGTAAGCGTCTTGCAGCCTGTACACTGCGGCTCATTGGGTTACCAATATTCATGGTTTCCTGGTGACAAAACATAAACACTGTTGTGGTTTCCACAACCGTAAAGTTTGCGAGTGTCTCGGCCACACACGGCCGTCCGTCAAACCTGGCGCCACACACACACACACACACACACACACACACACACACACACACACACACACACACATGCACTCACGTACACAGGAGAGCCGTGTGGGAGCGCCATTGTGATCACCATTGAATAATAATTACTTAATCATCGAGGTATAATAAGTAGTGGGACCGCGGGGTTCCGCCGTTGTTTGAATCATCCTTTCAGGGTTGGGCTTCATTCCTTGGAAACAATGGGTGTATGTTTAGATGTGACGGTAGGGAAACGAGACACTCCAAAATTAAAAGGTCAAGTATTTCTTCATACTAGTCTATGTGTCGCTCGAAATCGAGCAATTTATTTTGATACAGTAAAAAAGTTACATTTAGTTCTAAATTAACGACATTCGACCAGTATAATATTGTGAATATCAGTAATCACCAAAAACTACATGTATTTACAGCTGTACATTAACAGATGTTTTAAATATAGCCCTACAAACTGCCCTATCCAACGACACCAAAATCTTGAAAATCGGTTGAACATAGTAGAAGGAGTTCTCTACAAAAAAAAAAAAAAAAAAAAAAAAAAACACTTAGGCCTAGCGTATTAAATAAATACAGATGTTTGAAATAAATAAATATTTGTAAACTATTGAGAATACAATTTAGTTTAAAGATATTTTTTATATATTACCACGGAGGCATTTTATAATGTTTTGAAGGGGTCAAACACCAGTCTTGTTACTACCGAACGTCGACCTGTTTTTAATAGCATCATTAAAAAACGACTATCTTTTCAAATGCGAGCACTTTAAGTACTCAGCTACCCAGCCAGTCAACTAATAAGCAAACACTTTCCATTATTTATATTTATTTTAAGATGTTCAAGTTACGTTTATGGTTTTCAGTTTACATTGTAAAGTGTAGGCTCCCCACAGGTCCAATATCGTTTTGCGTCATGATCACGTAGATGTAATTCAAACATGGAAACATCAATTGCTTCTACGTGGCATAATACGCTATATGGATTGGAATTCTTAAGGTAGTTAAAACTACATTATAGTCATAACAGTTTGTTAAAAATACGGCGTAAGTGTAAAAAAAATTGCTTTAGGTTATATCTGAGTATAGTCTGTATTTGTATGCATTCGAAATAAAATGTTTTAGCATTGTTTACACTTATGAACAAGTGAATTAACAGGAGTTCATGCAACGGTTGTATTACGAAGGACTTTAATTCTCGAGTAAGAGTAGCCTACATTAGAAATCGAGCAAAATATCTCACGATTTCTGAATACAATCGTTACATATAATATTTTATCCACCCAACTAGATTAAATTTGGCAATTCTCATTAATAAACATGTAAAAAATATAGATTATAGGTGATCTCCCAACAAGACATAACCACACAGATGTCACTTGACCTAATAGTCTACCTCACTCATGTATCATCACACTCATTTTTCAGGCACAGAAAGGACCCAAAACATGAATCGTTATGTAAAAATCTGCTGACGTGCGAACTGCGTAATTGATATAAAACCATTATTTTCCTCGAATTCAATGCTTCCACTGGTGTGGAACATGTATTAATGTGAAAAAGTATTTTTAATACTTCATTATTCAACGGATTTGAAATTGGCATAATAATGTTCCTCTTTATGATGTTGTTTATCGCAATTGTAGTAGATAAATACTGTTAGCTATACAAACAAACTATCAGTAAAATTTAACGTTGTATTCATTAAAAATTCTGTTTTTCTCTACCTCTTAACTAGTGATAACACTGGAATGCCACTGTTTTAGAACACAATCAAATAAATCGAAATGTTAACCGGAGCCAACCAACAGCGCATAGCTAACCATGCCCGGTAGCCGATATCGGGAAACAAGTGGGCTTATCAGCTGATTCATTAGTGGGGCTAATGAATTACCAAGAAGTAGTGTAAAGTAAGATGCTATCTCGACTGGCGGCCTGCCCACTCGCTCATTAGTAACTTGCCTCTTGACTCTGGACTTGGAACTTTCCTTGGCTCTGGACCGACGTTCAGTGTCTTCCAAAGTTGTAAATGTTATTAGATTTTTAATTAGGTTACTAAAAGGAATATGTTTTATATATCTTGGATTGGTGAAGCTCCAATACCAGTCAAAATTAGGAAAAGCACAAAATGAAATTTTCAACATTATATATTTGACACAATAAATTACACGAGATTCTCTCTTTGGACCTGATGATGATCGGTGTTTCCGGTTGAAATCGCCATTTCCATCTTGTCATATATTTACCGTCTGTATTCCTTGCAGTGCACGTGTAAATATATCTTTGAGTGCTGTAGAAGTTTGTTTTTCATTTTTGATTGCAAAAAACAAGTATCATGCTAATATAAAAGTGTTTAATAATTACAATGCTTAATGTAATACCCCAAAATAAAACAAAATGAAACTCCTTAGTAAAAGGCTTGAAATTATTAATAAGATGCAGTTAGAAAATCTTAAAGTAACTCTTTAAGTAGCAATGTAATGTAAAATGTGATAGCTAGTAGATAATATAAATTTTTATGTTAGGCCTATCATTAGTTTATTAATGTTAGTTACTTATTATCAATTTTTTTATAACTGATATTTGTGTTAACAACGTTATTTATGTCAACATGAGTATGTTGTTAACTCTTGTATAGATTATTCATCATCCCCTACATCTAGAGGTATATGAAGTTTTGAGCAACTCAGGATAAAGTTGATATATTTAATCAATAACAACTTTAGACAGGGAAAAAGTTTTTTAAACATTTATTATATTTTACTCCAATACTTTCCCTAAAATTTTACATGAAACGTTTAATATAACTTATAATAATAATAATAATATTAATAAAACAAATACCGACCCTATGCCAAATAACTAGGTTATATCCGTTGACTATTTTATGTTGACAAATTACAGTAATACATTAAGTTGTACAAATTACATTTTAATGAGTAAACTCTTCGTCATTGTCTGTAATGTTTTCCTGCGATCTGTCACAAGACGACATTAGCCTCAGGAAGGGGAGGATCCGGAAACAGAGGGTGGCGTTGTCTCGAACCGGAAGTAGAGGCCACCTCGACTGGGATAACATAAAACGCTGTACATATAGATTCTTAGACTTATTGTTTTATCATTATACGATAAATTTTATACGTGGTCAAAATGCAGATAGTTTTTGTGGTAAGAAATATTCTGCGAACTATTGGGTTGATCATAAAAAATATTAAAGTAAAAGAGTAACTTAAAAAAACTTACTGTATGTCAAAAAAAAAAAAAAGAAAAAAAAACATTGGTGCTTAGATAGAACTGGCAAATACTTAATGATTTTTTTATTAACTACTTTAAAGAACTAAGTTTTTCTGCATGTATAACTAAATAGGTTCTTTCACTTCTATATTTATTTAGAAAAAAAACATATAACTAAAAAACATTGTTCACAGTTTTACGATTAAAATAAAATAATGTTATATGTATTATTATTTTGTAAGGTTCATTTAGTGAGTTTTATTGATCAATTAACTTCTACTAGATTCTGTCATCTTCTGTATACACCAACATGAACAGATGTCTCATTAAATGCATTTGTTTAAAAACAATTTTGGAAGTTTCTTGTTCGCCGCGCTGGAGGCTTTGCAATCAATGTTGTAATTATTCGCCTGGATTTAAATGAGGCAAAAAAATTGTATCACAACATAAACATAATCCTTAGTTATAAAATGTTTTGTACTTGATGAAGAAGAGTAGTATTGCTGGTTTTATCATATGTCACTTGTACTTCATGTTCGCCATGGAAGTTCGATTGAGTCGTAAATTGGCTACAAACACTCTTATGGTATGAGAAGTCTATTCATGCTATTGTATATAGTAAATTGTTTTGTTCCTTTTTAAGATTGTAAAAAAACAATTCTATAAAATTATACCACAAAACACATTATAAATATACAAATCACTTTAGTGACAAATAAGAACGTGCTCTTGAAGCTAGACGGATGCCAGAGACACAGACTTCGACTGGTGGGGTGGGAACTGGGTTCTCCAACACCAGATGGCAGAGGAAGCATTAGATTCTCCGGCAGAAGCTTAGGGGATGATTGAGTAGAGGCAGACTACAAGAAGCACAGGCGTCCATGGCAGTAAAAAATATACTAATTACTGCCTTATATGTAGTGCTGTAAAAAGTGAAACATAAATTTAAGCAGGTCAATTAGTAAATAGTATAATCACTAACAAATGTTTGACTTTTTTGTAATTGATGGGGTTTAAATACTCATTAATATTTTCTCATGTATATCAACGATACAATAAAATCTTAATTTGGATAGTGGAATTGAAGTTGAGTTTTTTTATTAGATGCATTATGATACAAAAGCTTCGGGGTTGTTTAAATTAATGTTTTTCCAAATCCAAACAATGTATGTGATAAAAAAAACTACGATTTTAGTAGTTGTAAGCCTTATACCACTGTATTTGTCAATGGCTTAAGACGTGGGAGGCTACATTTTTAAGTTAACATCAAATTAAATGTTTTCAAATCAGTAGGTAACTTATGCTGTTTCTTTATACCACCAATTTAATTTTGATACTTGGATACTTAATTTGAATCACCAACAAACTCTGTAGTGCGTATTTTAAGGTGAGTATGACTGAAAGGTGAGTGTGATGATTGTGATGGATCAGATGAGGTGTAGCTTTGTTACTGACAAATAGCAGATGTTTCATTAGTCAGGATCATTAATTAATAGCGAAATGACGAAAGGTCCAGAATGAAACCATCAAAAGGTGCCAACTTTTCCCAGGATCGAAACGAAAACCTTCAGATTATTTAAAGGGAAATTGCTAAAGCTAATTTATTTAACTTTAAAAATGGGTCAGTTCAATATTCTAACTATATTAGGCTAACCAAAGTTTTTTCTTGATATATTTTTATGAAAGAAAGGGAAAGAAATTTTTATATTGATAAAATGAAGTGTAATCTATTGTATGAGTTATACTTGATAAATGAATGAATTGAATGAATGAATGAACTTTTAAAATTATTTTTCAAAAGGCGAGGCACTACAAATCAGTGCTAACATATATTTATATTCCGTTACTAAAATTCTAATAAATAGTTTTAAGGGAACAATAGTGTCTCTGAGGCAAAGCATGAATAAGCATCAGATAAATTATTCATTCAAAAAAATGGTTCATTTTCGGTGGCAAACACTAAAATAAAAGATGATTATTAATCCAATATATTAATTTATAGTTACACTTACTTTTATTACACCAAATGAGAATCATAAAACTTTGTCTTATCCTCAGTAAATATAAAAATAAATCAAATAAACTTATTCTATAGAAAATGATGTGTTACTGTATTGTTATAGCTAACTATATTAAAATTAAAAAATAAAAATTTTCTTTTATACAATGATTCACGTTTATAAATACACTAGCCTATACCATAGTAACTTACATTTTAGGAGAAAAATAAATTGTTATTGAGTAATTATTAAAAGATCCACCACACTAATTCGGTCTAAGCTTGTAAGCTACCTAAACTTGTATATAGTTAGTTACCTTCTGAGAAATTTATTATTATTTTTACCATGTTTTCTATGATTTGCTGCAATTTATTAAAGTCCCCTTATGCGGACTTAGTACAAATAAGACTGTATAACTAAATATTAGTAGTTTATTTTCTTTATCTATACTGTATAATTTGTTCGCCGTCGTGATGCTGCATTGCAAGTCGAGGCCGTACCCAACACAGCTGTTTATCTGACACATGTAGACTGGTGACCACACATGGCGCGCCTTGCAAGAAGCGAATTCCCGTGTCCAGTTTGAGTGACGTATCAATCAATCAGATCCCTGGCCAAACTGCTTCCACCATCTAGAGTCTGCCAGCTGTCCAGTCACTCTACCCACCGAGCGCGGTTGTGGCCAATTAAGAATTATAAGCACTAAACATCGGCCACTGGTCGAAAAAATAAATAAAAATCAGTTTATTTGGACTTAATTTGCTTTAAAATATTTTACAACTCCAACTCATTTTTTCCTAATTTTGTTAACAGTTGTCAAAATGTATTAATTCAATCAATTATTGTTCTTCCATAAGATTGGTATTGAAACTTTGAAAGCCTGTAATGAGTAGCTCTATGGGCGATGTCAATTATGATGTGTTTTTGTTCACTACTTTTCTAGCAGTACATTATGTTCGGATTTTAACTATGCACTCAAGCTGAGAGAAAAGGACACTTTCAGTGCTTGCTCATTATTATGTAGATTAGGATTAGTTTGTTTTACCATTCTTGTATATTGGATGAGCCAAATCATTGCTCTTCAAATCATAGCTCTATCAATGTTTGATTTGGGATTCATTTTATTAAAAAAAAATTTGGTCCATCGAAAGATGTAAGAAACAAGGTTCAATCTGCATGGTAAGATAATAGCCTATCCCCTTCGGTTAGTCTTGATCAATTCAGATCAAGAGTACGTTATTAAGGCTTGTGGTGATTTTTTTTTAATATTTATGGTATCTTTGGTTGAAGGGACAAAAATGCTGATTCATAACCTGGAGTCTCAAACCTGAGTGACATAAACTTTTTCAATTCCATATCACATTACCTGTGCATTATTTGTAGACTCGTTGTAATCATTTTTATTACAAAACAAGGTAAAAATTGTCTAAAAATATTTTTACCTATGTGTGGGGATAAATGTTTAGAAATACATTTTTTGATTCGCATCACCAGTCACCATTACCCGACATACTCTCAAAGCATTGTTAGGGCCAGATTTAAATATAAAACCCAATATAAAAACCATTAAGAGAAAACAAAATACCAAGTCGGTGGAGAGTGGGCGGCCATTTACATACAATGGACCTCTCTGGGCTAATGGAAGAATAACCGTGGAGCAACACGTAGCGCCAAACAGGTTTGATTTGTGTTCCAATGCATCTCACCGCCACCAGAAAACTCCACCAATCAAACTCTCTTTTGGCCTGCGGCTCCCTTGATTGTTTTTCAAAATGTTCCGATATGGCTTTATACTTTATACTTTATGGGTTTTGATCAAATCACTTCAACAGATACGAGTTTTATTGTGCGATTGTGGTTTATAATGTCAATTGAATGTGCATTTATTCTGGTACAAAAAAGGTTTATTGATTAAAATATTATTACTTTTTTGTCGAATTTAGATGGAAATTTAGATTACTCATTAAATTTATGGTGGTTACAGAAGTGTCGCCTATATAATTAATGGTTAAAACTATCGTAATAATTAGTGATTGAATAAATTTCACGTAAAACAAAAACTAAAACAAAATTTGGTGCATTATTTGACTCACAATATAATGTTCTTTTATGCACAGTATAATGTTCATATAATGCAGATAATGCTTAATATAACAGTAATTTTACATTTTTATGTCACTTCTCTTATCTTGAATCAACCTTCTGATCGTACAGTAAATATTGTATAATATTCTATGTAACTTATTTACTGATTTATGTACTTACTTTATGTACTTATGTTACTCATTTACTGCTTAGTACTTAGTTAAATTATTTATAAGATTTTCAAAGCCATTATTACAATACATGAATTTTAATTTCATAGTTAGTAAAAAACGTTTGGTGAAAAAAGTAAACTACATATTGAATATCATACTTAAGTTGATTTAAAAGAAATAATTAGAAATGAAAAACAGACGTCTACAACAGTCAAAAATATATTTACACTTATACTGCAAAGAATACAGACGGTAAATACGGTATACCAAAAGATGGATAAAGGCAATCGATTTCGACCGGACACACCGATCATCATCAGGCCCAAAGAGAGAGCATTCTCTCTTTGATGATGATCGTTGTGTCCGGTCGAAATCGATTGCCTTTATCCATCTTTTGGTATACCGTATTTACCGTCTGTATTCTTTGCAGTATAAGTGTAAATATATTTTTGACTGTTGTAGACGTCTGTTTTTCATTTCTGATTACAAACAACACGTATCATGCTAATAAAAAAAGTGTTTAAGAAATAATTGCTTTAAAGTAGACTACTAATTCAAAAGTTTGTATAGGTAAGGGTTGGATGAATTAACAAAAGGTATAGGTTATAATTATTTCAAGGCATCTCTCAAACAATTTTTTTTCAATTTCATGCCACTATAGTAGGACGTCTCTAAGCGTGGACGTCTCGTGTTAGGCTGGAAGTTCATTTCCAGCTCTGACGTTTCATTGTTAGCTAGTTAGCTGCGGTCAGGGCCTCAGGCTGTTCTGCGATTGGTTTATTATTTCTCCACCCCTTCCAATCACCATGATGACGTCGTAGACAATGTTACAAGTAGAAAGTAAACCGATGTGGGTGAAATAGCCTTGAAATGTGTTAAATAGAAAATGAGTCTTATAATCTACTTTGGGGTAAAAGAGAAAGTTTGTTTTGTTTTATTCTCTACTTGTTATATTATCTATAGGCTACACATGGCTGGAAACACGTCTAGAATATAGCTAATAACTCTTGTCTTCAAGGCCATAATTAAATTAAACTTGTTATGATTTAATTTAGTACCGTTCTATTGATTTATATGTATTTAAATGACATTTTTCTTGTCTAACTCTGTTTCTAATTGAATATCATTCAAAGAAAACAATACTTAAACTCCTTTCACAAGCTAAGTTGTCACATGCATGAAAATACGTCTGATAGGCCTCCTAGACAACAAAACGTTCTTGAACAATACCTCAAATGTATACTTAGATAAATAAACGAGTGAACGAGAGTTATGATTAGATAGCTCGCCACTGGATTATACTGATCGAATATAAAAAAAAAGAAAAAATAGGTACATTAGCTTATTAACAATAGAGATGGTTGAATTGTCAAGCTACTAAATTTTACTCTTCTTACACTCGTAAACCAGATAAATTATATGTATTACTCTGCTCGAGTAGAAAAAAAAGGAAAAACTAGGTGCATATTCGCTTATGAACCTTAGTCATGGTTGAATTGTCCCGCTACTGAGTTATACTAGTCTTTTACTCGTAAACCAGATGAATGAGCGAGTGAACGAGAGGCATGAATGGATAGCTTACTACTGAATTATCCTGGTCTTGTAAAAAAAAAATAAATAAAACTAGGTACATTAGCTTATGAACAATAGGCATGGTTCTGAATTATACTGGACTTTTACCCGTAAACCAGATGAATGAATGAATGAACCAGAGGCATGATTGGATAGCTCACTACTGGATCGGGTGTTATGGCGGTACAATTCAATAACACCGCTGGCTCGGGCCGGGATGGCTGGCGTGGCGCCATGGCTCTCAGCAAATTAATACTATCCACCGACAGATAACATCTCTGCCGATGGCAACGGTACGGCTGAAACGAGGGAAAACTGAAAATAAACCTGTATATGTTGTTAATTTCTACGATGGAGTATTTTGAAATGGAAATCCATGAAACGGAAACTTTACTTTTTTCATTTTAAATAGTTATACAGGGTGTTCAGAAAAAACGTTTCAGGAATTTAGGAGGTTAATTCCCACATTAAAATAAGCAAAAAAGCTCTTGCAAACATATGACCTAAAATGCTTTGTTAACCCGCTAGCCGCCATTTTGTTTTTTACACTAAATAATTTTTATTTCCGTAATGGATCATTGTATTAAGTTAATATTTGGCATGCACCTTTATCATAGCAATACCCATTTTCAAGTAAAACGTTATTTTTTTCCAATCAGTATTTTCAAAATGGCGGCCATTTTAAAATTTTAAACTAAAATATCTCAAAACCAGTAAATTTTATAAAAATTTTATTAGACACAAAAAAGTTGACGAATTTAATTATCTAACCAATGGTACCAAGTTTGTAAGGATTTCACAATAAATAACGGAGTTATTGAGATTTATATGCATAAAAACATTAATTTTGCATTAAAAATAATGCTAATTAAGGTTATTTTAATTGAAAAATCTCAATAACTCCGTTATTTGTTGGCAGATCCTTACAAACTTGGTACCATTGGTTAGATAATTAAATTCGTCAACTGTTTTGTGTCTAATAAAATTTTTATAAAATTTACCGAGTTTGAGATATTTTAGTTTAAAATTTTAAAATGGCCGCCATTTTGAAAATACACATTAGAACAAAATAACTTTTTTCTTGAAAACGGGTATTGCTATGATGAAGGTTCATGCCAAATATTAACTTAATACAAAGATCCATTACGGAAATAAAAATTATTTAGTGTAAAAAACAAAATGGTGGCTAGCGGGTTAACGAAGCATTTTAGGACATATGTTTGTAGGATTTTTTTTGCTTATTTTGATGTGGGCAATAACCTACTGAATTCCTGAAACAGTTTTTCCGAACATCCTGTATAAAGCAACATACATTTGAGTTTGGTAGTAAGGGGAGAAAATCAGATTATATCAACAGTTACCGAAAGTTTCGAAATTTCTTCGAGAATCATATAAAAAATCTCAAAACAAATCATATAATTTTTTTAAGTTAGCAAATTAGTGGTCTTGTTTTTTCTGGAAAAACACACTAACAGGCCTAACTAGGGGTACCATATCTAAATAAAAATAATACTCTATTAGGTAATCATGCAGGATAAAACAGGACACTCAAAACATTTATTATGTATTTCATTCATGTTTTCAATTAAGATTACACTTTGATGACGTACAGTAATTTCTACAACTGTCGTACAAATCAGAATGGTCCTTAATAAACCTCATGTCGCATCCCAGAGGACTTGCGATATTCTATAGAGTCAGGTCCGTACTGCAATGTTTGATTACGAATCTCAATATTGCTGGGGGCTGACAGATGAACAACTACTGGGCCATTGTCTTACCCCCCCCCCCCACCCAACCACAAATACAACCCTCCAGATTAATACGTCAAAACCACAAAAGATGCCACGGGAACTATGGGATTCGAATCTTTGAGTGGCAGCTGAAAGGAGAAAGATGATTTTTACAATAAATGAGGATTTCAGTTGGGGATTTGAAATTTGTTGTAGATCTTTAGAGTAATGGGAGTCAAGAAGTATATTTGTTAGTGATTTGACGTAATAAAATTAAATATTTGATTATTCAAACGAGTCTAACTGTCTAGAAATAAATGGTATGATGAATGAATATAAGAACAAAACAATTGTAATACAGTTACTAATCTGAATCTTATTAAAAAATCGTTTGTTAATTATACTTTAATCGATGTTGTTAAGTATGTTCAATTAAAATTTAAAAATTTGGAGATCGGGGATCAGGTTAGAACCAGTTACATGATGTTTTAAGGATTATAAAAGGGATCTGACTATTCAGGTATTTTCTGAGATAAAATCAAGTTCGTAAATAAATTGTTTTACTAGGCTTGTTCGTTAATTAATCCATGAACTAATCAATCAGGACGGTACAGCCGGTTCATAGCGTACTGTGTATTAAGTAAGGTATTTGTTGTAATTTGTTTTAATATTTTTTTTCCATTGTATAATCATGCATTTTTAATAGTGAAACATGTTCGACCATCCATTACAAATAGGTATCGTTATAAATAGAATAATTTCATTCGATTTGGATGAACAAAATTAATAATATTTTATCTAGCTTAATCGGGAGTGTTGCAAATATTTCCAGGACGCTGCAAGATACAACACGAAAAAGTCGGGTCACCGGATGAAATGTTTGTGTGGGAGATGAGGAGCGACTAACCAAACACCCCGGATGATCGGCGGCCCTTCAGAAATTGCCTTGTGTAAGTCTGGTAATATAGTGTATAATAAGGTATTTACACAAAAACTTAATTTTAGTCCTAGTTGGTGGTGATCTTAATACATTTTGTATTGTATTATAAAACAACCCAATTATTAAAAGTGTGCGTTATTCAAATCGCTATTGTAAAATGTGCACTTTAAAACCCAAGTTTATATTTTATTACTACAGTTAGAGATTGAATGATAAATTCCTTTTTTATCCTCATTTTCTTTTGCTATTGTAAGCCAGTGTGAATACTAAATAGTATTAAAACATTACTTTCAAAACGTAAATTTAGTTATAGATTTAACAACAAGACAATTTACTTTATTAAAAAATTTCTAATAATGATTTGGAATTGTTTTAGTTTAAGTTGAATGGGTTTTTAAATAACAACCTTTTGTGTCAATTACTGGTAATATTCCTTTGTGTGTAAAATAATCTTTAATAAAACCAAACAGTTTACAAAAAAATATATATAAATAAAAAAAAATATATATATAAAAAAATAAAAATGTACTAAATCTAGGATGTACATAATAGAGCATGAACACAAACATTATGTACTGCTGTTTTTCATTCTAACATTGCCTGATGTGTGGTTATTACCCTTTAGTAAAATTCCATGTATTTGACTTACTAACTCACCAAACCTGTCCTCGTCTAGTTAGAAAGAAACATAAATTACTTGTTTCATGTCGTACATAGTAATCGCAATTCATAGATCATAACTTACAATCTAAGTTGGAGGAATTGGTATGGAAAAATGCGTTTTTGAGTAGACAAATCTAATTTTCTTCATCGTACTTTGTTCAATGCTTGCAATCTTGTTATCCTTCTTATCTTAGTAAGTTCTATGTATTAAAATTTACTAAAAATTTAAGAAGGCTATTAAAAACATAAATGAAATAAAATTGCTTCTATCTTAAAATCTTTCATTTGAAAAATGTATAAAAACATTTTATAAAAAGACGTATAAAAATATGTATAAAAACACTTACTATAGATTACAAAAGAATCGAAATCTTGAGAATAACCAGCAGAAAGAGATAAAACCAGTAATATTCGGACTCAAACCCCAAATCCTACTATACGTCTCTGTTAGGCTTTTCGTTTTACAAATGCGTGTGGTCCCAGCTTGTGTGGCCAAAAAAGTCAGTCAGAGGACAGACAGCTTAATCATTACCCGATTTGTGTTCTGAATCAATCGATTTCTTCGGTGGCGCTTCCTTTTACGGTATCCATAACATTTACATGAACATTTAGGCAGTCTGCAGACAGTAATTTGTATCGTTAGCAAAATGTTTAAGGAAATGCTTACTCTTTTTTGTATAGTCTCACTAAACGTTTTTTAATCATCATAAATTGAAGAAACAACAATAAATGAAAATAAAGTTTATCTGTTTAATGTTAATAAGAGATAATTAATTAATATTTATACAGGTATAAAAGTTTATTAAATATAAAATATTAATATTCAAATGTAGGCTAACACATTATTTTAATGCATCAAACTAAATGACACAAATAAAGTAAATAACAATAACATTGATCACAGTGGTTAGAGCAATATTGAAAACATTTTTACACCCTTAGAAGAAATGGTGGATTGTTTTTAATTGAAGATCTTAGATTTATGCATTTACTCATCAGATTGAAACACACTCAATTAAAAAAAGTTTCAAAACGCATAGAGGGATAGATGAAACTATTCCACCGAACCAGTAAGTAGGTGTATTGATGGGTAGCGAATGTCAGTGGATTTTGGAAAGTAAATGAAAGCGTGTCACACGACACGACCCGGCAAACTGGTTTGATTTGTGTGTTTTTAACGATCTGAGCTGGAAGCGATACGGTCAAGCACAAATTGATTTTCCACGGAATTCCGATGAACAATCCTATACATGGTACAAAATTCAAAATATCAATTTTGTATTTTTGGTTGTTGATTATATCATTTCCTTTTCTGAAACCATCGTAAAATTAAAAATACTCTTAACACGATCATCAGCAACCGAAAAATACGTAATTTTAAATTTAAGTAACATTTATTTACCGTCATAAAAATAATTGTTGGAAATGCACTTATATTTTTTAAGTATGGTGTTTTTCATTGCAATTTTTCCATTATGTCTTGTTTATACCCTAAATCATCGATTGTAAAATATCTATTAAAAAGTTACCCTTTACAATTCGTTTTTATTTTATATGTAAAAACTTACCAAACATAATGTATACAAGAAAAATTCATTAACTGTTATATGTAAAATTGTAAACAAAAAAACAACCATTGTATTTTATAATAACTCTAATTTTCTCACAACTACTAATTGTGTACCGTTATAACATTAGTTTCTTGTAGGGTTTACCCGTGTAATATAGGTATTTATTTATCTTTAAAATGAACAAATGTGACCTGTAAATTATTTTTTCACTTATTTTAGATCATAATTTTTATGGGGTATGGCTTTTTTAACAAGCACACTTATACTTTGAAACTTGTAAAATATCCATTCACAGGACAGCTTATAACGTTCATCATCTTTAAATTGAAGTATGAAAGTTTAGTAATATGACTAACTATATATAAACTAAAATACATAATACCTAATTCACGTTTGATAGAATTTTAAGTATGATTGTATTATATTACTTCATTACTGAAAAAATTTAATTTAGCAATAAAAACAGACAAGAAGGTAATGTTGCATAAACATCCAAAGGAAGAATCAAATTCAAAGTCAAAGACACAACTTCAGACTCACAACCCCTTTGCAGCTAAGTTAGCCCAGCTGATGGTCCTCCGTGTCGTTAACAAACCACAAATCTAAATATACACAACAATATAAGTTTGTAGGAATATTTTCCGGGCACTAGTTTATACCAAATCATTTAAAACTATTGATTTATTAAAAAAGGCAAAATTAGGTTTGAAGGAAGTTCACTTTATTGTAAAGTGATAATGGAGTTTTGTAGCCAATAAATCTTATGGTTAAAATTTTTCTTACAAAAATAATATCGTTATAGTAATAAAATATACCAATGTAAATTCTTACATATACATTCATTCAAATCTCGCACAATTATATCACAATTTCACAGACTGTTCAGACTGATCACTGTTATTGTATAGGTTATAGTGCTCGCCTTTGAACCTGGAGGTTGCCGGTTCGATCCTGCGAGAACTAGTATCTTTTTAATGGTTCGAAACTGGACCCAGCTGCCTTCGGCTGTTTGACTATTAATTAATAACCCTGTCTTAAGAGCCAGCTGATCTTAAACGGTACTAAAGCTACAAAAGGCATCACGCCCATACTAAACTCATCCTTTATTCATGTTCACCTTAAAATTATTCGCCCTGGTAGCGTTAGTGTCCTAAATAGTGATAAAGTGATCTCACCACAACTCCATTTACAGAATTAATCATCAGTGTTTCGATCTAGAAGTGCAATGTTGAAGAATTTTCTTCGCAATGGTCACAGATAAACCACAGTTTCCATTTATGGGGTGGCAACTAAAAGTTCACCCATAAAAGTTTGTGTATAGACATACTCGTATATACATCCAGTCAAAGTCTCAGATTTCATTAAAAGCGAAAGCGGACTTCTTCAATGACATCGTATATATAACTACTAACAAAGAGCACACAATTAAACCTTACCTCCTCCATCAATAGGACCAATAAGCGATGCGAGTCAGTCCAAAGGGTGACAAATGGACCTCATTGTTGGTTTACGTCAAGGCCCGAGCAGAAACAGATATTAATTACCTCGAATACCTGGACACAATCGGCGGCGAGACCGCGGAGTGAGAGAGAGGGAGAGAGAGAGGAGCGATTAATCTGGACGCAAAAAGCCACAATAGACTGTGGACTCATTAGGACATTAATTACCCATTGTGTGCTGTGTCGGGTAATGCTAATGCATTCGGAAGTCTTTGGCGGGCCGGTTGATATTCAATACGTGATCCGCTCGGACGAAGCGCACGCCGATATTTAAACCAGCCTCCGAGGTACAGGTACAGGGTAGGGTTTCGTGATGAGGTGGACTTTGTGATCAGGGTTGGCTGTTAGTATCGAGGATCTCGCGGTTCAAAAATCGTGCAGTGTTCCGCCTGCTTCAATTTTCCGGGTTTATTTCAAGTCCGATAAAAGTGCGAGGGGTTTTAAATGATAGATAAAAACTGAGCTATTTGATCTGGGTTTTTATTTTTTTTTATTTTATGTATATATTTTGAATCCGTATCAAGGTATTATGTATCAATGCTCATCCATATTTTGAATCCATATCAAACTACAATGGATCAAAGTTGATCCAACTTTGATCAACTTTGGTCAATTATGGCTTATTATTGTTTTAAAATATTAAAAGAATGAAAAAATCAAACAAATAGCCCAAGTATTTATTTTTCTCTTAAAACCCCTCCCAATTTTATTAGACAAAATAAACGAAACAAATTGGACTAGGTGAAGCACTACATGATGTTCTGAGGGCGGCTTTTTAGCCCCCTCTAAAAAATATCAAAGCAGTTAAAGCCTTTTGATTAGAGTGTAAGATATTCACCGACTAAGGGACAGGCTATCTTAAGAAAGTAAAGGCCACGCAAAAAAATATTAATTAAAAAAAAAACAAGAATTTACGGAAGAAAACTGTAAGTTGTTTCATTTTTATTAGATTTGATGGGGATCTGCTGTCTCCTCCCCACCTAATCTACTTCTTAATAGTAACCTTCATTGTTTAGAAAAGTAGTGTTTCAACCTTTGCCATAAAGAGGATCGAAAAAAAGATGTTCACAAAAAATCTAACATTTAGTAAAATTAAAATTCATTTAATCGGAATTAAATGATCAAACATAGTGAGGACGTGCCTATAAAGAGACTATATTAAGTTTCACATTATTACAATCACGAAATAAATATTTATTAACATATGTGATATTAATAATTACATAATTAAAACACTGCTCGGATAAATAACTTTCTAATACGTCATTCGTCATTAGTTGAATTTATTAAAACTGTTTGAAACCCGTCACACATAATATAACTAAAAATATATAATATGAAAAAAGTGCTTTCTGATTTCGAATTGCTTTTATTCGTCATTTCAATTGTCCTAGTAAGCGAATGTAGTGAGATATACTTCAAGTAGGAAGAATTTTATCAGAGTCAGTGTTCTTTGTAATATTTCTCTATGCAAATTGAAAAGCTCTTTCATAATGAAACAATGTCCCGCGAGAAAAGCACAACACCATTGATGACTTTCCGGCTGCAGTATTTTGTTTTTGTTGTCTTTTGTAGTTCACTCTTCGTTTACTTTACATTAAGTGTTGAAAGCAGCTCTTTGCTATTGAGAAATAGTGTTTAAAAAGATATTGATATTTTAAAATAACAATTCATGGCGTTTGTAATGTGTTTTAAAATGATTTAATTGAAGGTGATATTGTAAACTTTTACAGTTAAACAGTTAAACTTTGAATGTTAAATAGTGGTGACAGTAAATTATTATTGTCTTATTGTCATGACAAAAATTATGTTTTGTATATATCTACACCTTCTTTTCACTGCAACTACACAGTTAATTCACTAAGGGTTACTCACTCATGTTTTGTGTGCTCAGTACACACATCTGGTATCATGTTTACCCCACCCAACAACTTACATGATTCTCCTCCATCATATTATACTTGGATAAGCAAACATTTCAGATTGATCATATGTTTTTATGTAACAAATGAAATCTTAATTAAGATTTATCGTGGAATATTTGGGTTTTTTCTTTAAAATTTATATAAAACAATTCCTTAGAAACTCTAGATATATTTTTGAATGAGCCCATAGTTAGTTAACAGTTTCTTGATTTTTAAATATTCATTCTACTAAATCTGTTCTGTGTAGTTAATATCATCAGTGGATAATTTGTGCAAACAAATTGCATACTCAATAAAATGACCGAAATTGACTTGAACTCTAGTATAGGTCTATTATTACCGATTATTAATATATTCCATAAACAGTGATAATGAAATAGTTTATCTACTTTGTTATAGAAAAAATTTTATCCTTAAGTTATAGAAAACAATTTTAGATTTTAAAGACTTGTGTGTTATCGGACAACCTATGAAACTCTGTGGCTTTCTTAGTAGAACAGGTAAATTAACTTAAAATTTAAAATGCGTGGTAGCCAGAAACCCAACCTCAGAAGCGTGACTGATCTAAAATTATAATATTAATCGTTTTATCGAGTAATTTGAAGAAACATCGGTAATGTTGTAAAGAACCATAACTTGTGGCAGCAATTACCACGAAATCACTAATTATGCTTATTGTGATAGTGAAATTGTCAGTAGCTGTCAGATGATGGCCCCCTACCATATTTAGTTCCAGAATCAAGCAGAGGAGAAAACTTAATAGTATATGGTTTCCCGGAACTTTCTGGAACGAAAACACGCTTTTAGCAACAATTTTCCTATTTAAAGCGCGTTTTCGTTGAAAAAAATCTCAATTTCTTCATTATGTCGTATGGTCGGATATTTTAAATATTGGTATATCTGAGTAGACATTTGAAAATGAAAAATTTCAAGTGTTTTCACACTATTTTGTTAATATTTCACATTTTTGGGATATTTAACTTTGAAAATTTAAAATTGCAACCAATTTGAAACAGTTTTAGCAGAATATGAATTCGTATTGTATATCGTTCGATCAACTTTTAGCTTTTTTAATATGGACATAAAAGACAAAATTCGACGGGAAGCAGCGAGAGATACAGTGATGCAAGAGTGAATGTCATGACACGCAGCTCTGGGCCCCTAAATGGTTTGATTTGCGAATGTCGTCCAATTGGATTTTTGAGGGCAGTGGAGTATAAATTTAGATGTCCCTTACAATTTTTAAACGAATATTCTTCCAACACATGTTGTAAGTTTCAACTGCATTAACAGTATTTTTAAATGTTTTTTTTTTTATACTGCGTATCCCATAATGGGTAAGAAAACTACTCAGTTTAGACGAAGACTAATATTAAACTTCTTACCTCAACAAATAAAATTGACTAAAGCTTACAAATCTTTATAGTTTTAGGATACTAGGATTTTGAACGGGCAATACTAGAAAAGTTTTAGGGTTACTTTAATCAATTAAAATGCTAATTTGAAGAAGAAAAAATCAAAGTTTTATTCACACCTTAATATGTTTTAATGTGAGCTCCATTTGTTGCTCTGCAAACATCAAAGTGGTATCCGCGTTCTTTCCAGATGTTTAGCAGCATCACTGGAGTAACATCCTGATAGGTGTTTAAAATTCGCCCACGTAGATGTATTAAGTCTTGAATTGATCACATACAATATGAAAAAAATTACTGGTTTTAATCTCATAGTAACTTTTAAATAATCTCGTTATCTTGAAAGGTTTTTATAGACCCCGTTCAAAATCTAGGCATTCTTTTATAAAAACCCATTTTTAAAGATACAATACAAACTACCTCAAGTTACAAAATGGTTTTTATTTCTCTTTAGAAAAAAAATAAACAGGAATAGTATCATTAATTGATATTTATATAAGTAAAATAATTTGAGTACTTTTGAACAAAAATATGTAAAATAACAATGGAATAATAAATTGACAAATCTGCATATTTTTCTTCTTATTATTTTATTTTATTATTTTATTTTATTTTTTTTCTTAAACAAAAAAAAATCTGAATAAAAACAAACTCGCATTTCTGGATTAAAGCCAAAGCTATGAGAATATTCCTGTGTCGAGTTTATATTCAATAAAACCTCTTTCACTGTCTCTTGACAAAGATTGAACACTTCCTTTTCCTGTTTATTTGAAGCTTTATTATTTTGAATGGGAAAATCTAATTAGCTCTTTCACTCTATTTAGTTCACTCTAGTTTACTCTAGTTTAATTAGTTATTTCAATCTTCACTCAACTTGATTAAACATACCTTTTTACTTCTGTTTTAATTACTAGTTAATTATAGATTAAATTAAGTGATAATTTAACTTTATATTGAGCTAATGTACACTATGTACAGTACTTAACCAATAGGTAGAAAAACCGTATATTTCATCAGTTTTATAACGTCGTCTTTATACAGTATCTGTTTAACCATTGTTGATAATCATGATCATACAGTATCCAGTAAAATTTAAATTTCATTAGATCATTAAAGAACTATGCTCATTTAAATCAGTATATTTTGTTAACTTACAGTAAGTATATCGATAGGCTATTTATAAAACTGTAATTATATAAATTATACTGTTTTGTATTTCCCCTTACATTTAAATAAAAATATTCTTCTTCTATATCTCAGGACTTTAATTATCATCTTTAAGTGATTAGTTATTAAAATAAATTATTAAAATTACAATTATAGCTAGTATACCAATAAAATTGAAAACATCAAATACTTGTCATATAAAACGACTACATAATGTAAAATCTCCAATCAAATAAATAACTTTTATTATGAAATTTGTAAGGAAAACTATAAATTGAAAAACGTACTAAAAGAAAATGTATCACTCTTATTTTCATGTTTATGTGTTTTACCATTCGTTATTCTGTTTGCGCGAGTTTCAGATTTGATAATACAATCCAATAATTCTTAACTATTTTTTATAAAGTAATTGAAATGAGTTCTTAAATAAAAGGGAAAGTTTTGTATTATTTATGACAAATGGAACAACGAGATTCTGTTGTAGCAAAAAGTCAATAGCAGCGACTGGGACGCAGCCAGCAAGCGACAAAAACGCCAAAAATAAACCGTTCCGACCGGGATTACCCGACTGTAAAATTATGCACTTTTTCACGCAGCTGGCTTTCATTTTCAGTCGCATGATTATTTATGTCCTCTTTGTTTAATGGAGAGAAAGATAAACTGATTCTTTGGATCAAAAATCATTCTATTTACCCACTATATTGCATTGTGGCACAAAATTTAACTAAAGTGCATTCCAAATACTGTTTCTATAAGAGCTTAGTTACTGATAATCTATATTTACAATTACAATAATAGGAATGGTAAAGTGTAACTAGGTACTAAAAACAGTAGTAAATTATAGGCTACGATTTTACTGATTTCTTGCTGGCAATAAAGTTTTATGTATTGTTGTGTTCTGTGTATGTGTCATTTTAACTATTCGACCACGTCAAGATGATCAATAAATTTCAACGTCGAAATTTTAATAATTGACAATGGGACATTGTTCTCGAAAATAGTAATCATTCAAGAAAACTAGTTGTATTGACGATGGTCTGAGGTATTGTAACCTACTATAATAGTCTAATATGAATCCAGGTGGCAAATCATAATTAATAGGTAATATTTAATATTTATTAGTGTCTCAGTTAATTTTTGTAAGAAATCTGCAAGAAATAGTTGACGCATTGTCAAGATTTATCACAAAACTTCCAATTACCTTTCTTCAGAATAGTGTAAAGTGTATCATTAATTGTGAGGTTCGTTTGATGAAGGTGGTTGACAACAACGGTGCCTATGTTGACAACTGATTCTCATGTTTTCTAATGAAATCAAGCACGTGTACATGGTTTTGTGATATAAGTATCGTTATTATCGAAACAGGAAACTTTTATAGAAAGATACATGATACTCAAACCAGCTCTTATTTTACTCATAGCTCTCTAGCTGTTAACAATTTGCATAGGCTATAGCTACTTTTAAATTTTCTATACGGTTCCACTTATAACTTTTTTTAACAATCAAAATAATCTTATAAACCAATGAATGGTGATTTATTACAACTTTAAGGAACAAGATTATGTAATAACAATAAGCAATAAGGTTTTGATAAAGTTTTATGATGAAAATACTAAATATGTCTATATGGTCTATATGATTTACATATCTATATGATCTATATGGGGCCTAATCCCATAAAAACCGATATTTCAGGCGATAACCATTAAGTTACGTCACATTTTCTAACCGTCTAAAAACCTATGCAAACACTTAAAGGTAGGGAAACTGTATCGAAAAATCGACCATGAACACCCGGAGGGTTAAAGAATAACTAAGAAAAGTACTAGGAATACGCTCCGATGTCCGTCCCGTACAAGAATTTTTTACTCACTTTTTGAGTTATTAGGTGACGCTTATTATGTTTTTTTTTTTTTTTTTTTTAGGGAGAGGTAAGAAAAATGCATTACGCACACAGGTGGCAAACCTGTAGTGTGGGACTCCCCTAAAAACGTGTGTACCCACTAAAAAACCTCACCTCTACTCTTTAGGATTCTAACCTGGAGTTGTTTATCACATTACGTAGGGCTAGGCCTAAATTTGGCTTATGCCCGTGGGGCTCACTCCTTATCCAGCCACTCGATCAAGGGATCTGGGCCACTTCGCGGACCAGATCATGTTTCTTTTCCAGGAGGATGCCCCGCACGAACTGTGATAAACAATCCCAGTTGCCCTCATCCTCCAAGATCTTTTGGCAGACCGAGTCCACCGAAAATGCACCAAAAATTTGTGTGGCCTTCAGGCGGGACCCTTCCCAACGGGGGCAGCAGAAGAATGTGTGTTCCGCATCGTCGGGAACGCCCGAGCAATAAATAAAGAATTGGCCGCCGTTCCACCCATGGTTGGACGTGCTTGATAAGTCGCGCAGTCCATCGTCCTCGGGTCTCGTGCTCCCAGCTGTGTTGCCACTGCTGGAAGGTTCGGGAGCGCTCTGCTGTTCTTGCCGTGTCCTTGCCAATCTCGACTTGTCTCTGATAAATTGCCTTCCTCTCTCCTGCCAAGAGCTTGACAGGGATAACTCCGGGGACCACCAGGACGGCAGGCTCGGACACTGTCCGGTAGGCGGAACACACCCCGAGCGCCGCTCAACGTTGAACCCGGGCGAGTCGCAACCTGTAATACTCTTTATCGAGAGCGTCTGCCCACACCTCTGCTCCATATAAAGAATCACGAACTGAACCGCGGACATCAACAGAAGTCTTCTGCTGGATCGTGGAACCCCGACATTGGCCATCAGCCTACTAAGGTAAGTGACTACCTTAGCGGCCTTGTTCGCCGTACGGAAGTACTTAGCAGCACGAGTTGATTGGACCACCTCCCTTCCCACTCGGAACAGAACGACGGTGTCTATCCTCTTCTTCGTAAGGATCACAATCTCCGTCTTACGGAGAGCAAGCGAGAGACCGTGATCGGACATCCATGTGTTGACCACACGCATGACTCGGTTCAACTTTAGTTGGGCCAGCTCAACGTTGCATGCGACAATGAGAGCTGCGACATCATTGGCGTACCCAACCAAAGTGGTTTCCTCAGGCATCTCCGACCTCAGGAGGCTGTCATAGGCAACATTCCAGAGATCCTGGCCGAGTATTGAATCTTGCGCGGCACCAGAAGTGACTTCCATCGTCCACGTTCCGTCCCTTGTGTCGTAAATAAGGCTTTGAGAGCGGAGATAATCCTCAATGAGTCGCAACAGATATGCAGGAACGCGAAAGGTGTTGCGAAGCGCATCCAACATATCGACCCACCTCGCCGAGTTAAAGGCATTCTTGACATAAGCGTAACAAGAAGCACTACTCAGCGAGAGAAATGGTTGTGGCTCTCGACTTTCTTCACAGCTCTCCATGGACTTCGGTGATAGCGTCAATCGTTGACCGTCCCTTTCTGAAGCCATACTGACGGGGGCATGAGTCCCCGGCAGCTTCCACGTCAGAGGTCAGGCGGGAACGGAACAGCTTCTCGAACAGCTTCCCAGCCGTGTCCAACGTGTAGAAAGGCCTGTGGGATATGGGACGACGACAGCTCGGGATCACCTTTGCCCTTGCTGATCAGTACAAGTCTTGCGGTTTTCCATAGGGAGCTGGAAACACCCCTTCTACCAAACAGGCGTTTTACATTCTCAACAACAAGTCAGCATTAATTGAAAATACTTTCTTTAAAGCCTCGCTGGGAATCCGTCCGGGTCAGGAGCCTTGTTGCTCTCATCTCCATCTCCTCGAATGTGAAGAGTGGCACGTCATCTATCCGTCCAAAGTCAACCGGCGTACATCCTAGGCCTAGCCTACAAATAAATACATACAAAGAATGATTTTAGCTAAGATCTCAAAACAAGCAAGTAACTTAATAATAATTGTGCTTAAAATATTAAAGGCAAATAGATCGTAGAGCGAAAAAAAACAATACAATTTAAAATCCATGATAAATTAATCAAAATTAATAAAAATCAAGTAATGTAAGTATTGTAGAATTACGCTTACTTAACACTTAATGCATATTTTGTTACCTGAGACATAGGCTACAATGTCACAACACATTCTAATTAGTTGTTCAATTTAAATCTTTCTCAAAAATAGATATTAGTTGTATCCCATAAATTAGTTAATCGCATAATTCCGTACGACAGCAATTCATTCCACATCAACATGCCTATCTTTTGGTAGACTATAATTTATAACTTCAACAAGTAAACATCAGTGTTGATCTATTTAAATTAACAAACAGGTCTGTCAAAATATCAATTAAATTTTATTTAAAAACGTAACATAACGGCGAGCAAATATAAACAAGAAAAGGTTATGTTATGTTGTTTTCAGCATAAAGCGACAACTCAGCTGCGATGGGGGAAAATAAACTGATCATAGCAACTACATTAGTCAAACCATGTAGCCTAAACAACTAAAGTTATGTCAAAAATTCCGGCAAATAAGCTTTTTTTAATACTTGAAAATAATTGCTCGATTATAGTTTATTACCTAGTTTAAAATACTTAAAATCTAACCTGAGAATTTCATTGAAATCAAATTAGTAATAAAAAAGCCTTTTGGGGGTCAAAAATTCGCCTAAGAGAAATTTAAAGTCGATCTAAAGAATTTTATACTCTATGTTCCATATAGTAAAAAATTCAATAAATCTATGAATTGGGCCTCAAGGGGACAAGAAGACAGAAACAGCAAGATAACTAAAATTAAGGATTCAAACGGATCACAAATAATGATAATACAAAGGTATATGATTATAAAGATAAATGATTGTATAATACAAACGGAACTTGATAAAAATTAGAGTTAGCTTCCAAGATAATCAAAATTTTAAAAATAGTTTGCGTTTTATTGAATAGCATACGCCGACTTTTGTGAATTATGTAGTTTGTTATTTTGTTTCCAAGTCCTGCTGTGGTTTCACATCCCACAGCGCTCTTGTAATGCTGCCACTTGACCGTCCCTGTTTTATGTATCTTATGGCTTAAACCCCAAATCTGGAGGGGAATCAACGGCCGTTTCAAGTGTTCTCCAGAAGTCCAGACGCCATGATAATCTTCCCAGTAAATAGTTCGGACCACTTGAAAATAATCCTGCAGATTACATCTAAAATTAAACCGTGATAAATTCAATAAGAAACAAAAAAGATTCATCTACATAAAAATTGTTATGGAAACTCCAACTGCTTTAAACCGTTATCTACTGTGCGCATGAAAAAGAACATTATAAGAAATAAAAAAAAGTTTTAGATGTATTTTTGGAAATTCAGTTTTAATCGTTAAAATGTCCACTTGAAGTTTGAAATGAAAAGGGTATGTCAAGGGCTGACGGTTTTACCATTTAATCTACGAAGGCAATTCGAGTCTGTACCTGAAATTAGAAATCCAATAAGCTATAGCTCTATCAACATTCTACAAAAAAAAAAAAAAAAAAAAAAAAAAAAAAAAAAAAAAAAAAAAAAAAAAAAAATACAATACCAGAAGGAGAGGAACCTATAAGGACCTATTAATCCGCCTCAAAAAAATAGTTTTCTGTGAGGTAATTCACGAATTTAATTTTCTTAAGGAAATGTTTAACTAATAAGAATGTATCTCAAACTGGAATTAAAGACAGCTATTTAATCTTTATTTTAATGGTCAGTTTGGTGTATATCCTAATTTTTTCGGTAAACGTATCAATAGAAGTAACCGGTTTCGCTTATTTCGATTTTAAAATCGCAATTTTAGTTAACCTTAATAATAGGTACAATATGTAACACCTTAAACCGATTCAACGTAAGATACGAGTACTCTAGGCCCTATATCCCCGCCATAGTAGCCATGGGGAACTTGATAAAAACACGAGTTAGACAAAGCCGACAGCGTCAGATACTAGACAATACAGCAATCGGAACAGACACCATCATCGGCATTGGGCTTTGTTCCATCCAAGGGGAGTCTTTCATTACTTAAGGGCTTTCACTATAAGCTACCCTCCTCATAGCAAATCAGAACATTCATAAAAGACCTTCAAAGAACTCCCATCTCTCATTCTTCTGCCCTGTTTGAAAGGAAGGGCGAAAACATTTTTTTGAATATGAATAAACGAGATATGCCACTTATTATTCACGTATGCAAACTTTACTTAAAATTTTAGGGTACTAGCACGAATATTCAGGAGAAGTTATATAGTATTATGTTTAATATCTTCATTAAGGAATTAAATTTAAAACTATCAGTTTGCTCTAAAGATAGGAATGGTTAGAACTAAAATTTAATAGGTTAAACATTTGCATGTGTCGTTGATGGTGTTTGACGGTCATTTTCAACGAAATCTTCCAAATTTACAAACCATTGATAAATGAATACTCATTAAACATTAAAGGAAAATTTGCCCTTTTATAGTATTCATGCGTCATTTTCAACAATGGTTATATTTATCATTGGTGAAAATAAGCCAAAATTACCAAAATTAGTTCTTTGATATTGTTTGTAAATCGTTTGCTTTTTTGCTTAAAACCTCATTTCAATGAATGTGCGCTGTACCTAATAAGTACGTTTTTTAAAATTTTCTTTTGAAAAAAAAAAATTAATTTGAGTTTATAAGACTTTTAAAAGCATAATAGCAAGACACGTGGTCAGAAAACAGATGAACCGGAGAAATCCGTAGGGTATTCGCTTGCGGGATGAGTGATTAGATGAAATCTGTTTGTTTTTAACATGTTTATTTTGAGAGGATGAAATCAGCTGACAGGCCGTCCCGTAATAGCAAACATCAGCTGAGCATGTGTTGTGGCTAGAGTTACCCGCGCTGTATGTCCCAGCAGACAACCATCAACGCTTTCGCTTACAAGCTTGTAACACTCTGTGAGTGTTTGTTAACGAAAGCCGAAATAGTTTTGATAGATTATTTTATTGTTGCAAGGTAAACTATTATTTAAAGGTTATAGATTAAATATTTAAATTGCTTTAGTTGTTGTATCATTCCAATAGAGAGTAGAGCTACATCACTAGACTAAATATTTTTAAGGATAAAAATTTATTCGTTGACATAGTTTGAACTTGAAATATACTTTTGAATATAAAAGATTTTATAATTATATCTATGCCAGGTGTTATAAAATATAATTTAATATGAAAGTGCCTATAGAATTAATTTAGGTGCAATTTCTACAAATTAGTATTAAAACAAATTAAATAAGCTAGTTTATAACAATTCAAAATAGCTTGATGCGTAAGTTTAAACTAAGCATGTTCAACTGCCTAAACCTAAGTTTAACTTTATAGTAAACTTAGGTATAACCTGAAGATCAGGTTTCAAATAAAATTGTACAAATAACATGTTTCCAACCCTGGACAGTTCCTTCTATTACAAAACGTAGACAACAATGCGTGAAAATCTACAGTTTTTATGATTATTATTTTTAGTAAAATCATTGCGTTTGAGAAAATGTAGAAAAAAGTAAAATATATGATGGTACTGTAATTTTATGTGCCATCTAAAACATACGAATAAAATATATTTAAATGTACACGTCACAGAGGCGAAGTTTTAACTAATGACGAGAAATATTTGAAAATATGCTCTGCAGTATTTTATAGTAAGATTACAGGTATGATATGGTTATAAAAAGCACCCCTTTCGGTTTATGACCTTTTCATAGTGAAGTCTTGTGGCTTGTTTGTGCACGTGTCCCCAAGTGGTGTGTTTGTTTATCTACCCCTGTCTCTCTCACTCTAACCCTCTTACCTCTCACTCCCTCTCTTACAGTTACACTTTTCTGTAATTCCAAGGTTCACTGTAAATGCCTTAATATCTTACATCTATTATTAATTTTGTTAAAAATAAATGTGAAAGAGCCTGTTTTATACAGGGATCCTAATAAAAATGAGGTATATCCTTTTTTATTTAATGTGGAATTTTATGATTTGCACTTTATCTATTATTACCTACCAATTTAAAGTGATTTAATGGGCCAGGAGTATTGTTTGAAGTTTACTAATGCATAATAATTAATAATTTCTTAGTAACTAATTATAGATTGAACCACTTTCTAAATCGTACCCTTAGTCATGGCATATTCTTAGTAAAACAATCCTCTAAAATTATTGAACAATTATTTTGATAGAAATCAGCAAAGTTTCCTGAACGAGTTAAGTCTGGTAAAGTCTGGAAACACTAAAGGGTACCACATATAGGTCTTTGACCTTATCTGTGCTTCGACGCGAAAATAGTGCATTCTTAAGGACTGAAATTCATGGACACAGAAGGTTCGCTTCTTGTTTTTTTAGAAATTCAGCTTCATTGTCAACAAACTTCTTTCTTAAAGAATAAAAATAAATTTTTATTAGATATTAAACCATCTTTTCTAACAATAGTGATAAAATTTGAAAAATAAACCTATCTATTTATTTAGAACAGTCAACTTATTTCTACATAGATATTCATCAATATAAGACGGAAGCAAGTCTTTCCCTTCTTACGAAGAGATAATCTGTTTCTGTGAGTCTTCAGTTCTGTGATGTTTCAGTTTCTGTGATTCTCTAGTTTAAATAGAATATAGCAGCTGCGAATGAGAGCAAGAAATTCATCAGCAGCGTGAAAAAGTGCATAATTTCACGGTCGGGAAGGCCCGTCGGAACGGTTTATTTTTTGCGTTCGGTCCCTCGTTGGCGTCGTCCCAGCTCCTGTTAGTGACTTTGAGCTTCATCGGCATCGAGTCGTATACCACACGGATCTAATAATAAAAATGCGTGATCCAACATTTTGATACTAATATTCAATACTACACAAAAAAAATGTAAACTGATGGTTATGAAAAATGTATGTTTAGAATTGTTTACAATGTTTTAAGCTTATAAAAAGCATTAATTTGTAAAAAATTTAAACATCATAGTTAAAAACTTAGGTAAAAATGATTAAACAACCGTATTTTATTTCTTATTTAATTGTTGAAAAATCAACAAAGAAAATATTTTCGGGAATATTTATAGGTGTTTAAAAATATTAAACCCGGAACGCTTTCGGAATTTTTAGCGGTTACTAGGTACTGAAAAATTTTTGAAGATACTTAAACACTTGAAATGTCAAATTATGGAGGAGAAAACTAACTTTTTACATACCTTAGAATTCAATGTGAGCTCCTTTTGTTACCCTACAGCATACATCAATGACAATATTGCTGATGTCTTGCTAAGTGTTTTGCGGAATATATCTGGCGTTGTATTCGAGATCGCCCTTTGAATTCGTTCACCCACGTGTCTCAAGTATTGAATGTTTACTTCATATAGGCCTACAATTTTCTTTATTAACTCAGAAAAAAATGCGTCAAATCAGGACTGCCAGGGAATGAGGGGTCTAGTATAACTATTCAACTAAACACTTACCAAGTTTAAAGAAAATCGTTTGAAAAACGGCGTCCGAAACAGGGGCATAAAATACCATGTTTTGCATAAAAGCCGTATGGTTAACATTGCCGACTGCACAATAATGGGCTACTAGCCCAAAGGTAAAGATGACTCTTAATATTGTCAATGTTAATCTTACAGCAGAATAGTAAATTTATCGAATCATTAGACACCTGTTGTAATAACTAATGCTAGCAAATCAATATAAAAACATATATTTAGTTATAAAATATTTTATAGTTTTTTGGGTCCAGATTGGCTTGATTTTAGGTCGATTTCCGATCAGTGGACGATCTCTAGCACTATACTTTCAAATAACACATAATTAACTCATTTATAATACAATTAAATATGTTCAACTGTCAAAAAGATCATTCTCCAAACACACAATGTTGTTTCACTCGGTAAATATGAAGTCATTTATAGTAATGAGCCTACTGAGTGACTTGAACGTAGCAGTGAATTGAACCGTTCCAGACAGCAGCGATCACAATGGTGAATACAGTTGCTGGAAGCGGCTTCATCTATCATAGCAGTTGCAACAATGACGAGGAACAGTTGTGACAGAGCTCCTAGAACCACCATGAGTAGTGTAAAATTGCGGCCGCTGGCCCAGTTCAAGGTCACCTGAGGGATGACGTCATCGAGGTCAATGACCTCACCGATGACGTCATCGATGACGTCATCGATGACGCAATCGATGACGTCATCACTAATGACGTCATTTCGATGACGTCACACCCATGACGTCACAGAAATGACGTGCTGATGACGTCACCACCCCTTACGTCATCAAAACGACGTCACCGACGCCACTAAGGTCAAGGTCACGCAGAAACTTAAAATTTTTTAGCACTTTTGCCGTTTCTCGCACTACGCTCCGAGTTTCAGTCAGAGTCCCCGTGACCTTGACCACTTGGAGCGAATTTTCGACGAGAAACGGCAAAAGTGCCAAGTTAAACTCGAGTTTCTGACATGACTCTGCCTAAATGGGCAATCGGTTATCCCTCAGGTGACCTTGAACCAGTACAACGCCCGCAATTTTATGTTACTGTGACCTTGAACACTTAACAACGGAGCGCCGACACCGATGCGCACCCCACGACAGCCACCGAGTGACTGACTATCAGGCTCTGTGTACTCTAGGTATATCGGCTTGAGAGACTAAGACTCTAAACTGTCAGGAATGGGAGTAACTAACTGAATTTTGCAAGGAAAAGTCATTTCATCCAATATTTTAAACAAATCCTCATCAGTAAAACTGACATTAGTCTGTTTGGTATAAAACTTAGGGTGTCCGCGCAACAGTTTGCGCCACTTAGCTAAAGTTGAAACTCTCTTAACTTTGAGTGGTGGACAGTGAGCAACTAATAAAGTCTTAACACGGCTAAGTTTCTTACCTAAAGTGTCCTGCGACATGGCTTCACCTCACAAAAGTCCGCACAATACTGAGAGACTGCTTGTAGCGCATGAGTCAAGGGAAAAGAGGTGGGGGAAACAGCAGGAGTGGGGGAAGGTCACAGTGGTGGGGGAAGGTGAGGTGGTACGCTGGAGTATCGCATCACTTCACCATGAGCTGTCCTACAGTCAACACACTGTTCTCTTGGCCCGAGTTGGCACTAGAAGAAACATTTCTGTACAGCTTAGGCTGTGAGAGCCGAGGAAGCAAAGTCAAAGTGGAAATTGTGTTAAACTCCAAGATGAAGAGTCTCCTAAATAAACTAATTGTATCCCTGCAATCTCCTATAACTTTAGAGAAATACCACTTTATTAAGCGACACCTTATACTTTGGCAAAACGAAGCGGAAATGGAAAAGATTACAGTAAAATTAATTTAACTTAAAACTTGGACTGGACACTCATGGCGATACCACGTGGCGTGCAAACGCCACCCTAAACATTACAAGTTAGGTTATTGAGCACCTCTGGTACGATAACCGATGTGCTAGAGTTAAAGTGTGATGACCTTGAGTCAAAACACTGAAATACTACAAGTCGATATCGTCCCAGAGTTAAAGTGTAGTGACCTACATTCAGAACTTGTAAAATTACTTACATATAGAGAGCTAGAGAACAGCGAGACGCACCGCATGGAAGCCGGAGACATACTGGCGAAGCGGTGTTGTGCAGCCTAGGGACCCAGTTGTGGTGGGGGTATAGCCAACACTTAGAGTACAAGTGTTGTGGGTGACCTTGACCCACTTAACTTACCTGACCCCCCCCCCCCCCCGACAAAAAGTGCGAACCCCCCCCCCCCGACAAAAAGTGCGAACCCCCCCCCCCCCCCGACAAAAAGTGCGAACCCCCCCCCCCACCAAAAAGTGCGAACCCCCCCCCCACCCCCACCCCCTCCCCCACCCCCACCCCCTCCCCCACCCCTGATATCCTGGGCGTGGCAGCCCCGGTGGGGATATAAGGGGGCCCAGCCAGAGCCGGCTCGCAGTCCGCTCCCGCGCGTTGAACGTGAACGATCGGGACGGACCGCCATAGGCATCACTAAACATTGAATGGCGCCTTCAGTGTTTAGCGAAGTCTACTCTAACTTTAAGACTTGTATTAGTTGTAAGATATTGCGCTTGCGTTTGGGTATTGCGAATTGTTTTATATGAGAGTGTTTTACTTGTACCTTATGTCTCCTGTGTGTCTTTTATCCTTTGTGTCTTGTTTGTTATATGTGTTTAACATGTATGTGCTTGTTCCAGCATTGACTACGTTGAGCTCAATTGTGTGTTGTAAGTGTGTTATATTTTTCTAAAGTGTATACGCTTGTTTTAGCAATCCCCCCTTGAGCTTTTGCAATGCTCGAAGTAAATTGTAAAGACAGGGAACGGGAGTAGGCCCCCGTGTAAAGTTACTTTTGTATAATTGTTAGGCTCCTCTCATGCATGCTTTAATGCGGCTGAGAAATAGGAGCGTCCGTTTGTACGCCTATATGGGGGTAATAAGCCGATGGCCTCTGCACTCGGACCGAGGACGTAAGCCACTAGGGTGTCCTCAGTTAGTTTCCCTTCTGGAAACTCAAAATTATGTAAATGAAACTTTATTAGCTATTTGTGTTATTTTGTCCCCAAGGCCCCCGAACATTCGTGGTTCGCCATGGATGTACGGGGGCCGAAATTTTTTAATGTCCGTGTGGCCTTGACCCACATAGGACTTGTAAAAATTACTGCATTGCTAAATTAAAAATATTAAAGATAGGGTTACGGGAGTAGGCCCCCGTGTAAAGCCACTTTTTTTTATAATTGTTAGGCTCCTCTCATGCATGCTTCAATGCGGCTGAGAAATAGGAGGTGGTCCGTTTGTACGCTTATACGGGGGTAATGAGCCGATGGCCTCTGCACTCGGACCGAGGACGTAAGCCACTAGGGCGTCCTCAGTTTCTTTCAAAATTATGTAAATGACATTTCGTTAGCTATTGGAAAAGTTATTAGTTGGAAATGCAGTAAATGTTTACAAGTCTCGCGTGGCGAAGGGTACACGACATTGGATGTTGCCTTGTTGTCATAGTTGGGTCTCTTCGGAGGCTACAGCGATGACAACCCAAGTGCCCCACACCCCCATAGGGGGGTGTGGGGCTTAATTTTTTTAAAGTTTTTTCGTGACCTTGACCTAAATATAAAAGTTTTCAAAATCTTTAACAGTCAGATCTTACTAACACAGTTTATATATATATAGAGGTCTTTTAAAAGTTAACAGTTAGGTATTAGTAACGCACAAGTTTGGAATTGTTTATAGTTGGGTCTTTTGGGAGGCTTCAGCGATGGCAACATAAATGCCCCAAGTGGGGCTTCTTTTTTGAAAAAGTGTGAGCCCCCCCCCCCCCGGCAAAAAGTGCGAGCCCCCCCCCCTCCCCCACCCCCCCCCTCCCCCACCCCTGATATCCTGGGCGTGGCAGCCCTGGTGGGGATATAAGGGGGCCCGGTTGCACGCACTTCTCATTCCTGCTCCAGCCTTCGTTGGAAGTTCTTCTCCGTTATTTGCATTTAACGCTCTTTCTACCTCAACATGCGCTTCAAGAACTATCCACCAGTTCTCCCATACATCAAATCGAATTCAACCAACACGTCTACTCCGACCAACACATCTACTCCAACTTCAACCTCCGCTGCTCCGATTCTCCAAACGTGTTTGATGAGCACAATCCTCAGCTGTTTGGAGATGCCGTCGGCTCCTTCGATGCCCAGCCTATCTCCGCTGCCACCAACGGAACCAACAAGTCCAAGTGTCAGTGGTGCTGGTGACGCTCCGTCGACTTCAAGAGGGGCTGGCGCTCACCCTGCAAGCAGCCGAGTGCTCATAGCATCACCGCCGATCTCATTGTTGTCAGATTCTGATTCGGAGTCAGCGGTCTTTGAGGAGAAGAAGTCGAGGTCCAAAATCATTCCCTACTCCCGTACACAAAAAATCCTTTCCTATACAAAGACCCAATGTCCACTACCCGTATCCCCCATGCCATCCACACCGGTCAAACCATCCTGCAAATCGATCTTTTCCCCAGACAAGTCAACCTCACCCAAAGCCAACATTCCATCTACAGTCAAACCATCCCGTAAATCGATCTTCTCCCCAGACAATTCTACCTCACCTAAAACCACTATTGATCTAACCCATTCTCCTACCCGACCCAAAATTCTTTGCAAATTACCCCTTGACCGTGCTAAACCATCACCCTCCATCCTTTCCAGCCAGCCTAAGTTAGATCAAGCGCCGCTCCAAAACACTAAGAGTCCAACACAAAAGAAACGTAATCGTGTTAAATGCCCTGCTGGCAAGCGTGATAAATGCGATTATGTTTGGTTTAGCAGAGAGGCTGTGGTTCTTTGTTGTCCGAGTTTTGCTCTTCCAGAAAAAGATCGTTGCCAACGACACTTGAATAAGAAAATCAAAATTCCGACACCAAAGCCCTATAGCCTTAATATTATGCCTGAAAAGTCCAAGTTCAAACACCCCAACAGTCCGCAGAAGCTGAAAATTAATAGGCTCAAGAGGGATAAAAAATATTATTTCATTGTTCAAGCTTATGGAGCATTTAACATAAATGTGCAAATCATTCTAAAAGGTGATGGCCGCCTTCATAGAATGAAAGTACCACCTGCGATGGTACAAAGAGAATTTTTTGTCCCCGGGGCTTATTTAATTCGAAGAAAAGGATGCCTATCTGTTTGGGAAATGGACTAGGACATGGGCTCACCAAAAAATCAAAATTGTGTTTAAAAGTGTTGGACATTAATTAAATTTCCTCTTCCAAATTAATTTTTCTAAATTTAGTCTTAACCCTCTTAAAGTAAGGGAGAGGGGTATTATACAAGTCAACTAATAAAAAAAAATACTTGACTTGTATAATACTTTAACCTGGCGGTGATGTAAAATCACTGGGACAATCTCAAACCGTGTCCTTGAGGGTGAAGACTAAGTTACAAAAATCATTAACAAATAAAAAACTTACCTCCAAACGCTTGTAGCTTGCTACAAGTGTTTGGAGGTAAAAAATTTTTAAAGTTTGAATGACCTTGACCCACATAAATTACTGTTTAAAGTAAACTGCTAACCTTACAACTTATGTCGTGTATCACGTGATACCCCCCACTCTAACGCTTTTAATAAGCTTGTATGAGCCGTTCATTTGCTTCAGTCCGTTCCTATGCTCTGTGGTAAACATGTCACAGTACAATTACAAAGGTGGTGACTTCTTCATAAATGAACACAATGCTTGGGAAGTGCTAAACCGGCATAGAATGGAAGTTGAGTGTTGTATAAGACGAGATGGGTCTACATTTTATCTATGTATTATAAACAAACAAACCCACAAGTATCAACACTGGACAAAAATTAATTATAACAACATAGATGAGCTGTTTGCTTGGGTTTTTGAGGTGTGTAATGTTATCGAAGAAACCAAAATGATGGGTGTGCTAAAGGTATGTAAAACCGATGACCGCGAGGACTAAGGGAAAGTTAGTGGAAGTCCTTAAACTTACCCCCCCCCCCCGGGTTACCCCCACCACTAAAAATGGGTATATATAGGAGTGGTGATCAACCGTCTTCTCATTCTGCTTTACACTGTTTAGCTGAATACTACCATGTCAGCCATGAACATTCCAGCCTCTACCTCTGGCCCGACCGCATCCAACTCTGGCTCAAGCTCTGGACCGATCCGGCGGGGCCGCCTGTCAAAGAGTCGCGTTCGGTTCTTCGGATTCACTCCGAGCAAGACGGAGTTGTGCAGCAGTGGAGCCTCCAGAAGAGAGTCTAGCTTGTATGAAGAACTCCAGCAGGTAGTGCCAGGTGTAGTGGTTGGTGCATCTTCACAGGAAGACACTGTTAGAGCTGCTATAAGATATATTAAAGGTTGTAACGTATTGATAGAGGAAAAGGACAGGTTGTTAGAGGAAAAGAAGAGGTTGTTGGAGAGTGCACACAGTGAAATACTTTTGATCCGGAAAGAATGGGAAAAACTAATTATGAAGTGTGACAGATTGTTAGATGATAGTGATGATAGTGAGGATGAGAGTGGATAGGTGTGGGTAAAGACTCGGACTGGGACTTGCGTGTTTGTATGAATGTGTGTGTGAATGCGGAATACAGAGCGGGGGATAGATCACTCTGTGGCAATGGACTAACATGCCACTTAGTGATCTATCCCCCGTTCTGGTAATGTTTTTGGATGGCTTTGACCCACTTTACCAAGGCTAGCTAGTACCCCCACCACTGATAAGTGTATATATACGGGTATTAACGTGCAGTTTGGTTATTCTGCTTTGTACCGCTTAGCTGAATACAGCACTGTAACATGGCTTTCAACTCCAAAACTTCTCAGGCTTCCTCTTCTTCTTCAAGAAGGCGTGCTGCCAACGCTCTGCCTGCTACTCGTGGACCTGCTCGACCATTCCACAGCATAACTGTTGCTCGGGCAAACGCCTGCAAAGCTCCGATGCTACGGACCTTGCTGGAGGTAAGCCAAGACGGACAAGGCTTGCTCAGTCCTGGTCAACGGCAGGAGCAAGAAAGGCGTATGGCGTACTTCAGGCTGCAGGGTGTAGTTCCCAGCTTGAAGTTAGGCGATCCGAGAGTAGCAAGCATCAACGAGGCAGCGGACTACATATCACACCTTCACAGTGTTTTAGAAGTAAAGGACCAACAAATTGAAAACTTAAAAGAACAATTGAAACAATTTAACTTTAATCCTGTGGAGTTTGTGGAAGCAGTGATGAGTGATAGTGATGATGAAGGAACTGAATATATATTGGGTATGTAATGAAAGACTTGGACATGGACATGTGTGTGTGTGTGTGTGTGTGTGTAGAATACAGAGCGGGGGATAGACTACTTTGCGGCAATGGACTAGCATGCTGCTTAGTGGTCTATCCCCCGCTCAAAGGGTAGCATTGGATGACCTTGACCCACTTTACAGCAAGGACAACCGGTTAACTGGTATAAAAGAGGGGGTCTATACATCTCGACTTCATTCTGCTTTGGACCTTCCAGTGGAACGCTAGAAACAATGAGTGGATCGCTGCTTGGTGCTAACTTGGACAGGTATTCTGTGATGGTACACTATGAAGATTGTAGAGACATGTTGACGGCTGTGTATGATTGTTTGGTGAGAAAAATCTTTCAAGAAAACTGCCAATTTATGTTAGCGTGGAAAAGAAACTTGTTTGTTGATGGTCATGCTACAATGCAAAGCATGAACCACCTTCATGTGTTAAAAGTAGGACATCATAATTTGGACGAACTGGACGATATGTTTAGGGAGCTGGAGTGTTTGATACATCAGGAATGTAAACCATGTGAAATTGAAATTTTTAAATTGGATATGGAATTAGAATAAAATGTGTTAAACAGGACTTGGACTTGGACTTGATTGAGGTTTTTGTAGAACAGAGCGGGGGATAGATCACTTTGCGGCAATGGACTAGCATGCTGCTTAGTGGTCTATCCCCCGCTCAAAGGGTATCTTTACGTGACCTTGACCCACATAAATTGTATAGTTGGTGGGGGTATAAAAAGGGTAAGCAAATTGGATGGATACAACACTTCCATACCATGGCTCCACTTGACAACACCGTGTTCCATCGCAACAGAATTGTCTCTATTCTGGAGGTAATACCTCTAGAAATTATAGAAGTAGAGGACCAACTACCTGCGGTTGATCAAGAAGAGGAGGAGGAAGAGATAATGGATATTGAAACGGACTCTGACGAAGCTGGTTCAACGGACAATGAGGTGGACTTGCACGCCTACGAAACATTAGAGTCGTCATCTGAGTCGGAAATGGAATTCCAATTGGAAATCGAAGAAGAAGAACAAGAACAAGACACTCCCCATCGTCCAATGGATAGGATGTTAGTTGCCAGAAGAATTATGTATTGTCATCGCTGCCTATTCCGTGATGAGGATGATTCCGACTCTGATGGTGATGTTTCACCCTTGTAAAAAAGTTTAAACAAAAAGTTAAAAAAGAATGTGAGCGGGGGATAGAGCACTTTGTAGTAAATGATGCTGCTTAGTGCTCTATCCCCCGCTCAAAATAATAATTCCAAATGACCTTGACCTACATAAACTTGCTCAAACAGACGTCTTTGAAAAAACTTGTACAAATTATTGAATCTAGACCAAATATCATCAATTTATCAAGCCTACTGATAAATGTATTACAAACGGTTGTGTAAAGGCTAAATTTAGCACATGAGTGATAACCTGTTTCCATATGACGTCACTTTCCCCACCTATCTGCCTCGGATATAAAGGGTCCCGGTGGAGTGCGCTGCTCATTATTGCGTGGACATTCACAGAGTGTGCATTCAAAGCCAAACTGTTTGAAATGGCTCTTTGCGACATTTGTGGGGAAATCTTTCAAGACGAAGATCTTTTCACCATACACAGAGAATTACATGAAGACGAAGATAGAAAAGAAGATATTACCATGGATGAAATAGACTTAGACTCAATTGACCGGTTTTTGGAAGAGCACCAGAAGCAGACGGACTACTGGGACAGCTATCTACAGCAAATGCAAAGAAGAAGACCTAGTGTGATCCAATTTGCTGGTGCTGGACCATCTACTGCTAGAAGACCTTTTGAAGAAGAAGACACTGAAGAAGAGGACACTGAAGAAGAACTAGAAGATGTGAAACAACTGCGCACCACGGCCTTGCCAGGACGAGTTGTAACACATTTTAAAATTAATAATGTTCAATTGGAACTGGAAACATTTATAACCCAGGCTAAGGAACTTGTTGGTGGAACCTTGAGGGAAGAACTACAAAGATTAAATTTTATTAAATTTGGAATGGTGTTAGAGGCTATGTTTAACAATACTGATGGTGAAACAGCATTGAGAGCGTTCATTACCAAAAACCGAACCCTTACCTTCACCTCCAACATCGATGATATTATTGACGAATGCTTGGAAGAACTTATAACAAAACTTCAAGAACATGAAGGAAGAGGATCTGGATGGACTTTGTCATCAATTGAAGGTATGGATGTAAGGGTTCACAAGCATGGATATGGTTTAAGGGGTAGTAGTTTTATCCCTTTACCAAAGAAAATCCAAAACACTAAATCGTGTAGGAATGTGCAAAATGAAGGTAATGAATGTTTTAAGTATGCAATGTTAACCAAGTATGTTAAAGATCATCCTGAAAGAGTTGGTAGAGAGTATTACGAAAATGAACACCGCTACAACTTTCAAGGCCTCACCTACCCAGTTACATTGAAAGACATAGACAAATTTGAAAAGAAAAATCCTGGCGTTTCAGTGAATGTTTTCGGTCTGGATGATTCGAACAACGTTTATCCTTTGCGGGTAGTAAAAGTTGAGCAAAGAAACCACACTGATTTGTTACTGATCACTAAGGGTGAAATTTCACATTATGTGTGGATAAAGGACTTTGCATCCTTGATTCGAAATCAATTATCAAAACAGAGGCGTAGGTTAACAGTGTGTAAAAGATGTTTTTGTTTCACATATAAAGAAATAAGACAAGGAGGATTAGAGTGGTTGATAGAACACAAAAGACTTTGTAATGAAAATTATGAAGTGAAGATTAGTCTGCCACCACCATCTCGAGCGTGTATCCAATTTAACAAAACAGTTCACCAATATCGGATTCCAGTAGTCATCTACGCAGATTTTGAATCTACGTTAGTACCACAGGAGCTGCCGGACGGTGAAGTGACTAGAAGAACAAAATATCAGTTGCATCAACCCAACAGTTTTTGTCTAATAGTGAAATCAACCTTGTCTGAAAACCAATTGCAAAACTATGGTTTAACATCCACTCCAATACTTTACCGTGGTGAAGAAGCCGCTAAGTATTTCGTAGACCAGTTGTATGACATTGCTGAAAAGGTACAACGCTTGTATGGTAATGTCGTACCTATGGAACCTTTGAATGAGAATCAACAAGAAGAATACAATATGGCATCAAGATGTTATCTATGCGAGAAGAGCTTCAGTGAAGAAAATCCAAAAGTAAGAGATCACGATCACCTGACAGGTTTATACAGAGGAGCTGCTTGTAATTCATGCAATATAAATTACAAACTGCCCCACTTTATCCCTGTCGTGTTACACAATCTTAGCGGCTACGACTCCCACTTCATTATTCCAGAGTTAGGAAGAGATGATGGTAAAATTGATGTTCTTGCTACAACATTGGAAAAGTACATCAGTTTCTCAAAAACTGTAGGTAAAATTAAACTTCGCTTTGTAGACTCTTATAGATTTATGCCATCTAGTTTGAGCAGATTGTCTGAGAATCTACGAAGAGAAGACCTAAAAGAAACCAGCAAGATTGTACCTGAAGATAAATTGGACTTAGTATTACGTAAAGGAGTATTCCCCTACGACTACATAACATCTACAGAAAAATTTGAAGAAACCAGTCTACCACCGATCGAAGCCTTCAACAGCAAATTAAACGAAAGTGAAATCTCCGTTGAAGACTACAATCATGCTTGTAATGTTTGGAACCAACTAAACATTCAAACCTTAGGGGAATATTCTGACTTTTATATAAAATTGGACGTAACTCTGCTGTGCGATGTGATGGAAGAATTCCGAAACACCTGCTTCTCCGCCTATGGACTGGACCCTCTACACTCGTACACATCTCCAGGATTAGCATGGCAAGCTATGCTAAAGTCAACCAACTGTCGACTGGAACTTCTAACGGATATCGATATGGTGCTCATGATGGAATCTGGTGTACGGGGCGGTTTGACACAAGCTGTAACACGTCATGTCAAAGCCAACAACAAGTACATCCCCGGCTTCGACGAGCAACAACCATCGGTCTACCTTGGCTACTTTGACGCAAACAACCTTTATGGTTGGGCAATGTCAAATCCGCTTCCCTACGCTGACTTCAAATGGATCGACCCGGCCACCATTGGAGACATCTCACAGATTCCAAAGAATGGTCCAAAAGGCTATATTTTGGACTGTGATTTCGAATATCCAGAGCACCTTCATGACCATCACTACGACTTGCCTCTCCTAGCCAAGACTGAAGTTTCACCGACAGGAAGATGGCCAAAATTGATGATGACCTTGGAGAATAAGGATCGCTATGTGGCTCACTACTGGGTAGTTCAACAGGCTCTTGAATTGGGTCTACGTATAGTGAGAATTCATAGAGCAATTGAATTCACCCAGTCTTGTTGGTTGAAACCATATATTGATTCCAACACTGCAAGAAGAGCTGCAGCGACAACAGCATTTGAAAAGGACTTCTATAAATTAATGAACAATGCCATCTTTGGGAAGACCTTGGAGAACAAAAGAAAACACAAAAATGTAAAATTAGTGAGTGATCCTAGGAAATTGGAAAAATTAGTGCAAAAACCAAATTTCGGAACATCCATGATTATAAACGAAAATCTAGTCGCTGTCAGTATGAAGAAAACAACAATAGTCATGGACCGTCCGTTATACATAGGTATGTCGATTTTGGATATAAGTAAAACCCTGATGTATGATTTCCATTATAACAAAATGGTTAAACATTACGGAAGGGAAAACATTGAAGTCGCATACATGGATACGGACGCGTTTATCTACTGGATAAAGACTTTGGACATGTATGAAGACCTAAGGACTTTTCCATACAAAGAAGATTTCGATTTTTCTGACTATCCGAAAAACCATCCAAATTTTAATGAAAAATATAAAAAAGTAATTGGAAAATTCAAAGATGAAGCAAATGGAATGCCTTTAGAAGAAATAGTGGCGCTGATGGCGAAATTGTATTCATTTAAGATGTACCACGAGAACAACACACCGACAGTGAAGAAAGCAAAAGGAGTGAAGACATCTTATTTGAAAAAACACGTGACATTTGACCACTACAAGACTTGTTTGTTTGAAGATACTACGATATCAGCAACATTCAATAATATCCGAAGCTTCAAGCATCAAGTCTACAGTGTCACCGAAATTAAAAAAGCGTTGTCAGCTCGGGATGATAAAAGATACATTATGCCCGACAAAATCCACACTCTTCCTTTTGGCCACTACTCTCTAAACCCTATCAACTAGTAACCTATTCTTCGTCCTTCTACAACTACGCCCTTATTCCTTTCTCCTTCCGTAAAAAAATGGGGAACACGGCAAGTCCAACGCCGTGTTCCCCATTTTTTTACACAAGTTTGGATGACCTTGACCCATATAAATGATGTGAATATTTAAAACAACATTCATTGTGATTATACATGTGATACAACAAACATTGAAACCTGCAATATGAAGGACTTGAAGCAACAAATTGTCAACGAACTTCATAAACCTGCAAGAAGAAAGTTTCCACGAAGAAATACGGTGATAAAAGGAATTAATGATTTATATCAAGCGGATTTAATCGAAATGATTCCTTATAGCAAACAAAATAAAGGATATAAATACATATTGACTGTTATTAACTGTTTTTCAAAAATGGCAGATGCTTTACCACTAAAAGATAAAAGTGGCAAAAGTGTTACAAAAGCAATGGAAACAGCTATACAAAGAGACAAACATACTATTAAACATTTACAAACAGATGATGGAAAAGAATATTTTAATAAGGAATTTGCAAATTTAATGAAAAAACACAATATAAACCATTATTCAACCAATTCAGAAGTAAAAGCCTCAATAATCGAAAGATTCAACAGAACTTTAAAAAGTGCAATGTATAAAATGTTTTCCAACAGAGGATCGCACATATGGATTGATATGTTACCAAAACTTATAAACGATTACAATAACAAATTTCATAGGACTATCGGGATGAAACCAAACCAAGTAACTAGTAAAAATGAAAACCTTGTATTAAAACGTATAAAAACGAATACTAAACCAAAAGTTGAAAAACTAAAGCCTAAAAAATTTAATGTGGGTGATAAAGTGCGAATAAGTAAATATAAAGGTGTATTCAGTAAAAGATACCTGCCAAATTGGACCAATGAGGTTTTTACTGTATTCAAAGTACAACCTACAGTACCTGAGACATATATTTTAAAAGATAATAAAGGACAATTGCTTGAAGGAGGGTTTTATGGACATGAAATGTTAAAATCAACAGTAGGCGATGTATATTTAGTTGAAAAGGTGTTGCAACGGAAAAAAGATAAGGTCAAAGTACGATGGTTAGGATTTAATAAGACGGAAGATTCTTGGATACCTAAAAAGGATTTGATATAACGATAGAGAATCATTTTAGGTTGAACCATTACAAAGGATGGAGATAGTACCACAAAAAGAGAGTTTTACTATTAATAATATAGATGAACTCACAGTGGATAATTCAGAATTCAATAGTGGGAAGCATGGCAATTTGTTACCAAACACCGTTCGTTGTCTGGTTACCGGACCTTCCAACTGTGGAAAAACTAATGTAGTATTCAATTTGATTACAAACCCTAAAGGATTACGATTTAACAATCTATATGTATTTTCAAAATCACTACAACAACCAAAGTATCAATTATTGGAAAAAATACTGACTAATGTGCCTGAAGTTAAATATTTAAAGTTTAATGCAAGCGAGAGTGTCATGCAGCCACAAGAAGCTAAACCATTCTCCGTGTTTATATTCGACGATGTATCTTGTGAAAACCAAAACACAATAAGGAATTACTTCGCTATGGGTCGACATAACAACATAGATAGCATTTATATTGGCCAAACTTACAGCAAAATACCTAAACAACTCATTAGAGACAATGCAAACATGTTAATTGTATTTAAACAGGACGAAACCAACCTAAAACATATATATTTTGATCATGTAAATGCGGATATGACATTTGAACGATTTAAAGAGTTGTGTGGAAAGGCTTGGGCTGAAAAGTATGGGTTCCTAACAATTATGAAGGAACAACCGCTAAACAATGGTCGATACAGGATAGGATTTGATAAATTTATATTAATACATTAAACGTGGTATAACACATTCATTGTTGTACAACACGTCTTGCTACAAACATGGTTAACCAAGAAAAATTAGTAAAAGAAATAAAATCACTTAGTGATTCTATTCGGGCTAAAAACAGAGCATTGAAACTAGGTATTAGCGAGAGGGAGAAATTCCTTGAATCTACTTTTAAACCTATTACTGAACCCTTGAAACAATTAAACAAAAAATTTGCTAAACCTGTATTGGAAGGAGATGCGATTGCACCTATTACGAAGTTTGAAAGAGAAAATGTAAAATCAGAAGATTTTAGTGATGAAGACCTGGAATCCTCTACGTATAGTGGTTTTACCGGTGGAGAACCCGAAAGAGAGCTAGAATCACCGGACTATAGTGGAATAAAAGAATTATATGAAGTAAAAGCCAAAAGAGGACATGAAGTTGTATCAACTGCTAGTGAAGAGGAAAAAGAAGAAGAGACAAGGGAAGGTCCGTCAAACATAAGCTTATTGGGTGAAAACATTCATAACAAAGGACCTTTAGGAAGGAAATACATGGTAAAAATGTTACTCGGAACAATTCCTAATAAGAATTACCATAGTTATGGAGCGAGATTAACAGAAGACGGTTTAATGATAGGTAATAGCCCGTTAAACGTTGACGAACATGATAATATTGTCATTGGTGATCAAAGGTATAAGGGCACAAAAGGATTATTTGAATTATTATTTGAAAATAAGCCTTCAGTATCGGTAGTGAAAGAAAAAGACATGGAAGCATATAAAAATATTTTGGAACAGACAAATGCATATAGGAGAAAGTATTTACCTGACCAGCCTCCTTTTAGATCTAAGTCTTTAAAATATAAACAATTTGTATCCAAGTTAATACCAACTAGAAGACAAACAATGCCGTTAACACAAAGAAAACCTGTAAAACGAAGATTTATGGCATCCACTTTGGATGTAAGTGCTCAGGAACGAAGAAAAAGAAGTAAGTCCGTTACGGGTACAGGTTTAATGAAGAAACTATATAACACAAATGTGATTTATTACAATAATATCAATAAATTGGTGGATAGAATGAAACTAATACATGAAGCTAAAGAAGCGGGTCATACTGGATTGGAAAACGAATGGGTGGCTTTAGTGGATGAACTCCGAAACCGTGGGGTAATCTCATAAAAATGCGTTACTCCCTAGAATACTATTCAGTTGCACCATGAGTGTCGACAAGTTCGGACGTTACTCCTCGGATGGGTTATATTATGCCAATAGTTTAAAAAGAAGTGCTGGTTTACCACAAACACCTGATGGAGATTATGATATGAGTAATAAAAGGTTAAAAAACATAAAAGATCCTACGGATGAAAACGATGCAATAAATCTAAAAATATTAAAGGAAAAGATATCGCCAACATTAAAACTACAAAATAACACATATGACGCAGAAGATCATAGAATTATCAACGTTGGTAAACCAAATCAAAACGGTGATGCGATAAACAAAGGTTATTTGTCATCTGAATTAAAAAATACGTTAAAATTCAATGGGAAAACGTATAGTGCCAACAATAAACGTATATCCAACGTAGATGACCCTAAAGATGCAAAAGACAGCGTAAATAGACGCTATTTACATTCTTTGATACCTGAAAAGACAAAAGATGGATTTTCTTTTTATAAATTTGTTATTAACGATATAGGTTATCCAAAAAATGAAAATGATGCTGTAAATCTCAAATATATAAAAGATCATTGTGTCATACGTGATGTGGGAGTTATCGATTGTCTTGGCAATTGTTTGGCGAATGTAAAAGATGGTTCAGCACCATCTGATGGTGCAACAGTGGGTCAAATGAAAGAGACTTTAAAACAAGAAACAACTGGATTTGCAAAACGAGATGAAGTATTATCAAAGCAAGGGGATGACTTTATTCAAGGTAATGAAAAATTTCATTTATTGACATACAAAAACACTTATTGGGATTGCAGGCATGGAAGGTTATCAAATGTGTCATGGGGTCATGCAGATAGAGACGCGGCTGCCTTAGGACAAACAGTACATCTAGATCCAAATAATTACCATGCGTTTTTTATATGTAGTAATAAAAAATTAACAAACATGGCGCAAGGAAGAGAAGCAAATGATGCTGCAACTGTAGGACAGGCTATCACATTATCACAAATGGATAGCAAAGTGTATACTTGTAATAATAAACGTATAACAGACCTTAAAGACCCTGAACATGTGGATAATGCTGTCACTGTTAATTTTCTTGTAAAAGTTTTAGGAAATGCATTATTTGATGTATACAATCTTATTGGTATTCATTCAGGTCGTACTCCTTTGTTGGAATCTGAGAGAGGTACTTGGATTAAACGGGAAATTGTTCAAAACTATTTTATCAACCCTCGTACAAAAAAGTTTAGATCATCGGATTGGGGTGATTTTGATATTTAATAAAAGAACACAATAAACGACTTCATTTATGTCCAACTTGTCATAGAGGTAACACATAAGTTGTACATTGCGATTATAAAAGGACAATAATGACGTTCCAGTACATCAGTCCATATAGAGACACTGTAAGGAGAGGAGGTGGGATCACGTCCACAGCGGTTTCTCTGTTAAGTAAAGCTTTAAAACGAATTCCAGTAGGATCCATAGTAAATAGAGCAATAGACGCATTACCATACGAATTTCATATACCGGGAGGTTATCAGTATTGCGGACCAGGAACTAAATTGAAAAAACGACTGGAAAGAGGCGATCCTGGCATAAATAAGTTAGATCAGGCTTGTAAAGAACACGATATCGCATATTCCACGTTTGCCGATTCAAAAAATAGATCAATAGCTGACAAAAAGCTTGCGGACATAGCTTGGCAAAGAGTAAAATCAAGTGACGCTAGCATAGCAGAAAAAGCAGCAGCTTTAGCAGTAACAGCAGGTATGAAGGCTAAAACAGCAGTAGGAGGTGGAAGAAGGAGGAGAAGGAGAGTAAAAAGGAGGTCAACCACAAGAAAACATGGAGGAAATATAAAAAGAAGACGACGATCTACAAGAAAAGGCAGGAAGAAGCCCACCGTGTGGTCAATGGTAAAAAACGGGGCAGGTCTTTACCTAAGACCTTATCGTGCATATTAAATGAAAGAAATCAATTGGTCATACCACATAAAGCATTAACCAATATTGAATTATTTAAATATACTTCCTGTTTAAAAATACCATTTTTCCGCGGTGTGTTTATGAAAGACAGTTTACCAAAGAAAATGTGGCAAAATGAGACTGGAATTGTAAATTTGGATAATACTGAAGGGCCTGGCACCCATTGGGTTTGTTATAAGAAACTAAATAACAATGTATATTATTTTGATAGTTTCGGTAATTTGCCACCACCAAAAGAACTTCAAAATTACTTTAAATCTGCTAAAAACATATATTATAACTATAAAAGAGAACAACCTGATAATACTTCAATATGCGGCCATTTATGTTTGGAATTTCTAGCTAAAAGTATCAGTCACTATTGAGATGTCTTCCTATACGGTATCATTAACAGGAAAATCGTCCACTTTACGAAGTATCCTTTTTCCAGCGTTACGCTTGCAAAAAGGAAGGTTTTGGGAGGCGGCACTATTGGATTTTACAACTTACAACTCTATCCCCAATGTTACGGAAGGTAAAAATAACGTATTGCATTATTATAAGGGAAAGGATGCCAGTGGAAAATTTACAGACTTACAAGAGTGCAGGTTACCCACAGGTTCTTATGAAATTGATCATATAAATGAATTTTTGCAAACTAAAATGGGAAAAGACAATATAACATTAAAAGGTAATAATAATACGATGAAAGCTGAAATTACTTCCAAATATTATATAGATTTCACTCAACCAAACTCAATTGGTGATTTATTAGGATTTTCCAACGATGAGCCTGTTTTAGAACCAGATGTAACACATTCCGGTAAGAAAACAGTAACAATATTAAAAGTCAATAGTATAGACATAACTTGTAACATTATACAAGGTGCTTACAGGGATGGGGCTAACACCCACATCATACATACTTTTTACCCAAGTGTACCACCTGGATTTAAAATTGTTGAAAAGCCACAAAACCTGGTATATCTACCGTTGAACACCACTTTCATTTCAGACATCGTGTTGAGCGTATTGGATCAAGACGGTAACTTGGTAGACTTCAGAGAAGAGCCTATTACGATTAGATTACATTTAAAATCGACACTTTAATACAAAACCATGGGTTTAACATTTAAAAGCGAACAACCTACGGGAAACCGCATTAGTAGCTCTTCAGCTGTGGAGGAGTTAACACGCGAGAACATTCGTTTCTTAGAGAGAATTGGATTAAAATTAACAGAGTATGGATATACTGGATATAGCGCAGGGTCCAACATTCGACGAAACCCTATGGGAAAAAGAATATCACACCCACAACCCTTACACTTCATCGAAATTAAACAATAACGATGAAATTCGTATTCCCATACAAAATCAAGACATTTACACACTACCATGTGAAAGTTACTTGTATATTGAAGGACAAGTTACTAAAAAGGACGGTACTACTGTTGGTACAACAGTTCCATTTATAAATAATCCTATGGCTTTCCTATTTGATGAAATTAGATATGAAATATCAGGTGTAACAGTTGATTCCACTAAAAAAGTAGGTATTACGACAACTTTAAAAGGATTAACATCTATAACACCCAATGAAACCAATTTACTTAAACCTGCCGGATGGGTATTACCTACGATTGACACGATCACTCCAAATCCAAATGGATATTTTGATTTTCATATTCCATTACGTTTGCTGCTTGGTTTTGCTGAAGATTATAGGAAAATAATATTAAACGTTAAACAAGAATTAGTTTTGTTGAGATCTTCTAACGATAAAGACATTATTAAAGCTGCAGATGCTACTACAGATGCGACTTTAGAATGGAAATTAAAATTAGACAAAATTGTATGGAGAGTTCCACATGTTAAATTGGCTGACGAGCATAGAATGCTACTTTTAAGAAAATTAAAAGCCGATCGTGATATTGTTATTCCATTTAGAAGTTGGGAATTTCATGAGCATCCCAGTTTACCTACTACGGATCGACACACTTGGACTGTTAAAACATCGAATTATGTAGAACGAGCCAGGTATATTATATTTGGTTTACAAACAGGTAGAAGAGACGCCATTACTAAACATGCAGGACAATTTGATCATTGTGACTTGAAAAATATTAAAGTTTATTTAAATTCACAATTCTTTCCATACGACAATTTAAATGTGTCATTCACTAAGAAGAAATACAGTATATTGTACGATATGTACGCGAGATTCCAAAGTTCATATTACGGTAAAACAAATACACCTTTATTACCACCTGACAAATATTTCGATGCCTACCCAATAGTTGTAATCGATTGTTCTAAACAAAATGAATCAGTAAAGTCTTCAAGTGTGGATATAAAAATAGAAATGGAATTCAACGATGCTATACCGGCTAATACAACTGCATACTGTTTAATTCTACATGATAAAATCGTAACATACACACCTTTAACTGGAATTGTTAAAAATGTATTGTAAGAACCGGTTTTGTTTCATTCCGCGAGTATAAAAGCAGAGCGTACAGACCGCTCCTCATCAGTTTGTTGCCTACTGTTGTATGGGTAGCATCGTATTCAATATGGCTTCTCCTAGTGGTACACCTGAAAATGTGGTAGATATTGAGAAGGAGATATCTGAGTTTTTAGATCCTCAAGGTCACCAGGAAGGAGGGGAACAAAACGTTTGCGGACAACTTCACGCCAGTAATAATGTTGAAGAAAAAGGTAAAAGAAGAAAGACTATACAAAAGAGAAAAAGGGATATTGAAGATAATATTTCTCCGAACATATTGAGTGAGGTATTTTTGCGAATATTTTACCCAATCTCTTCCAGTTTGGATAAAAGTGTTTTAATCGGTGTTATGAAATCTACAGATTATTCCCCTACTGTAATTTTAACTCATGGACCCAAAATGATTTTGTTTACGGACAGTGCTTGGGAATCGTTTATGAAACATTTGCATCTGCTAGAATGCTATTTAAGTAGTAACATGTTTGGAAGAAAGACAAGGGTAGGACTTTTGGATTCAAATGTGGTAATTGATATCATTAAACAACGTGGTGATCATCAGCTACGGTTTAGAGACACAACAAGACATGATAACAAAATTCAACTTAATCGAGAGGAGTTTTTCATTTTAACTTGTGCTACTGAACCTATAACAAGATACTTGAGACAACTGGTGTTTTCAAGTTCGATTATTAAAGATTATCTGGAAGACACTTTGGACAAACAACCGGACGCACCTATATTATACGGACCTGTGGATACTTCTATATTTAATAGAGTTCCTCATGAAGTACAGATGTGGAGACAATTGGAAAAGTACGCTCAACTACATAAGAAATCAGTAAAACAGGAAGAAGAGGAAGATGGAGGAGAAGAATCAAGTGTTAGTGATGAAAATGAAAATAAGGAAAATATAAAGATGGAAACTTAAATGACAATGGTTAGTTTTTAAAACAATAACCAACATTTTGTGGGGTTAGGCCTATTGGGGACGGTGCCCACGTTAAATATACACCAACGCGCCAACAACTGTACGGCCTGGTATAAAAGTAGTACCTACCGTGGTGTGGAAATCAGTTGACCTCCTGACTTCGTAATGAGCAGACGTGTGACCTTCAAAATGGACAAGGGAGAAGAACAACAAGTAAAGTCCAAGCCTGGTATTATTGAGTTTCAAGCGTTTCGTGGTAATGATGATAGATTCATTATAAAAGAACTTGTGTTTTTGGACATGAATACAAGTGTTCCTTATTCGTTTTTATTTAAACCACCATGTTCTTATTCGTCTTTAACTAGTAAAGCCGCTACTACCAACAGATGGATTTCAAAACACTTCCATCATATCGATTGGTATGATGGTTTTACAAGTTACACGGACTTGTATCACATTATGCATCACTTTTCAGACAAGTTTACCAATATTTACACAAAGGGGCTGGAAAAGAAAAGATGGATCGAAGGATTTACTCATGTTCCGGTTAATGATGTGGAATTGGATAAGAATTATCAATACATGCTGGAAACCATATGTATTTGTACAAAAAGCCCAGAACATGATAAAGATAGACATTGCGCTTTGAAAAATGCCTATAAACTCGCCTCTTACCTTCAAAGTGGGGAATTGGGGAGTGGTGGGGGTAACGGAGAGTATATAAGTGGGGAGCAGACAGGGACCTGGCATGAGTATTACTCGAGATTCCGAGACGACAACATCTCCGAGCAAGAAGACGATCTGTAACCTGACCATGGCATCTCACCAGTTCCTTCAGACTTTGGTCGAGCAGTTCAATGCTCACTCCAAGTCAACAATATTACCTGTAAAGAAGTGCTCGGAACTAAAAGACGAGAAGCACTACATAATCCATGCTATGAAGAAGATGGAGACTACAGTTGGGGAGGCCATCTGCTGCAGTCTCAGCGAGGCACCGTTTACTCCGGGGGATGAACCAAAGTTCCAGGTGTACCTGCCCAAGAGATTCGTCCATCTTCTACAAAACGAGGATCTTCGCTCTATTCAACCCGGGTGTCTATACCTGGTGTCCCACGGCTGCACGGGTAGCAATTCTACAGAGTTGACCATCCACATCGCTGACAAGCAGCAGTGTTAGATTTAAGTTTTAATGTTGTACATATGTTGTTGTTGTAATGTTTTATAAATAAACGAATCATAAAAGACAAAAAAATAAAAAAAAAAAAACAAAAAATGCAACATATCAATATGTGACAGACTTCACGTATTGATATGTTGCATTTTTTTTAAACTTCGCGGGTGACCTTGACCTTTGACCTTTGCATTTCACAACTACCCCCACTACCGTAATTACCCCCACTACCGCACTAGGATTCAAACCTGCTTGGATGCGAAAAACGGTCATTCTGTTGCCAACTAGCAAACGATGAGCACCTTGTACGAGCTTTGCTTACAACGAGTTATAACTGACGCATCTTTATTCCAGATGGCTTTACGAGATAATATCCCTATAACAGTAAAGCAGGATATCGAGGAGTACAAGAAAGATAATAGAGGGTATTCGGGATACTCCTGGTATAGGTTCCAAGACGGGGAAAAGTTTTGTAGGCCTTGTGGCAATGCTGCCGTCAGAGACCTTCGACGGTTCGTACAGGAAGGTGGTAGAAAACAGTTTGGATTTCTAGCACCAATGTTTAGATTTGAAAACTACAAGGACACCTGTGCTGTTTGTTCCATCCCTTTGTATCAATGGAAAAAGTTTAGAAGTGTTTAATTGCATCTTCCATACCCCCACCACCATCACCCCCACCACTTTTCCATGTACCTCCAAACGCTGTGCCTCGGCTTCATTTCTACTCCAGCAGCCAACCTAGCAACATCAGGATGTCTCTCAACGTCAGTTGCGCAAGTTACGAGGAGGTGAGCATCAAGACTCAGCAGGAGCTAAACGACTTATACAAGGAGTTGCAGCTGATGGTGGCACGAGGCTACCGTATAAATGTGTAAGTTTACGCTTGCAATATACGGAACACCCGGCAGTCAAAGGAAGAGCCTGGACACTCCTCGACGGCTTCCTCACCAGCGTCCATGAAGACCGAGCCAGACAACTTGGACTACTTCAGCTGACTAGCAGTTGTATTTCTTGTCCTAACCATTGTAGAATATGTATATTTTTTCATTATATTAAAGAAGTAAAAGAGCAAAAACACCTATCTTGTTACTGACATATAAGCTCAGTAACAAGATAGGTTTTTTTTTAAAACACAATTTGGATGACCTTGAAACTTCCCCCTCCACTGCTTTGTTACCCCCACCACTTGACTATTGGTGTACATGGCACATCGCAATTGGAAACCTCATTCCATCTTCAACAGCCACACCGACAACATCAACAATGGCAAACCTACCAACAGATGAAAGATGTCCTCACGCATGTTGTGACTTCGTCCACGAGTTGGAGAAGAGGATGCAGGAGAGGGCGATAAGAAGAAAACAGATCTACTCAGAAAATATCATGATAGTCAACGGCTATCTTTTATTGTTCGGCCTTATTATGGTTGTACTTTTCATACTGTACGGCATAGTCACATGTGTCGGCAAGGTTGCAGAAGAAAACGCTCGCCACCATCAATTGGAAAGTTTCAATGTTACTTTGTAAGTTTTCCTTTTTTTTAAAACTCCGTTTGGATGACCTTGAAAATTCCCCCACTACTCCACCACACCCCCCACCACTTCACCATGTTCCTGCATGAGCATCACATCAACCGTCATTCCTTGTCCGACAAGCAACCATGGCAGACAACAACACCATCAGCCAAGCTGACTCCACTACTGATGTCGGTACAAGTACGGGTTGGACACTGTCGATCGATAGTGTACACTATTTGGAGTCAATTTGCGAACGTATGAAGGAAATACTGCGGGACAACCCTGGGATCATAATACAAATGAATTTAAATTATGATTGGTCCCAAGTTAGAATGCAAGGGGACGACAACAACGGTCAACAATCTCCACAATATTCGCCCATGTCCCCGATCTATCCTTACGGCGAGTCTGACGTCGATGAAGATGAGGCTGATGAAGATGCAGGGGACAACGAGGCTGAAGAGGAGTAAGCTTCATTCCTTTTTTTTAAAACCTAAATTGGATGACCTTGAGAATTCCCCCTCCACTATTTCCTTTTTTTAAAACCCAAATTAAATGACCTTGAAAATACCCCCTCCACGTACTTTTGGTTTACCCCCTCTACTTTTCAATACTGTTACCACAGTCTGTAGCTCACATCATTCCTTGCTTAGCTATCATGGCGGACAGCACTCTTTCTCGAGTTGACTCCACTACGGATGAAGAATGGCCATTTTCCTGGAATGTTCATCTGCAAGACTCGGCAGAAGTGGATATGTTGCATGAGAAATTGGTGTATGTATTAAACGAAAACCCCAACATTGAATGTAGAATGACTATGGATTTCGATGCGACAGGGGTCCACACTCAACCTTCCACTTCCAGCCAGCCTGAACCTCAGCTACAGCCAAAGAACTTTACACATCTTTACACTCCAATACGGCCGGAGGATGTGGTTATCAGCGAGGCAGACTCTACTACAAGTTATATTGAACCAACGAATTGGAAGCTTGTTGTTGACACCTTACACAAGGTCGACTTAGTATGTGACAAATTAAAGGAATTGATGATGCAAGATCCTGGTCTTCGTTTTAAAATTGATTTGTTTTTCATCTGGGGAGCACCTGCACGGGGCTCTTCGTCTGACAGCTCTCTAAGTACAACGGATGAGGAGGAGGAGGAGGACGACTAGTTATCTTTTTTAAAACTCCGTTTGGATGGCCTTGACCTTTCCCCCTCCACTGAGTTTATTTAAGGTGCACTCTCAATGACTGCAGCATCATTTCATCGCGCACCTTCACCACAGCAACATGGAGAGTCAACTCAACTACTGTTGCGAACGGAAATGTTTTTCATGGCCGAATGACATTGATGTTGCGGATGGCTTGGCGTGTAGAAAATGTGAAGCTTTTGGTCAATGCATGTGTAAGTGCAAGTCTTGGAAGAAGCCGAAACCGGAGTTGAAGACATTCCATGTGTACCAGATGAGAGGGCATAAGTACACTTGTTGCCCTGAACGTTGCATTGAATTCACATTAAAACAGCTAACTGGCTGCAAATTGTGCAACAATCATTTTGCAGGTTTTTGCAAACATTATTTAGAAGCCTGTCAGTACAGATCAACTTGGCATACAGAAGCACTCACTATCAATGAAATCGCTATAGATACACAAGAGTAGTCTTTCTACTCTTTTCTTTTTTAAAACTCCATTTGGATGACCTTGACCTTTCCCCCTCCACTCACCTTAGTTTATATAAACCCCATTCCCACTGACCACGGCATCACTTCATCGTGCTCCCTCGTCAAAGCAACATCAACTATGGAAAGTAAGCGCATCTCATGTTGCGAGCATAGATGTTTGGAGATACAAGGCGTCACATATTGTGCAAAGAAGCGTTGGGAGGAAGAGACGGGGACAACCTATTGCTGTGAGGATAAGTGTTTCCTCTTACCAAAGTGGCAAGTGGATGGGCTGGCCTGCCGGCAATGTGAATGCTTCGGATGTTGCAGGTGTAGATGCAAGAACCAACAGCTGCCACCGCCGGTACTACAAACTTTCAAAATCTACAAATCCAAATACTTTTATACTTGTTGTCCGCAGCGGTGTATTAAATTTCACTTCTCCAATCTTACCAATTGTCGGAAATGCTACGGACAACCTGATGGGTGGTGCACCTGTTTTCTAGACTCCTGCCGCTACAGATCGGATTGGTTTACAGATCCGTTGGAAATTGATGAGGTCGCCCAGGAAGCACAAGAGTAGTCTTTCTACTCTTCAACTTTTTTAAAACTCCATTTGGATGACCTTGAAATTTCCCCCTCCACTTCCCCATATACCTAGAGTACACAGAGCCTGATAGTCAGTCACTCGGTGGCTGTCGTGGGGTGCGCATCGGTGTCGGCGCTCCGTTGTTAAGTGTTCAAGGTCACAGTAACATAAAATTGCGGGCGTTGTACTGGTTCAAGGTCACCTGAGGGATAACCGATTGCCCATTTAGGCAGAGTCATGTCAGAAACTCGAGTTTAACTTGGCACTTTTGCCGTTTCTTGTCGAAAATTCGCTCCAAGTGGTCAAGGTCACGGGGACTCTGACTGAAACTCGGAGCGTAGTGCGAGAAACGGCAAAAGTGCTAAAAAATTTTAAGTTTCTGCGTGACCTTGACCTTAGTGGCGTCGGTGACGTCGTTTTGATGACGTAAGGGGTGATGACGTCATCAGCACGTCATTTCTGTGACGTCATGGGTGTGACGTCATCGAAATGACGTCATAAGTGATGACGTCGTCGATTGCGTCATCGATAACGTCATCGATGACGTCATCGGTGAGGTCATTGACCTCGATGACGTCATCCCTCAGGTGACCTTGAACTGGGCCAGCGGCCGCAATTTTACACTACTACCATGACAGTGACTGCGACTATAATTGAATAATCTGGTATTAATTGACAATGGCCAATCATACCTATTACTCTATTGTTCTATTAAAGAAAGAAAAAATTATAGAAAAATTTCCTCTCCTGATTAAATTACTTTATATGTCTTACTTGCCTTTATTGTATACTGTATCGGTCGAAGTTAAAAATGATTAAGGCCGTTATTCTGTTAATGATAAAAGTTATTTAGTTTTTTGTTCTTTTTTTCAAACAGCTGTTTCCCGTCACGGCTTGGTCCGTGATTAAATTTATTTTAAAGGTAATCAAGCTCGATCGCTACGCTCACTGCGGTCACGGTCACCAAATCGCTTGAACAGCTAAAATTAAAAATTGTCATTGAATTTGTTTCTTAGCAACCAATAAAAATTGGTAAAAAGAGGGATTTTCAGAATTTTTTACAAACTATTGTATGCGCTCTGTTTCAGAGCTCTTTGGAGAGATTTGCACCAAACTTCACACAAACCATCTTTGAATAATGTTTAATAATGCCTGAAAGTTTTGTTACAATCTGTTGAGTGGTTTCGGAATCCATAGGCAACATACATATATACAAACATACTTCCTCTTTTATTGATATAGATGCAGCCAAGGAATCTAAAATAAAATAATGAGAAGGGGTCGAGACATGCAACACCTTCTATGCACCAGGTGTTCTTTTGCACCTATGACGTCACCATTTACTAATACTGGTAATGATAATGATGATGTCATAGGTGCAAAAGAACATCTGGTGCATAGAGGGCGTTACATGTTTTGACCCCTACCTTGTCTTTATTTATTTTACATTCTTTGGATATAGCTAGGATATTAAAATTATTATAATAAACAAAATCTCTTTCAATCACATAGAATAAAGAAACTGCGGTAATACAATCATATGAAATAAGAAATATAAAATTAATAAAATGTTTGATTTGATATGTAAAATTAAGCTCCATGTTTAACGACAAATTCATACAAAAACAAATAGTAATAAAGTTAAATTTATTTACTGCACAAAAACTATGGTAGACAAACAACAAGTAATTATGTGCTATATTACAAACAATTTAAACAAATGTCAAATAAATTATTCTGTTTAGTCCACATTATATGAAATAGGGTAATTTCATATAAACAAGGGGGTTTTTTCATTGGGGTATTAAGTTAAGTGAGCGTAGCGAACTGCATCTTTGTTTGGAAGGGCGTGGGTTATAACATGATTAGGGCTCTTAAAGGCCCATTGCTAGACTTCCTGTTGTTGGTTACAGTTTTCATAATTTTTTATTTATACTGACCAAATAATAATTTATTTAATCCCATGAAATTGCTTGGAAATTATTCTTTTATTCCTTAACGCTGGCAAATGTTTAGCAAAACATTCCCCCCTTTCGCAAATATAAAAAATTGTGAGCCTATATATAATTGTTATTCATTACTCTTTTGTTTCAGTTTCAATGTGTTTCATTTTATAAAATAGAATACACATCATTATATCAAAGTTTAAAAACACTAATAACGGTTCAACAACTTTTTATTGAGTACTGTACGTAGGCGGGGACAATTACATTCTAACCTCAAAGTAAAATCTAGTAGTATGACATTGAAGTATATTTTAGAACATGTTGATAACATTAAAGGCATGTAAAATAAATAAAACTGTGTTATCTAATGTTTTATTTCTTTATAGTTTCTTTTGAAGAAATCATTAGGCCTATTATGAGACACAATTATTGAGTGTCCTTTGTACTACTGTACTTAGCTCCATTATTTTTATTTTATTGATATGTTTATTGTACCAAAAAAATATCTTTAATTATAGTCCTGATAAGTTTTAGTACAATTTATTTAATAATTTTCTGTATCAATTCTTTATCTTTCAGTACGAGTATAATTTTTATTTAGATGTGGATTCCTTCAAAAGTGTGGTTAATTGAAACAATACTTTTCTCCACATATTTTTACTTTACGTTGGGAACAAACAATCGACCATTTGGGGCCACTTCTGCTAACATGTAGATGGGTCCACCAAACCGCGTGGCCGAGAACTAAGTGCTCGGTACCACTGCCACTGCCGAGTAGCAGCCGCTCCCAGACCAAACAAGTTATGCACAATTTATTGAGTAAACAGAAGCTGTTTATCCAAGGTGCGGGCTATTCCAGGCCGGACCCGCACGTGGGACTGCTCTGTGGTTTGTCCGACTTTATTGTTGTAGCCCTACAAGACTGTTTTATGTAAAAAATAAAATAAAATAAAAGAGAAATTGCATTCAAATTTACAGGGTGTTTATGAAAGAACACCGGTATTTTGAACGTGAACTAATGAAAAGTTTTAAGGATAAATCACTAAATCACTATTTTGAGACAGGGACCTCACATATTGGGCATTTTAACTTGAATATGAATGAGAATTGAGTGTAGGATGATTGTGGAGCGATCTTGTAGTATAGTTACTTACTTGTAGTATAGTTATAGTGACTTAGGCCGACATTATCCTTAGGCAGGACTGTTAATTAATATAGCCCAACAGCCAATGGTATCTAGGGACCTACAGGTTAACGTGGGATCCGAAACACAATTTCAACCTCATATATACGAATTTGTCTAATTATGAGGATGGTCTTTATGGATGAACTAGTATTCACTAGTGCAGGCGTTAATCCCCACTATAGGGAATATCGCATCCACAAGCCATCGCTTATAACTATACACAATTCGTGACCTCCATCAAGTAGCTGGATTACAGGGTATCCACCGTCCCAGTCATAATTGAAATTACTTAAATACTTAGATACTCAAATGATTAAAACGTCAAATAGAAGAAAAAATTGAGGTTATTTATACCTCAATATGTTTTAACGTGAGCGCAATTTGTTGCTCTACAGCATTAATCAATTGCCAATCTTGCTGATTTGCAGATTTTTTGCTGAGTTTTGCAGTATGTATCGCGTGTTACATTTATGATCGTTGTTGAGATGTATCAAATATTGTATGTTTTCTTCGTACAAAATTTCCTTTATATAACCCCAGACAAAAGTACAAAGGGGTCGGTCAAATCATGACTCCTGGGAGGTCAGGGGATAAGCGCATCCTTGCCTATCCAACCATTTGGATATCTGTGTATTAGCGTGTGGCGTTCAATCCCAAAGTCAAGGTCATACGTTTGATCCCTTGCAATACGATAGACAAAAATGTACTAGTTTTAAATCGTTTTGTTATTTTTAAAAGTATTTCAGTAGCGCCCGTTCGAAATCCCGGGATTTATTTATTAACACCATGTACTTTTGGCACACAGGAGTATGGATAATATAGTAACACTCAGGAAACAATTAAATTAAGAAACTACATATTATATCAAGCTTATAAACAAGTTATTTCTCTTGAACATATTTTGTTCATGTCTTTTTATTAAGAATCTCCATCAACGAAGTAAAACATTTTCATCTTAGTTCAATGTGGATAATTATAAAGAATCCACTGTTTTGAAAACATAGCCTGGCAAAATTTTGATTGGTAATGCAGTTTTGTTGAGGAAATTAAAAAGGCACAATTTTATTTTACCTGTAATCAATCAATATATTGATGTAATTTGAACTAAAACCGGTTGGTAAATTAATTACTATTGTATTTTTATTTATAGATCTTTTAAAAGTATAATTTTAAATCCTATGAAAATATTTCATTTGGAAATCAAGCCTTATGTTTTCTTCTAAGCTATATTTTGAAAACAAACCTTTTAAGAGTTAACCTAGTTATTTTAAGATAAATGAAAGATACCAATTATGGATGAAGTATTTTATTATATGTTCACCTCAGCATTAAGCTACTTTGTAATACATTTTTTACATTAAAAATAAGTAGAAAGATTACTGTTTTATTGTGAGAGTTTTTTTGGTTACTTCAACAAGTTTCATACATCTTTTTAATGAAACAAAACATTCTTCAACTGGCTTCATTGCCATCCCATATTGGTACAACTGATAATAATTACTAAATATGTTTTTTTACACAATCCATTATTGTCCAAATTCTTAACTTTTCTAACCATAGATAAACTAAAGTTTAGTATTTTTTTACCCATGACAATTACATTATAACCACCACCCACCGACCTCCGACGTTCCCACATCTTCGTCTCTAACGACTCCGCCGTGTCACCCAAGTCTGACCGTCCGTCATTATTCTCGCCAACCCTATTTTTACACCGGTCTAATGACACCAAATGACAGCAGCCGAAGCCGGGAGCGGTTCTTGTAATAACATAATGGGGAGGTCAGGTGCGGGGCCCAAATTTGGCTAATCTCCGCCCCCATTAGGCCCCGGCGGGGCACATGTGCTAACCAAACTTTGCTCTATTTCTGAAGATTAATGAGGCAGAACTCCTGTCCGGCGAGGTTATGGCATGGTTGCAGTTACGATGTCACGACGAGCCGAGGTTAAAATATCATTAGTTTTAATTTTAAACGGGAACCCTTCTATTGGAGGGTGGTCGTACGTCATCTCAGCTCCCACGCCTACAGTGGTGTAATTAGAAACAACCGATGTACTGTATGGATTAGTCTTCATTTGGTTTTATTTAATAAGTACGTTTCTTGCCATAATTATGAGTGGTTGAGAAAGCATTTTTACTTTTACCATTAGCTGAACAATAGTTAAATTTCAAGATAGAATGTATGTATTTTTATGTATAGGCAAAAGGACGAACAATTTGAACCTCTGTTATATCTTATAGGTGAAATGCAAGAACATCCACATAACGTATTTAGTAGCAAAACTTATTTATATTTCAGATAATCTATTTGGTAGTTCGTGAATATTTTTTTTGTACATAAGAAGTGGGTGAATAAATAATTTTAATTTTATCTCAGAAAATCTTAGAATATCGTAATTATGGCTAATACTATTTTGTTAAAAAATATCAGTTACCCATAGTAATATTTTTACGGGTATTCCTTCCATTGAAAATTTCATCTTCACATTTTTGTTAACATAGCCGCGGAGTAATAAAATAGTAGGTAATTGTGAATTCATGAGTATATAGTAATTAAAACTGAATGGCCATGTAATTAATGAAACATCATTATTGGTGACAGGTTGTAAGTTACATAGACTAAAAATGCCACCAATATTGTTTACAAGTATATTATTACGTACCATGTAAGATTACATGAGATTGTCTGGATACAAGAAAAACTATGGACTAATTACCATTATTATAGAAAATTTATGAAAACTTTGTAGATTTTAAACTTAAGAGCTACCTCTACCAAAACGAGGTTCTGCCAAAATAATTGGATTAAAATATAATGAATGTGCTTAAGCCAATTGTTTTTGGTAGTCTAATATCTTTTCCCACTATTTCCTGTTCAAAATAATAAAAAGCCCTGAGGGGTCATGGGTTTTCGTTGCTCTTAAACTAAATAACATCATTATTTTTAAGTCTTTATTAGTAAAATATTCATCCTCAGCTCAACTTAATTCAATTTTTATACGTTAAGTAGCTCTCCTTTTATCTACCTCACCTGCGCAAAAAAAAAAAAAAAAAAAAAAAAAAACAAAGTTAAAGGAACAAAACCAGGTGACGACAAAAGGTAAAAGCTGTAATGGAAATATGACAGCGTGATGGCACGGGGCATTATGGGGGACAACGAGGAGCGAGGATTAAAAACGTTCACAAAGAAGGGCAAGAGAGAGACAACAGTGTAGACAATGCGTGTCAGTCGCAGGCAGCGCCGCGCCGCGGCGGACTGCGGCACTAACAAAGCGTAGCTTCAATGACGTCACACCACTGGCTGCTAGGTGGGATGTATATTAATGGGTGTTAAGTTTTAGAAAAAAATATCCAATCTAATTGATACAATTTTACTCTTTACTTAACACCCACATTCTTGTGGTATTTCATGATCAAATATGGGATAATTAACATATTTTATTTACTTACACTTCAACAAACAGTTTTTCCTTTTAAAATCGATAGGAGAAAGTTAAACATTAACTAAATTGTTTTTACAGATCCCCATTCACACTTAAACATCCCCTACTACACTGTTAAAGTAGGAAACATATGCAAAAACTTTAAACAATTTCAAAATTTTGAAAACTGTATAAATTAAAATCATAAATGGTATTTACTTTCACATTATCTGGAGACCCTTTGTCCCCTTTATTAATAGTTAGTGGTCAATAAAACATACTATGAAGATTAGGGAATACGAATTTTTACGTTGTTAGACATTTATCACAATGTAAGTCTCCCAGATGTTGGTCATTAAAAATTTAACCAAAACAAGAACCCAAAATTAATTGTCAATATAGTTCAATAATACTTTACTAAAATTGCAACAACAAACCGGTTAAGTGCTATATTATACGCATTACTTTACATGGAGTGTAATTGCTATTTTTTTGCAATCGTATTTTAGCAGTAGAATCCTAGGTCATTACCCAACCATAAAAGTAGACCCAAACCTTGAAAAATATATCGACCGAATGTTTCCTTGGTTTGACACATTATCGTTGCTCCACTTCCATAAATATATCAGGCTTCTGATGCCAGGAAACCTGTAAATAAACCCAAGCTTCCCCAATAAAAGCTATGAGATATTTATTCACCATCGTAACATTCGATAGGGAAATTTCTAATTAATTAAATCCATCACATGACAAGAAATTGAGAAGATACTACATAAAATTCAAATCAGTACATCACTTAAACATGGTCTAAAAGCTGCGATTCTTGTAACAATCATTTATCACAAAGTCAGTCGAGGGATGATCATCCTGTCCATCACACGTGTAAGGTCTCCTCCCCCTCCCCCGATATCCCTCAAGTCCTCACCCCTCCCCGTCACTGATGACATCCTCCATGTCACTTGTCTGCCGTGGAGTCGCAGTAGCGGGGGACGGAGTTATAAATGGTGCGCTGGAGTCTCCTCCGGTGTTGTGATTTTGTTGTCATTACCACTGCATTAGTCTCTTCCTGTCAGCTTTGTTGGGTTAATGTTTACTCGCTATTTATCATCGTGTATAAATGGATCACGGCCACTGAGTGTACTTGTTTTGAAAGAAGTCGATTTATCCTTGAAGTATTCGTATTTCGATTGAATGAACCGATTTACATTTTTATTTCGTTATATTCGACAAGTTATTTTGTTTGTAGGAAATGCCTGTGAATAAGATGTACGTAATGTTTATTCCGTGGGACACTTTATTGAAAGAAATTTAAATAACATGATTAATCATCATTTTTCCTTTGAGAAAACTGAAAATGTCTTCAAGATAAAATCTATATTACAAATACAAAAGACCCAGGGGAAATTCAACAGTCGCAAATAACAGACATCAAAAAGTTGTGTGTTCTTTACCTCTGATCATAGTCACATTAAGGATATGTAAACATATAGTAGATAAAAAAGCTTCCTCCAACAACAATACTTGTTAAAGACCCCGGTAAATTGAAGTGTATGAGGGACAGGAGGGATTTACGCATTGTTGTATCCTATTTTCATTATAATATTGAAGTTATATAAGTTCAACATAGTGTTGGTTGTGGAAGGTAAAATTAAACAATATAAAATCCAACCAGTATTTGTCCATGAGCATTTCAAACAATGCAAATAGATATAATTATATTAATTACACTATCGTTGATTAAACCGATTTTAGGGAATCAAGCAATGTTCATTACGATATCCGATTATTTACACATCTTTATAATTGGCAATTGGTATTTACAAAACAGGAAACATTTTAATAGAGCATTACGTTGTATACGATACTGGAAATGCTGAATCAAAACACATTTGTTTTCGGAAAGCACGGTTGTAATGTGTTTGGTTTCCGGAAAAGGTCGTATATAGAAGTTTTGATGGTTGTTGCTTTGCTGACTATGGCGAAAGTTTTGTTGTATTTCAAATACAGACTGATTTTTTCAAATAATACTTTTCCATTTTGTTGATTATCCTGCTTGATAACTTAAGGAATAATGTTGAGGAATACAATAATTAGACTGCTTACAAAATCGTTGTGTTTAGTGTATTTCTGGGTCGCACATACTGTATAAGCACATATTTAAAACTAACCAATGGATTTGATAAATTTGTATGAAAGTATTTAAGAGTCATCTTCACCTTTGGGCCCATTGTTGAGCAGTCGGCTATGTTAACTATACGTCTTTAAATTCAGAACATGGCATTTTATTCTCCTGTTTCGAACGCCATTTTCAAACGATTTTCTTTAAACTAGGTAAGTGTTTATTTGAATAGTTATATTAGTCCCCTCATAACTCGAGATTTTGAAAATTTAACAAAAAGGAAATTTGAGTTACTTTGCGACGTCACAAAGAGTAATATATGTTAAATTTTTTAAATTTCGAGGTATGATGGGCCTAATAAAACAATGCAACTAAACACTTACCAAGTTTAAAAAAAATCTGTTTGAAAACGGCGTTCGAAACAGAGGAATAAAATACCATGTTTTGCATTAAAAGGCGTATTGTTAACATTGCCTACTGCGAAACAATGGGCTACTGGCCCAAAGGTGAAGATGTCTCTTAAGAATATTGTCTTACACTATCCACCATCCAAGTACACTACAACATCCATAAAACTAAATGGTAGAAGTCATGAACAAGACTCCGTCCCCATTTAGTTGCCAGATCGGTGGCAGATACTTTTAATTACTTAAGTATAAATCCCTGAATAATTAACCACCTTTGACTGCGAGGGAAGGTGAACCTGGAGTTTCGCGCGGTGAAGTTTCCTGCAGATGTTTCGTTCTCACAAGTTGAGCTAAACTGATTTAATTAGTAGGGTTGTCTTGCCTAAGTAAGCAGCCTACGATGTATTGTCTAAGACCGAATAGGCTTGGGGACTGCAGAAGTTTCTCTGAAAATACTTTTGTTAGTTACATTATATTGGGTAGCGTATGTAAAGGGTGTAAGACTTATCTAATTAGTTTATAAGTACTGTTTTTGTATTGTTTTTAGCTCATAATAAAGTAGCAAAATTGTGATGATGTAGTTAGTTTAATAAAGCTGATATTATATTTTAATTAATATTAACAGAAATATTTTTATCTAGATGATAGTTTGCATAAACATATTTTTTATTATAACACCTTTAAATTCAGACAAACGTTTTTATGATTTTGGATACATACAGTCTATGGCAACAACAAAAATTTTCAGAAAGTTTTATTTCATATCATGGTTTTTACCCCGAAGTATCCACCTAAGATATCTGAGGAGGTTTTACATTCAACAGACATCCTTCGTGCAGATTCTGGATGTTCCTAGGTTGTTACAGTAGCAGTAGTTGCAACGGTCAAAAGTCACTGATCCTGGAATGCAGACCTGCAGCACAACCGGAACTTTTATTAGGTATCCAAGCAATTTGTAACTGTTTTAAAATAACTTAATTTTTAAGTCGGAGTTTATTGGAAATTGTTAGGTAATGAAAAATTCCTAAAGAATACCATGTGCCCCAACGGATTGCTACTCAAACATAAGAGATACTTTAGATGAGTAAATTCAAAATAAAATGTATTTTTACACACGTAGCATTATATTACTTCTACTAATTTCTTGTAAGCACAATATAATAACTAATAAGTATAAGGTAAATTATATTGAAACCCATGAATATTTATGTTTCAAAACATTAAATAAAAAAATATATATAAATATGTTATATTTTATGTAAAAAAATGTATAAAAAGATCGAAGAATTATTCCAAACTTACACTTGTAAATATATTTTTGTAGAACAATATTTGTTTCCTCAAACAACTTTTTTATGATAGCGAAAATTAATGAGCCACATTAAATCCTTACTATTGTTGTTTGTCCTTTATTTGACTCAAGAAAAGAAAAATATTTTACATAAGAAGAATGATTGTAACTTACCACGTTTTAAAACACCTTAAAACACCTTATTAACCTATTCTTAGATGGAAAAGAATTCTGCTTAAGCTCGGTACGATGAAATTGGTCAAACTAAAAATGAAAATAATTATAATAAGATGCATTAATTGGACTCAGGTAGAGGTATCGTTATATTATACAGAGTGGCAGTAAACTGGAATATGCAGAGTGTTAGTGAACTCTCGTTCAAAATATTGTACATTTGTTCTTTGGGTCAAGACAATCAAAAAGTATCGTCCAAAGTGTGGTTTAAAAACTGTCTTTCAGCCGATGGCAGTCATTTTTTCACGGAAAATAACTTTTATTTCCTAATGGAGGTTTTTATTCAATTCATATTTCGTAAAAAGCTTTATCATACCAATGTAAATTTTCTGGAAATAATATATTTTTCCGATGGGTATTTTGCAAATGGCGGCCATTTTAAAAAGTTAAACTCAAAAATCTCAAAGCCGCTAAATTTTAACAAAATTGAACAAGACCGGTAAAATTGAAACTTTCCGGTTTTGAGAGTTTAAAAAATTACAAAAGGCTGCCATTAAAAAAATATTTATCAGACATTCTTTTTCTGAAAATATTTGAAAATATGATAAGCTTCATACCAAAGAATATGAACTGAATACAACCATCCGTTACGGAAATAAAAATTACCATGAGAAAAAACAAAAAGGCGTCTAACGAAGTATTTTTGATTTATCTTTGTGCGATGTTTTTTGTTTGTCTAAACCCATGGAACTAATCAACAATTTTTTAAAAGAGAGTTCACTAACACCCTGTATATCCCATAAAAGATTATAAATAATCAATATAACTCACTCTATTAATTGGCCTCCTGTTGTAATAGTTAAAATAATCCCATTGCGGACCTGGAAAAGTTACTGAACTGTAAGTAAATCCAATGCTAAAGAGCTTCACAATCAGTAGACCCAACATATTTAGGAAGGATTTACTTAACTTTTAACTGTGGGTTAAAACAATAAAATGTTACAAACTGTAAATGCATTTTTAATACTTGTAGCTTTGATGCTTAGTGCATGGTTTTCAATGACTTCAATTGAACATAATTTTCAATAAAAACGTGGTTTCGTAGAAAAGAAACTCAATAGTATCCTAATTAATAGTTTTTCTCATTTAAACCTTACGATTATGAGTTGAATTATTGTTCTTTTATGAGCTATGTTTCAATAACAACAAAAGTGTAAAAAAATTTTAATGTATTTTTTAATGTTATAGAAAAAAATAAAGCAGTAGTGAAATCTAATTTTGTCTTGAATATGGGATTCGAAGTTTATTAGTACAAATATAAATACGGTAAACAATGAGGATTGAATAGTAGAGCATCATCATTATATAAAAAATCTTAGCAGAGGCGGCCCTACATAAAGGCGAACAAGGCGGTGCCTGGGGCCCCGCGTTTTTAGGGGCCCCGCACAGCCGCGAACGATGTGGAAAATGTATTAACGTCATATTAAAAATATGCAAAAAAAATCGGCAAAACTTCGTTTCATCACAACCAATTTTTAGGTTAGTTTGAACGCGGTTGGTGAGAGCTTGCAAAACTATTTACTTTTAAGGACAGGCTAACTAAACTGTAGTTTTGGTGTTCGCCATAACGGCGACCGCAGTGCTGGTCGCGTCGTCTGTCTTCTGTTAGTCTGCCTGGTGTTTGTTTCCCGCACGACTAACGTATCACATGATCTAAGCGAAATTTCTTGAGTGAAATTGTGGACGTTATGCTAATTACAGGAAGATAGAAGGGGTCTCAAATTAAAGGTCTCGGTCCCATGCACGAGGGAAAATTATTGGAGTGTCCATAAAATTACCAGGAAATGAGAAATAACGCAAAACATCCTCCATAAGAATAGCATCATTGACTATGTGCACTAACGTGAGTTACATAGTCAATGATAGCACAATGAGTGAAGATGATCTATTAGTATGCATCTTAAGTGGCGATATACTATAATAACACTATTTTTTACTTTGAATGAGTAACAATTCAGTATGTGCGTTACTAACCTTACTATAGTCCGTTTTTTTAAACCTGATCCTTCACGAGAATATTGTGGTGGGGGAGGGATTTAAACTGTAAACAAAACATTTTAACTCGTGACAAACATGCAAGAGTATCAGATTTCCTCAAATAACGTTTTAAATAAGTTAAAATGTCTTTCAGTAACTCCTAGTCAGCAGTTATATTTTTAAGCCAAACCTATTCCTTGTTAAAAAGTAACAGTTCTATAATAAACTGATAAAAAACATCTGCTACCAATAATATTGTAAAACTGATACCCAGTATGTTGTGATGTAAAATTACCAGCTGGTATGCAACAGTGAAATAAAACAAAAACAACAAAAAAAACAACAAAAAAACCAAAGGGCTCTAGCCAATGGGGTATTAGCAAGTATAAACAAACCCCCACCACCATCTCTCCCTAGAAGGATCAGGCTTAAAAAAACGGACTATAACTACGTATTACCATTGACTAAGGATACAAAGATGTATATTCAATGGTATTACATATTGATTGCAGATTTTTACTTCGCCATTTAATTATTTTTTTAAAAATTACTGATTTGCCAAAAATTTAGCGTATATGAAAATCATAAAAGCATTTTAATCGTGATAGAGGTCAGAGGTGCAAAGTGGTTCGGGAACCGCCTACTTTGATATAACATTAAATCATGAGTTTTTCTTTTATTTAAAAACAAGATTCAAATAATCATATTGAGTGAAGGGGTAGACACAAGGGGGGTAAACACATTCATTAGTTAAAACTTTATGCGTGGCAGTCAAAGGAAGTACTGATTATGTAAGTGGAATTTCCCTATAAAAATTGAGCATTTTACAGATTGCAGAATAGGAGAGAGTTCAACTCAAAGATGTTTGTCAAACAGATGAAAATAAAATGAAATGTTGAAAAACAGCAGCATAATCCCAAAATTAATGAAAAATCTGAAATAACGATAAATATCCTCCATTAAAAGTATGGTGATTAAAAAAAGGCTACTTTATTTACAAGAAAACACGTGTGTTGATAAGAGAGCCGAATATTGGCAGTGAGTGGTAATCTACTCACTTTAAAAATCTGACATGAGCGAAATATTTATATACCAAATTGAATTTTACTTTGAATATTCATTCATATTCAACTTCTAGACGAACAAGACAATAAAATATGGGTATGATTAACACTACTTAATTTATTATTGAGTAACAATAACAACAATAAATACATAAATACTAAATACTAAAATATCAGAAACAGGACGTGGTAGTAATAAACGGGAACGAGCTTTCTTCTTTGGCAATTTTATCAAGTGAGAGAGATATTGCCTCTAATTTTAAGTACAAGAATATTATTGATCAATTTAGAATTGCAAAATCTAGAAAAGTAGCTTTGTAACAGTTAACTATAATGATATTAATTTCTATTAAAAACTTATTCCTTGTTCTTTGGTTAAGCACCTTTTTCCTTACTGAATAGGCTAGTTTAGATGTATTTCAGGTATTTAAAGAGGCCCGCACTTGAACTTCGCCTTGGGCCCCGCAAACTGTAGGGCCGCCACTGAATCTTAGTTTTAGGCCTAGGCATGGTATTTATGTTTCTGAAAAAAGAAATAACTGGTGTCTGATCATTAGCTATTTAAAGCTCTTAACAAAATATCGGACTGATAAAAAACTTTAATAAAGCGAATAATAAAATTTAAACTTTTGCAGTTAACGTTCTTATTTTATGATCTAATTTACTTAACAATAAATAGTATCAAACTGGGTCTTCAACATAACTTTCAATAATTAGAATAAAATACAACAATTCTTGTCACAATTGTTGTATTAATAAAAGTTTTTAAAAACTTGAAATAAATTAATAAACAAAATTATGAATTGTTTAAATTTAAATTAACACTGTTTAGAAAGAAACCTCCAGTAAATACATTAAAGTAGTGTCATTACCACTTGCTTTAATAGTCAATTCTTGAGAACTATAACTCCTTATTCAGTAGGTTTGGACCCTATATTTTAAGGCACCTAATATAAATTTATAATTAAAAAAATATTATACAAAACTTCAAATCATATCGCAATTAAAATAAAAAAAAATTCATACTGTTTCCTTTTTCAGAATTTCTTTACAAATAACAAAGTTACTGAATGTTACCAATTGCTGCTGTACACAATTTAAATAAACACTTACTTGCTCCAACGATAAAGAGAACAGATAAAAGCAGTAGCAAAACCACCTCAGCTCTCATCTTGGCCATCTGCACTACACTGAAGAGTAGACTCTGAACAACTAACTCTATAAGCACCTTGAAGTTGTCTTGTTCGGTGGTATCCTTTTATTCTTTGTTTGTATTGCCATAGAAAAGTCACTTTTGATTAATCTTCGTCTCATTCGAGAAGAAAGATAGACGTCATCGGATGGGAGGTTAAGAGTCGGTTTTCCTTTTAGGCATGAAAGAAATTCGAGGAACCAATGTGAATAGACTGTAATGCATTAATAATGCATTAATATGTAATGCATTAATAATGATTCATTTTGAATAACTACTAAGTTACGTTTGTGAATGTTACAATAGTGTGGAAATGTATGAATGATTTAAATTAGTAGGATTAATAATTTGGTATGTTGTTCAGGATATTTTTGATATTTAAATAACATAGTTATTTTACATTAAAGTGAAATTTCTATATTGGACTTATTTTTCAGATCCCCAATTAAATATACTGTAGTTTGGTGGCAAAAATATATTACTCCTTGAAATAAAAAAAATTGCCTACCACAGTAATTACATTGTTTTGTGGCAATTAAATATTAAACACGGGGTGTATACATGAAATCTGTTCAAAAATAGATTTACTGCTGATGAAATGAGTGCCTTATATTTGATCTATATGCTGCATATTCATCACAAGATACGAAGAGTCAAAAGCCAAAACATATCGGGATAGTGTACAGGTGTTTATAAAGACATTATACCTCGAGTTATAACAGTGCAGCAAAATAGGAAGGTTAAAACAAAGTAGCACACAATAGTTATAACTATTTATTAAAAAAGTAAGTAAACATAGTGCTTATGAGCTAAGCGTGTGGTACGGACGATGCGGTTGGGATTTGGAGGTTGGGGCAGGTCAGGGTCCTATCAGTGGCTTAGGGTCGCAGATCTCTCTCGTGCAGGTCTTGGCGGAACCGGCGGCGTTGCAGTTGCAGGTGTTGCAGTCCTCCTTGAACGATGAGCCGGGCGTACAGATCTGGGGGAAAAATAGTAAGATGTACACAGTATACACATAGTTTACCATAGTAATACCATCAAATCATTCACGTAAAGCTATTTTTTCATCATTATTACAATTTCTATTAGGATTTTTAGATAAAAACCAAGCTAACCGTTTGGCGGAGTGGATTTATAATAAACAAGATTGACTAACTCACGTCAAGACACCCATAATGTAATAGCTTCCCACAATTGCATTAAACCCTATTTTACGCAGGATAGTGATGTAAAGTAGATTTTTTAATTTACTTTATATCATTATTTGATGGCTATTCGTGAATATTTTCTCTTGTACCATTTGAGAAAAATTGTGGTTAAATAACAATTGCGTCAATAAAATTTTAAAAATTACTGAACCATAAAATTCCTCAAATAACTAGTAAGTGCTATGTAGCTACATAGGATTGTTTTTCAAGTCCTTAGAAAGTTATTTAAAAAGTCAAATCAAATACAAAACAAACACATTCTTAAACGCCTTTTATGAAACTGTTCATGAGTTTAACTGCTGATGGTTTATTTTTTTAATTTAGTAATTACCATTAATTGTTGACCAATTTAAAATATTTTCACTTTTACCACTTAAGAGAGGTTGGCAAACAGTTTTGCAATTTAAGTTTCAAAAATTTCCATAAGTTAAAATACCTATATTCCTCAATTAAATACTTAGCACCATGTAAGTTAAAAAATTGTTTTTAAGTCTTACAAAAATATTTGACCGCTAAAACAAACAAATATTTTTTATGAAACATTTATTAATGAGTTAAACTATGAATACAAATAAACGGCCGATTTGAATTATAGTTCAATAGTATTTAATTGCATACCAAAAACCCTAAAAAAACTGAGCTTCGCGTCAAACTAAATACAGTGTACAGTTTTACTGGATATAGGGAGAAAGTTCGACTAGAGTTTTTTTTTTATTGTTTGCTAGGAGATAATAATTTTTTAATTGTTGTCTAAGCAGTTGATAGCATTATCGGCTTCCTTACTACGAATTGCTTTGTTTTAGCCCCTCCGCCGCGCCGCGCCGTCTGTAATGACTCAATACTGACAACGTTTCCTAGACCACGTTATCTCTAGCGTCACCCAGCGTGGAGCAGACTTTGGTCATTTTAGTACAAACTCTTGTTTGAACTTTGTTTTGTTGATTGGCTTTGACGTTTCTATGATTTCATGAGTATTTGTTCAGATATGAATGTGTGTCACGGAATCAAAGGCACAGTATGTTACGTTATAAAACTTTGGAATATGATCGAAGTAACTATAGGTTAAATAGCCAAAGACCGTTCCAAGTTTGAAATAGTATGTTATCTCAGTTATATAAACAGACTAGTTCACTTTCCTTCTTGTTTAGTAAAAAGAAAGGCAAAAGTTTATTTTTCAAATTCTTTATATCTCTAAAATTTGTTTATTTAAATTAGACATTTACTGTAAAATTAGAACAGTTTATTTCACTAATTTACATTTTACCCAATTATTTTAGGATCTTATACATGAAAATGCATTTCAGTGATGGAAAATATATTAATAATATAATATATAATAATATAATATATTATAATATATAATTAGGATTACTTTTTGGCCTACACTTAAATGTGTACTATTTTTGTAATGCTTTTCCAACTGTGTGAGTACTGAGTAATAAAATTAAAATATGAGTTAATATTTCGTGGTTTTAATTTGCATTATTTAAATTTCTCAGTGTTTATAAAATGTATTAGAATTCATGGGTTTGTAACGTAAAAATGTATGATTAACAGAAGTTTGGAATGCACAAAAATAAAAGGTATAGACCCTATCCTAACAGCAACTTGAATGGATCAATGCCATTGTTAGTAAATTGGAAGTATGAGTAATAATTTGTAAATTAATGTGTTGTGATATAGGCTACACCACATCTACTATAAAAATAAATTTAAACATCTAATGATTTGCTACTTTTAGATTTTAAGCTTCATCATGGTAAAAGGTAAAGATTAAAACCTGGTGCTCTTTTTTAGTTTTAATTAAGACATTAAAATAAGAGATTGGCTCAATTTCAAATCAAATAATACGAAACCTCAATAGTAAAAAATTGATTTCTCAATACTAATGTAATATAAATAAAAGGCATACACTTATTTATTTATTCAAAAGGTATTTTAAATTCAATATAGAAATAAAGTTCAAGTAAGAACTGATAGAAAAAATCTTAACCATACTTTGTTGTTACTTTTCATTTGAACATAGGAATATCGTTCAAGACAAGACTGGATTTATTAAACTTAACGTTATGACATGTGTTAAATTCTCTAAACCTGCCATTTTTATTTTGACATTAGTCGGAACTTGTCTTTGGCCGTTCACGCTATTTTAATTTATATTCCTAATTTTTATAAAATGTTTCACTCGTTTGTGTTCAATTTTTATGTGTTGACTAACACGCTATTTTCATCTGTATTGTACTTCGACATTTAAGAAGATTTGACAGTGGGAAATTTCCCGAAACTATAGTTGGATTGACGACTGTTAAAGTATTTTAACCTATATTATTATAGTCTTAAATCAATCCAAGAGACAAATAATCATGCATGCTTGTTGTTACCTTTCTTACAAATTTTTACATTTGAACAACGTCGTATAGCAAAACTTAGAATGAAAAATTACAAAACCAAGAATTAATTTGTTGCATAATAATGAATGTAGCTATCCAAGAATACAAGTTAATCATGAATTTTCCTTAAGGTAAACATTTAGAAGTGCAATTAATTATTATTTCTTTTATTTATTTTTTTTAAGGTATAATATGCCGTATTGTGTCAAATTTATAATCTGTTGGAAAATTTATAACCCAAGAACAGGATTACTGACTGACCACTTAAAAAGCTGATTGTACAGTTAAGTTTAAAACAGCTGATAACAACTGACTAGTAATCCCAGTACAGCAGTGCAAATAAACAAACAGTTATCAGACGCAATTAGTGGATAAAGCATACAACAAAACTGGTCGGTTTGGGTTGTTGACTAAAGCGCATTGAAATAGGTCATCAATGGTTTTCATACATTAAAATGTTTAGTATATTTGTTTTGTGCTTATTATGCTATTTTCAGCCAAACATTGGTTTTAAATGTAATTAAAAATGTATAAAGTTCTTTTTGCGTACTTTCATAAAAAAAATTTTTTAATGTTTAGTTACGTGTAAGCACCCCAAAAGCTTATACTATATTAAAACTACGTTTTACATAATATAACAAACGCTTTGAAAATACTGTATAACAATATGAAATAGAGCACAGTAAAAATGTTCCACATTATACCGTGATTATTTGTTGACATTGTTAGTAATTCTAACATTTGAAATTCCTTTCTAGTTTCAGTTAAATCAAATTTAAGATATAATTTCCTTACAAGTTTGTATGGAATTTAAATGACATAATTATGTAATACGTAATTTTTTGAACATCTATTAATTGTTGAGTGAAATAATCACAAGGTGTCAATGACTAACATTCAGTGTTTTGAGCTTGGTTTAGCAGGTCACTGAATCTATTTTTGCAATCTTCATTCTATGTGTGGACTCTTCTTCAAATGTCTTTTAAATCGAGTAACTAAGCACTAGATAAAATCCATTTATTAAATAATAAATTATAAACGTTTAAAAGTTAAGATTCACTTTCTAACAACACAAACTTGTTAGATATTTTATTTTATTTTTATAAATTTATTCACCTTTTATAGACATTCCTAGTTAAGCATGTTGTATTAATTAATGTTTGTTGGGAGTAAGTTCCATTGACTACCTTACAAAAAAAGTTGACTTACTTGAGGCACCTTTGATTTCGGCTTGACTTCTTCGTCGGCTCGACCTAAAACAAAATGAATGTATTGCTAACAACATCATGTTTCTGTTGTACTTGACGTTAACTAAAATGTTGCTGGCAATTCCTTTATTTAAGTTAAAATGAAAATGTAGATAAAAAACCAACAAAAATAAGATGGAAATGAAACATTTTTTTCATCAGTGATATGTAAGTAGGCTGTTGGTTTGTATTAGTAAACTGGATTTACTTTAAAATGAATTCCCCAAACAGTGTTAAAAAATACTTTATCATATGTTTACTTATATTTTGCCAGTAGTTTATGCAACAATTTTACCATGTTTTTATAACATTCTTTATAAAACTTATTATAAACTTTTTACAACAATTTTATAAAGTCACGAGTGCGATGAAACTTAATATATAAATCTCACGAGTGGCTTAAAGTCCTAATACAATCGTTGCATGTACTAATTTATCTAAAACCAGCTAAAATTTAGTAAATCTCTGTAATAAATCACATGCACAGATGTCTCTTGACTAAATCACCGTTTTTATTTTCAAATATGATCACCCTTTTTGAGGTTATATACATGATGAAACTAAACATGAAACGTAACAGAACAATCAACTGACATGCGATTTGAGGAGTTTATATTAAAACCTTTCCTAAAATGCCGAGCTCTCGCAATGTTCTACAAACTGTATTTTAATGTGATACCTGTACATTTGAGACATCGTTAAAAAAAACTGGTTTTAAGTTTGTTTAGTAAACACATTACAAAATTGTTACTAATATATCAGTATTGTCGCTTATTGCAATGGTCGTAGATAAAATAGTATTAAATACTATTTTAGCTTAAGTTTGTTATTTTGTAGGTCTAATCAGTTCACACATTATTCTTAAGCTTACAGAGTTGTGCATTTTTAGTATAACCGACCCTATAAAACATGAGACTCGAATAGACAATTATCTCTGACTATACACACTAACGTGAATTTATTTCTCATAGCATATTCGTGTTTGAAAGCTATTGACGTTGGTGCGATCTTGTGTGGCATACATGAAGTAAAAGTGACATGATAAATGATAGATAAATCAGTAGTACCACTGTTTTTAACCAAGGATGAAACATTTTATAACTAAGGGCTATGTTTATGTTGTGGTGAAGTGTTTTGGAGCACTGCAAATCCAGCTGAAAAATTACAACATCAATCGCAACGCCTCTGGCGCGAGCGTACACGAAGTTTAAAAATTTTGTTATCAGACTAAATGCATTGGATGAGAAGTCTAATCAAGTTGGTGTATGCAATTATCTTGAATCGCTTCTTAGAGCTTCAAGTTACAACTTGATGCAACATGAAAATCTAAGTAAAATGATAAAGTACAAAGCAAATTTGAAATTAATTCAAACTAACAACCTCATTCCCAACAATGAACCCCCGGCCTACCTGCGGTGACCAGAAGGCTGATGCACAGACAGACCAAGATGGCGACGGTGGACCTCATCTCGGCAGCGGATGGTACGCGACTGCTGAGACGCTGCGAGGGCCGACCCCCGGGTCACTGATAAAAGCTCGGTCCACAAAGCTTCTTTGTAGAGTTAATGCAGTTATTGTTTGAGCGAACAAGGCCCTCTATCAGCCGGGTTGTCAAGGTCACCGGCCTACTCGGCCACCCATTGATTCGCCATGTGTTTGGAGTTCATTGTTGACGAGGGTTTTTATACCGTCATAAACAACAAGAGCGGGCTATGACAGTCATCAGCAGCTAGAGACAATTAAGTGTTTAAACATTACTAAACAAAGCTAAAATACTTTATGTAAGCACCAATGATGTTATTGCAAGTTACATCATAAAGAGGTGAATTATTCAACCAATTAAAACCCAGTTGCATAGTGACTTCATTAGAATACATTAGTCACATTATGATACAATTTCTAACGTAAAGAGAGGTCAAAATTTGGTGAAAATGGTGTTAATTGTCACATAGTAGTGCATTTAGGACATCCTTTAGTTGTTTCATTTAGTTAATTCCCACAAATAAATTCAATATGATTAAGACCAACGATTAGATCAATCGGAATCGATTTTGGTATACCAAATTTATGTTTGGCTTAGATAAATTAGTATATTACAGCGATTGTATTTAGCCTTTTAGCCAAAGGTGTATAGTGAGCATCAAACACTATTGTATTTACCTTCTAGATTGGAAAACTAATAAAATTATCTGATTTTAAAGGTAGCATACACTTTACACACATAAATTTATTCTGTTGGTTACTGTTTAGTATTTTTATTAAAAAATATTTGAATGAGTAGTTAGTGTTTGAATAAAACGCTAGCAGGGAGTAGTAGGGAGTAGAGACACTGAATTAGTGGATAGCTAAAGAAAGAAACGAGACATAAAAACTTCAGCTGAACATAATTCCTCATTCCTTCCAAATTATATGGCATCATTTGTTCCTAATTATAAAAGAATGCATTCTAATGTCCCACATTGAAGATATAGAACCCATTTGGAACTTAAAGAAAAAACAAGTGGCTTAAGCCATCAATGCCGCCACCGCAGAGGTTATTTATTTACAGGCTCAACGCTGGCCCACTGGACAGAATTTGGCCTCATAAATCTTCTAAAATAGCTAAGCGACCGAATTTAGGCTAGATCATGTGAAGCATAAATCCGTTAGAATATTTTCAAACTCTAGTATTGACCATTCCTTTTAGTTTGATTTTTTCCTTAATGTTTTAGTTGAAAAACAAAATTAATATAAGTTTTGCACTGGGTTCTATATGGTTTGGTGTATAATCATTTGTTTCAATAGAGGACAGTAATAATGTCGTTAAGGCGAGAGTTAGGTTAAGGCGATGCTCGTTAGGTTTGAATATTCTGCTCCTTTGAATTTTTTTATTTATGTATGTTTTATAATTTAGCCATAGTCGAGCAGTAATTTCTGATTTGGTAACCAATACAGTATGAGATTACTAATAATCATGAAAGTGTAAAATAAAAGACTTGTCTTAGTGTACGAGGTGTTTATATTTTGATCTCTTATATGCCTTACAAGTCAAAACTTTGTTAACACTAAAATTTATATTATTTTGTATAAATATGTACACATTTATCTCTATACATTTTGTAACTTTCTACAACAGTCATAAAAAGTTGTAACAAGTTTGGTAAAAACTTTAAAAACTAGATTTTTATGGTAAATGTCAAGGTGAAATATGACTGCCCAAACTGTATACCAAACACTGTACTGCCAAACTGTATCTTTTTATATAACCCCTAAATATTTTTACACTTACTACCAAGCTAGCAAAACGTCAGTTAAATAAACAAATTTGTCTTCTCCAAAACTAATTTACAAAAGTCTTAAATATTATACCGTTGTAGAAAGCGCTTGACATTTCTGTATCTACATTTAAGATTGAAATACTGTCGTAAAGATACATCCCTCTTTTATGGGGAGAATTCGTTCCACCCCACTGGTCAACAAGCAAGTTTGCGACAGTTTGAATATTTTGTGTCTTTTATAGCCTGGAACCTTTGCAATTTATTGGAGACTTCGGGGAAAATATTTATGAAATACGTTCCTTGGCTGATGTTCATTATTATATTCAGTTTCGTTCATGCTTATAGGATTGAGGACTAAACACAAACTTTGTGCATTGAGTGCGTGTTTTAAAGGCAAATCAACCCTTAAATTGAATTTTCTACATGAACCGATTCAAAATTTATAGAATATCTACTTATAAATAATATTTTAGGAAGATTTTTTCTATTTTTTATTGGAAGAGTTATAGAAAAAAGCTTAAACATAAAAATTTAGCTTATAAAACCAAAATAACCAACCTTGTAGTACCTTTGTTATATGGCTGTAAGAAAATATTACATCCAAGTTTACTTAAAAATGTATACACTCCAAATAAATATTAAAGAATTCAATATTTTTTTAAAAACAAGAAATCCCATTGTAAAATATTATCCGTCGCACAAGGTAGAAAACATTACTCTTGAAAACAAATCAACTTGTATCGCATGTTTGTAAACATGTGCCAGTTGTTTTGTGTAGAAAGTAAAACAAACAAGTAAATTGCAAGGTAAAACAAGCAGTTAGTCGGACTGTGAGAAACAAGCAGATGTGCCGCTGAATCAGGTGTTTACAGTGGTACAGCCTCGCAGTCGGTGAAACACGACTCTGCTGCTCCTGCAACCGGCATTACAAGGCTCAACAGAATACAAAATGTTTTTTTTTTTTCTCTAGCCATATTCTTCTTTTTGATATTTTTTCTTAGAAGTGCAAAACACTCTACCATTTATTTGTAATTCTGAACGAATTTATATTTGTAATTCTGAGACTATAAACTTAATAAATTTTTACGAGCTCAAAAATATCATTAAGAAAAAAACACAAATAAAATATTTTAATTCAAGTGGTGAACAACATTTCCATTATACTCAGGTAGTATAAAGCCAATAAATCAAATTAATTTAATTATTAATATAAAAATAAATTAATATAATAATCTATTTACCTTTAATCATTTTTGAATCTTAATTCTTGCATGAGATAAATTGCGATGCATAAAAATACAACGTCAATAACTACAACGACTTATGACTCTAATTTAGCTTATAGTATTTTTTTTATTCGCTCAATTCTTTTGTTTTGAAATAGCATGTATTTATGATACTGTATAAATAATCAAATGAAATCGAAAAAGAATTAGGTCAAATAGTTTTATTTAAGATTGTACACAAAATATTTTAGATGAAAGACAAAGATAATGTCAAAAGTTATCAAAGCTAAAATGATTTTTTTTCATCACACTACATCGATATCACCTGTTTTCGAACTTCGCTTCTACCGACGAAACACCTGTTTTGCCTTCCTAGGGCAACAAAATTTTCCGGCCTAGGGCGGTAATGGAAACTTTAGCAGAGAAATCTAGAATATAAGATGCTAAGTGACAACAAAAACAACAAATAACAAATCAGTGACGTATTTGGTAGTTCAGCTGATAACAACTGTTAAATATATATGACGTAGATGGGAAAATATGGCTTTTCCCTTGGAATCAGCTGTAGTTGTCACCCAATGTATCTAGAACAAACCATGGTAGGTGACACCAACAGCTGATTGGAGCATTTTAGAGCATCTCCTGCACCTTTGACGTCATGTTGTTTATCTTGTCACATGAGTGGTTTGCATTTGAATATTTCAGGTGCTGCACCTTTGACGTCATAGATTTTTTTATGTCACCTACCTCCTTCTCATTCTAGATTTCTTGGTTGTCACCTACCATTAGAGTATTCTAGTTTCGGTGGTTTTAGCAGATGTAAAGTGGTTGCCTAGCATCCAGAAACACAAGCAGTACATCTCGCTAGGTTTGTTGAGGTTATGTTTTGTTTGTTATGAACGAAAAAGTAATTTTTCCACTTGTTTAGAATTTATTGAATTGTGTAGTTTGATGAAAATATCGTTCGTAACTCGGCCTAAATGTTTTGTCTGAAACATGATCTCGAGACAGGCAAAACCCTATTTTGGGCCCTTGTAACGAAATGTGCTATACCAGACGTCTTTTAAGGCGACAACCTTGAGGCCTAATGTTTTACAGGACGCATAAAAAACTACTGTCTTCGTGCAGTGAGATAAATAACAATTAATTGTAAGTGTCTTGGTACCGTATAGCTTTCTACGACCTCGCAAAATATTTTCGCGACACCAGAACGACACGAGACGAATCAAACGCAATGCACGGAGAGAACGGGGAGGGAGAAGTTCTTGTAAATGTCTTTGTCGTTTCTGCCCCATTGCTGTCCCCAAGCTACAGATTCGCTGACATTTGAGGGGCGGCTCTGCTCATTGCACATATCATAAACACGATGAGTCACTCTCTGTCTAAGACGCTCTGTAGGCCTACTGAAGGGGGAGCCCGAGCGAGTAGGGAAACTTGTCACAGAAAAGAAAATAAAGTTCTCACTTCCAATCAATCACTCATGACTGCAATAAGAATAACTTGGTGTAAGAAGAAACTAAAGTTCAAATTTGCCTGAAAAGTAAATAAATATATAAATAGAAAAATGTTTAGGGCATAGTATAGTAGAAAGATTAATTAAATGTCCTACAAATTTATCTTGATTTTACCTCGATTCCATTTTTCTACGTTCATTTTACACGTCAGAAAATAAATGGAATGTGAAAACTACTATAAATACTTTGCTATTTTAATTATTATTCTATTATTATTATTTTTTTTAACTTTGTAAATTTTTTATAAATACAAGGTAGTTGAAATTCATTTCTACAATATTCATGTTACTAGCACTAGGATATTTTTTTTACTCACTTTTACACTAAACATAAAATTCTATTTAATGTATGAATGTGAACCAATATTTTATTGTTGTGTAGGCCTATGCTCTTGTCTTTTCTATTTCACATTTGTTGATTTGTAACTCATATTTAATTGGGCTCATATTTAATTATTTTATCTTGCTGTATTAATTTTAGTTTTTGTTACTGAGAATTACTCACCTTTAGGGTAAGTGATCCAAACCCCTGAATTGGTATCATGATTTATTTTTACTGACCCTATTCTTTTAACTATTTGTGTTTGCGTATTTCTGTTACATAACTAAATATTTTCTTATATTAAGTCGAACTTTAAGGAATTACAGCCCCAAGAGTAGTGATGATTTGGGGCTTCCAGCACAGACCCCCTATTGTATAGGGTACATAGTATACCCTATTATATAGACTACATGGTATACCCTATTGTATAGACTACATGGTGTCTCCTATTGTATAGACCACATGGTGTCTCCTATTATATAGGGGACACAGTATGTCCTATTGTATAGACTACATGATGTACTTGTGCTGGAAACCCTGGGGCTTCCAGCACATGACGTCATCACTAGGCTATGACGTCATCATCTAAAAATAGACTATGACGTCATCACTAGGCTATGACGTCATCATCTAAAAATAGACTATGACGTCATCGTATGACCTTGAAATTTCAACTTATTGATCTATTGATTGGCTATTGATTTATTGATTGGTTATCGATCTATTGATCGATTATCGATTTATTGATCGATTATCGATTTATTGATTGATTATCGATTTATTGATTGATTATCGATTTATTGATTGATTATCGATTTATTGATCGATTATCGATTTATTAATCGATTATCGATTTATTGATCTATATAGACTACATGGTGTCTCCTATTGTATAGACCACATAGTGACTCCTATTATATAGGGGACACAGTATGTCCTATTGTATAGATTACATGATGTACTTGTGCCAGAAACCCTGGGGCTTCTGGGACATGACGTCATCACCTAATAATAGACTATGACATAATTGTCTAATGATAGATATGACTGTGTAGGACAATTAAGTGAACATTGTTGCCAACATAATTGTTGTCTCTTGCAAAAATTCCTAATTGACACCGTTTAGTTAATTGAGAGCGTGCATGGACAACAGTTTGTGCTTAGTATATGGAGAGGACAGTTTGGTTGTAAATTTATTTAGTTTAAATCACATATTTTTAATGTACAGTTAGCAAGAGACCGTTATTATTTACTTTAATTTAGCGTGATGGGAAATGTTTGTCTAAAATGTTCGTTGGAAAGGATTGCCGACATGTCGAAAGGCAGATACACTATCGATCAATTAAAAGAAAAAATATTCGATTTTAATTTGAAAGGTGATGTGGACCAAATAGTTAGGCGGTTGTCTCGCGAAATATTTCTGGAAGAACAACAAGACAGTTTAACTTATCATGAATTTATAAATGACTATTTAAAATTGTGTAGTTGTAAATTAGGTATGGAAATCACAGAGGGAGAACAGCTATTGTTGGACCTGGGATATAGCAGTTGCTGGGAGGACGTCAAAATGAGGTACAATAGTTTGCAGAGCCAACAAAATGAGCAGTTGCTCGAGGAGATATTCAGTGGCCGAACATGAACCGTTTAACAATACCCGCTCGCGTGTTACACTGGAACACCAGCGAAGATGTGTACGTGTGTAGAGATACAATTTTTAGTGATAAATTTATTCTTTTATATAACTATTTAGGTTGGAATGTCTATCATTATAAGCATTATACAGGAGTTAGTCCAAATTTTTCACATGCAGAAAAAATGATCAAGGACTATGTGCGAGGTTTAAAAGAATCTAATTGTTCTCAAGGTTAAAATAATTCTTCTCTTCTTGCTTAATTGTTTGGACAAGTGATTGCATAACAGGAAATGAGTGACTAATGTGAATTAATTAAAATTGTGTGAATAATATTTTTGTTGGAATCATAGCTTAGTAGGAAGTTGTCTTCCGCACAGTTAACACCAATTGTCACTTCCCTTCAATTTGTCCTGGTGAGTTATTTGCTTACATCAGCAATGGAATATTCACACAGCAAAACATTTCTCATTAGCGAAGACTTTAAAGTGGTTTTAAGCAATTGGCAATTGAATACGGCTATATTTTTTGTGAATAATAATAATAAATATGCTTATTTGGAGATTGATAAATGGACAGAGTTAAAGAAAAGCATATTGGACATTGAAGATGAATTTAATAAACGTGTAAATATTCAATTCCCAAGTTTAGAATTAACAGAGGGGAAAACTTTAATTATTACCGGAGATTTAAAAGTTGTTGTCAGTAATTGGAAAAATAATACTACTATATTTGTTATTAATAACGATGGAAGTAATCATTATGCATTCATGGATATGAATATTTGGAAAGAATTCAAAAACCGTATCAAAGATATTGACAGTGAATTTTCAAGACGTTTTAACTATCAGTATCCGATTGTTTAATAAACGAGGGATATATTTTCCAGATGTCGTACATTTTGGACTTCCAAGGGTTTAAAAATATTCACAACGAGTTTGTTGTCAAGGAGCTCGCTATTGTATCAACAGATGGTCAATTTTACGAGTTGCAGCTGTTCCAACCGCCATGTGATTTTAATGAACTTCCACAACATCTTCAAAAACAAGTGGTCTGGCTTGAGAAACAGTACCACGGACTTTACTGGGGTTCCGGTTGTAAAAACTATAATACTTTAAAAGATGTATTTAAGGGTATTACAATAGATGGTAACATATATGTAAAAGGTAGGGACAAACAAAAGTTTATATCCGGTTTATTATCAGAATTAAATATCAATGTAATTAATCTCGAAGATCTTGGATGTCCCAATTTACACATATTAAAACGAGAAACAAATGTTAAAATAATGAAACCTTGCTGTTTCAATCACAACCCAAAACACTGTGCATACATCAATGTTCATGTCTTACTAGAATGGTGGAAATCAGAACAGATGTTTCAAAAGAAATTTGAAAAAATTAATTTAGCCATTGAACAATGTTCTAAGAAAAATTATGAATTTATGACAGAAGATTTGATTAGCCATTTACCAAAGTCTTTTATAGTGAATTATGTTGAAAATATTGATTCAATCTTTGAAAAATTGCCTGCTAATTTAAAAAACGATAGGGACATATTGTTATGTATGAGATGTACGGATCACTTTTTTTGTTTGTCAAATAATTTAAATCCGAAACGTAAAGATTGTTATTTTTGTAAAAATAAACAGGATTATTTTTAAGACATATTTGATTTTGTGCAGGGGCTATGTCATCATCAACACCATCATCTGATGCAAGTGGTGAAACAGCATGCTGTAATGTCTTTAATTTTACCAAAAAGGATTTAATAAAATCCGGTTTCTATCATACAAAATTGTTTGCCAGCATTGTATGTTGTGGTTGCGGTTGGCAATCATGTAATACTAAATTACCTTTAAATCATATTAACTTCATTCACAAATTACAAAATCCTAATTGTAAAATGAGTAAGAATACCGAATTAAATGTCAATAATTTTGTCCAATATCTAAGTGATGTTAAAAACATTCAAAAAATGATGAAAGATACATTCGTTAATTGGCCAAAATCCAAACCATCTGTTGATGATTTAGTTGAATCAGGATTTTATTATACAGGGGAGTTCGATGCCACGACTTGCATGTCGTGCGGTGTGACACTTGATGAATGGAAAGAATCAGATATTCCTCATGTTGAACATGAAAAAGCAAACCCAAACTGTGAACTGTTAAATTTGTTAATAAATTAATATTGTTTTATCTTATAACTGTGTTGGTTTTTCTTGAGTTCCCCTTATTCCAGGTATAATGAGTGATGCAAGAACACTTATTGCCAAGGAGCTCCATAAACAGGGGAGGGTGAATTTTCCAAGGAGACATGTTGAACTCAAGGGTATTTCAGATTTATTTCAAGCAGATTTGGTTGAGATGTTACCTTTTTCGAGGGCGAACAAAGGTTATAAATACATAATGACAGTCATAAATTGTTTTACGAAATATGCAATTGCAATTCCATTAAAGTCTAAAAAAGCTGATGAAATTGCCAAAAATTTGGAACCGATACTGAAATCATTTCCAATGAAACATTTTCAAACTGATCAGGGTACGGAATTTTTTAATAGTACAGTAAAAGATTTATTTAAAAAATACAATATTAATCACTATGCAACTTTTTCCGATAAAAAAGCCTCCATTATTGAGAGATTTAATCGCACTTTAAAAACAAAAATGTGGAGGATGTTCAGTGTGAATGGTAATTACAAATGGTTACACTTACTTAAACAGTTGGTGGATAAATATAACAATACGGTACACAGAACTACTGGTGTCAAGCCAATTGCAGTCAATAAGTCCAATGAAAAACAAATTTTGTTAAAAATTATTAATGATAGAAAAAAATATTTATCTAATCATAAATTTAATGTGGGTGATCGTGTACGCATCAGCAGAGTGCAAAAAGAGTTCACGAAAGGTTACCTTCCAAGGTGGAGTAACGAAATATTTACAGTGTGGAAAGTGCAAGCAACATCTCCGGTGACCTACCTACTGCAAGACGACAGTGGTGAAATATTAAAAGGAGGATTTTATGCAGAGGAATTGAGTAAAACTAAAACTGATAACACTTATTTAATAGAAAAAGTAATTAAAAGAAAAAATAATAAATTGCTAGTTCGTTGGCTCGGTTTTGATAAATCCAAAGACAGTTGGATAGATGAAAAGGATTTAATATGAAATTCCTTAAACAGAACAATAAGTTAACAATTGTTAATCTTGACAAGTTGTTTAGTGTAAAAAAAGATGACAGTACAAAGAAACATGGTGATTTATTACCCGATTCAATAAGATGCATAATATGCGGTCCTTCCAATTGCGGTAAGACCAATTTACTATTAAACCTATTGTTTTCCCCCAAAGGTTTATATTTTGAAAATATATATATTTTTTCCAAATCCTTAAGTCAAGAGAAATACAAATTTTTAAACTGTGTTTTGGAGAAAATCCCTGAAATCGGTTACTATCCTTGTTCAGAAAATGATCAAATACCATTTCCTAACGATATAAAAAAGAATTCTATAGTGATTTTCGATGATGTAGTTTGCGAATCACAAAGTAATATTAAAAATTATTTTTCAATGGGCCGTCATAATCACTTAGATGTTTTTTACATTTGTCAGACATATAGCTTTATTCCAAAGCAATTGGTTCGTGATAATACAAATTTTTTAATTATCTTTAAACAGGATGATAGAAATTTGTATCATATATATCGGGACCACGTTACTTCTGATATGAGTTTTGATAAATTCAAGGACATGTGTAAGACAGTATGGAAACAGGGTAAGAGTAAATTTATTGTAATAGACAAAGATAGAGATTTAAACAGGGGTAGATATAGATCAGGTTTTGATGTGTTTATAGCAATATGAACGCAGGAGGGAACAATTGGTAATATATCGTCAAGCTTAATTGGTTTTAATTCATTCACTTAGTGTGCGCGTTTCCGTCAACAGTACAATGGATGCCGACGAGTTTCTGTTTGGTAATAAAACTAAAGAAGATGTTATCAAACAAATTGGCGAACTCAGAAGAAATATTAAAAAGAAACACATGGCGCTCAAAAGAGACCTTGTGGAAGGTGAAGAAATATTGGAGAAAACTTTTAAACCTATTGCTGATCCTCTAAAGAAATTAGTAGAAGAAACTAGTATTGCCAATGAAGAATTTATAGAGAATATTGAAAACAAACGTAAAAGAAAAATGTTAGATAACATTAGGGAAGAAGAAGATGATAATCAATCTATTTACTCAGCACCACCTACAAAACGCAGCGTACCCAATCCACCTCAAGGTGTTAAAAGAAAAAAGTCTGTAAATTTAAGATATAAACCCGATTATAATAGTAATTCTGACTCAGATGATGGTCAAAATATTGAGAATCAGTCCAGTAAAAGGTTGGCTACACCTTTAGAAACTGAAAATGTGGAAATGGTTGATTTAAATCCACTGAGAACACCCCAACCACTTGGGGAAACTTTCGAAGCGGGTCCTAGTGGTGAAGAGTTTATCAGAACGCCTGAAGGTAGAGACCTTTCAAAACAGTATATTGAACGCAATTTTACTGGTAGACTTGCTAAAGAATATTTTTCAAAACTTATAAGTGGAAATAAACAAATTGATCACAATTACGGTGTGACGGTAAAAGGAAACGATTGGAAAATTGGAGACAAACAATTAGAAATTGACCACAACGATCTTATTATAAATGGCAAGCGTTACAACGGAACAAGAGGACTATATGAACTCATATTTATGAACTATCCCGATGAATATATTTACGATGAAGAAGATTTAAATAATTATGCGAAAATATTGTTCGATACAAATCTGCATCGTGTGAATTTTTTACCAACCGGAAAAATAAGGTCCAATAGGGGACGAAAATACAAACAAATTATTTCGCAAATAATCGTTCGAGAACCTTCGACATCATCCGAAAGTCATATGGATACTTACACAGATCAAGTCTCACAACGCGGAAACCCGAGCGGAAGCGGTATCCTACTTACGACCGATCCTCAACCCAATTTGGTATACTACGATGATCCAAACGAGCTTGTCAACCGATTGAGAATTCTACTGGGATCTCAAGAAGCCGGTCATACAGGACATGAAAATGAGATAAACGCAATATTGGAAGAACTAAAAGAACTTGAATCTAAATTGTCAGATCAATTATTATAGACAAATATAATTAATTTTTTTAATACAATACAATTGTTTTTTCTTTTCATTTTATTCCTTTCATTCACAGAGTAAACATGCCTATAGACAAGTTTGGTCGCTCGCAATTGACCGTGGGCGGTGTTAAGGCGAAATTACTAAGAGGGCCGAAAGGAGATGGCTTTCTTTTTACCGATGATGGTAATTACAATATGGATAAAAAGAAATTGTGCAACGTAAAAGATCCTAGTGATAGTCAGGATGTTGTAACTGTGAATTATCTTGATGAGCATATAAATAAATTAAAATTATCTTTTAAAGAGAAAATGAATAGTTTAAAAGATGTTTCTAAATTGTTGGACACAATTGACATAAAGAGAAATTATGTGAATTTCAAAAATGGTAAAAGACTTGTTAATGTGAATCCCAGTATAAATTCTACAGATGTTGTAGTGAGATTGGAATTAGATGCTGTTGTAAATAAATTTAACAATATAACTAATACTATAAGTAATGAATTAAAAAATCTGGAATCTCAGTTAAACGAGTTCAAGACGCAGACCAACACCGCGCTCACTATACTCACCAGAAACACATTAAGTATAACAACAAGAATAGATCCGTATATTCCACAAGAAAAAGAACCACCTTTGAATTCGGGGGGAGTTGTGCCCTAAAACATGGCCAGACAACGAGCTCGCGTCGCCAGTCGTCACAGAGGCTCCGGGCTGTTAAGTGCGTTGGGTAACGCCACGAGCACGGTTCTTAATAAAGCGATTGATTTATTGCCAACGGAATTACATATTCCTAATTATCAATATTGCGGACCGGGAACTAATTTGAAAAAGAGATTGGCACGGGGAGATCCTGGAATAAATAAATTGGACTCTTATTGCAAGGAACACGACATAGCATATTCCAAATATAAAGACAGTAGTAACCGATCAATAGCGGACAGGATTTTAGCTAATAAGGCGTGGGAGAGAGTTAAAGCCAGCGATTCCAGTATTGGTGAAAAGGCGGCGGCTTGGGCGATAACAAACATTATGAAAGCAAAATCTAAATTAGGTGGTGGTGGTGATAGAAAAAATACGGGAAGAAAGAAAACAATTGGAAGAAGGCAAACCATAAAGAAAAGAAAATGTGTAAGGAAGAAAAATAATTCTAAAGCAAACAAGAAAAAAGGGAAAGGGTTGTATTTAAGACCTTATAAACAAGGATCGGGATATAAAAAAAAACAAAGTACTCATCGGAAGTAATTGATAATTTACCTATCAAGCTGTTGACAACCAGTGATATTTTAAAATGTGTTAAACAATTGAAGATACCTAATTTTAGAGGGGTTTTCATGAGAGATTTGCTTCCCATTAAGATTAACGATATGGAAACAGGTGTAGTAAATTTGGATAGTATATTTGGCGAGGGGACCCATTGGGTGTGTTATTCAAAAGTGAAGTCTCTTGTGGAATACTTCGATAGTTTTGGTAATTTGAGACCTCCCACAGAGTTAGTTCGCTACTTTAGATCATCTCCATATAACGTAATAATTAGATATAATTATTTTCCAAAACAGAATTTCAACAGTGTTATTTGTGGTCATTTGTGTTTAGATTTTTTAAACACTCGGAAATGATTTGCCTGACGGGAAACAGTTCGTCTTTGAGATGTACCCTATTCCCTCCATACGACTTAAGCGGTGCAGACCAATGGGAAATGGGTTTATTAGATTTAATGACTTACAATTCAATTCCAAATGTAGAAGAAAATAAGAACAGTAATATATACATTGGAAATAAGATAAAAATTACGGTTCCAACTGGCGCTTACGAGGTGGAGGACTTGAACAATTATATAGTTAAAGAGTTAAAATTGAAAAGTCCACAAACCACTTTTCAACTGACGGCCAATAATAACACTCTAAAAAGTGAATTAACGTGTTCAGAAGAAATTGATTTTACCCCCGATGACACCCTAAGAAATTTATTAGGATTCAACAATGAAAAATTAAAACCTAATATATGTAATATATCTCCTAATCAAGTGGCCATTAATAAAGTAGACATCATAAGGGTCACTTGTAATATAATCAAAGGATCCTACAGGAACGGAGTGGAAGGACACGTGCTACATGAATTTTACCCGGACGTCGGTCCTGGATTTAAAATAGTCGAAAAACCAACTGTAATTCAATACTTACCGATTACAAAGCAAAATTATTTGGACGAGTTCAATATAAGACTAGAGGACCAAAACGGAGATTTAATTAATTTCCGCGGGGAACGGATTAACATCAGAATTGATTTAAGAAAAAAGATAAAATAATGGGCATTGTTTTCCCCGCTAAAAATAGAGACATCACCGTTTTTAAGCTCGCTGTTGATAAAAGGAATTTTAACAAAGACAGACCTCTTAGTCAGAGTCGATCTCTCAAACCGTTAACACTGAGGAATCGAATATTTTTAAGCTCTTTACCAATTTTTAAGAAAACTACACGATAATGGATGGTATTTTAGACATTAAAAGCGATGTCACTTACGATGAATCCATTACGGATTTTCAATGGCATTCGCATAATCCCTACAATTCAAATTCATTTAATAATGGTGATGAAATAAGAATTCCCGTGCATCAAACAGACGTGTACACTCTGCCTGCTAAAAGTTTCCTACTTATTGAAGGAAAAGTGGTTAAATCCGCAAATAATAGCGATGATACAACAACAGAATTAGTTAACAATGCAGCGGCTTTTTTATTTGAAGAAATTCGCTATGAATTATGTGGGACCGAAATTGATCGCGTGAAAAATGTTGGAATTACTACAACTATAAAGAATATACTTACCGCACGTCCGGAAGACAGCAATTGGATGAAGAACGCCGGATGGAACATCTCGACCCTCGCCAACCAAGATGATAAAACTAAATTTTCATTTTGTGTTCCACTTAAGTTATTATTGGGATTTGCAGAAGATTATACTAAAATATTATTGAATGTCAAGCAGGAACTCGTTTTGTTGCGCTCATCAACTGATAAAAATGCAATTGAACAGCCTGCAGCCTCACTGCATGACTGTAAAATTACAATCAGTAAATTGGTTTGGAAAATGCCTTATGTTCGTGTTGATGATGAAGTGAAACTCTCTTTACTTAAAGTAATTGATTCAGACAGCTTTTTACAAGTTCCCTTCAGAAGGTGGCAACTGTACGAGTATCCCACATTACCAACAGGTAAATCACAACAATGGGTTGTAAAGACATCTAGTTTAGTCGAGAAACCAAGGTACATAATAGTGGCATTTCAAACTGGTAGAAAAGATCAATCAGCAAAAAATACGTCACACTTTGATTTGTGCTCTATGGACAACATTAAGTTATATTTAAATAGTAAATATTACCCATATGATAACCTAAACGGGAACCAATCATTATTGTATGATTTATATTCAAGATTTCAATCTTCATATTACGTTGGCAGTGATGATCTGCCTTGTTTGGATAAAAAGACATTTATTTCAAAAGCGCCCATGTTTGTGATAGATTGTTCAAAACAAGTGGACACACTTAAAACGGGAACACTAAACATAAGGCTTGAATTATTGGTGTCTTCTGATTTCCCCGAGAATACATCAGCTTTTTGTTTGATAATTTCAGATGCATTAATTCAATATTCTCCTCTATCTGGTATTGTAAAAAAAATTATGTAATTGTAGTTGTGTGAAGGTATAAATAAAAAACACATTTATGAATAACAATTATGGTTTTATTTATTATATATCCATACACACAATACATAATATTTACAATTGGAGAGTACCTTTTAACATCGCTTTTATTCAAATACAATAATAATATATTTAATACATAAAATAACACCGTTAGTCAAGAACAATATCTTCATTTTTTAAAGAATGGTGGCCATAAGGAAGTGTGTTGATTCCATCCTTTAAAATTACTCTTTTATCGTCATTTGCACTTAAAGCAATTTTGTTAACAGTTACTGTTTGCATATTGTGTTTACTTGATTTAAATAACCTTATATTCTTTTTTATTTTTACATTATTGAACAAACAATTTTTATAATCATCAAAAGTGATATGGTTCTTGACCACCGTCTTAGTGATACCTTTGGCTTTTTTCAAATTCATCCTTTTTTCCATTTCTAAATAAAAGTCATTCATAGTTTTAAATGTATACAGTTTTGGTCTAAGACCAATAAATTCAATTATAATGATACCGTTACATTCATCTTTGAAACAGCCCAACTTTTTCTTATTCTCAGAAGAATAACACTTGTGATCTGTTGGATAGTCAGACATATCCATATACTGTTTTAAATCCGGATGATTAAAATCTTCATACACATCATTTGTGTATATTAAATAGAAAAAAGAATCCGTGTCTAAATATAAAAGCTTTATCTTTTTACCTTTAAAAAAACGTTTAATCACGTTATAATGAAACTCATACATTTTATATTTACTTAATTCCAACACAGTGAACCCTATGTAAATGGGTTTGTCAAAACAGATAGTTTCTCTGGCCAACTCTACAGAACACAAGTTTTCACCAAATATAATTCTATTTTTAAAATTAGGTTTTGCAATCAATCGGTTTAGTCTTTTTTCATTTGTAACTAATTCAATGTTAATTCTTTTTCTAATATTTTCGATACTTTTTCCAAACATGGCATTATTTAATAGTTTATAAAAATTTTTATCAAACTCGTTTGTGGCTTGTTTTCTTTTTTCAGTATTAAAATCTATATAAGATTTTAACCACCTACTTTGATGAAATTTCAATATCCTATGATATTTAATTAGTACTAAGCCGTTCTGTAAGGCCTGTTTTAAATTTCGATAGTGACATATATAGTTAGTTTTGTTTTCAAGAGTAGTTAACAATTTTTCATGTTTTGACCACTTAGGACACTCTTTGTTTGGTAAAAATGGCAAATCAGCGTGCGCATCATGAAGATATGTAGGGTATCCTACATCACATTCAATTATGTAACCTATCTCACCCTCATCAGGGATCGACATGACATCAAAATTGGAAACTTTTTGTTTACTGAGCCACTTAAAGCCTCTTTCAGGAATTAATTCTGACATCGCATAACCATATAAGTTATTTGCGTCAATATAAGTTAAATAACTTGTTTCTTTGGAACTGTTAAACAAATTCCCCATGTGAGGATTGTTGGCAACAGCATGACGAGTGACACAAGTTGTAATACCACCTCTTATACCTTTTTCTATAAACAGATACTTATCATAATCATTTAACAATTCTAATTCAATTTTAGTTTGTTTGAGCATGGCATCAAAAGTAAGAGAGGGAACAGTCAAATAATAGGACGGATCTAAATCATAGTTTTGAATACAAAGAGTGCGGAATGTTTCAAAGACATCGGCTAAAAGGAGTACATCCATACGTAAATACAAATTACTATAATCTCGCAAGCATTTACATTTAAACTTATTCCATATACACTTAGCTCTGTCATAATCTTCATCACTTATATGACTTTCTGTCATTTTATTGAAAAAATCTTCCTTTTTCGGTAGTTGTTCATCTTCCAATTTGTCCCAAGAATTTGTATAATTGTATGGATATACTCCTTTCGCCTTTACTAGTGGCAATTCATCTTCATTGAAAAATTGACTTGTATGCTTGAACCCATCTTGAGGTAAATTTTTAACTAGTCTTTCTAGACTATCGCTTAAAAATTTAAAGCTATCAACAAATCTAATTTTAATATTGCTTGATGTATTTTTAGTGAAACTGATATACTTTTCAGATGAATTAGGTATAACTGTAACATTGTGGCTGTCACATCCTAATTGTTTAATAATAAAATGAGTATCGTAATTTGCACTGTTATGAATGAATACAGGCAGATACTTTTGATTTGTCCTTTTTAAATTACATTCATTGCACAATATTGATCTGAATTTTCCCGAAAAATGACAGTGGTCTTTCACAGGTGGACACATAGCGGAAAATTCAATATTACACAACTCACAAAATTTACAGGATTCAAATTTTTGTTTTTCAAATTCATTCAATGGTATCATAGGTATGTTAGTTTTTAACAGATTTCCAATAGAGTTAGCTAATGATATGATATAACTCATAAATTCGCTAGCAGCATCTTTTCCACAGTATAAATACGGTTCCTTAGGCAATTTCGATTTAATAAAATCAGGCAAACTGTCATCAAAAACTAAGTAAACGCAAAAACTCATTGGTTCATGATTTTCCTCTATTGTTGTATGCCTACTTGATTTGAGATTTACTTCTTTTAAAATACATTCAAAATCTGCGTATAAAACCAATGGCAATCTAAATTTATAGTGAAAGTTTGAAAATTTCAATATCTTAGGAGCGGTGCTATCGTTCTTACACTGTGGCATTAAAACTTTTACCGCTTTATTTGGAATACAGTCTTGTTCATGGATTTTAAGATTTTTTTTTTCACAATTATCCCCGCTATAATGGTTGAGACATCGTTTACAAAAAACCTTTTTGGTCTTATTCTTTGTAACTTGTCTACTTACAAGTCTAGAAAAATTTTTAATATAACAATAATGTTTTGTACCACGGGAGTTCGTTATGAGTAACAAATCAAAATGAATTGGCTGGATCTTTGGGGTTATTCTCAAAGGATAAACTTCACTTTTATTATTTAAGCCATAAACATTGACACTTACTTTGGAATTACATTTTTCAAACTTCTTAACATCTTTCAAAGATGTTGGGAAAGAAATAGATGAAAAATCAAACTTGTGAAGCAAATCTGTGTATCTACTATCGACCCTGTGTAAATTTCTTCCTTTCACATATCGGGATAAAATAGACCAAACAAAACATCGTTCATCATTATAATTTTGTGGATTAATTACAGCATTTTTCAATTGAATACACTTTGGCAAAGGTATGAACGAACCACCTCCCAAAGGTTTATATTTACTGAGTCTTAACAGCACACCATCGACAGCATAAAGAGACCAACCACTTCCTTTTGAAGAACTAGTTTCCTCTTCAGTGCATAGTTTTTTTTATTAATTTTCTTAAGACACTTGAAATTGGTGTGCTGGCAAACACCGCAGTATTTGAGGTTTTAAACAATCTTGATTGTAATTCTTCAGAATGGTATCTTATGTAAGTACACTCAACTATTAAATTGAATTTCAAAACACCGTATTCAGACAGGTAATTCAATAATATTGTTTTAATTTTGTCTTTGATAGCGATGAGTAATAAGCAGATATCTTTATACAAATCTGATTGATTTTTATAGTAAAATGTTTTTAAAGCACCTCTAAACGCACTCCTGATTTCTATGAAATCATTTGTTGGAGGTATTGATAATCTATCAATCTGTCTTCTATATTGATTCCAATTATTTTGATCGACTTCCATTACGATGAATAAAAACTAAACCGCTTCCATTTTACTGTTGCAGTCAGACCACTGAAAAATATGAAAAAAACTATTTTAAATCATTGTCACAAAATTTAAAAAGGTTTTATTTATACTATCCCAGTGGATCCAAATCCGGAGGCTCCTCTATCAGTACTGATGTCCAAAGATGTTAATTCAATCACCTCGGGAGTGATTGCATTTTCTAAAATCAGTTGAGCAACCCGATCTCCTTTTTTAATGTAAAAATCATTGTTAGAATGATTAAAAAGCAGTATGCCCACATTGCCCTTGTAATCCCTATCAATAACCCCCGCTCCGACCGAAATAAAGTGATTTAATGCCAATCCCGACCTAGGTGCGATTCGACCGTAACAATTTTCGGGAATTTCCAGAGCAATATCTGTTTTTATTAAAGCCTTATTATTTCTTGGTAAAACACAATCATGAGCACTTCTAAGATCATAACCTATAGCCATAGGGGATGCTCGATATGGTCTATAACCATTTTTTGATAGTCTTGAGAATCCCAATGTCACATTGTTTTTAACAACTGAAAAAAATGAAATAGAATTATTTTGTGTAAAGTGGATACTGCTAACGAATTTATGGTTTACATAAACTTACACAATTTTATTTCTTAGAATCATTCGATTCAAAGGAATCAAATTTTACATTCTTAATTTTACCGGCCTTACTAGCTGCGGCCGACAAAATATCTACAATACTTCTCAGAGTGTCTTGATCGGTCGGGTCATTATTGTTCAACAAAAATAAGCCCTTCTTGTTTACTTTCTGCCAATAAAATTTTTCACTTTTACAATTTTTCAAATCTTTAGTGTCGCTAATCTCTATTTTAATCAAGTGTGTTCCTTTTTCACCCGGAGTGGTAATTCTACGTCTCATGCTGCCTGTATTATAGAAAAATTGTTGACTTATTTTAAAAGACGAACTTTGTTTCTTATTAAAATGTTTAGCAAAAGGATCCTCATCGTTATCCGATTCAGATTCGCTTGATGATTCACTCCCTGAAGGAGATTTTTCTCTTTTAAATTTTTTTGATAGTTTTTCCTGCTTCTCGGATGAATCTTTTCTCTTAGGATATTGGTGTTCATCATTGTCAAAAAGTTTGAGATTGGCTTTAGTTACTAATTGTTTAGATTTAGTAGGAACACTGTCAAATGTTAAGATTTGCCTCACGATATTACCAAATTTCTGTACCTGATCAAAACTAAAACTTTTGTCTTTGAAATTCTTTTTCTCAAACTCAGGGGCCCAAATGGTTAAAAGGTCTTCAAACTCGATATCAATACAAGCAGTTTTTTCAAAATCCTTTGCACTCATCTCGGGATCTGAGGCTACATTATCATAAAATATTTTGAAAAAATGTTTAAGACAAGCGAACATTTGTGTCAACATTGGGTCATCAAATATGTCATCCCTTTCTTTCAGTCCATTTACTACCCTGTCCCAAGCCACTAAACTTGTCAATCCAATTATATGCAAATTTTCTAAAAGCTGTAAGATCGTGAAGTAGACAATACCGGGAGATGATCGTGATGGCCCCGGCTCGGCCGTAGATGCTGCCGCCGGCTGCTCAACATTGGATTCTTCGCATAGGTCAACGATCTCGCCCGCGTTCATGACTACAAAAAAGGGATAGTATAAATAAACCGAAAATTAATCAGATTAAATTAGTTTTAAGAAAATATACGACTTTAATATTTACATAAAATTTACTTTTAAAATATTATTGTTTTACTTTCATTTTTTAATTACAAATGATATGACTTTTGACCACTATTCAATCCAAATTAGTTTTAAGAAAATATACGGCTTTAATATTTACATAAAATTCACTTTTAAAATATTATTTTTTTAATTTTTTACTTTTAATTACGAATAATATGAATTTTGACCACTATTTAATGCTTAAATATTTTTGATTGGACTTTAAAAAGTATTATTTATAAGGCTTTAAACTGTTCTGAGGTAATGCGGTTTACTTACTTTTGTTTTTAGCCACGAGTGGTTAGACTGCACCGCTGACCCGCTGTAGAATTTGGTAGAATGCCTCACTTTGGTAGACTGCCCTGCTGTCTCGGTGGTTCGGTCCCTCTCAGTCTGTTCCGCAGATGAACTATAACACCAACAATAAAAATATAAAGCATTTATAAAATAAAAATAAAAAATTCAGAGATATACTTTTTTAATTTAATTGCAAGAAATAATCAATATTTTAAACAAAAAATGTTGAATATATTTTATATTTGCAATAATTTTTCTAATTAAAACTTTTCAAATAAAAGTGTTTGTAACTCATAAAAAGCTGGTAAAGCTGCGCAATTATTAAAACCTTAGGTGTGAAATTTACTTGAAAAATTATACAATAATTACAATGGAATAAAATTTTTAACATATGGATATATTGTTTTGTATCAATCTACTAAAATGCAATATTATTCATCTTGAGAAATTATTTATAACATGACTTACTTTTAATTTAATCACCACTGGTATGAAGACTGATCGGTAAATGGACTATAATTTAGATTGACGAATCTGTAACAAAACAACGATGCCTTATAGTTTTGTTTAACTGTTTAAATTGTTATTTAATCTGAAAAAAGTCATTGATTAAAAAATTACAATGTATAACAAAAGATTAAAATATTTGATAAAATTGTATTTTCAACAAAACAAACACAATAAATATTTATACAAAGTATTTTATATCAATTTCTTTAGAGTACAAAACTAATTCTGAATTTTTTTTCCAAATTCGTTAAGTTATAATAATTGAAATAATTTCTGACAAATAAAAAGTTTCAATAAGACTGTTTAATATTAGTGATATTTTAAAGTGTTAAAACATTTCTTTGAGTGTTAGTGTTAAACATTTACTTACTTGAATAAAAGCGACGATGAGCGAAGGTACTCCTTGTTCGACTGAATGTGAAATGAGTTGTGGTAGCCAAGGTTTTTAAATGCTGCTGGTAGTTAAGTGGCTTGATGAAGTTAATTGCGGCGAGGTCTCAATTGTCACGACATGTTTGTTTGCTCCACTGGCTGATGATACGACGCAACTCGTTAATTATTGGTTCACTACTTCCTAGAAGTTTCGCGTCTTCAACGAAATTCTCAATGTAAGAAGAGCCATCAATTATAAAAAAATATTTCCCCAAGTTGTTTGGTGAACAATATTTTTCATGAAGAGTATGCAAATCATTAATGTATTGAAAACTTATCTGTTCAATTTCTTCCGTCCTACCTCTCCTTATTATCCTCTCCATACAAACTTCCGGGTTTGTTTTTAAGTATAAAACTATGTGATTTTCATATAATTCTAATACTTTAAAGATTTTACATTTAATATTTTCCATTATTGTCACCTCCACCTTGTGGAATACGTTGGAAGCCAAATAGTTAGAAAATATATTTAAAACACTAAAAGATGATCTTTCCATTATCACAATTTTATTTTTTCTTGAATTTTCAACAGCTTTTAATTCCATGTCCAACATGTCCACTAAAGCGTTTATTTGAAACGGGAAGGCCCAACGTTCTTTATTATCATAATATAATTTAAGTAAATTTTCGCCATTGAAGTTTATCCACTCATCTACGGGTTCTTTAAAATGAATCACTTCATGGCCTTGCAACTTTAATATATCACAAAGAGACTGCGCGTACACACTTTTGCCGGAACCAATATTTCCATGAATTGTGATTATCATTGTCGTTAACACATAAGAGACAAATCAATACTAAAACCGGTGTCAAGAATAACGATTGTTATAAGCTACGTACAAATTAAATACTTAATTACTTTAGACATATCATGACCGTATCACTTTAATATGCCAGCGGGAGAAGGCAATTAAGCGAAGCTGCGCGCCTCACCAATCAACTAATTGTTGAGGCCCGGCGTGATGACGTCATGTGCTGGAAGCCCCACGGTTTCCAGCACAAGTACATCATGTAGTCTATACAATAGGACATACTGTGTCCCCTATATAATAGGAGACACCATGTGGTCTATACAATAGGAGACACCATGTAGTCTATACAATAGGAGACACCATGTAGTCTATACAATAGGAGACACCATGTAGTCTATACAATAGGGTATACCATGTAGTCTATATAATAGGGTATACTATGTACCCTATACAATAGGGGGTCTGTGCTGGAAGCCCCAAATCATCACTACTCCCAAGTTCGCCAGGAGGCCTACTAATTATAATCAATTGTGTCAGTAGAGACAATTTATTTAATAAATAAGGTTAATTTACCTTATCGTCTTCAATCCTGTAGTAGTTCGTAAACGATTACTTTAGTTTCAAGGTTACTGCCTCATTATCAAAAAACAACCAAAAATATTTTTTTAATTATTTGTTTTGTGATATGTGTGTTAATTTGTGACTAAGACTAGCTGTTCAGCAACGAAATGATATTTTAAGAATTGACGATTTGATAATGAGGTCGAAACTATAGTAATCGTTTTTGATTTACTATAGGATTGAAGACTATAATGTAAATTAACCTATTATTTATTAGTCTAATCAATCCAGGAGGCATCAACATGAATAAACAATTTATTTCTACGTTTTCCTGTTACCTTACAAAATATTGTCCTAGAGAAAATACAAGTCAAAGACCGACAAATGAAAAAAAGTTGAATTTCGCAAAAAATATTTGCTATTATTTTAACTTAATGGCTTGGAAGATGCTTTTACAGTTTATCATCAAAGAATACTTCTCACGATGACTTCGGAACCCGCAACGAAACCCCGTGAACATCTCCCATCCATCCATCTCTCCCCAGGAGCTTCCCCTCCTGAAGGGCCGTCATGTCTAGCGTTATAGATGGATTCAAGATCTTCCCTCAGACTCACGCGTCATTACCTTCTATTACTGCACTCTTGTATTTCAATTATGACTGCGATTTCGCCTGAAGTGACTCTAAATGCGGTTTGAAATGTGTTCATTGTGGAAGAAAAGTAATAATTTATTTTATTTTGGAAAAAATCATATATATTCTAATTAGAGAATAATTTATATTCTTTCAAAATATTTGGAACAATTGTTAATCATTTACAGGTTTGTGGATTAGAATTGATTGCAACACCTCATTATATAGCCTAGAATAGCACAATAACGACACACACTATACAATGTTCGTGTCATTTTCTAAATTATACCTTAATTCAATTTTGATGATTTCTAAACAATTTTGATGATTTTAAATTTAGCTCGCAAGAACAATTTTGATAATGCACAATTTACTCCGAAGCGAATGACAGTAAAATAAAAATATCAAGTAAATATCATATTATCGCCACTAGTCAGGAAAGGGCTCGTTACTGCAAAATTGTTTTTCAAATAGAGCCGAAGCCTAGTGCTTGAACTAGACCGAGCACCGGTATACCACTTTCGGACGAGTTACGAACAATTCTTTTCATCATACCACATTTTTAATAAATGGACAAACTAAAAATCTATACTTATCTAAAACTCATCACATATAATTCGAAGCATCGGATAAAAGTTAATAAGCTTTGACCTATATACCATCTTTTATGTTGTTATTTGCATATATTTGATTTAAACTTATTTCAGCTGTTTAGTATTAATAAAAATTAACATCAACGATCATGGTGGGAGAAAGAACTTTCTTCCACCATGTACCCAACCAAGGCCAACTACCTTGATCCAACCCAAGAAATCTAGAATGAAAAGGAGGTAGGTGACACCAACAAAAACAATAACAAAATCAATGACGTCAAAGGTGCAACACTTAAAATAGTCAAAGCAAACCACTCATGTGTCAAAGGTGCAGGAGATACTTTAAAATGATTCAATCAGCTGTTGGTGTCACCTTATCGGTTTGTTCTAGACACATTGATCCAATCCATCGGGAATTGACCAGTTTCGATTACAGCTGACCGTTCCAAAAACAACTTTTATCGCAAGGGTATCATGAAAATTACATTTTGATTGTCATCTAGCTATCATTGCCAACTGTTTATGAAGAGCATTCAAAAATGTCAATTGAAAGAAAACAAAAGAGTAGGCGAAGAGTGGAAGAGACTCAAGCTCAGTATTGAGGCCGCCTCTTTTATTTATAGCGGTGTAACTGATGACCCGACAGAAACAGATCACTCGCCGTTCCATTCACTCCGAATATCCCATCGATACTGGCCGAGTGTTTATTCCGATTTAAATCGAAAGTTTTATTTTTGATATCGTATCGGGAGAAGTACTTTGGATTGTATGAAAAATAATGTCACTACTTTGAGTATGTGTACATGTTTTAAGCCTAAACATATAAAAATATTTACAAAAATAATAGATAAGAGATAAGAGAATGGCCAATGGAAATATTTTATTTTGTGTAACTACTGTATGACTAACCGTTAAAGGTAATAAATCCTAAACATTAATTGTTAGATTTGAATCGTATTTATATCGGTTCAACACGAAACGACATAAATTAAATATGTTTAAATGTTTTCTAAATCTATTTCCTAGATGAACCTCAATTTAACGTTTGAACAATAAAATGATGTATTGAAAATTTAAATTTGGGCTTCTAAAACGTGAAGTTTTTTTTATTAGTTTTAAGGAATAAATTTGTACAAAACCTTTAAACGAAACCCCATAATGATGTATTGGTTGTAAGGATTTACAATAATGTAAAAAGTAAATAGTTTCAAAGTAAGTTTACTAGAGATCAAACAATAGACTACGATATGTTAATTCAATAATATAGAAACAAAAGAGATTCCTGAATATAACCGGACATACGAAAGTCAAATATTGAAGATGATAATTGGAACATTCGTCCATTACACTAGAAAGATCAAAGGGAAGATTTTACATTTTAATTCATTTTTATATTATGATTAAAGATAGAATGAATACTCTGTGAAATCTACTATGTAAGTGAATATTCGGTTTGCTGCCTTAACAATTAAATCCAAATTTAGGTCGAAGTTATTTAAGTTTTATTCTCATTTTAATGACCTTCTCCGACATGAATAACTTAAAAATTAACTGTTAGAGAGCCATTCGAGGCCATCTTCATGATTGGCTTGAGCGGGGATGAGTCAGTATTTTTATTCCGTAGTAAAGTCTCCCACATCGCCGCTAACAAGGGGCTGGGTTAATAACCTGTAAACACCGATAATGCCCTTCCGTAGCCTGGTTTTACTACGGGTGGTTAGAAAGCCAATGCGAGGCTAGCGGTTTCAATGAGTGAGAGCCAGTTAATAATAAAAATGAGTGACAAGCATTACATCTAGTTAGAAAATTTTTATCTAGGTATAACTCAACCTTAAAATATTTGGATTTTTGTTGGACCATGGTTCTGTTCATATGTTAAGTAATTTACTGCCAACGCTCATCTGCATTGCTTGAATTCGTTTATTATTAAATTCAATAATGACTTATTATTAATTTTATTAATTGTTCTTCGTCATTTCCTTCATCTTTTAATACGTGAACATAATTATATGTCATGGACATAATTACATTTAATTTCAATAACAAAATTGCTCATATATAATTAGCCTATCTAATAAAAATCATCTTTAATTCAAAAAATAAAATATATATTTTCCCTGAAAAGTGGAGAAGTAAATAATGTCGAAGTTTGTGGGGTTTGTTAATTAGACTAGTAGAAAAACATTTGAATGGCTATGAAAAGGAAAGTATAGCATTATTTATAGCCTAATTTTCTCTTCACACTCAAAGTAAAAACTAGTCAATATTACTAATAGATCTTGATTGAGAAAGTATCAAGAATAAGTAGATTAATAAAGACTACAAGGACACACATAAAAATTACCCAGACTTCATAAACCACAAATACAACTCAATAAACAAAACCATTCAAGCTTAACACACAGGTTCAAACTATTAAAACATAAACTCTATTCGGGATGGACACATAATCATACTAAACACTCCAAATAAAAACAGAAAATCACAGTGTTCAAAGAAGAAGTAAAATATTTTCTGGTGTAAAATGGTTTCTAAGTTTACTAAAAGTAATATAAATGAAAAGTTGTATAATAAATAATTCTATATTCATCCTATTCGAGCTGTTTAATTCCTGCATCCATACGACGACGTAAATTTCTAATTTTCAAGTATTCAAGATTAAACAGTTCATAATACATTCAAAACATAAAAAAAATAATAATAAATTTTCGCAAGAAATCCCCAAATGTTAAACGATCGCTCCCATCGGCCGCCTGGCACGGTATGTTGCAGGCAGTAGGTGGGTCTCGGTACACTCCTTGTTTTACGACAGTAGGTCCCCGGGTACACGCCGAGTATCTTGTACCGTTTAAGTAATGGGACACGTCGATACCAGAGGTGGTCGTTATGAGAGTGACTCCCGCTCCTTGGTACAAGCAACCGCAGAGCGTTACTGCGCGACGAGACGGCGCGGATGAAAAATAGTGCTGAAACTAGTCGTGGAGCCGAAATGTGAGTAGGGTTAGTCCAAAGACGTTTCTCGTTTGATTATTTTTGGTAAACTTGTTTTGGAAAATTCGCTTACACTACTGTTTGTTAACTACGAAACCTTGAACGTAAAATAAACATAATATTTACGCTTCCCTTGTTGGCATGATAGCCCATGTTTACTGCACTAACGTAATGATAGTTTCATTTGTTACGTCAAATGCAACCTGTAATATTTACCTTAGTTTTACCGTATATGGATTATTTATTAACCAAATTATATCGTATTGAAATAAGTTCAAGGTAATGTTTGTTAAAGACAAACAGAAAGTAAATAGCAGGATATGCTTTAAGTTCCGTAATAATATTGGTAATGATTTGCGTATTTTTTCTTTGCCTTTAAAATTACTAATACTAGTACCTTAACAGTTCACAACTTTAGCTGATATTATATAAAATATTTTTTGAGCTTGATATTTTAAAAATATTTAAATATTTTTTTAAGCACTGAGGTTTCAGGTTCAGAAAATTTATCAAAAAAAATAAGCAAGTACAATGCACAATGAAATAAATCCTACAATTTTCTAAACCCCCCACAAAGACTACACGTCTCCGTGTGTGAGGGGAAAAGTCTGAGTGTATGTACATCGCAAATTAAACAAAATTCAAAACTATTTCCCAAGAAACAACTAGTCCAACCATTCCCGGAAAGCATTGTTGACATGTCTTTCTTAGAGAAGGAGCACACAAAATCTGTTACAACTAACAAATTACACCTCAATTACCTGAACGGTCGCAAACACTGCTTTACGACCTTCTAAGTAAAGTTTCACCTTACGACCGTGGACAATGAGTCGCAAACAATCGACAACTGTGGCCAAAGTCAGGCCCAACAGTCTAGCAACAATGACCAGTCGGCCTCTCATCGGCCGTGTGTTTATGAGCATTCGCCTCTAACAGGCACCAATTACTGTGGTGATTGTAGCTTTGTTAATTGGAGAATGCTATTGTTTGAGGTTTTGCCAGCAGATGTCGCCTCGGTCGGGCTAACCCTAATAGCCGAACCGGAGGCCATCTGTTTGGAGATATTGTTTTATTTGTTCGCTTAAGTGATTTATACAGTGATTTGTTTTGAATTTCTTTTGGTCCTCTCTAGGCTTTCAACTTGTATTTTTAATAGTCAAAATATTGCATAAAACTAGCCCCCTTGAACTTCCTTCTAGTATATAAAAAAACAGATCATCATTATTTCAAAATTGTTTCACAACCTGAATCGAATATTATAATATAGTGTCCTGGAACTGTGTGGAACCCTTTCTTATATTTTTTCATTGAATCGAGACAAAAAAAATAACATCATAAAAATAGGGGTATAAAATGCTTCATTAAGTCACTAGCCTCTATTTTTTTTTTTTTTTTTTTTTACACAAAGTAATTTTTATTGGTGTAATGGATGGTTGTATTAAGTTCATATTTGGAATGGAACTTTATCACACAAATTTCCATTTTCTGGAAAAAAATAATTTTTGCCTATGAGTACGAAATGGCGGAAATTTTACACTTTTAAACCAAATATATCAAAACCGGTAAATTTATAAATATTTTACAAAAACAAAGGTTTAAAAAAGTATCTACCTAATGATACGAAGTTTGTAAAGATTGAAGATGAAGCAACTGAGTTATTGGGATTCTATATTAAAATAACCTAAATTTGCAATATTTATAATTAAAAATATTTGTTATATGCAGAAAATTCTCAAGACAACATATTATCTTATTTATTATCTTATTATTATTACTATACTCTAAAACAAGCTCCGTTTGTCCGGGCAAAGTTTATTTTCGCTCCAAGGATTTTTGATTTTTTTAAATTGAATATGGGGGTTTTGGCCACCAGAAATCGATTGGCGTTGGTCCTATGTCTGGGAAAAATCCGGTTTTCGCACTAGAGCCCTTCAAAGATCCCATGTTATCCTTATGGAGATTTTTAAATTGAACAAAAATCAGCTGATAACTGTAGATAAAACAAAACCAATGTGTTACATCTTTTACCTGTGGTTTTAGGAAAATCATACCAATGTGTAGCAAACCTTCCGCCTGGCGAGTGAGCGGAGCGAACGAGCTTTGTGTGAGAAATGAAAGTAATAATTTTACCGAGCTTAAGCTCGGTCCCCCTGGTACTTATACTCTAAAACAAGCTCTGTTTGTACGGGCAAAGTTTTTTTTCGATCCAAGGATTTTTGATTTTTTTATTGAATATGGGGATTTTGGCCACCAGAAATCGATTGGAGCTGGTTCCATAGCTTTGGAAAATCCGGTTTTCGCGATAGAGCACTTCAAAGGTTCCAAGTTATCCTTATGGAGATTTTATTAATTGAACAAAAATCAGCTGATAATTGTAGATATAAACCAATGTGTTACATATTTAACCTGTAGTTTAAGAAAATTATACCAGCACCCTTCGGCTTGGCGAGTGAGCGAAGCGAACGAGCTCGTTTTTAAAATGAAAGAGGGCAAGTGAGCGGAGCAAACGAGCTTTGTGTGAGAACGAAAGAGTATTAATTTTATTGAGCTTAAGCTCGGTCCCCCTGGTACTGTTGGAAAATTAAACTATAAAGTAACATAAGTTAGTTGGAAAACAGTTTAATTGAACCACTGGTATAATGTATTTTAATTCAAATCAATAAATCAATCATTTAATACATATATGAAAACAACTTTTTGTGATACGAAACCGTCATGGACATATAAAATTGAGTTTCAACACTAGATAAAGGGTAATATTATTTATCGCTTTTTTCATTTTATCATGTAATAAGATATTTTGCAATAGTAGTTTTAACCTGCCCTATTGTTATGTGATTTTACCGGATAAAAATATAATTTGTCTTTTATACAATTTGATTTTGTTACTTGAAAATTGCGTGTGTACCAAAGATTATATCACTTAATCTCTCTTCTATTAATTAAAATGAAATTTTAAAGAAAAAAAAAATTCCGCTGGTCATGTAACAATAAATGTACTATCCATCCATAAATGAAAGTTTTTTTTAAGCTTTTATCTCTTTACTTATAAAAAATTCAAATTTGACGTTTCTTCTACTATTGAAATATATTTACTACCTCAACGTATTGTGTAAATATTACAACACCCCATGAACCCCACGGTTATGAACCCCACCGTACTCTCCTACAGGTTTCCTAGTCATATGAATTTTATCAGGGCATAAAGCAGAGAGGCCCATTTGGGTTCGGCGCACGTTCCGTGCACTTTAAGAACCCATAGCCAGTTTAATATAAACGCCAGCTGGCGCGGCCGCCTTATAACCTAAGACACGTGCCCCCCAATCATAAGGCGCGTTTATTCCGCCAGACTTCCCAGAACTGGATTTTAAATATTAAAAGAGGGGCAAGACAGTAAATTAGTTTACGGTTATTGCCTTTGATCGATTTATCTGTGAAATGATATATTTAAAAAGGTTTGATTACCCCCTTAAATTGTTGCTGCATCAATGTGGTTTTTTGTATTTTTAAATTAAATTTATATATTATTAACTTATTTATATTACAAACTATTTTAATTTTATCTGCTAAAATAAAAAGGAATATTATATTCCAGCATGTAATAATCGTAAACGTTGCCTGCATTATGCACAATACTATTATATAGTTTTTCATGGTTTCACTTCCTTGATGTCAGAAAGAAAAATTACCTTGTCAGAAAGTACAATACCAATGTGGTAAGATAAATGGCCGTTCCCTTGTAGAAGTAAGAAGCTTAACTTGTAGAATGCGACAGGCAATATGAAATACCCCTTTCATAACTTTCCACAATACTACAGAATTAAATACTACGTGGTTGTATAAATACTTTTAACTTGCACTAAATTTTCATTCATGTAGAGAAGATGATTATTACACCCCAATTTTAGTGCCCAATTATAGCGAGCGTATCAATACTCGCATCATAGTCATTCATTACTGCATCATACACTTACTTACGTTTAGACTTTAAAACATCACTTATTGCACAACAAATAAACACAAACTGCTAAACACTATTCAATAATATCAAGGGCCAGGCAATCAAAGGGTTTTCACAAATAATGTAATTGAATTACAAGATTTGCTCTGGCAAGGATTGATTGCAAGATTGCAGCCTTAAAATTGACTGAATCTTTTATTAGATACATTATGAATCTTAGCTGTCTCAATTTAATTGGGATTGTTTTATTTTGGTTGCAATAAAATTAAAATTAAACCAATTATTTTACCAAGAACAACCTTTTAACTTAGCATAACACAACCAACTATAACCAGACATCACAAAACCTTTTTATGGTTTAAAGATGAATATGATAAATAACAATATAATAATTTAAAAACTTCAAGACATTTTAATATTGGCCGGTTTTTACGTATCACTAAATAAACTGGTTTAACTAATAATATCATAAAAGAAGGATAAAGGATATTAATGGTTTATTCATAGCTTGTTGAAGTTGAGAGAAATCATTGATTAGTTTTTAATCAAAGGAAGATCTTATGTGGCTACTGTTTTCTAATACTATTTATAATTTATCATTATTTAAATACAGAACTTCAATTTACTTTAGCAAAACCTAAAACTATTTTGATACATTTGTTCAGCAAACGTTAGGTTATTAATTTGAGGCAAACATTTTAATTAAGTTTTTTTCGTGAATATAAATATTAATTTCTGCTGACACAAATTACAAGGACTAACATCACGATCTTTATTTCACAACTGACCTTTAAGGGGTTAAATTGTAGCACTCAACAGAATCATAAATAACAATCTCTTTTACGATGATTACATTTACCTTTTCCCTCTTTTTCATAACATCTCATGTGAGCCCGAGAATAGTCTTAATCAATAAACGGCAAACAAGAAAACCCGCCGCCTTTGAAGTTTAATGAAGACGTCAACCGCGGCCGGATTGATGGACCCGTCAACGTTGACGGCCAACAAATTGACGTCCGACCCAGCTCGCACGACTTGTACTCTCAGGCATTAGTTACTGTCGGCCACCTCGTTTACCTGATACGCTCGACATATTGTGTTAAGTACCTCTACTGAACGCGGTAAGTATTCCTGGAGCGTTCTCAAGTACGAGGTATTTACGATCATAGGGATCGGCATGAGCAGGCAAAGGTTTCACAGGATTGGTTGGTCTCTATTTATAGTGAATGAGTAGCTTCTGTACCTACACTATAAATTTGAGTATCCTGTATGTATTACATGCAACTTATTTTGGTTACAATCAATCTTTTTTATTTCTATAATGTTTATCTAACAGTTCTTTATAAATTTTACAAGCATTAAAACGGTTATTTAACGTTAATTTTCCATGTCAATCCGATTGTTTTTAGGTACGAGCCAATTTTGTTGGAGAGTTGTTATAACGCTTTTATACGTAAAATAGTCCAAGCCACTCAAAAATTGAAGGCATCCCGGGTCGGTGACCTCTTGAAGGGGAGTCAAAAACGCTAATAGTTAAACTATCATTGGGAACTACCAAGGCGCCCAATCATGGAATAGTCAGTCTTGTTCATGTCATAACGTCAATTTAACCTTTAACTTACCTATCTTTGATTGTCACTTATAATTTTTACTACGACAGAGCACTAAAAAAAATGTCAGAGCACTAGTTGTATTACATTAGAATAAACGAAATAAATTTCTTGCAAATATTACCTTTTTCTTAAAGTTGTTATCTTTACCATAAGACCCTTTACCCTATCATCTAGCGGTTTCTGCGAAGTTACCTTTCTCAACAGTGTTTATTAATAAACTACACTATATAGGTTACAGGCGTTACCTGCCTAGACAGTTTTAGAATATTATACGTCCATGTATATTTTGAGATTATAATCCCATCTTCAGCAAAATAAAAACTCCATCACTGCAGAGGTTTCAAGTATTTGTTAGCCCACAAATCCAAGTATGTTAGTGAAAGCATTAAACTCAAACTTTGATCTCCAAATACCTGATAGGCCTACCTCAACCCCCGTTACCCATTTTTATTCTTCCGTCAATTCTTCCACCGGTGAAAGTCGCGTGGGCACTCCAATTATCATTCCCGATACCTCGTGAAGAATATGATGGATGACCTCGGACCGTTTTAGACTAAATGGATTAGTTTGTTGCTGCAGATGATCAATAACCGTCAACGAGGGGGCGACGTTGACTTTGACTTTGACGTTGACGGGCTGGCGTGGCGATGCACTGACCACTTTGATGTCTAATGAAGATGTCACGCGACGAGATGGATCGTCCGTTGTAACCGGAGCATCCCGCTAACCAGAAGGGCTACGGCCACGACTCAGTGTGAAATGGATTGGGTTGCTTGCTTGGAGATGGTTGAACAACTTTTAAACCTATCCTTTTCGGAGAACTTGTGGGAAAGAGACATGGTGGTGAAAGGGGGTTGTTAATCCAGCTAATATTATATTGGCTGAAGCTTTTTTCTGTTTTTGTTCTATTTAACTCATGCTTTCTCACCTAGTAATTTTACATCATAGTTTTTGTGCAGTATCATCTGCTATGTATCTTTCCAAGCGAAAGATGCCAAATAATTTACTAAAAAATATTACTTATGTTAAAATAACGAAAATTTATCATTAAAGTGAAATTTAAAGCATATATTGGTGATTAGGAGTTACTGAAGGAACTTATTGATTTTTTTTAAGCTTGTTACACACTTCTTGTCCTCTCCCCGATGGGCGAGAATTTGTTGTGTAGCTTAAAAAATAAAAATGTTACCTGCATATATTTTTACCAAAAGTGTAATTCTATTAACAAAATATTTGCTATGGATACATTTTTCATTGCATTCATATTTAATGAATGGATTACTTTATTTCCCAAAATATATAACTATCCATTAGTAAAATTCTTAAAGTTAAATTAAAACCCATTACTAAATTCGCTACTATTTTTGCTCACAGGATTCAAGTCCACAAAGACACCGTACTCATTGAATTTTGCACAAATATAAACCTAAAATGAAAAACAATCTTTGAATGAGGTATCCATATCCGTTATGTACACGAATATAATCAAATTTTTTCTCACAAAATTCAATGGACTGCTTTGTTTATTGTAGCATAACGAAAGGTTAATATTAAAATTAAGTACCGCTAACTAAATTTTTTGATATATACATAAGAATGTATGTATTATACCATCAGCGTATGTTGATTAAAAAACAACTCAAAAACTAAATCTATATTTAGTACCCTTTATATGACTTAAACGTGGCAAAAACCTTCCCCAGCGCAGTGGTGCACAAACAAAGCCCTTCCCCAACGTTTCGAGGATGTCCCCAGTATTTTATTTCTGTACAAAGCCACCACCTCCCCCGGGTAACAAATATGTCAGCAGCGTCTCCGACTCCGAGTCGCGTAATCTCTGCGGATGCCGAGGGGAGGAGACAATAGCGATTAGGGCGTCGCCCTACGTCGTGACGTCACACTCCTGGAGCAGAAGTGTTTCCGGGTCGCGGGTGGAAGCAATCAGCGATCCTGAGATACCTCGTGTCCGGAGCTGCCGAGGATCAGTGGGGCGAGAGATAACAAGAGATGTCAATTGCAACGATTAATTAAACAGCTTTATCGACATATATCTAGTAAATTTTAAATAATATTACCAAGGGGACCGAGCTTATGCTCGGTAAAATTCATCGTCACTCTCCTTTCTTAAACAAAGCTTGTTATGTTAGCTTGTGGGCTCACTCACCCTCTTTCGTTTTTAAACGAGCTCGTTCGCTTCGCTCACTCGCCAAGGCCGATAGATGCACTTTGGTATACATTTGTAGAATCACGGGTTAAATATTATGTAACACATATTTGTATATCTACAAATATCAGCTGATTTTCTGTTCAATTTAGTAGCTAAAAAAAAATTCCATAAGGATAGCATGGGAAATTTGAAGAGCAGGCTGTAAAATAGGGAAAGGGTCAACGGCTCCTGGGCTGTGATGGTTTGGATGGGTTTATGATTTGGTACAACTGCCAAAAAAATACCACAGAATGGCGTTTCCATTGATAAATGGAAATTAGTGAACCGATTTTTATATAATTAATAGGTAGCTATTTTCTTCAAGTAATGTTTTACTTTATCAACTTGAATACACTTTAATTTATTTACTAAGGTTAAAGTGTAAGAGACATGTTAATTCATATGAATAAGTTGTTAATAAAAAGGTGTTTGCTACCCCTGGTGGGGCTCGAACCCACAATCCCCGGTTTAGAAGACCGATGCCTTATCCATTAGGCCACAGGGGCTTGCTTGATCAACACACACCATTGTGCTGCCATGGCTAGTGTCCTTTAATTATATTTAAACCGAAGCAGTATTAAATTGTTTACGAAATAACATTCAGCCTTATTACACACAGGAGCAAGTGTGAGAGTGTAACACAATGTAGCAACCAGAACATAAAAGCGTTGATTTCGTCAACTTCATCATCGGATTTCCACTCACGTTTCGCCCACCAGTGTCACGGACTGCACTGATAACACTAACACTAGCCCGCAGTGGGTTTTGCTGAGGTGGGGAAAAGCTTTAACACTACATCGGCCTAAGAGTATTCAATTTCACTAAAACGTCTATTCTAATTATTATTGCATTATTAATCATTTTTATTGTCACCATTTTAAGAGTCTGCAGTACCTCCACCATCTTGATTTTTAGTCCCACAAGAACAACGTTAATTATAAGAGTCTTTGAAACAGTTCATTTAGGTAATCTTGCATGAAACTTGAACCATAATGTTACTTTACCATAATGGTATTTTGGTTTCTGTGACGTGGATACATTTTTTAATAAACCTCCTAAAATGGTTTAACATGGTTTAAAAAAGATGATAATATACATTGTTTTTCTAATATTATTTAAATGAATATTTTCTTTTATTGATTCTCTATCACGTTAAATGAAAGTTACCATGGTAACATTTAAAATGGCATCAAGTTTGTAATTTTCCGACGAAAAACAAACTCACAGTAATGTTTTAAATTTAAGATTGTTCTTATGGGACAATAATACTGAAATTACGTAGGTACTGCATATTCTAAACTTGAAATATATTATTTCTGAGAACTTAAATTCTTCTTTTTATACACAGTTTGAGTTTGCTCACAGCAGACTCTTATGCTGACTAAAATATTCTCTTCCGCGTGAATCTAACGCCGCCGCAATATGAATTCCCGCGCGACGTCTACGGTTTCAGCTGGGGATGATTTATGCACAGTGGGAATTTAATTACAATTACACCCTGTCGCCGCCCCCGGCGCCACTGTCGCCTAGCTGCAGCAGCAGGCTGTGAAATAGGGAAAGGGTCAACGGCTCTTGGGCTGCGATGGTTTGGGTGGGTTTAGAATTTGGTATAACTGCCAAAAAATATCTAAGAAGGGCATTTCCTTTGATAAATGGAAATCAATAAACCAATTTTATAGAATTACTTATTGGGTAGCTATTTTCTTCAAGTAATGTTTTATATAATTTTTACATTATCAACTTAAATATTCCTTAATTTATTTACCAAGGTTAAAGTGTGCATATCAATAAGTTGTTAAAGAAATAGTGTATGCTACACCGGGTGAGACTTGAACCCACAATCTCCGGTTTAAAAGACCGATGCCTTATCCATTAGGCCACAGGTGCATGTTTGTTTAAAACATACCATTGTGCTGACATGGCCTGTGTCATTTAATTATATAACTGCCAAAATATATCTAAAAAGGGCATTCCAATTGTGAAATGTACATTAATAAACCGATTTATGGTGAATTACTGGGTATATTTTATTAATTGATTTTCTTCAAACAATGTTCAAATATTAATAACACGAGTCATTTCTTTCATATTTATTATAATTTAAAAATCATTAGATAATGAAAACAATTCCATTGGAATAAACATAAAAGATTACCATCATTTCCATACATTGTAATTACCACTCTGGGGACGAAGGAGCCCCGGAGCACAGTGACAGTGTAAATTTGCTATTGCTTAAAAATTGGGTTTGGTTTCTCAGGAACTCGATGTCAATTTTTCTAATTTGTGTGAACGAAAATATCTAAAATATTTATAAAGTTAGAAATTGTTTTAAGTACTTAAGTGCCCTAACATTTATTTACCAAGGTTAAATGGTTAGAGACGTGTTAATGCATTTCAACAAGTTGTCATTCAAAAAATGAGAACTACCCCTGGTGGGACTTGAACCCACAATCCCCGGTTTAGGAGACCGATGCCTTATCCATTAGGCCACAGGGGCTTGCTTGTTTATCTCTCACTATTGTGCTGCCCTGGCCTGTATGCTACAATTATATTTAAAGTGAAGTATTACATTTTATACGAAATGTCATTCGGCCTTATTACACACAGGAGGAAGAGTGAGATTGTAACACAATGTACCTACCAGAACATAAAAGCGTTGATTTCGTCAGCTGATACCATCGGGTTTCCTCTCACGTTTCGACCACCGGTGTCACGGCTGCACTGATAACAATAGCCCGCAGTGGGTTTTGCTGAGTTGGGGAAAAGTTTAAAAATTACCTAGACTAGTAATCATGTGCATAAGATTTGAATAATTTCTAATAAATTTTATAATGATCACTTGCTTTTTGAGAACAATACAACTAACTAATGTGGGATTTTTTATCCTTTTGTTTAAGAATTCCTAAATGTTTTAATACTCTAGCAAAACAAGGAGCTGCGTTTAAGTATTATTTAAATAAAAATAAATTAGTATTACAATATTGAAACAAAATCAAGTAACTATTTGGGAAATTTTTAGTTTGTTCTGATTAGGATTTAAGTGAGAATTGTCTATCTCGGAAGACAAACATACATGGTTAGGATATGCAGCCATGATAATCGTGATAGATCGTGTTTGTTTGAGATTATTTGCCTTTTGGGTTTGTAATACCGATTTGTTAGAGCTAGACATATGCGCACCTACTTCCTAGTACAATCATGAAACCACTCGCATAGCCACTTCGGATCTAAACTGTAATATTATCATGTTAAAAAATTTATTATCCTCTAACCTACGTAAAAATGTCATGAAATGATTCATATACTTGTACCGCCATAATTACAAACTAGATATCGATAAAATATTTGTATGCAAGTGACAAATAATAATTAAAATTGAATTCGATCGAACTTAACAATTCACAGGTAAATATACTTTCTTAATCAAATAAATCTATACTTATTTAATACGCTAAGAAGTTTTTTCAAGAGAATTTTACTTACAATTTTCAAACAATTTTGAAGTTTTTTGCGTCGTTTGATAGGGTTTGATCTGTAGTTGTTTCCGCCAAAAATTGGTAAAAATCGGGATGAAAATGGAGATGCTATCCACGTTTGAAATTTCCAATTTGAACATTAAAATACTATTGGTATTGAGTTGAGATTCAAATCATCGACCTTGCTATCTTAGGAAGCTTTGCTATCTAGGAAGGGTTTGCATATCTTACTGCAAACTCAAAACTCAAATTATCTAAAACAAACACGATCTATCACGATTACCACGGCGCCAGATCCTAGCCATGTGTTTGTCTTCCGTTATAGAAAGATAACCCATTTAAATGGTCAGTAAAACAAACTAAAACTTCCCCAAAAAGTTACTAGATTTTGTTTGGAATCTTGAATACTAATATGCTTTTACTAGCCCTAGACAGGCTTATTGGCGGGTGGCGTGATATTTTTCCATGAAAATTAGGCGCTTTTAAATGGAACAGCGGATTGGGGCAACCGCCAATAAACCTATACAGGACAAATGCTGTTATGTACAGTTGTAAATAAGTATATCTAGTCTACTTGTTGCTCGTAATCGGTTAATTTTGATACCATACAAAAGCAACATTTAATTCTAAATCAACATTGTGAATATCAGTAATCAATCACAAAACAGCTGTACATTAACAGATGTTAAAAATATTCAACCCAAACCCAGTGTTATCCTAATGGAAAAAAAATCAAATTTAATTTGTGTATAGCGCCCTTATTTTATGTCCAATTTTCATCAATTTTTGGCGGAAACAACTACAGACCAAGCCTTTTCCAACGACACCAAAAACTTTAATATGGGTTGAAAATTCGAGGAGGAGTTCTCAACACAAAAAAAAAACCATAACTTATTTAATAAGTATAGATTTTATTTACTGGTAATCACAATAATGGATGGGATCGGAATAATTGAGTTAGGACTAAAAGTAACATTTTTAGCATAGTCTGATTCAAACTTCTCGATTTCGAGCAAGAAGTATACTCGTAAATAAATAAATAACCAAATAAGATTCATACTGTAAATTTCTCACCAAACTTTTTATAAAACTTTACCTATTATAAAAGTTGAATTTTCAATGACCTCTGTTCAACTAACTCAATTCCTAACTTCATTTTAAGATTTATTCTACAAAAATTTCAAAATTGCATTGGAAACCATCTTATCACACAGTTATATTGTTGATCACCTTAAACCCGTAACCAACAGTGAAAATTTATGACTACTTCTTAACCCCTCTCCCTAAAGCCCAAACCCTTCATTTCCTTCCGAGGCTGGGCTCCATTAGAATTTTGGCCTGATAACCCTCTTTTGAGTCCATGGATGGAAACTACAATAAGTAAGTAAATGTTTTAAAGTACCACTAACACAACATGGAACTGCGATGCCCACGCTTCGGCACGCACGAGAGCCGCGCTTTCGCTCTTCGCCCACTCCTGGCTGAAGATTTATTGCGTCTGATTGCGAACAATTGAAATGTAGGCTACGCCGGTCACCTCTGATTATGGTTAAGTGCTAGCGAATCCATCATCACTGATTTATTAACCAGTCTGCACATGAATGCAAGACGAATTACACGAATAATTTGCATTACTACTACACGATCTGGTTTTACTCATGTTCAAACTAATTACCGTTGTTAGAATGATGTATCATTGGTGTATATTGGAATAATTTAAATTTGTGTGGTTGGTACAAAAAATGCAACTTTGACATAAGAATTAAATCATACCAATGTGTACACTTTTATGATAACACTTTTTTCAACATAGCGACACTTAATGATTGCATTGGGGATTTAAAAAAAATACTAAATTATACATAGTATTGAATATACGATTGAACATAATCTTCATAAACTTGACGGCTGCACACATCTGTTCATACGCGAGTTCTTCACAATCACGGTCAATGATTGATGTTCATTATCTTGACGTTAGTTCAAGAGATAAACCAAACATTCATTATCTCTCTGTTAGTCATCCAATCAGGTCATACAGTCAAAACAAAACATGAAAAGTGCCTTACATTTAGTAAAAGAAAATTTAATAGCTTGAAATAGAAGGTAGTTTCAGTATGTGAATGTAAGATTACCTACATAAAATGTAAATTTTTAAGTACCAGAATGGACTCAAGTGAAGTGACTCCCATCATAGATGATAGAAAACGTAAGTTAAAATATTTCATCTAAACTAAGTTATGTTTAAAACAACATTACTTACAGCTTTGACTAAATACAATAACGAGAATAGACTTCTCATAGTATAGGCTTGTTTGAAACCCTTTTGACAGTGGTGTGGTCTTTTGTGGCGTACATGACGTACAAGTGACATATGATAGATAAATCACTACCACTCTTCTTAACCAAGGATGAAGCAATTTATAATTGAGTGTTATGTTTATGTTGTGTTAATGTGGTTTTTGGCACTGCAAATCCAGATGGATGGTTACAACATCGATTGCAAAGCTTCTGGCGTGGCGTGCACGAACCTGCCAAATTTCGGTATCAAACCAAATGCATTGGAAACTTACGTTAGGCTTGTCTATTTACGTTAGTGTATATAGTCAAGCCTTGCAGTGTATTAGTAGCATAAGGGGTGCCTAAAAAGTCCCCTTTCATTTTTCTTCGTTATTTTAGTACCCCCTTTCAACATACCAACTATGATCAAATGTCCTGAATGTTCCAGAGCTGTTCGGCCAGTGGTACTCTAGGCTGGACTGGGGCGCTCAACGCCCAAGGTTGTCTGAGCAAGCCAAAGAACCTGTGTCTAGGGTATTCTTCCACTTCAACACAGGGACTCCTCCATGCTATGGAGCCAAAGAGTGTATTCCCGCCCTAAGAGAACTTCAAACAATCCAGATAAGGAAGGACATGAATGATATTGCTTACAAGTATGTATGCTACTTACGTCGATTGAAATATTTTGTTTGATTATGTATAATTAGTTTTAAATAAGCTCTAAATTATAAAATTCAAATTTGTAATTATCTATATATTACAAAGGAAAGCATGATTCTTTTCCTCCTTTTCCTCAGTTTTTGTGCATCTTAGGAGTAGTTCGTGCATAACCATTAGAAAGGCAGTGTGCTATAAATGAACATAAACCAATTATAATGTGCGTATCGGTCCCCAGGACTATGCCCTACAGGCTTTCAAAGTTTCAGTGTTAATATTAAAGAAGAAGGGCAGTGGAGTGGAATAAGATAGCTGTTGTAATAAAAAATGTCATCAAATTAAGTTGATATACAGAACAAAATAATTAGAGACAGCCTATGTTAAAAATATAGTTTTGCCCTTGAACACCAGAGGAAAATACGAGATCACTGATGATAAAAGTAACTCTCCTTATTGCCACGGGAGGCATTCTTTCTCCCTCTTTAATGTCAAAATGAGCATATTTGTTTAAATTCAAATCATTACGAAAGTCCTTCAAAGTTATTCTAGCCATATGTTTCCATTCAACCAATCACCTTATTCCTTGAAGGTGGTGCTGTGTTTCATGAGAGGCACTCTCTCAGCCCGAGAGGATGTCCCTACTTATTCGGTTCTGTACAAATTGACTGAAATTTTTGTCAAATTTCGACTAGTGGTGATATGTAGTAAGAGTAGTATGCAAATTGTTATAATTGCAAAACATATAAAATAGACCAAACAAATACAGCCTAAAATATTTAAAAGTAGATAATGTTAAATATTTTTCATACATTTTCAAGGCATACTTTAGTAGAAATTGAAGGTTTTTCAATCAGACAGTTACTCTATTACATTTTCATATAAATTTTTAAACAAAAATTTTTACACGTGGTAATTTAACGTGGTAAATTAAGGTTTATTTAACGTGCATGTAAGATTTCTGATGTGCTCATGTTTTCCTGAATAAGTAAGTTTTCTTTTCTCGTTAACCTGTTTTATTGTATTTGTACATATTGCAGTATGTATTTTCCTGTGGACAGTCTCATGACTATCTTTACCCATTCGCTTTTCAGCTTCATGGTGGCCAGCGGGGGTAACATATACGAGGGGCGGGGGTTTGGCGTGGTGCCCTCCGCTCAGCTCAGGTACAGCTACGGGGATCGTCTCGACATTGGCTTCATAGGCCAATGGACGTGTGAGTATTCCACTACATGTCGTCCATTTTATCATGTTACCTAAGTGGTCAGGACACAGTTATGGTTGACGAACACGTAGCAAACGTGCGTAGGCGCGGCCCGGAGAAGAAACGTACATCAGTTACATCCCCTTCTCCAGGGGAGCTAAGCACACCTAACAACCCCATGGAGTGGAAGGACCGGAAACACCCGTAGAGCAGACGAAGATAGTCCACAACATCCGAATATGAATTCAGTTGCTTTTTTCATGGCTGCTGTACTTCGCAAATCTAGCAAACTTTTTGACACCCTAGGCCAAAAGTTAAAATTATTCCCCCTTTCAAAAAATCCGACGGATCGGTTTATTGGATTCTTACGTTGGCAGTTATAAAAATTACACAACTTTTTAGCTTACGTCAGTGTTTTTGTAACTCACATTTGAAGATGTGATCCTTTTACATCATTTTCATGTTATTAACCACAGTATATTAGTTTAAAATCTGTTAAAATATAATGACATTGTAACTCATAAATAAATAGAAATCTATAGTAAAGGTTTAAGGCATTAATATTGTCGGATCCCACGTTAAACTGAAGGTCCCTAGATACAATTGACTGTTGGACTAGTAATTAACTTGGACTTGTTGGACTATCTGAGGAGAATGTTGGCCTTAGTGACAAGTCTACAAGATCGCGCCCAAATCATCCTACACTCATCTCTCATTCACACTTGGCTTAAACTACTTATTTAGTTAGATCTCCATTTCATAATTTTTATTATTGTCATTGAAAATAAATAAATTTTATTTACTAAACGAATAAATATGTTTTTGTAATATTTGCTCACCTGGTTAATGATAGACGGGATTGACTTAACCTTACAAATCTTATTGCCAACCTGATGGGTGAACTAGTAACACATTCGGTACCACATATTCCAACATAGCTAGCAGCACTCTTGCTGTTACGTTGTGACGAGAATCTAATTGAAATTTATTGTATTTATTCAATTTTCGGCAACTAATAAAGAAAACTGTTTGTCAATAATGCAAATTTGTTCTTATTCCCATTAAAACAATTACTTTAATTATTAAGAGTACCCAGGATGGTATGTGACAAGCGCTCGTAGTCAGGAAGGCATTACACCTTCATTTTGTTTCCCAAGAACATCACTTAAAATCTCTTAAAATCACTTTAAAACCCAGTGGATGATTTGTTAACTTATTTTATCATTTAGCTGGCATTCTTGTACAAGTATTGATTAAATTATATTACACATTTATGACTTTACTAAAAGTTCAGACTGACTCGATGGTTACAGAGCTCACATTGCAATCACAAGAGTGTCAGCTGATTCGAAAGTGGGTTTTTTTGGACTCTGTTTGCATTTTGACATGGTAGCAACTTAATAATGAATCCGTTGGGCCTTTTTATCTAGCAACTGTAGGAAAGGCAAGATAAAAAAATATTTTAAAATTCACAAAGTATTTATCCCAATTATTTATTATTTATTGTTATCAACAGTGAAAACGCTCCCCTACAACATGTTCAAAACTGGAATGAAACTGTTGGAGCTCGGAATAGAGCACGGGTTTGTGAAGCAACAATGGACATTGCAAGCTGTTATACCCAAGGAGAAGAAGGATAAGTTGGAGCTGCAAATGCAAAGATTCCTAAAAAGAGAAGAAAACAAAAAACCTAAAAAGAAGCCTAAATGGCAAAGATACGGAAGAAGAAGAAACTTTCATGGAAAGCATCACATTAGACAATATATATTTTATTAAAATATTTTTTATTTAAAGATTTTTATGACTTTTAAAGACTTATTTATTATGGGTGAATAACTGGCTTTTATTTATCATATGCGATAGATTTAAATATTTGACAAGGATACCTTAAAAAAAAACTGGAAAAACTGTAAGTGTGTGAAACTATTTCTAAGACAACCGTTCTCTAGCTATATATAACACATACGTAAAAATAAACCTTAAGCTATACACTGTAATTATAACGAGTGTCCATAAACTCTTGCCATAAAAAAAAAAAAAAAAAAACGAATGTAAGGAAAACTATTTAAGGTAAGATAACGGTTTGTATCCAGTTAACACAAGTGACTTCTTAAGTTTTTTTATAGCTATGCACAAACTCAATACTCTTGTATACACTTAAACTTCTAGATGGCTTTTTTATTAGTTCTTTTTATTAAACAACAGTTATTTTTTATTTTACATTTTCTAAGAAATTAATGTCACTGCTCTTATTATTCTCTATTTTAGAGATTAAATTTGGAACTGGCGAAGAAAACAGAAAATGTTTGACAAACCCCTACATAAAAAAAAATCCAGAGGGGTCAATTGTCGTGAACGAGGTGGCAATTTGGTCAGGCCTTGACGATTTGTCTTAGTGGTGCATTATAAGTAAACTTCATTGGGGGTTAATCATCTGAAATAAGGTATTAACAAATTAATGAGGGAAAAAACAAGATTTAATTCCCCTTAAAACACGATATTTAAGATGCATGTGGCTATAATGGTGTCCATAGTGAAATCAGGGCAAGACTTTGTAAACACCCGATATATACAGGGTGTCTCACGTAAGGTGTCTCAAATCGATTACAGATCAACAGTGTGTCCTACAATCTTGAAATAAAATCATTTTCCACTAAATTGACCCCAAGGAATAATTTAAAAATATTTTTAACGTTGTATAAATACAGGGTGTCCCAAAAACTGGGAGTCACAGGTTCGAATCTCGGAAATTTCAAATACAAACATATGGCATATTATACATCATTAGAAAGGTCTATTTAATAGAAACATTTTGGTGAAAACAGAATTTAGTTATCTTTATTCGTTTCAAAATGGCGTCCATTTTTGTAGCCAAAATCAAAATTTACGGAATACCCTGTAATTCTTTTATTATTTGTCATAAATGACTTCTGATTCAAAATAATTATTTGAAATAAGCTAAGGTTTACAATGATATGTCACAAGACAAAATTTATAAAAAAAAACTAAAATTTCAAAAATTTCATATTTTTGAAAATTTTTACATAAACAAAACTCAAAAATTTTAAATACAAACACATGTTTTTTTGTACATCATATTAAAGCTCTCGTTAAACTGAACAACTTTGTAATTTACACTAATGCCGTATCTCTTTTGGTTTTGTAGAAATAACGTAAAAATGTTATTTCCCCATATGATTTGCATGTTAATTAATCAGGATATGATAGTATGGCAGTCCTTTTTCCATTGTTGCCATACCATTAAATTAACATGCAAGTTAAATGGGAAAATGACATTTTTACGTTATTACTACAAAACCAAAAGAGATACGGCATTAGTGTAAATTACAAAGTTGTTCAGTTTAACAAGAGCTTTAATATGATGTACAAAAAGACATGTGTTTGTATTTAAAAATTTTGAGTTTTGTTTATGTAAAAATTTTCAAAAATATGAAATTTTTAAAATTTTAGTTTTTTTATAAATTTTGTCTTGTGACATATCATTGTAAAGCTTAGCTTATTTCAAATAAGTATTTTGAATCAGAAGTCATTTATGACAAATAATAAAAGAATTAAAGGGTATTCCGTAAATTTTGATTTTGGCTACAAAAATGGACGCCATTTTGAAACGAATAAAGATAACTAAATTCTGTTTTCACCAAAATGTTTGTATTAAAGAGCCCTTTCTAATGATGTATAATTTGACATATGTTTGTATTTGAAATTTCTGAGATTCGAACCTGTGACCCCCAGTTTTTGGGACACCCTGTATTTATACAACGTTAAAAATATTTTTAAATTATTCCTTGGGGTCAATTTAGTGGGAAATGATTTTATTTCAAGATTGTAGGACAAACTGTTGATCTGTAATCGATTTGAGACACCTTACGTGAGACACCCTGTAGATTATTGTTATAAGTGTTCTATTGTTTCGCCCTTTTAAAATATGTATTTGTTATACTCTTCAAAGAAATTATAACAATGTATCAATAACAAATATTACAACAAATATTAATTAAGAAGGAATAAGTCTTTTATTGACAAAAAGTTCCGTGAAAAATGATATTTCTTATTCTGTTCTACATAAATCTTGTAGATGAAATCTTATGTCACGAATAAATATAAATCTAATAATAATTAACCTTCGTTTTCCAACTTCATAATTTATATTGACGTCTGCAACGTCTAAGGGTTCATGTAGCTACATATTTAACATGCATGATTAATAGTCTTGATGAGTTATAACATTCTAAGGCAGGATATGTAGGCCTATCGATGCCAAAGCGCCATTTCGAGGCATTAGTTGGTGTCCAGATGCAAGATGACCACAAGGGTTTAAATCGCTGCAGATGTTGAACTTTGAGTTCAAGCCTTGGGAATGTGGTCGGCCGATGGTCAACTAAGAGCATTAGAGGACGCTGTCCAAGATGGTCGTTGTTGGTTCAGTTACTTAAGATAATTAATCGTAAAGCTGTAAATAGCTTTTGTGGTGAATTGAAGTGTTACAAGAGATTTTAATTTGCTGGATTTCCCACGCTTTGGTAATCCAAAATTATGATAAACTGATGTTTTACAACCACAGAGTGTAAAACAAACAACTGAGAAGATTATTAACGATACAATATAATGATTTAAAATATACTCTTTAACTACACTCGACACTCCGCAAAATTGTTTTTGCTTTATTCAATGAATGTTACAGAATCATAAAATATTTCAATAAAGCGTTTTTTAACTTTTCAACGTCTATGACGTCTTATAGGTATTGCAACGTACAAACGACGAATTTGGTTTTGTTACATATAACTCAAATATATATTAACATTCTAAATTTATATTTTTATTAGTCGTTTATTGCTTAGGTAATATAATGCATGAAATATTACTACAAGGCAAACAGTATGAATTTATTTAGAAAAAAATCGATTAAAAATGTTGATGTACGGTAAATAATTTTAACTATATCATCAGCTGTAGTAACGCAAATAAAATTTTTTACCTATGATAAACTTAAATTGGTATAATTTGTGGTCTTGTTCTGATCGAATTTAAGAATTTTTCTCCATTTTTAAGTATGTATTTTACTTAAGTCCTGGATTAGGAAATAACATGTTTCACTTCAGTTTATTTATCTAATATTAATAAAGATTATATCAAAGAAGCAATATTTCATTACACTTCTGACCCGGGATAAAGCCGAAAGGGTGTGAAGATTAAATTAAATGCGTGGGCAAACGAGTCAAATATTGTGTTTGAAACTAAATATTTAAATGAAATTTCTTTCCTTATCAAATATTTTCACTGTATAATAATTCATGTGGTTGTTTCTTGAAAATTTAATATCCACTTAAATATTTTATGTACAAATCATTTATTTACTATTGTTAAATTTATTTAAATTGTTTAATAATTTCTTATTTCATTCATATTTATTAGATTTTTTCCCGAAAATGCCCGTGCAAAAGATAAAAGTGAGGAGAGGTGATTCTGTAATTATAGCAAAAAGTAAGTACATCTGAGTAATATTTTAATACAATCAGTGTTTCATATTATTTTACTATTGTTATTTTCGTTACAGTATTTCCTAAAATGATGGATTAACACTTTTCAAATCTAATATTAAATCATTTAAAGATCTAAAACTTTATTGATACATTTAAGAACTTTTAAGCTCTTTTGACAAAAAAATCATAATGATACTATAAAGTTTTTTTATGATAATTTTTCATGTACATATATATTTTCAAGGGCACAATACAAATTAATCTCAAACTTCCAAATCGTAGGACTTTTTATGTACGATCGTTGCAATAAGCAACAATGGTGATATTACAAGTAACATCATACATTAAATTCTAAATCTATTAATAAAAAAACTAAAACCAAGTTGGAGGCGCTGCCCCTTCAGTCTTCCCTGGAGATGGCGGAGGTTCTCGTCACGAGAGTAGGCCTATACTTCCACTACCGGACTTCCCTTATACAATCTTCAGTTGCTGAGAGGTTCACCGGCGGTGGTTCAGCCGTGACGACTGGGAGACGCTGCCCCCTCAGGCTCCCCTGGAGATGGCGGAGGTTCTCGTCACGTGTTTATACTTCCACTACCAGACTTCCCTTATACAATCTTCAGTTGCTCAGAGGTTCACCGTCGGTGGTTCAGCCGTGACGACTGGGAGGCTCTGCCCCCTCAGGCTCCCCTGGAGATGGTGGAGGTTCTCGACACCAGGGTATACTTCCACTACCGCACTTCCCTTATACAATCTTCAGTTGTTCAGAGGTTCACCGACGGTGGTTCAGCCGTGACGACTGGGAGACTCTGCCCCCTCAGGTTCCCCTGGAGATGGCGGAGGTTCTCGTCACCAGGGTATACTTCCACTACCGCACTTCCCTTATACAATCTTCAGTTGTTCAGAGGTTCACCGGTGGTGGTTCAGCCGTGACGAATGGGAGGCTCTGCCCCCTCAGGTTCCCCTGGAGATGGCGGAGGTTCTCGTCACCAGGGTATACTTCCACTACCGGACTTCCCTTATACAATCTTCAGTTGCTCAGAGGTTCACCGGCGGTGGTTCAGCCGTGACGACTGGGATGCGCTGCCCCCTCAGGCTCCCCTGGAGAAGGCTGAGGGCCCCGTGACCAGGATCTACTTCCACTACCGGACTGGAACCCGGAAATGTTTCAACAACCTGGAGTGCTTCGACACTTGCAGGCGGATACAGGACAATCACATCCGGCGGCGAATGGGTGACATAGCGTTCAAGTAAGTACCAGAGAGTGGCGAACTAGGCAGCTTATTAAGAAGTTAGGATCATTAAATAAAGATTACGTTTGTTAGTAACTACAATGGCGAATGGCGAATGGCGAAGAGAAAAATTTATCTGTGATCTTCAACAAAATCACGGTTAACTAGGTGAAATAGATCAGATGTAATATTTTTAGGAAAAACAATAATTTGCATTACTAGTAATTGGTCTTCTTAGCTGATATTTTTGTCATTTGGTGTTATTAAAATTGTTATATCGTATTATTGCTATCATTGTGTTAGTGGTTCCCGGAGAGTGGATAAGGTCGATTTCGTGAAACTTTAATACTGCTTCTAACACTGATTCTTGATTAATAGTAGACTAATAGGCCTAATAATGTGCCATAAATATTTTACTAAACCAAACAAGAACAATGGAATATAAATCATACAGAATAGAAATTTTACAAAGAATTTCTTTTATACGTAGCTGTGCAAAGTTAAATCGTAAAGTATAACTTAAAATTTAATACTTAATTTTCTTTTGATACTTTTGTAATTGGTAATATGTAACTTTTGAACTAATAATTAAAGAACGATAGTTAGGATAACATCTCAGGTCCATACAAATCCATCGTAGCAAACGGTGGCGACGTCCTGTAATCTAGCTACTTGGAGGTCACGAATTGTGGATAGTTATAAGCGATGGCTTGAGGATGCGATATTCAATCGCGGGGATTAACGTCCGCACTAATGAATACTAGTCCATCCATAAAGACCATCCTCATAATTAGACCAATTCGTATATAAGAGGTCGAAATTGTGGTTCGGATCCCACGTTAAACTGTAGGTACCTAGATACCATTGGCTGTTGGGCTATTAATTAACAGCCATGTCTAAAGAGAACGTCGGCCTTAGTCAGTAATAAGACTACAAGATCGGGCCACAATCACCCTACACTCATCTCTCATTCACATTCAGATTAAAATAACCACTATGTGAGGTCCCTGTCTCAAAATATTGACATTGATATTGATTGATATGGTAGTTAAGCATACGTTGTGTACAATGTTGGTAGTTTTCTAGTGGCGAGCGGAGGGAACATTTTCGAGGGCAGGGGCTACGGGGTGATACCGCCCCCTGAACTGAAGCGGTCGGGCCCCCCGGGGGATCGGCTGGACATTGCCTTCATCGGTGACTGGACGGGTAATGAGATCCTGATATTACTAAAAAATAACATACACTGTGTTGATAAATATTAAGGAGCTCGGACAAATCAAATTTTTCCAAATTTTTATGGGCATTGTACATTTTTAAAATTTGTATTTTGATGAGGGAAAACCTAACTAAAACTTGCATTTAATTCATACTCTATTTCTTTTTAACTAAGTAGTTCTTAGAAATAATTATTTTAAGTTATGTATACATACAATTGTGCAGGTCGTACCGTGACACTTATATTGGTTATACTTTAAATAGAAACAAATTATAACTTTTTTAAACATAAAAATGTTCCTGAAAAGTTTATGAAAACTAGGTAAATCCAAATTTTTGTGGACATTTCAGGTGCAAACTAATTTACAATGTAACCTTCGTCTTTCGTTACAAAAAAATGAAATTTTGAGGAAGTTTCAAAAATTTACATTAAGTAAAGCGCATTTACATAGAATTAGGTATACTTTACAAGTTGCAATATGTAAAACCACTACCATACAAAGTAATTTTAAAATAAAACACTCCATATACGTTTCTTTGTATGGTTTTTATATATATAGTTTATGTAGATTATTTGGTCAAAACTGGTATAAATTGAAAACAAATTTAAATTTGCATTATTTTCCAACTAATAACTGCGTTTTCTATTACCCTTTTTTAACAACTTATAACTGTTTGTGGCTTATAAATTCAAAGATATTTTATTATAACTGTATTTATTTGAAAATTATTTAGTTCAAACCCTTGGAGGGTAACTGGTTCCAAGTCTGTTCAAACCTAAACTTAAGTTTTAATACGTAATAATAAGTTAAAGATATATTTAGTCACTTTACGTTTGTTAAATGGATTGATTTATTTATTTTTGTGAAAGAAGCCCTAACTGAAATGAATTTTAAACGAGCATGGCCTTTAAAAAGAATTTACAGGACACCTTGGCGTTTGTGATTTACATTAAGAATAAATACCAGCCAAGAAAAAATATTTCCGAAGAACTCGACTAACATGATCGGCCAGTGCGGACGCGGCTTTACAAATACTTGTGTTTCATGTTTGATTAAATTATTTCTCGGCCTTCCACAGAGAAAACTCTCCCGTACAAGATCTTCGACAGTGGAACTGCAATAATATCACGGGGCATTGAACAAGGCTATATAAAACAGGAGTGGAAGTTTCATGCACTGATACTGAAAAAGAACCCCAGAATCGAGGATGTTATAAAAAAGAAAACCAGACACAAAGAGGAACGATTCATCTCAACAGAACCCTTCCCGGATCTGGATGATTTGGATTTGATGTGTTGAACTACCGTAGACTGAAAGATTTAAAGATGTCCTTACGCTTTTTTTACAAAATATAAAACTTTATCTTAGTAACTAAACGTTCATACTAACTTGAATGTTATAAATAACCCCTTGGACAAAGTAACACCTGGTATGGTAATTTAGTTTGAAAGGATAATATCAATTTATGTTAATGTGTACATTTTTCTTACAACAAAATTCATTGATCCTGGAGGTAGTCTAGGTAGATAGAATCAGTAATATCTTCTTGGCTAAGTAAATTACTTTTTGGAATGTTGGTAACAGTTTGAAAATTCACCTTACAGAGATGAAAAAATCGTAAAGCACATCCCAAAATTATTGCAGATGGCCTCAAACTAATACCAGACACCTCGAATCTACAAAGTACCTGTGCTATGTTTTAGCTGTTCATTCATATATTTTTAAACTCCCTTGAAAATATCACATTTAGAAATTATTTAATGGTATTGTCGTTTAGTTATTGTTATTTATTCTCTTTATACTTTTTTTGTTTTATATGACATCAGGAAGCATAGTAGGTAAGCTTAACAGCATATAAATATTTCTTCGTTGTTTGCTTTTTAAATTTTGTTGTCATATTTTGGTATTTTTACATGTTGTTTTCTTATCTATTTGTTAAAATAGTTATGACTTTCAAAATGAACTCAAACAAAATGAACTTTCAAAACATAACAAAACTACGTCTATTGTTTTATACTGTCAATTGTTGTAACATCAACAATGTATTCACTTATACTTTGATTCCAATCTACTATCCTACGCCCGTCTGTCCCACGCCGCATTCTAGAGGAACTGCGCAGTTCCACTAATAAGGAAGTCGTTACCCATTTTGCATGCAATTGTCTTTAAGTTCCATGTCGGCCTGTCTTAGGAGCACGACATTCCTTCAATGACAAATCTTTTATCAAAGGAGTGAAAATTTTTAAGTAATGCTATTATTTAAAACTCTATTCCAGTAAAATAATATACATGTTATGCAAAGTGATGGAAATTGTTTTATTATAGTGCACTGTTTAATGTAAATTTATTGTAATTATTTATATTTTCAAACTGTTATAGCTACAAAACCTAAACTTGGCGTGACTAATTACTTGTTTCAAGATCCATCAACTAATTCATATAAAATTTCCCTATTGAAATTTAATCACAGTTGGAATAGGAACACGTAGGAATAGGAAATAATGAGTAAAAATAAAATCAACAAAGCTGAAATATTTAAGTTTTTTTGTGAAAATATATGGAGTAAAAGAACTTTCTAGGCAAGAACAATCATGATCAATACCACATATCCTACATAAGTAAGTGTCTGTGAAAGTTATGTTTTGTAGCAAGTATTAGTTCAATAGGCCTATATTATCATTGGTCTAAAAACTAACATAATATTAGATAAGGGTGGAACGTAAGAGTGCAATTTTAAAACTATAGGTGTGTACATTTAAAATTATTTTCATGTATGCGATCGCATCTGAAATTCCGTTTTTCGCTTTAATTACAGTAAACCTAAATCCATATCTTACTCATCAATCGCAACCAACTCAGGCTCGACCATGGGTGTTTTCTTGTCTACCAATGAGGATGCAACATTTCGAAACAATTACCAAGAGGGTGGAACGAATGTCAAAACGCACTACGGAATGAAGAATTATATTGTCCAAATCCACGTGGGATGTTGTAATTAAATCGTAACCAATTAAGATAAGCATGATTTAATAGTATTAAGAGAATTAAATTACTAATGGAATATTTATTAATAAAACAAGACTGGGCGGATCCTGAGTAAAGGGACGCCCCCGTGGGTCTCATAATTGCTTCATCTGGTCCAGACCGCCACGTGGGACGGCTTGAGCGAGGGAATCTGCCTCATACCTGTTACAAAAACAGTTACATAACCTGTTGCATATACCTGTTACTGGTGTCCTGAAACCTATTACCTGTTCCTCATTATATTTACTTGATACTTCTCACTAATATCCCTGTTGTCTGTTACCAGTACCTGTTATATGTTACATGTTTACTCATTATTTCTTTCTTTAAGTGTTACAATTAGATGAGGTTTTTTACATTTTACCTGTCATTTATTCATTACATTCTACTTACTGGTACCTGAAAACCTTTGCCTATTAATTGTTACTTCCTATGCGATACCTATTTCCTGCTATCTGTAACCTATAACCGATTGCATATTACCTGTTATCTTTTCCCTTTTTCATGTTACTTGTTACCTGTCACTTACTGATAAATGAAACGTAATCATGTTATTTGCTATATGTTACATGTAACTAATTTTTTGTTTCATGATCTATGTTAAAGTACCCATTAAATGTTGCAGGTTACCTTTTAATACTTTTACCTGCAGCTTATTACCTGTTACTTCCTACTTACTTCTACCTTTCCCTGTTACCTGTTACTTATTACGTGCTTGCCGTTACCTGTTACTTCTACATGTTACCTCGTATGAGAGACCATGTTTTTTTCTGTTGTTTGCATATTATCTTTAGCACTTTCAATATTTCTTGTAACTTTGTATGTGTTAATTACAGGATCATGTTAACTGTTACAAGTTACATATTACTTATTACCTGTTAACAGTTACATGTACAGTAATGTATTATTTGTCGTCTTATAAACTTTATCTTTAAATGCTACTACTTACTGATACCTGATAGGTAAAACATACAACTGTTAACATTGGTATCAGTCTAACATTTCAAACTTTACGGCCATCAATACTAATTAATTGTCGACAATGTAAGTTATGGTTTCAAGGTATTATTGGAAAAAATTTAAAGCTGTCACTACTCAGAGAAGAAGAATGGGGGATATAGTAATAGTCATTGAAAAGGTTGGTTGGTTAGTTAGTTAGTGGTTAGTAATTAGTCGGTTAGTAACCGGTCAAGTGGTTAGTGGTCAGTGAAGTACTGGTGGAAAACCTGGGATATTTTTAAGACGCTTAATCTGAAGTTTATTGTTTTTTATTTATAGTTTGTATATATTGGTAACACCAATGTACTATATAAAACAACTGGTAATCTATTACTAGTATTTTTTCCAACATAAACTAAGATTTTATAGTAGTTTTCCCTACAAAATGCATTATAAAAACTACATGTGTTAAAAACTCTTTTCTTTTAACATCTCAAAATGTTAGTCTAACAAGTTAACTACAATAACTGATCTTTCACCATTCCTCCCTTTGATTTTCCCGCTATCCCTCGTAGCCCGTTCCATGTTTCACAAATTGAGCATAAGGCCACAAAGTCCCACCCTTTACACGAGACCTGCTACAAAGCCGTCGCTAATGTTGTTTGGTCCGGTCTCCTACTCGCCGATTACCTCAGACCCCGACCTGACATGTTGTGACGTAATTGACACGTAAAGAAAGGTCAAATGTGTCAGAGATATTCCTTGGATCTAATAATATAACCTATTTATTGAGGTTTTTTAGTGTAGGAAAAATTAAATTTAATTCGTATTTATGAAATATAAAAATGATCTTCATAATGTCTTATTGGTCTTCAATTATACAGGGTGTTTCAGAACTCCCTAAAAATATTTTAGGGCATTGTTTCTGGATTAGAAACATATCTAAATATCATATTTAAATTGTCCGGAAGTCTTTAGTTACTAACACAGCCACCTTTTTGTTTTTTTTCACATAATAATTTTTATTTCCGTAACGGATGGTTGTATTAAATTCATATTTGGCATGAATCTTTATTATACCAATGTACATTTCCAGGAAAAAAATTAATTTTTTCCGCTGTGTATTTTCAAAATGGTGGCCATTTTAAATTTTCAAACGCAAATATCTCAAAATCGGAAAATTTTATAAAAATTTTACAATATACAACAAAGTTGACATATTAAATTATCTAACTAATAGTATCAAGTTTGTAAATATCTTTTAACAAATAACGGAGTTATTGCGATTTTTCTTCAAGAAAACATTGATTTTGCGCTAAAATCAATGCAAATTAAAGCCATTTAACAGCAAAATCTATGTTTTCATGGCGAAAAATCGCAATAAATCCGTTATTTGTTGTCAAATCTTTACAAACTTGGTACCATTGGCTAAATAATTTAATTTGTTAACTTTTTCGTGTCTTGTAAAATTTTTATAAAACTTTCCGATTTTGAGATATTCGCGTTTGAAAATTTAAAATGACCGCCATTTTGAAAATATACAACGGAAGAAAATTATTTTTTTCCTGGAAATGTACATTGGTATAATAAAGATTCATGCTAAATATGAATTCAATACAACCATCCGTTACGGAAATAAAAATTATTATGTGAAAAAACAAAATGGCGGCTGTATGAGTAACTAAAGACTTCCGGACAATTTAAATATGATATTTGGATATGTTTCTAACCCAGAAACAATGCCCTAAAATATTGTCAGGGAGTTCTGAAACACCCTGTATTTATTTTAGGCTGTTTACTTGTTATTATTATTATTATTTTGCAATTGACGATAAACCGTTACGAACTCAAAACAGAAACTGTCTGATTTAAATTCAAAAATATTAATTTCTCTGAGTTAGTAACTAAATTTTGAATCACTAAGTATATTCCTGAATAGAAATCTCTTATAGAACTTTTTGAAACCAAAACTACCTATTCTACTATTTGTTCACAATAATTTTACCATAAAAATTATGGCTTTCACTTAATCGTCTCACTATGTTTTGAGCAAATTGCCATTGAGGATTAAAGAAAACTAGTAATTTAAATAATATTATTGACGATACATTAGTTTTATAACAAAATGTTTTTCTTTTGACATCTAAAGACATTAATCTAATGTCTAAGTTGTTTATCACATGTTGCTAGCTAACGATATACTTACTGTTATGTAGTTATTGTTAAAATTTATACAAAATGACTACTACTTTTTTAATAACTACTTTACATGAAATTTTTATCCTCATATGTGCAAAAGAGTACTTAGTTTACCTCAAGATACTTGCTCCAAAATTGAGTTTACGTATTTGTACACTACTGAAGGAAGGAACGCCATACTGTTTTGTAAACATGTTTTGCACGAGCCATTACTGCCAAGCTTAAATTGCTTTAGCGTTCTTAATCCTTTGTCTCCCGTAAAGACCTATTTACAAACACAGTAATGCTGTTGTTGTTACGTTGAATGACTGGTTTTAGTTAACTTTAGGAAGAGACGTTTTGGCGTCATCCTGATTGTATGTAGAACAAGAGTTAATAACTTGCTACTGTATTTTCACATTTTGATGACTGTTCAAAGATTCAAAGATTTTACTAAGCCATTAAGTATTACAGCAATTGGCTACGTCTACAATTTAAATGCTAACTAAAACTAGAATACACTTCACAACAAAAAATAAAAATCACAAGCACTGCAAACGCACACAGCAAACCTTGCAATTGCAGTTTATATCCTTACAGGTTAACATCCTTACAGAATATTTACAGGTTTAAATATGTGGCATAACCTAAGAGAGAACGTATTCCAAGCCATGCAAGTTGGACAAACTGAAAGAAAAACTCATAACTGTTAAATCTATTCATTTTCATACAATAATGTTAGGGCCATCCTTCATAGCTTCAAAATACTCAGTTTTTTAGTAGAATGGATTTACAAACAACCAAATCTTCATTACATTTGCAAGTTTAGATTTGTTCAGAGCCCGAAAATCACTAAACAAACAACAACAAAAATTTAATGCCTAAAACAGGAAAACAATTTTTACAAACTTTAACTGTTTGTAGATGTTAAGAATGTAGGGGTGGAAAGTAAGAGTAAACAATCGGCTTAAATCTCAAATATAATTAAACAAATCGATAGTATACATGTTTTGATACACATACATATTTTCCACAAATGTACCATACCATTTAGTAATGGATTATCTTCAGGACTACTAGGCCTATTATACAAGAATATAAAGGTTCATTTCACCAGAATCCGACGTTGATTTGGTTTTGGTTTTTATCAACCTATGTTTAGGTTCTCAAGAGTTTATTTTAGAAAAAAGAAGTTAATTTATCCACTTAATTCATGCCGCTTTTTGGTGCACAAGCAAAACGGATATTTTAAAGTACTAACTTTGATTACATTTGGAGAACGTTAGTTGCGAGTTTTTACTTTTTTTTATTGACCCTGTTAGTGTAGTTTTCAAATGTTCTTTTTGTTCGTGCCATTTGTGAAAACTTATTCAACACAGATAAACTTGAAGAGGATGGTATTGGTAATGGTAATGGTAGAACTGGAACACTTAGGCCGGCGACACGTTGCCAGACGTTTCACCGGACCGTACGTCGGACACGTGATTGCACGTCTGATGATGTGTCATGGGACTGTACATCTTACCAGACACCGTACCGAACGTTGAGCAGAGCGCTTTGGAGGCGGTTTGCTGGCAAAACACCAAAGAAAAGGTTGAGCCGATGTATGGTCAAGTGTTCGATAATGTGTCAGTGTCAAATTTTGCTCCGTACGACGTCCAGTACGATGGAAAATGATGTCTTCGTGCGATGGAACGCCACTCCCCTCACCACCACATCCTCCAACGTTCTCACTCACGCTTTTCTTCTCTCTCTAAACTTTCTTTACGTCACTCGGTGAACGTTTGTTTTTTACGATGCTCGGTCTGATGTCTTGTTCAGGAAAATATTCTGAGGATAAATTTACCTCCCTGTGTGGTTTAATGTTTGGTCCGATGTACGGTCCGGAGAAAAATCTGGTAGTGTAGTAGTTAACGAAAACTGAAATGGTTATAATAGGTTATTTTATTGTTACAAGGTAAATTATTATTTAATGTTTATATATTATTTTGAAGTGTTTTTCGTTATATCTTCCTAATGCCTAAATAACTCATTTACAAGCTTAAGTAGCCATAACGTTTTATTGTAACAATCTCTGAACAAAAAGCACGTTTAGATTATTGTTTATAAAGTTCAATGTTATGGTTACTCCTTTATTTTTAGCTTCCCAATAATGTCATTCACAACTAGTAATCAATAAAACCGTTTGTAGACAGGATTACCCTTTGCAAGGGTTCGTAGCCCTGGCTGTCTCTTACTGCTGGGCCAGGTCAGGTGTAAGGCAAACATGAAGGGGTAGCCTGTCAGAAGCAAGGGTTGTGTCCATGACTGCTGTTTTGTATAGTCTTCCCATAAACCAAACAGACCGTGAAAGTTGACGATTAAGTCCTACACGGTTTGTTAAAAAAGGAATTTTCTTTTTATAAAACCTATACGTCACACCCACGCACTCCATTGTGCTCATAAACATAACGGGATATTGACAAATGACGACAACAGTAGAATCATTTTCGTTTTAATTTTTAGATTAATTTTATATCAATTTTAAAACATTACACATTAAAAAAATAAAATATGTCAATTCCTATTTTAATGATTGCTTAAATTACATTTCAATGGTTAGCAGTTAGTTTACAACATGTTCAAAACTAGTTATTCTGAACACGTAAATAACAAATGAAGCTTATGTATAGTTGAAGATATATTTTAGAGTATACTATTTAGGAAACCACTTAATTCCTCCTCAATTTATGACTGACAGTATTGGAATAAATTAAACTACAGTCCGTTTTTTTTTAAAGCTGATCCTTCTAGGGAGAGATGGTGGTGGGGGTTTGTTTATCCTTGCTAATATCCCATTGGCTGGAGCCCTTTGGTTTTTTTGTTGTTTTTGTTTTATTTCACTGTTGCATACCAGCTGGTAATTTTACATCACAACATATTGTGTATCAGTTTTACAATATTATTGGTAGCAGTTGCTTTTTTATCAGTTTATTTTAGAACTGTTACTTTTTAACAAGGAATAGGTTTGGCTTAAAAATATAACAGCTGACTAGGAGTTACTGAAAGACATTATAACTTATTTAAAACGTTATTTGAGGAAATCTGATACTCGAACATGTTTGTCACGAGTTTAAATGTTTTGTTTAGAGTTTAAATCCCTCCCCCACCCTAATATTTTCATGGAGGATCAGGTTTAAAAAAACGGACTATAGCATACGTGTTGCTCGAAATCGAGCAATTTATTTTAATACAATACAAAAGTTACTTTTAGCTCTAAATCAATGACATCCGACCAATCCAATATTGTGAATCTCTTTAATCACCAAAACTACACGTACTTACAGCTGATTATTAACATATGCTTAAAATGTTTTATTCAATCCCAATGTTATTGAAATGGGACACTGAGATTTCAATGGTGGATAGCGCCTTTATTTTCACTCCTATTATCATCAATTTTTGGCGGAAACAACTAGAGACCAAGCCCTATCCAATGACACCAAAAACTTGAAAATCGGTTGAAAATTGCAGGAGGAGTTCTCAGGACAAAAAAAACCCTTAGCGTATTAAATAAGTATAGATTTTACTGCTCAGACTACAGCACTAGTGACGTGGTTAAGTTCACCGAAGTCATCTCTCGGGGAGCGCAGGGGAATCCTGGTGAGGCTGGGGCCGAGGCACTAGTAACGTCCACGATGGAACTGATCGTCTCGGCCTGCGACCAGTCTATGCCGCGAAGGAAACCCCGACGCGACAAACAACCCGTTTACTGGTGGACTGAAGAGATTGCGGAACTCAGAAGAACATGTTTAAGAACTAGACGAGCCGCCACTAGAGCGAGAATTCCCGCAGACAGAGTTCGTAAGTCGGAGGCCTATAAAGCTGCGAGAAAATCTCTCCGCCAGGCGATCAACAGGAGCAAGGCGAATAGCTGGAGGAGACTTCGTGACGACGTTGACTCCGACCCGTGGGGCCTGGGTTACAAACTTGTAACGCAGAAACTCGGCGCCCGCTCTCCACCTTCCATCATGGAGGGCGCCACCATGGGGAGGATCGTCGCTGCGTTGTTTCCTGAACATCCTCAGCGACCGCCGGTTGACTTCAGACGGGTAGAGGACGTTCCACTCTTCACTTTCGAGGAGCTGGAAACCTCCGTTCTCTCCCTGAAGAACAACAAGGCTCCTGGCCCGGACGGGATTCCCAGTGAGGCTTTAAAAAAAGTATTTTCAATCAACGCTGACTTGTTGTTGAGAATGTACAATGCCTGTTTGGTAGAAGGGGTGTTTCCGGCTCCCTGGAAAACAGCCAGGCTTGTACTGATCAGCAAGGGCAAAGGTGATCCCGAGCTGCCGTCGTCCCACAGGCCTCTCTGCATGTTGGACACGGCTGGGAAGCTGTTCGAGAAGCTGATCCGTTCCCGCCTGACTTCTGCCGTGGAAGCTGCCGGGGACTTATGCCCCCGTCAGTACGGCTTCAGAAAGGGACGGTCAACGATCGACGCTGTCACCGAAGTTCAGAGAGCTGTGGAGAGAGCCGAGAGCCACAACCATTTCTCCCGCCGAGTAGTGCTTCTTGTTACGCTTGATGTCAAGAATGCCTTCAACTCGGCAAGGTGGGTCGATATGTTGGATGCGCTTCGCAACACCTTTCGTATTCCTGCATACCTGTTGCGGCTCATCGAGGATTATCTACGCTCTCGAAGCCTGATTTATGACACGAGGGACGGAACGCGGACGATGGAAGTCACTTCTGGTGCCGCACAAGGTTCAATACTCGGCCCGGATCTCTGGAACGTTGCCTATGACAGCCTCCTGAGGTCCGAGATGCCTGAGGAAACCACTTTGGTTGGGTACGCCGATGACGTTGCAGCTCTCATTGCTGCACGCAACGTTGAGCTGGCCCAACTGAAGTTGAACCGAGTTATGCGGGTGGTCAACAACTGGATGTCCGATCACGGTCTCTCGCTTGCTCTCAGTAAGACGGAGATTGTGATCCTCACGAAGAAGAGGATCGACACCGTCGTCCCACTCCGAGTGGGAAGGGAGGTGGTCACATCAACTCGTGCCGCCAAATACCTCGGGGTTATGGTGGACACCAAGTTAAGCTGGAGGGATCAGATCTTTCGTACGGCGGACAAGGCCGCTAAGGTAGTCACTTACCTTAGTATGCTGATGGCCAATGTCGGGGGTCCCCGATCCAGCAGAAGACGTCTGTTGATGTCCGCGGTCCAGTCCGTGCTCCTTTACGGGGCAGAGGTGTGGGCAGGCGCTCTAGATAAGGAGTGCTACAAGTTGCGACTCGCCCGGGTTCAGCGTCAAGCTGCGCTCAGGGTGTGTTCCGCCTACCGGACAGTGTCCGAGCCTGCCGTCCTGGTGGTCGCCGGAGTCATCCCGGTCAAGCTCTTGGCAGGGGAGAGGAAAGCGATTTACCAGAGACAAGGCGAGATCGGCAAGGACACGGCAAGAACAGAAGAGCGCTCCCGAACCTTCCAGCAGTGGCAACACAGCTGGGAGCACGACACCCGAGGACGATGGACTGCGCGACTCATCGAGCAGGTCCAACCATGGGTGGAAAGGCGGCATGGCGAGGTGGACTACTACCTCACGCAGTTCCTGACAGGTCACGGCTACTTCAAGTCGTACCTGAACCGGATGGGCAAGACCGGTTCACCGGATTGCATCTACTGCCCGGGCGTTCCCGATGACGCGGAACACACCTTCTTCCGCTGTTCGCGTTGGGAAAGGCCCCGCCTGGAGGCCACAAGAAAACTCGGTGTTTTTTCGGTGGACACGGTCTGCCAAAAGATTATGGAGGATGAGGGCAACTGGGATTGTTTGTCACAGTTCGTCCGGGGTATCCTCCTGGAAAAGAAAACCGATTTGGACCACGAAGTGGCCCAGATCCCTTGACCGAACAGCTGGATAAGGAGCGAGCCCCATGGGCGTAAGCCAAATTTAGGCCTAGCCTGACGTAATGTGATAAACAATTCCAGGTTAGAATCCTAAAGAGTAGAGGAGGTTTTTTAGTGGGTAAACCCGTTTTCTAGGGGAGTCCCACACTACAGGCTGGCCACCTGTGTGCGTAATGCATTTTCCCTGCCTCTCCCTCAAAAAAAAAAAAAAAAAAAAAAAAAAAAAAAAAAAAAAAAAAAAACGACAGCACTAGTACGCAACTTCATCTTAACTTCTGTTTAGAAAAGAAGAGAACTACAGTACTAGTACCCATCTTCATCTTAACTTATGTTTAGAAAAGAAGGGAACAAACTGCTCCAGAATTTATGAAACGGAGCGTTATATCTTGGAAATTTAAACCGTTCTTTTGACGGAACTAAGTTTAAAGCGCGACCGAAGGAGAATGGCAGAAATTTCGCGACCCTCCGTCCGCTCCTATGTTTGGAATGCACAAAGGAGGGACTACGAATTAATTGAGCCTTTACGTGGGAAGTGGCTTTTAGAAACATTCTTTGAATTCCTTTGTGTCCTTTGCTCCTTCCCGCTAAACGGCTAAATTTCCTCCGCTGGGGCAATTCTTTAATTCGTTTAGGATGACAATTGCGTAAAGCCCCCTTTAAATTAAACTTTCGCTAAGGTCTCTGTTTAGAAATTTACAAATGGGTTTATTTAACCCCCCTCACAACTCTATGTAAGTAACGATCCATGGGTGTTTAGTTTTTATTATTAAGCAATAATAGAAACCAAAATAACACACCAAAACTATTTAATAATTATACTTCACAATCACTGGGTATCAGTATTGGACTTTCGAAGCGATGCGTAGCCATTTTACCATAAAAGTGCAGCTTTAGTTACTATTTCGTTTTATTAGTATGATAGTAAAATTTTGCACTGGTTACTATTTGGGATTGTTTATCACAGTAGGTCCGAGCCATCCTCCAGGAAAATAAAACCTATCTGGACCGTGAAGTGGCCCAGATCCACTGACTGAGCCCCTGGATTAGGAGCGAGCCCCACGGATGTAAGCCTAATTTAGGTATAGCCTGATGTAATGTGTTAAACAATTCCAGGTTATAATCCTAAGGAGTATAGGATTTTTTTATTGGGTAACCCTTTTTGGGGGGGAACCCACACTGGAGGCTGGCCACCTGTGTGCGTAACTGCATTTTTTCCTGCCTCTCCTTAAAAAACAAAACAATAAAAAACGGTTACAAATGTTCAGTGTGATTTAAATATCTTTTTCAAACGAAGAAACAAAACAATCAATCGTTTGGTTTAGGAAGGTCCATGATGATTCGTGTTCGAGCGGAATTACAATATATTTTTTTGTATCTTTTAAGAACTATTTATAAAATTAGTTGGAGTAATTTCCAACAATTAAATACGTCCTAAAAAAAGTACAATATTTCCTTAAAACTGAACACGAATGTGTATTTCGATTTCATTTTCAAATAAAACACTGAAAAATAACTAATGTATTATAAATAAATGTAGAAAAGTGTTGGAGAAGCACGCTTGAGAGTTTGGAGTTTCCAAATAAACCCTAATGGTGTGTACTTAGCAGGTGTGCATTGTAGATTGTTTCTTTCTTACTTTACACTCAAGTCCTTGAAAATAAATGGAATGTTTATTTTCAGAGTTGACAGTTTATGCTTTATATAAAAGTGAAATGTATAAGTGCTTTGTAAATTTTACTGCGTAGATAAAATTAACCTTTTTTTTATTTTTGGTAACATATTTGGTTATATATATTATTCTAAAATAATAAATATAACCAACTTTACATCTATTATTTTAGAATAATAAATGTAAACAACAAAACTATATAAGTAATAATGTCGACAACTAAATTTAATTGTTTTAATGTTGATTTGCATAGCATTTAATCACATCAATTTTAATACGGACACCATTGAAATGATGAAAAAAATGAAACCGTAATTTTCATTAGAGAAAAAAATATTTAAATATAATAATATTTTGGAAGCCATCTAGGAGTTTTTATTTCTCTATACATTTTATAAATTATATTTCAATGAGCTTTCAATAACATTATGTGTAATGAGGTGAACCAAATCGTAAAACAAAACATTAAGTAAACTTACACTAATAATTTATTGAGAGAATGGAATTTGGGGCACTAAAATCAAATATCTGCCAAAATATTGTTCGAAATTAATTTATAGATAGCTGTGTTTTTTACAAAGGTCCCAGACCACACTTAGGCCCCCTTTTAAAACCAACAAACTTAATTTTTCTTTAAAATATTTGTACCATTATAGTTACACTCTATAGGTTGACACTATGGATTGACTTCAATATAACTCATTTTTAATGTACAGGGTGTACCAGAAACGGCCTTTCTGAACCGGTAGTCATTGTTTTATATAGATCCCTCACACACTCCCACATTTAATGAAATTTGTTGACTCTACGCATAGTTTTGAAGACAACATTGTTATTGAATTTGTACCCTCCATCCTAATGTTTAGGAAATAATTATGGTGAAATTTTAGTTTTTTAGTAATAATTATTCTAGAGTGACAATTTTCACAACCATATCCAAACGTTAAGATGCCTTGAAATCTTATTTCAAATAGTTTTCTATCATACATAATTTTTATAATGCATTATTTTACAGAAATTGTATGGAAAAAGAAAATTAATTGCATGCTTATCTGTATTTTATGAAGGAATGGTATTTGCGAAAAATTAAGAGTGAACTCTTACTCCCTAATACGTAAAACTTCTCCACAACTGCGCTGTTGACACAAAACACTTTCCCTTGCCTCGTGTGTGTTTATTTATTTATCTATTTAGCCAGTCAATTACGCCCATCGACGGCACAGCTGCTTATCTTCATTAAACACGTCTCAGCGTGTCTCAGGCTAGACGTTGACAGGTCGTGGCTCTATTGACTTGTCAATAGAGCCAACGCATAATAGCTAATTATTGTAAGCTACAAGACACCTTAATGGTACCGTTAACATGTACATCTGAATTCCAGTTTGGGCTCAGCACAGGTGATTTGGCATACCATGTCCACTCATAAAACCCCTAAATATGATGAAAGTCGAGGTTTTAACATAATTGGTGTTGATATTTTTATTTTTATTTAATTTTTTTTAGTCGTTTTAATCGTCTTTGATGCAATTGGCTCTAGACTCTTTATTTAGCTGTGTTAAAGGCAATAATACTGTTATTTGTAACCTGAAAAAGTTAACATTGTAACTAGTCATAACTATAATATTATGAACCACTTCCATTACTTATGGTGGCAGAAATCACTGTGTTACTCATACAATTAGTGGTAGAGCTCTGGGTTATCAAACCCTGCGGGTCCGGGTTCAAATCCCGGATCGGGGAAAAATGCCACTCCCATAGTTCGGAAGTCACGTTAAGCTTGTGGTCCAACTGTGTATAAAACAAAAAAGTATTGGTCTGTCAGGCGAGGAGAACAGTGAGTTAATTGTTGCTCTCCCTCCACTAAAAGCAATACGATATTTTTTTATTAATTATATTTTATTAATTATTTTCTTTGGTTAGGTAGGTGTGGGTATAAGTCTGGGTCATATGTAAGTGTGGGTCAGTTGGAATATGAAAGCTATTCATATAATGGAAGTTAAAAGATTTTTATATTACTGAATCAATCAAGAGCCTTGACACCTAAAATATTTTATAACTTACCCAAAACGGGGTTCTCGCCTTTTGGTGCCACTTACTTACGGTACACAGTGTTACCGGTTTCGAACCACAAAAATGTGTGCAGTAGTACGTAAATAAGAGTGGCTGATGATGGACCGTCATAGGTCCGAAACCGGTACCACGGTGTTCCGTAATTTGTGGTACCAAAAGGCGAGAACCCGGTTTTGGGTAAGTTATAAAAGCTTTTTATAGGTTACATCCAATATAAAGTTTCATTCGATCAGAGTCTTATTGTACATGCAAGTTAAATTATTAATAAATAAAAATGTCAATTTAGTAATAATTTTTCTCCAACAGATTTGAATTTATTTACAAAATGAAAAAAGAATGAATAATTAAAGAATAATAAAATCGTTAACTTTATATAAAAAGTATAGTACAAAGTATTAAAATTCAAAAGTAATTCCCGATGCAAATGTGTCCCCATTTATAGGCTTACTGAGCCTACTTATACTGCCATGAGTGCTGAGACAAGCTACATTAATTACTCAAATGCAGCTCTCTGATGAGAGGCAGAGCGACTAACAACAAACTTGGCAGCCGCAAGAGCATCAGGCAGCTCAGGCATTCGCGACCGCACCAACTTTATACCCTGTACGACAAGTTACAGAACTTGTCATTCACCAAGTTACAGAGTTTTATTAAAAAACTAAAATAACAATGCTTTTTAAGAAAATTATGTTGATATCTGCTTTGCTCTTTTTAAATTAGATGTGAAAAATTTTGTGTAAAATATTCACAATGTTACAAAATGAATTTATTTCAATTTTAACATTATAAAACATAACCAGTGTTTAACCAAACTAAAACGCGTCCACGATGAGCCGTTGCACATGAATTACGCAATTCGCATATTTGTAATGCGCAATCCGCGCATGTCCTCTCCGCCCACTGCATACCTTTTGCTTTATATAATTTTCTCTCGTAGGCCTAGTAGACTATATTTAGACAATTTAATGAAATGACTCAATGTATCTTTCAGAACATGTTGAACCTGTTGACGCACCAATACATGTATTATGTCTTTTGGATTAATAAATGATTCTTGATTCTTGATTCTCGCTCATCAGCTGATTGATCCATTTCGATTCATGTTTTAGTTTAATTATATCAGTAACATCAAAAGTGTATGATTGATCATGTCTGAGTGAGAACTACGTTACGATTAGGTCAAATGAAATCGGGTTTTGGATGGTGATGCCCATAACCTAAAAGTTTTCTACGTCTTTATTAAAGTGATTTACCAAATTTAATTTATAGTAGATAAAGTAAGGGTTTCAAGTATGGTATTTAACACTTAAAACAATCGTGAGAAGTTTACACATACTAGTGCCTTAAAAACCTTCACAAAATCTTTGCCTTAACTACCATACTGAACCTACCTGCAACAAATACACTTTATATTATGCCAATTAAGATTGAAATTGCAGTTTAAAAGTTAATAGTTAATAAGATAGTTTATTTTGAAATTGAAAACAAAAATCAATTTAGAGGAAACATGTACCAAAATTTCATTTTGCGTGCATGGATAAAATTATCCGAACAACAATGTTTAGGTCCCAACGGGAATTCAAAGGCATGGTTTTGCGGCTTCCCCAACCCCAAATGACATTCCAACTGAGTGGGGACTTGTTAGGGCCGCAGCATTCCGGGGTAGAGGGGATTCGAAAACGCTTCTCAAGCGATAAATGGCATTTGTTTATCTGATTTTTATCATTAGTAGATTTATACGGATGTTTTAATAAAGAAGCAAGATGTTTGTGAGCGATGGTGCAGAAATGTACAAAGCAGTAAAAACAATACTCAAAACGGAAAATAAATTAAACTTCAGGTTTGTAGGGGCACAAAAATAGATTCCTTTGGCGTGATTTATCCCCTAGTTATTTTGATTAGACTAGAGCCAGAGACATGTAATGATTCTTGTTAGCTTACATTATTATTGTGAGTCATTGTTGTACCTTACCATGCGCTTTAGATTCCTCATGACAGTTTTTCCTTGAATTAATTACGTTTAAAGGTAATATTTAAATTATTGATTTATATCATTCGTCCTCTTGTGCAATAGGCTACATTGATATATATATGCGTTATGAATGAAACGTTATCGATGTTTCTACACACACTTGTAATGTAAAAAGTTGATCAATCTTCATAATTAAAGAATTATGTACGCTTTAATTAAAGAACTATGAATTTATATGATATTTTTATTTCACAACGCTCATATAAATTCCATCTATTTAAGACTAAATGCTATTAAAAATTTTTATGTCATGGTAAAAATACCGCTGGGGGTTTCTAAATCTTTAGTAAAAATATTGTTTGGAAAGTCTGATTATACTAGGTCTACTGTTAAAATACTACTAACAGATTAGTACTAATATTCAAGAGTCTGTTAACTATATTAAAAGTTAATTTAAGTATATAAATAAGATACATTAAAGAAGAGTAACATTCAAATGGTAACTCCTCAAATTATTTACTTGACAAAAAACTAGTATTTTTAACAAATTTTATGCCTTATAGAGTTATTTTTAAATAATTTTTGTCAGTTTTAAAGATACTTATATTTGGTGAAATTGAGTATTTGACAGCAAATAAAACTTACATGTAGATAAACCGTTGTAACTAGTTAAAACAAAATCAAGAATTTTCAATCTTGCATTCAGTCTCGGACCCTATTGGCGTATTGGCGTTCATAGGAAGCCAGACATGCTTAGGCCCTGTATATTAGGCCTAATAACACCGAACTATGCCAAATATGCTTTGCACTGGGGTGATTGGCTTGATCAAAACAAACTGATCTTTCAGTATCAGGCTACTGACGTAGTCACAAATATACCAAAGTAAAATTTTAATTATTTGTTACATGACGACCATTACAGCTTACAAATAAGGTACATATATAATATTGATCAGCAGGTTTAAGGGTAAGCTGTTTTAGAATTGTAAACTTTTCTCAGAGAAATTTTTATACATACTATTTGTTGCATTTAACCTTATTAGAATCCATGATTCATACTAGAGATCAAAATTTAACCAAAGAATTAGTTAATCTAAACTGATTCAGAATTTGTATTACAATATTATAAAATAGGAATTTTTCTGTTTTGTAGCATTTTTTATACATAAGTTGTCGAAATAATAATTAAATCAATTATAAATCTTCCATAAGATTAAAATCGACACTTTGAAAGCCTGTAGCTTGCCATGGTTGACGATTAAAATTAAAATGGGATTCTATTTATCTACAGGATAAATTACAGTAGTGGAGAAACGCGGGAGCTGGCTCAGTTCAAGGTCACCTGAGCGATGACGTCATCGAGGTCAATGACCCCACCGATGACGTCATCGATGACGTCATCGATGACGTCATCGATGACGCAATCGATGACGTCATCACCAATTACGTCATTCTGTGACGTCACACCCATGACGTTGCAGAAATGACGTGGCGATGACGTCATCACCCCTTACGTCACCATTATGACGTCATCGATGTCACAAAGGTCAAGGTCACGCTGAAACCTAAAATTTTTAGGCACTTTTGCTGTTTCTCGCACTACGCTCCGAGTTTTAGTCAGGTTTCAATGACCTTGACGACTTGGAGCGAAATTAGACGAGAAACAGCAAAAGTGCCAAGGAAACTCAAAGTTTGCAACGTGACTCTGCCTAAACCGTCATGTGACACCGCTCGAGTGACCTTGAACCGATACAACTCCCGCGTTTCATCATTACTGTAACCGCGATGCGCACCCTACGACAGACACCGAGCGACTGACTGTCCAGCCCCGCGCACTCTAGGTATATTGGCTCGAGAGACTAAGACTCTAAACCGTCAGGAATGGGAGTAACTAACTGAACTTTGCAAGGAAAAGTCATTTCTTCCAATATTCTAAACAAATCTTCATCAGTAAAACTTACATTAGTCTGTTTGGTATAAAACTTAGGGTGTCCGCGCAACAGCTTACGCCACTTAGCTAAAGTCGAAACCCGCTTGACCTTGAGCGGTGGACACTGAGCAGCCAATAAAGACTTAACACGGCTAAGTTTCTTACCCAAAGTGTCTCGCGACATGGCTTCCCCTCACAAAAGTCCGCACAATACTGAGAGACTGTTGGTAGCGCATGAGCCAGGGCAAAAGTGGAGGGGGTAATAGCAGGAGTGGGGGAAGGTCACAGTGGTGGGGGAAGGTGAGGTTGTACACTGGAGTATCGCATCACTTCACCATGAGCTGTCCTACAGTCAACACACTGTACTCTCAGCCCGAGTTGGCACTAGAAGAAACCTTACTGTACAGCTTAGGCTGTGAGGGGCGAGGAAGTAAAGTCAAAGTGGAAGAACTCCAAGATAAAGAGTTGTGTAAAATAAACTAATTGTATCCCTGCAATCTCCAATAACCTAAAAGAAATCTGCAATAACTCTAAAGAAATACCGATATATAAAAAGAAATCTCATCCTTTGGCAAAATGAATTGGAAAAGATCACAGTAAAATTAATCTAACTTAAAATCTGGACTGAACACTCATGGCGATACTACGTGGTGTGAAAACGCCACCCTAAACATTACAAGTTAGGTTAGTGAGCACCTCTGGTACGATAACCGGCGTGCTAGAGTTAAAGTGTGATGACCTTGAGTCAAAACACTGAAATACTACAAGTCGATATTGTCCCAGAGTTAAAGTGTAGTGACCTATATTCAAGACTTGTAAAAATACTTACATATAGAGAGTTAGAAAACAGCGAGGTGCACCGCATGGAAGCTGGAGACATACTGGCGGAGCGGTGTTGTGCAGCCTAGGGACTCGGTTGTGGAGGGGGTATAGCCAACACTTAGAGTAGAAGTGTAGTGGGTGACCTTGACCCACTTGACCCCCCCCCCCCGACAAAAAGTTTAGCGAGCCCCCCCCCCCCCCCCGACAAAAAGTTTAGCGAGCCCCCCCCCGAGAACTTTTTTTCGAAAAAATTTTTGACCTTGACCAAAAAGTTTTTTGCTCCGGACGAGAAGTGCCCCCCCCCACCCCCTCCCCCACCCCCTCCCCCACCCCCCCCCCCGAGAACTTTTTTTCGAAAAAATTTTTGACCTTGACCAAAAAGTTTTTTGCTCCGGACGAGGAGTGCCCTCCCCCACCCCCTCCCCCACCCCTTCCCCCACCCCCCCCCCGAGAACTTTTTTTTCGGAAAAATTTTTGACCTTGACCAAAAAGTTTTTTGCTCCGGACGAGAAGTGCCCCCCCCCACCCCACCCCCTCCCCCACCCCCTCCCCCACCCCCTCCCCCACCCCCTCCCCCACCCCCTCCCCCACCCCCTCCCCCACCCCCCCCCCGAGAACTTTTTTTTTCGGAAAAATTTTTGACCTTGACCAAAAAGTTTTTTGCTCCGGACGAGAAGTGCCCCCCCCGAGAACTTTTTTTCGGAAAAATTTTTGACCTTGACCAAAAAGTTTTTTGCTCCGGACGAGAAGTGCCCCCCCCCACCCCCTCCCCCACCCCCTCCCCCTCCCCCACCCCTGATATCCTGGGCGTGGCAGCCCCGGTGGGGATATAAGGGGGCCCAGCCAGAGCCGGCTCGCAGTCCGCTCCCGCGCGTTGAACGTGAACGATCGGGACGGACCGCCATAGGCATCACTAAACATTGAATGGCGCCTTCAGTGTTTAGCGAAGTCTACTCTAACTTTAAGACTTGTATTAGTTGTAAGATATTGCGCTTGCGTTTGGGTATTGAGAATTGTCTTATATGAGAGTGTTTTACTTGTACCCTATGTCTCCTGTGTGTCTTTTATCCTTTGTGTCTTGTTTGTTATATGCGTTTAATGTGTATGTGCTTGTTCCAGCATTGACTACGTTGAGCCTAATTGTGTGTTGTAAGTGTGTTATATGTTTCTAAAGTGTATACGCTTGTTTTAGCAATCCCCCCTTGAGCTTTTTCAATGCTCAAAGTAAATTGTAACGTCAGGGAACGGGAGTAGGCCCCCGTGTAAAGCCATTTTTAATAATTGGTAGGCTCCTGCCAGGCATGCAAAAGGTTGCGGATGGCATTTGGGAGCATGTCCGTTTGTACGCTGGCAAGCAAAAGGTTGTGGCGGCCTCTGCACTCGGACCGAGGACGTAAGCCACTAGGGTGTCCTCAGTATGTTTCCCTTCTGGAAACTCAAAATTATGTAAATGAATCTTTGTTAGCTATTTGTGTTTTTAGTCCCCAAGGCCCCCGAACATTCGTGGTTCGCCATGGATGTACGGGGGCCGAAATTTTTTAATGTCCGTGTGGCCTTGACCTACAAAGTCTTGTAAAAATTCAATGCATTGCTAAATTAAAAATATTAAAGATAGGTTACGGGAGTAGGCCCCCGTGTAAAGCCTATTTTAATTATCGGTAGGCTCCTGCCAGGCATGCAAAAGGTTGCGGATGGCATCTGGGAGCATGTCCGTTTGTACGCTGGCATGCAAAAGGTTGCGGCGGCCTCTGCACTCGGACGAGGACGTAAGCCACTAGGGTGTCCTCAGTTTGTTTCCTTCTGGAAACTAAAAATTACGTAAATGAATCTTTGTTAGCTACTGAAAGACAATGCAGTAAATGTTTACAAGTCTTGCGTGGCGAAGGGTACACGACATTGGATGTTGCCTTGTTGTCATAGTTGGGTCTCTTCGGAGGCTACAGCGATGACAACCCAAGTGCCCCAGGTGGGGCTTAATTTTTTTAAAGTTTTTTCGTGACCTTGACCTAAATACAGTAATGACCCCCCCCCCCGAACTTTTTTTGAGAAAAAAATTTTGACCTTGACCAAAGAGTTTTTTGCTCCGGACGAGAAGTGCCCAAACAAAAAAATTTGTACAAAGTAGTGGATTTAGACCAAAGATCATTGGTTTATCAAACCTGTTGAAGAATAAATTGAAAATGGGTGTTTAAAAGCCAAATCTACTACATGATTGATAAACTGGATGTATATGACGTCACCTTCCCCCACCCTTCAACCTCAGGTATAAAGGGACCCGGTTGAGCGCGCTGCTCATTATTGCGTGGACATTCACCGAGTGCACACTCAAAGCCAAACTGTAAAAAAAATGGCTCTTTGCGATATTTGTGGTGAGTTTTTCCAAGATGAAGATATCTTTGTTTTACACCGAGAATTGCATCATGAAGAGAACAGAAAAGAAGAGATTGTTGTAAGTGAAGAAGACTTGGATGCGTTTGATCGGTTATTGGAAAACTACCAGAAGCAGATGGACGACTGTGATAGCTATCTACAGTTACACCGAGAATTGCATCGTGAAGAGGACAGAAAAGAAGAGATTGTAGTAAGTGAAGAAGACTTGGATGCGATTGATCGGTTTTTGGAAAAACCCCAGAAGCAGAAGGAGGACTGGGCTAGCTATTTACAGTTAATGCAAAGAAGAAGACCAAGTGTTATTCAATTTGCCGGAGCTGGACCATCTACAGCTGGAGGATTTATTCAAGAGGAAATGAAAGAAAAAGTGGAAGATTTAAAACAACTGCGTACCCAAGAAGTGGATATGGAAGAAGAGGATACAGAAGAAGTGGAAGATGTAAAACAACTGCGTACCCAAGAAGAGGATATGGAAGAAGAGGATACAGAAGAAGTGGAAGATATAAGACAACTGCGCACCACAGCCTTGCCAGGACCAGTTGTAACTCATTTCAAAATTAATAACGTGCAATTAGAATTGGAAAATTTTCTAACTCAAGCTAAAAAACTAGTTGTAAAAACATTGACGGAAGAATTGACAAGATTGAACTTTATTAAATTTGGATTGGTGTTGGAGGCTATGTTTACTAATAGCGATGGTGAAAACTCACCGAGAGCATTCATTGCTAAAAACTGAACCCTTACAACCACATCTGATATCAGCGAAATTTTAGAAGAATGTTTGAATGAACTGTTAATGAAACTCCAAGAACATGAAGGAAGAGGATCTGGCTGGACGTTATCATCGATTGAAGGTATGGATGTGAGGATTCACAAGCATGGATATGGTATAAGAGGTAGCAGCTTTATCCCTCTACCAAAGGTTATCCGAGATACTAAATCATGTATCAATGTGAAAAATGAGGACAATGAATGTTTCCGGTATGCAATGTTAGCAAAATACGTGGGACATAATGCTATTAGACCTAGCATAGCATACGAAGCTGTTCAACACCGCTATAACTTTCGAGGAATGTCGTATCCTGTGAGTCTTGATCAAATTACTAAATTTGAGAAACAAAATCCAGGTGTTTCTGTTAACGTGTTCGGTTTAGATGATTCAAACAATGTGTATCCACTACGAGTAGGAAAAGTAGAGCAAAGTAACCATACTGATTTATTATTGATAACCAAAGGTGAGATTTCACATTATGTTTATATTAAAAACTTTGAATCTTTGGTTGTACGACAAGTGTCAAAACAAAATCGTAAGATAACAATATGCAAGAGATGCTTTTGTTTTACATGCAAGGAATTCAGACGTGGAGGATCGGAGTGGTTGATGGAGCACCAAAGACTTTGTAATGACAACTATGAAGTGAAGATTAGTCTGCCACCGCCATCTCGAGCGTTCATCCAATTCAACAAAACAGTTCACCAATATCGGATTCCAGTAGCCGTCTACGCAGATTTCGAATCCACGTTAGTACCACAGGAGCTTCCGAATGGTGAGGTGACTAGAAGAACCAAATATCAATTGCATCAACCTAACAGTTTTTGCTTATTGGTGAAATCCACTTTGCCTGAAGAACAGTTACAACACTATGGGTTAACATCCACTCCAATACTCTACCGTGGGGAAAAAGCCGCTAAGTATTTTGTAGACCAGTTGTATGATATTGCTGAAAAGGTGCAACGCTTATTCGGTAATGTTTTACCCATGGAACCTTTGAACCAAAATCAACAAGAAGAATACAATTCAGCATCAAGATGTTATTTATGCAAAAAGAGTTTCAGTGAAGAAAATCCAAAAGTAAGAGATCACGATCACCTGACAGGGTTATACAGAGGAGCTGCTTGTAATTCATGCAATATAAATTACAAACTACCAAACTTTATCCCTGTCGTGTTACACAATCTTAGCGGCTATGACTCCCACTTCATTATCCCAGAGTTAGGACGGGATGATGGAAAAATTGAAGTATTAGCTGAAACATTGGAGAAGTACATCAGTTTCTCAAAAACAGTAGGTAAAATTAAACTTCGCCTCGTAGACTCTTATAGATTTATGTCATCTAGTTTGAGCAAATTGTCTGAAAACCTAAGAAGAGAAGACTTAAAAGAAACCAGCAAAATTGTACCTGAAGATAAATTGAACTTAGTAATGCGTAAAGGAGTGTTCCCCTATGATTACATAACTTCTGCAGAAAAATTTGAAGAAACCAGTCTGCCACCGATTGAAGCCTTCAATAGCAAGTTAAATGAAAGTGCAATCACTGTTGAAGACTACAATCATGCTTGTAATGTTTGGAACCAACTAAACATTCAAACCTTAGGGGAATATTCTGACTTTTACATAAAATTGGACGTAACTCTGCTGTGCGATGTGATGGAAGAATTTCGAAACACCTGCTTCTCCGCCTATGGACTGGACCCTCTGCACTCGTACACATCTCCAGGATTAGCATGGCAAGCTATGCTAAAGTCAACCAACTGTCGATTGGAACTTCTAACAGATATTGATATGGTGCTCATGATAGAATCTGGTGTACGAGGCGGTTTGACACAAGCTGTAACACGTCATGTCAAAGCTAACAACAAGTACATCCCAGGATTCGACGAGGGACAACCATCACTCTACCTTGGCTACTTTGACGCAAACAACCTTTATGGTTGGGCAATGTCAAATCCGCTTCCTTACGCTGACTTCAAATGGATCGACCCGGCCACCATCGGCGACATCTCACAGATCCCAAAAAATGGTCAAAAAGGTTATATTTTGGACTGTGATTTTGAATATCCAGAGCACCTTCATGATCATCACTACGACTTGCCTCTCTTAGCCAAGACTGAAGTTTCACCAACAGGAAGATGGCCAAAATTGATGATGACCTTGGAGAATAAAGATCGGTATGTGGCTCACTACTGGGTAGTTCAACAAGCTCTTGAATTGGGTCTACGTTTAGTAAGAATTCATAGAGCAATTGAATTCACCCAGTCTTGTTGGTTGAAACCATATATTGATTCCAACACTACAAGAAGAGCAGCAGCAACATCAGCATTTGAAAAGGACTTTTATAAATTGATGAACAACGCCATCTTTGGGAAGACCTTAGAAAACAAAAGAAAACACAAGATTGTAAAATTAGTAAGTGATCCTAGGAAATTGGAAAAAATAGTGCAAAAACCAAATTTTGGAACATCCATGATTATAAACGAAGATCTAGTCGCCGTTAGTATGAAGAAAACAACAATAGTGATGGATCGTCCGTTATACATTGGAATGTCGATTTTGGATATAAGTAAAACTCTGATGTATGATTTCCATTACAACAAAATGGTTAAACACTACGGAAGAGACAACATTGGAGTTGCATACATGGATACCGACGCGTTCATCTACTGGTTAAAGACTTTGGACATGTATGAAGATCTAAGGAGTTTCCCATACAAAGACGACTTTGACTTCTCTGACTATCCAAAGAACCATCCAAATTATAATGAAAAGAATAAAAAAGTAATTGGAAAATTTAAAGATGAAGCAAATGGAATGCCTTTGGAGGAAATAGTTGCGCTGATGTCCAAATTATATTCCTTCAAGATGTATATGGAAAATGACATACCGACAGTGAAGAAAGCTAAGGGAGTCAAAACATCATACTTAAAGAAACATGTGACATTTGACCATTACAAGACCTGCTTGTTTGAAGATTCTACAATGTCTGCAACGTTCAACACTATCAGAAGCTTTAAACATGAGGTCTACAGTGTCACTGAAGTTAAAAGAGCACTATCAGCTCAAGATGTTAAAAGGCATATTATGCCGGATAAAATCCATACTCTTCCTTTCGGCCACTACTCTCTAAACCCTATCAACTAGTAACCTATTCTTCGTCCTTCTACAACTTCGACCTTATTCCTTTCTCCTTCCGTAAAAAAATGGGGAACACGGCAAGTCAAACGCCGTGTTCCCCATTTTTTTACACAAGTTTGGATGACCTTGACCTATATAAATGATGTGAATATTCAAGACAACATTCATTGTGATTATACATATGATACATGAAACATTCAAACCTGCAATATGAAGAACTTGAAGCAAGAAATTGTCAACGAACTTCATAAACCTGCAAGAAGAAAGTTTCCACGAAGAAATACAGTGATAAAAGGAATAAATGATTTATATCAAGCGGATTTAATCGAAATGATTCCTTATAGTAAACAAAATAGAGGATTTAAATACATATTGACTATTATTAATTGTTTTTCAAAAATGGCAGATGCTTTACCACTAAAAGATAAAAGCGGCAAAAGTGTTACAAAAGCAATGGAAACAGCTATACAAAGAGACAAACATACTATAAAACATTTACAAACTGATGATGGAAAAGAATATTTTAATAAGGAATTTGCAAATTTAATGAAAAAAACACAACATTAACCATTACTCAACCAATTCAGAGGTAAAAGCATCAATAATTGAAAGATTTAACAGAACTTTAAAAGGTGCGATGTATAAGATGTTTTCCAACAGAGGATCACACGTATGGATTGATGTGTTACCAAAACTTATAAGCGATTACAATAACAAGTTTCATAGAACTATCGGTATGAAACCAAGCCAGGTGACTAATAAAAATGAAAAACTTGTATTAAAACGTATAAAAATGAATACTAAACCAAAAGTTGAAAAACTAAAGCCTAAAAGGTTTAATGTTGGCGATAAAGTGCGAATAAGCAAATACAAAGGTGTATTCAGTAAAAGATATCTTCCGAACTGGACAAATGAGGTATTTACCGTATTTAAGGTGCAACCTACAGTACCAGAAACTTACATTTTAAAAGATAATAAAGGACAATTGCTTGAAGGAGGGTTTTATGGACATGAAATGTTAAAATCAACAGTAGGTGATGTATATTTAGTTGAAAAGGTGTTGCAACGAAAAAAGGATAAGGTTAAAGTACGATGGTTAGGATTTAATAAAACGGAAGATTCTTGGATACCTAAAAAGGATCTAATATAATGATAGAGCATCATTTTGGGTTGAACCATTACAAAGGATGGAGATAATACCGCAAAAAGACAATTTTACTATTAATAATATAGATGAACTCACAGTGGATGGTTCTCAATTCAATACTGGGAAACACGGTGTTTTGTTACCAAACACGGTGCGTTGTCTGGTTACCGGTCCTTCCAATTGTGGAAAAACAAATGTAGTATTCAATTTGATTACAAACCCTAAAGGATTACGTTTTAATAATTTATATGTATTTTCAAAGTCACTACAACAACCAAAATATCAGTTATTGGAACAAATACTCAATAATGTGCCTGAAGTTAAATATTTTAAATTCAACGCGAGCGAGAGTGTCATGCAACCGCAAGAGGCTAAACCATTCTCAGTATTCATATTTGACGACGTATCTTGTGAAAATCAAAATACAATAAGAAATTACTTCGCCATGGGTCGACATAACAACATAGATAGCATTTATATTGGTCAAACTTACAGCAAAATACCGAAACAGCTCATTAGAGACAATGCAAACATGTTAATTGTATTTAAACAGGATGAAACCAACCTAAAACACATATATTATGACCATGTAAGTGCGGATATGCCATTTGAACGATTTAAAGAGTTGTGTGGAAAGGCTTGGGCTGAAAAATATGGGTTTTTAACAATTATGAAGGAACAACCGCTAAACAATGGTCGATACAGGATAGGATTTGATAAATTTATACTAATACACTGATCATGATGTAAAACATTCATTGTTGTACAACACGTCTTGCTACAAACATGGTTAACCAAGAAAAGTTAATAAAGGAAATAAAATCACTTAGTGATTCTATTCGAGATAAAAACAGAGCATTAAAATTAGGTATTAGCGAAAGGGAGAAATTTCTTGAATCTACTTTTAAACCTATTACTGAACCCTTGAAACAATTAAACAAAAAATTTGCTAAACCCGTTTTGGAAGGAGATGCAATTGCACCTATTACAAAGTTTGAAAGAGAAAATGTAAAATCAGAAGATTTTAGTGATGAAGACCTGGAATCCTCTACATATAGTGGTTTTACCGGCGGAGAACCTGAAAGAGAGCTAGAATCACCAGACTATAGTGGTATAAGAGAATTATATGAAGTAAAAGCTAAAAGAGGACATGAAGATGTATCAACTGCTAGTGAAGAGGAAAAAGAAGAAGAAGCAAGGGAAGGTCCGTCAAACATAAGCTTGTTGGGTGAAAACATAACAAAGGACCTTTAGGAAGGAAATACATGATAAAAATGTTAGCTGGAATAAATTCTATTAAAAACTACCATAGTTATGGAGTAAGATTAACAGAAGAAGGTTTAATGGTTGGTAATAGCCCGGTAAACATTGATGAAGATGATAATATTATTGTTGGTAATGAAAGATATAAGGGCACAAGAGGATTATTTGAATTATTATTTGAAAAAAAGCCTTTAGAATTGTTAGTTAAAGAAGAAGACATGGAAGCATATAAACAGATTTTGGAACACACCAATGCATACAGGAGAAAATATTTAGCTGACCAACCAGTTTTTAGATCTAGGTCTTTAAAATATAGAGTATTTGTATCCAAGTTAATACCAACAACGAGAAGACAACCAATGCCGATAATGCCAAGAAAACCTGTAAAACGAAGGTTTGTGTCATCCACTTTGGATATAAGTGCTCCAGAACCAAGAAAAAGAAACAAATCTGTTACAGGTACAGGTTTAATGAAGAAACTATATAACACAAATGTGATTTATTACAATAATATCAATAAATTGGTGGATAGAATGAAACTAATACATGAAGCTAAAGAAGCGGGTCATACTGGATTGGAAAACGAATGGGTGGCTTTAGTGGATGAACTCCGAAACCGTGGGGTAATCTCATAAAAAATGCGTTACTCCCTAGATTACTATTCAGTTGCACCATGAGTGTCGACAAGTTCGGACGTTACTCCTCGGATGGGTTATATTACGCAAATAATTTAAAAAGAGGAGCTGGTTTACCACAAACACCTGATGGGGATTATGATATAACTAATAAAAGGTTAAAAAACATAAAAGATCCCACAGATGAAAACGATGCAATAAATTTAAAAGTATTAAAAGAAAAGATATCACCAACATTAAGACTACAGAAAAACACATATGACGCAGGTAATCATAGAATTGTCAATGTTGGTAAGCCAAATCAAAACGCTGATGCAATAAACAAAGGTTATTTATCATCAGAATTAAAAAATACGTTAAAATTCAATGGAAAAACGTATACTGCTGAAAATAAACGTACATCCAACGTAGATGATCCTAAAGATGCAAAAGACAGCGTAAATAGACGCTATTTACATTCATTAATACCTGAAAAGACAAAAGATGGTTTTTCTTTTTATAAATTTGTTATTAACGATATAGGTTATCCGAAAAATGAAAATGATGCTGTAAATTTAAAATATATAAAAGATCATTGTATTACACGTGATGTAGGAGTTATTGACTGTCTAGGTAATTGTTTAGCGAATGTTAAAGATGGTTCGGCACCATCAGATGGTGCAACAGTGGGTCAAATGAAGGAAACTTTAAAGCAAGAAACATCTGGATTTGTAAAACAGGATCAAGTAGTATCACGGTCGGGTGATGTGTTTGTACAAGGAAATGAAAAGTTTATTTTACTTGAACAAAAAAATAATGTTTGGGATTGCAAAGACATGAAATTATCAAATGCGCAATTAGCTACAGATGCTCATGATGTTCCGATTTTATCACAAGTTTTACATACTAATCCAAACAATTATCATAGAAGTTGGTTGGGTACAAATAGAAGAATAATTAACATATTTCCAGGTATCGATGATTACGATTGTGTTGTAGTAAAACAATCTTTAATATTAGACAAACCAGGAGGTAGTACTTTCAATGCGAAAAATAAGAAAATAGGTAATTTGGCACAAGGAACAGATCCAAAGGATGCTGCAACTGTAGGACAAACATTACAATATGATAGTGCAAATCAAGAGTTTATTTATAATACCAAAAGATTTAAATTAATGGATGTAAATGATTATCAAAATATATTAATTGCAGATCCAAATTCATTTAGCGGATTTAGAAAATTGTCTGGTGAGGAATTTATTCATAAAAATCATGTATTTAGAAATGAAGCAGACAGATCATTAATTAGTGCAGATTTAAAATATTTTAAATGTCCCGGGAATGATGCAAATGTAACTGATGAAGACTAAGAATTTGTATAAAAACTGATATGGGTTAGAAATCGGGACTAATATTATAAAAATGGGTTACACTCTAGAATGTTATTCAGTTGCACCATGAGTGTTGACAAGTTCGGACGGTATTCATCAGATGGATTATATTACTTTAATACTTTAAAAAGAGGTGTTGGATTACCACAAACACCTGATGGAGATTATGATATTAGTAATAAACGGTTAAAAAACATTAATGATCCCACAGATGAAAATGATGCAATAAATTTAAAAGTATTAAAAAAAGAGATAGTACCAACACTGAAATTAGATAAAAACACATATAACGCGGGTAATCATAGAATTTCCAACGTTGGTAAGCCAAATCAAAACGCTGATGCAATAAACAGAGGTTATTTATCATCGGAATTAAAGAATACGTTAAAATTTAATGGAAAAACGTATAATGCTGAAAATCGGCGTATATCCAACGTAGCAGACCCTGTAGATGAAAAAGACAGCATAAATAGACGCTATTTACATTCTATAATACCTGAAAAGACAAAAGATGGGTTTTCTTTTTATAAATTTGTTATTAACGATATAGGTTATCCAAAAAATAAAAATGATGCTGTAAATTTAAAATACATCAAAGATCATTGTATTACACGTGATGTAGGAGTTATTGACTGTCTTGGTAATTGTTTAGCGAATGTAAAAGATGGTTTTGCACCATCAGATGGTGCAACGGTGGGTCAAATGAAGGAAACTTTAAAACAAGAAACCTCCGGTTTTGTGAAACAAAACCAAGTAGTAACACGTCAAGGAGATGTATTTGTACAAGGAAATAAAAAGTTTACTTTGCTTGAAGAAAACAATTATGTTTGGGATGGTAAAGGAAAGTTATTGACAAATTTAGGTATTGGTGAAAAGCCTGGTGATGCTGTTACTTATGAACAGATAATACAATTAGAGCCAACTGGAAAAAAATGGTGGAATTTTGATAACAAACGATTAACAAATGTTGCAGACCCTGATTATGCCAATAACGCTGTAACTGTTAATTTTCTTGTTAAAGTAATAGGTAATTTATTATTTGATATGCATAATTATATTGTAGCAGGACAACATAAACCTATTGACGAAAAAATGAGAAATACATGGATTAAACAAGAAATTCTTTATAAATATTTTTTTAATCATAACACACAAAAGTTTAGATCATCAGATTGGGGTACTTTTGATATTTAATTAAATAACACCATATATTACATCATTTATGTGCAACCTGTCATAGAGGTAACACATGGGTTACGCTTTTCGAATATAAAAGACAATCATGGCGTTTCATTACACCAGTCCATATCGAGACACTATACGGAAAGGAGGCGGTATCACGTCCACAGCGGTTTCTCTGTTAAGTAAAGCTTTAAATCGTATTCCAGTAGGATCTATCGTAAACAGAGCAATAGACGCTTTACCATACGAATTTCACATACCGGGAGATTATCAGTATTGCGGACCAGGAACTAAATTGAAAAAACGACTGGAAAGAGGTGATCCAGGCATAAATAAGTTAGATCAGGCTTGTAAAGAACACGATATCGCATATTCCACGTTTACCGATTCAAAAAATAGGTCAATCGCTGATAAAAAGCTAGCGAATATAGCTTGGCAACGAGTAAAGTCTAGTGACGCTAGTATTGCGGAAAAAGCAGCAGCTTTAGCGGTAACAGCAGGTATGAAGGCTAAAACAGCGGTAGGAGGTGGAAAAAGGAGGGGTAAGAATAAAAAAGGATCAACCAAGAGAAAACATGGTGGTAATATTAGACTAAAAAGACGTTCTCCGAGGAAAAATAATAAAAAACCGACAATATGGTCAATGGTAAAAAACGGGGCTGGTCTATACCTAAGACCGTATCGTGCATATTAAATAAAAGAAATCAATTGGTTATACCACATAAAGCGTTGACTAATGTTGAATTATTTAAATATATTTCCTGTTTAAAAATACCATTTTTCCGCGGAGTATTTATGAAAGACAGTTTACCAAAGAAAATATGGAAAAATGAGACTGGAATCGTAAATTTGGATAATACTGAAGGGTCCGGCACCCATTGGGTGTGTTATAAGAAACTAAATAGTAATGTATATTATTTTGATAGTTTTGGAAATTTGCCACCACCTAAAGAACTTGAACATTACTTTAAATCTGCTAAAAACATATATTACAACTATAAAAGAGAACAACCTGATAATACTTCAATATGCGGCCATTTATGTTTGGAATTCCTAGCTAAAAGTATCAGTCACTATTGAGATGTCTTCCTATACGGTATCATTAACAGGAAAATCGTCCACTTTACGAAGTATCCTTTTTCCAGCGTTACGCTTGCAAAAAGGAAGATTTTGGGAGGCAGCACTGTTGGATTTTACAACTTACAACTCTATTCCCAATGTTACGGAAGGTAAAAATAACTTATTGCATTATTATAAAGGAAAAGATGCCAGTGGGAAGTTTACAGACTTGGAAGTTTGCACTCTACCCACAGGTTCTTATGAAATTGATCATATTAATGAATTTTTGCAAAATAAAATGGGAAAAGACAATATAACGCTAAAAGGTAATAACAATACAATGAAAGCTGAGCTTACTTCAAAATATTATATAGATTTCAGTAAGTCAGACTCAATTGGTGATTTATTAGGATTTCCCAAAGATGGAGCGATTTTAGAACCAAATAAAACACATTCCGGTAAACAAACTGTAACAATATTAAAAGTCAATAGTATAGACATAACTTGTAATATTATACAAGGAGCTTACAGAGATGGAGCAAATACTCATATAATACATACTTTTTACCCCAGTGTACCACCTGGATTTAAAATTGTTGAAAAGCCGCAAAACCTGGTATATCTACCTTTGAACACCACTTTCATTTCAGACATCGTGTTGAACGTATTGGATCAAGACGGTAACTTGATAGATTTCCGAGAAGAGCCTATTACGGTTAGATTACATTTAAAATCAACACTTTAATACAAAATCATGGGTTTAACATTTAAAAGCGAACAACCTACGGGAATCCGCATTAGTAGCTCTTCAGCTGTGGAGGAGTTAACACGCGAGAACATTCGTTTCTTAGAGAGAATTGGATTAAAAGTAACCGATAATGGATATACTGGATATAGCTCAGGGTCCAACATTCGACGAAACCCTATGGGAAAAAGAATATCACACCCACAACCCTTACACTTCATCAAAATTAAACAATAACGATGAAATTCGTATTCCCATACAAAATCAAGACATTTACACACTACCATGTGAAAGTTACTTGTATATTGAAGGAAAAGTTACTAAAAAGGACGGTACTACTACTGGACGGTACTACTACTGGTACAACAGTTCCATTTATAAATAATCCCATGGCTTTCCTGTTTGATGAAATTAGATATGAAATATCAGGTGTAACAGTTGATTCTACTAAAAAAGTAGGTATTGCAACAACTTTAAAGGGATTAACATCTATATCACCTAATGAAACCAATTTAATACAACCTGCAGGATGGGTTTTACCTGCAAAAGACACAATCACTCCAGATACAAATGGAAATTTTGATTTTCATATTCCGTTACGTTTGTTGCTTGGTTTTGCTGAAGATTATAGGAAAATAATATTAAACGTTAAACAAGAATTAGTTTTGTTGAGATCTTCAAACGATAAAGATATTATTAAAGCTCCAGACGGTACAACAGATGCAACTTTAGAATGGAAATTAACATTAGACAAAATTGTATGGAGAGTTCCACGTGTAAAATTAGCTGACGAGCATAGAATGCTACCATTAAGAAAGTTAAAGGCTGATCGTGATATTGTAATTCCTTTTAGAAGTTGGGAATTTCATGAACATCCCAGCTTGCCAACTACGGATCGACACACTTGGACAGTTAAAACATCTAATTATGTGGAACGAGCCAGGTATATTATATTTGGTTTACAAACAGGCAGAAGAGACACCATCACCAAACATGCAGGCCAATTTGATCATTGCAACTTGAAAAATATTAAAGTTTATTTAAATTCACAATTTTTTCCATACGATAATTTAAATGTGTCATTCGCTAATAAAAAGTACAGCATATTGTACGATATGTATGCAAGATTCCAAAGTTCATATTATGGTAAAACGAATGCACCTTTACTATCACCAGAAAAATACTTAGATGGTTACCCTATAGTTGTAATCGATTGTTCTAAACAAAATGAATCGGTAAAATCATCAAGTGTAGATATAAAAATAGAAATGGAATTCAACGCGCCTATATCGGCTAATACAACTGCATACTGTTTAATTCTACATGATAAAATCGTAACATACACACCTTTAACTGGAATTGTTAAAAATGTATTGTAAAAGACCGGTTTTCCTACATTCCAATGCATTCCGCGAGTATAAAAGCAGAGCGTTCAGCTCGCTCCTCATCAGTTTGTTGCCTGTTGTTGTATGGGTAGCATCTTATTCAATATGGCTTCTCCTAGTGGTACACAAGAAAATGTAGTAGATATTGAGAAGGAGATATCCGACTTTTTAGATCTTCAAGGTCAACCGGAGGGAGATGAACACAACGCTTGCGGACAACTCCACGCCAGTAATAATATTGAGGAAAAAGGTAAAAGAAGAAAGAACGCACACAAGAGGAAAAGGGATATTGAAGATAATATTTCTCCTAACATATTAAGTGAGGTATTCTTGCGAATATTTTACCCAATCTCTTCCAGTTTGGACAAAAGTGTTTTAATCGGTGTTATGAAATCTACAGATTATTCCCCTACTGTAATTTTAACTCATGGACCCAAAATGATTTTGTTTACGGACACTGCTTGGGAATCGTTTATGAAACACTTGCATCTGCTAGAATGCTATTTAAGTAGTAACATGTTTGGAAGAAAGACAAGAGTAGGCCTTTTGGATTCAAATGTGGAAATCGATATTGTTAAACATCGTGGTGATCATCAGTTGCGGTTTAGAGACACAACAAGACATGATAACAAGATTCAACTTAATCGAGAAGAGTTTTTTATTCTAACTTGTGCAACTGAACCAATAACGAGGTACTTGAGACAACTGGTGTTTTCAAGTTCAATTATTAAAGATTATCTGGAAGACACTTTGGACAAACAACCGGACGCACCTATATTGTACGGACCTGTAGATACTTCTATATTCAATAGGGTTCCTCATGAAGTACAAATGTGGAGACAATTGGAAAAGTACGCTCAACTACATAAGAAATCAGTAAAACGTGAAAAAGAGGAAGAAGAAGGAGGAGAAGAATCAAGTGTTAGTGATGAAAATGAAAACAAGGAAAATGTAAAGATGGAAACCTAAATGACAATTAACTACACAGCAATGGTTAATTTTTAAAACAATATCAAACACTTTGTGGGGTTAGGCCTACCGGGGACGGTGCCCACGTTAAATATACACCAACGCGCCAACAACTGTACGGCCGGGTATAAAAGTCGTACCTACCGTGGTGTGGAAATCAGTTGACCTTTGGACTTCGTCATGAGCAGACGAGTGATCTTCGCAATGGACAAGGAAGAAGAACAAGTAAAGTCCAAACCTGGTATAATTGAGTTCCAAGCGTTTCGGGGTAATGATGATAGATTTATCATAAAAGAACTTGTGTTTTTCGACATCAATACAAGTGTTCCTTATTCGTTTTTATTTAAACCACCATGTTCTTATTCATCTTTAACCAGTAAAGCCGCTACTACCAACAGATGGATTTCAAAACACTTCCATCATATCGATTGGTATGATGGTTTTACAAGTTACACGGACTTGTATCACATTATGCATCACTTTTCAGACAAGTTTACCAATATTTACACAAAGGGGCTGGAAAAGAAAAGATGGATCGAAGGATTTACTCATTTTCCGGTTAATGATGTGGATTTGGATAAAAACTACAAGTATACGATGGAAAATGTTTGTATTTGTACTAAAAGTCCAGAACATGAAAAAGATAGACATTGCGCTTTAAAAAACGCCTATAAACTCGCATCTTACCTTCAAAGTGGGGAAATGGGGAGTGGTGGGGGTAACGGGGGTTATATAAGTGAGGAGCAGACCGGGACCTGGCATGAGTATTACTCGAGATTCCGAGACGACAACATCTCCCAGCAAGAAGACGAAGAAGACGATCTATAACTTGACCATGGCATCTCACCAGTTCCTGCAAACTTTGGTTGAGCAGTTCAATGCTCACTCCAAATCTACCATACTACCCGTCAAGAAGTGTTCCGAACTTAAAGACGAGAAGCACTACATTATCCACGCCATGAAGAAGATGGAGACTACAGTTGGAGAGGCCATCTGCTGCAGTCTTAGCGAGGCACCATTCACTCCGGGGGATGAGCCCAAGTTCCAAGTCTACCTGCCGAAACGGTTCGTCCATCTCCTCCAGAACGAGGATCTGCGCTCCATCCAACCCGGCTGTCTCTACCTGGTTTCCCACGGTTGCACGGGTAGCAATTCCACCGAGTTGACCATCCACATCGCCGACAAGCAGCAGTGTTAGATTTAAGTTTTACTGTTGTACATATGTTATTGTAATGTTTTATAAATAAATAAACTATAAAAGACAAAAAAAGAATACAAAAAGACGAAAAATGCAACATATCAATATGTGAAGTTTGTCACATATTGATATGTTGCATTTTTTTTTAAACTTCGCGGGTGACCTTGACCTTTGACCTTTGCATTTCACAGTTACCCCCACCACCACGCTACAAGTCAAACCTGCTTGAATGCAAAACACCCCCACCACTTTTTCATATACCTCCAAGTGCTGTGCCTCGTCTTCATTTCAACTCCAGCAGCCAACCGAACAACATCAGTATGTCTCTGAACGTAAGCTGTGCCAGCTATGAGGAGGTGACGATCAAAACGCAACAGGAGCTGAACGACTTGTACAAGGAGTTGCAGCTGATGGTGGCAAGAGGCTACCGTATAAACGTGCAAGTCTACGCTTGCAATATACGGAATCTTCGGCAGCCGAAGGAAGAGCCTGGACATTCCTCTTCAACGACAGCTTCCTCACCGGCGTCGATGAAGACCGAACCAGACAACTTGGATTACTTCAGCTGACTAGCGGTTGTCTTCCTTGTCCTTACAATTGTAGAATATGTTTATTTCTTTATTATATTAAAGAAGTAAAAAGAGCAAAGCCACCTATCTTGTTACTGACATATGCTCAGTAACAAGATAGGGTTTTTTTTTTAAAACACAATTTGAATGACCTTGAAACTTCCCCCTCCACTGATTCGCTACCCCCACCACTTCACTGTTGATATACATGAGACAACATAATTAGATACCTCATTCCTTCTTCAACAGCCAAACCTACAACATCAACAATGGCTAACCTACCAACAGATGAAAGATGTCCTCACGCATGCTGTGACTTCGTACACGAGTTAGAGAAGAGGATGCAAGAGAGGGCGATAAGAAGAAAGCAGATCCACTCAGAAAATATCATGATAGTAAACGGCTATCTTTTGTTGTTCGGCCTTATCATGGTTGTACTGTTCATACTGTACGGCATAGTTACATGCGTCGGCAAGGTTGCAGAAGAAAACGCTCGCCACCATCAGTTGGAAGATTTCAATGTTACTTTCTAGGTTTTCCTTTTTTAAAACTCCATTTGGATGACCTTGAACTTTCCCCCTCCACTCCTTCCTTTTTTAAAACCCAATTTAAATGACCTTGAAATTTCCCCCTCTACTTTTCAATAATGTTACAACTGACTGCAGCTCACCTCATTCCTTGCTTGGCTGCCATGGCGGAAGGAACTCTTTCTCAAGTTGACTCCACTACGGACGAAGCATTTCCCTTGCGGTGGACTGTTCATTTACAGGATGCGACAGAAGTGGAAGTCTTGTATCAAAAATTACTCAATGTATTCAACGGGAACCCTGGACCTCTTGAATGTAGAATGGATTTGAATTTTGATGCAACCAGGGTCGGCACAGAACCTTCAACTTCAAGCCAGCCTCAGCAACGAGATTTTACACATTTATACACTCCAATATCACCGGAAGGTGTAACTGTCTGCGAGGCTGACTCAACTACACGTTATGTTCAGCCGAAGCCTTGGGTGTTGATTATTAACAATGTGTACAAAGTGGAATTGGTATGTAATAGATTAAAGGAGTTGATGGTACAAGATCCAGGCCTGCGCTTTCAAATAGATATACATTTCATCTGGAGAGCACCTGCGCGGGGCTCTTCGTCTGACAGCTCTCCAAGTACGACGGACGAGGAGGACGACTAGTCATCTTTTTTAAAACTCCGTTTGAATGATCTTGACCTTTCCCCCTCCACTGAGTTTATTTAAGGTGCACTATCACTGACTACAGCATCATTTCATCGCGCACCTTCACCGCAGCAACATGGAGAGTCAACTCAACTACTGTTGCGAACAGAAATGTTTTTCATGGCCGAATGGCATTGATGTGGTGGATGGCCTGGCTTGTAGAACATGTGAAGCTTTTGGTCAGTGCATGTGTAAGTGCAAGTCTTGGAAGAAGCCGAAACCAAAGTTGAAGACATTCCATGTGTACCAAATGAGAGGGCATAAGTACACTTGTTGCCCTGAACGTTGCATTGAATTCAAACTAAAACAGCTAACTGGCGTCAAATTGTGCAACAATCATTTTGCAGGTTTTTGCAAACATTATTTAGGAGCGTGTCAATACAGATCAACTTGGCATACAGAAGCACTCACTCTCAATGAAATCGCTATAGACTCACAAGAGTAGTCTTTCTACTCTTTGACTTTTTTAAAACTCCGTTTGAATGACCTTGAAATTTCCCCCACCACTTCCCCATATATCTAGAGTACGCAGGGCCCGGAGGTCAGTCGCTCGGCGGCTGTCGTAGTGTGCACATCCGTGTTGTGCAGTCTGCTGTGCAGTTTTGATTTTAACCAGTTCAAGGTCACCACACTTAAACTCTGGCAAAAACGTCAAGCTGTTAAAGACAATCCTAAGTCCCAGGTTCACAGTCAACCTCAAGGTCATCACACTTTAACATGTAAATTTAAGGTAGCACCAAAACGGTGCTACCTAGCTTGACATTTTCAAGTTTCCCGAGGTCATCACAGTTCCCCCACCACTTCCCATATACCTAGAGTGCGCGGGGCTGGACAGTCAGTCGCTCGGTGTCTGTCGTAGGGTGCGCATCGCGGTTACAGTAATGATGAAACGCGGGAGTTGTATCGGTTCAAGGTCACTCGAGCGGTGTCACATGACGGTTTAGGCAGAGTCACGTTGCAAACTTTGAGTTTCCTTGGCACTTTTGCTGTTTCTCGTCTAATTTCGCTCCAAGTCGTCAAGGTCATTGAAACCTGACTAAAACTCGGAGCGTAGTGCGAGAAACAGCAAAAGTGCCTAAAAATTTTAGGTTTCAGCGTGACCTTGACCTTTGTGACATCGATGACGTCATAATGGTGACGTAAGGGGTGATGACGTCATCGCCACGTCATTTCTGCAACGTCATGGGTGTGACGTCACAGAATGACGTAATTGGTGATGACGTCATCGATTGCGTCATCGATGACGTCATCGATGACGTCATCGGTGGGGTCATTGACCTCGGTGACGTCATCGCTCAGGTGACCTTGAACTGAGCCAGCTCCCGCGCAGCTCCACTACTAATTACCTTTCTTACCATAGCTGATTTCTCTCAACATGCACACAAATTGAGAAAGAAAATAGGGCAAATTTAGTGCTGTATATTAATATACAGTTCGGATGAATACATTTTTATTACTAATAATAAAACATGGCCCCTCTGTTATCCAAAGAAAATTTTCAATAGATTTTTATATTTTTTATAAGTATATTATATTTATTATTTTTAGATTAATTACCAGACTGTTATAAACTGTGTTAAGTGTGTAGATTGTGTTAACACTTTTCCTCTCTACTCTCACTTTTTGACATTTAATTACCACATCAGATATTGAAACCTAAAACATGGATGAACTATCATTTAAGAAGATTATGTGTTATTGACCTAAAACACAATATTCAAAGTGATTTTATAGCTTATAAGTAACGTTGTAAAAAAATTCATTGAATGCACTTGATGCGTTAAATAGTATATTTTACACTAATGTTATTAATTTTTTTATTAAAACTCTTTAACGTTTGTGTAGCTTACATACAACAAAACATACAGTAAAACGTTCATTGGCTTTATTGGCTTTTACTAAGTATGGCATAGAAACACTTGCCATTAAAATATTTAAATAATATTTTTACACGTTCTCTGAGTCAATATACTAGGATTAAAAAACAAATGGTCCCACATAAAAGCTTGCTACCTGGTTCACTTTGTTTTTTTTTTTTTTTTTTTTTTTTTGCATTTAGAATTATCTCAATTTATTAATAATCTGTTTTATATATTACAGTATTACTTTCGTCTAAGAGCTATACATAAAGTTAAAAATCCAATGTTACTGAAGTCGTTTAATATTAGATGTTCTTGAGCAAGATAGAGTTAAAAATAATATTAGGTAATATTAAAATAAATATGCATCGAAAAATAAAAGTCTTGGGTTTTAGGGCCTAAGCATTAAGATTTTGTCCTATAATTTTTTAAGAGTCTGCCGGTCATACCAAGTCAAAAATATTCATAGTTTTAATAACCTACTCAAAAAGAATTGTGAGAAACTTTAACCGAAAATTGGTTATGTAAATGACAGTAAAATATATTTCACACAAAGAAATGCATCTTACTACGCTGTGGACTATTTCCGTGCTATAGGACGCCGCGTCGCGTCGCAAATTCCTTCTGGTCTACCAGGTGGGCAATTTCTTTGTTTGTTTGTTTGCCTCTGTTGGCCATTTATATTGTCCGGGACGCTTGATCTTCGCAAACCGGTTGCGCAAATTTATGAACTCTGCGCTCCCAACTAATTGTGTCCCCGCTGAGGGAATTTGCCAGTGTTGGTTTATGTCTGAATCTATCCATATAATCCGAAACCGGTTTCAGACATCCGATTCTTTAAAGATCGAAAGTGGAAAGTTCTATGTGATGCATATGTAAGATTGAATATTTAAATCTCTTAAGCCCAGACGAATGGTTTTCACATATAGATTTTTCATTTTGTTGAGGGTATTATGTTTTGAGCGTCACGCTCGTAAAATGACTTGACAATTTATAATTTATATAGCTAAGTATACAAATGGCAAATTAATTATTGATTTTTTATTGGCGGTCATACATGTGCGTTATTTATTTAAATTTTGAAATAATTCAATTTGTGTTAGTTTAATTTAAAATGGAAAATTAACTTTTCTTATAAAAATATAACTTAGGACAATTTAAGCTAATGACAGCGAGCCTGACCTTACTACTGGATCCATTTATACACTATTCTATTCTTTAACATTTTTAGGCTACTTATCAGCAGAATATGAAGTCACATATCAAATGATTATTATTATGAACAAAGCAAGCAGGCCGGGATAAGATATATTTGTGTCCAAAGGAGTAAAGTTTTACTCATTTTAATTAATGATGATTTTTTGTAAGAAATAATTATTAATTACACTAACTAATATATTTAAAAAGTAAATGTGTACTCGTATGACTCAGTTTTTGTTTTTGACTTCTTTTTTCTTCTTCTTCCTTTCCGTTTCTGAAATAAATATTACAATTTAAATGACATACTTTATTCATATTTTGATGGCAATTAAGTTTCCTATGGGTTCTACAGAAAAAAATCTTTGGAATTCTTATCATAGTTTTTACTATATATTTTTGTTAAAATAACCAAAAGAAAATACATTTATAAAACATTTAATAATTTATTAATGAGCATTTTATTGTGAAGGTTAAACATTTCAATCATAATTTCCCGTTGACGATCCCAAGAAATAGAGATAAATTTCGTATAGAATTTTCAGTATAAAAAATAATCAGTTAAATGGTAAATGTTATAGTTGAAATACAATTGACATTAAAACGATGTTTTTTCATATTTGTAAAATAATATTTTAAGATTTTTTTATAATCTTAAGTGTATTGTTTGCAAGTGGTATTTAGAAATATAAAATATTTGTAACGTAATATTTTTACCACTAGAAAGGAAAATCCCATTTTACTTTGGGGCCTTCCTGAGCTTCTTTGGCTTCTTCCTCTTCTTCAAAAGGATCGTTTGCAGGGACAACATCCACTGGTTTGTCTATTTTTATAGGTCCTACATTTTTGAAATATTCTGTCCCAGGTTGGAATTCCGGTACAAATTTTTCAGCTCTGAAAGGCTCCAAGTCAAATTCCTCTATAACGTATTTCCTCTTGACTCCATATAAAAGCAGGTCAATTGTAGATTTGAAAGGAGCTGACGGTAGTTCGACCCCCTCTAAAGCAATAAAATATGAATAAGTTACAATAAAATCTTAACGATGCATAAATTGATCAAGTAACTTATGAAAATCTGTCAAAATCAGTCTCTTTCAATAACCATGCAGGTGAAAACATTGAAAAACATAATTAATTAAATTTAACTAAGGAATTGATGAATTAATTTTAATTTTATGAAATGGTTTGTAAGAGTTTAGTTTAGAAAAGTATTCAAAATTTCATTCAACCGTCTATTATGAGTAAATTATATTTTAATATATTCATATATGTATGTAGAAATGCACACGATTTTATAAATCAGCTCCAATGATTTCCTCAAATCTTTGCAGTCTACGAACCGTATGCTAAATTATACAAATGTGGTTTTTATTGTAGTCTGAGTTATCGCAAAATAGGGAATGATACTATAATGAACACAATTTATCAGTTTTCAATTCCTCCTTTTTATTGGTGATTATAAATATTATGATTAAAAAATTATAGAAAAACAAAAATTTGTAGTATTACAATTGAATTGGAAAACAAAATGCTTAGAAATAATGTTGACATCAGCTGTCAACAGTGGAAGTATAATCCAATTAAAAAGAGATAATTAAGTTGGAATAACCAACAAGAAATTTCAAAAGAAAGGAAGTAAGAAAAATTAAAAGTTTGTTTTAAATTAATTATTGGATAATTAATTGATTGATAATTAATTGAACCATGGTATTGAATTAAAATAAAAATTGATATAGTACAGTAACAAGATATGTTAAATTGATTACATAACATTCAGAAATAGTTTCACCCAATGCTTTATAGGTCCTGTAGTTTTTACAGTTTGTAAACAGTAATTTATCAGTTTGATAATTTATATATTGATCCTTTCCTTTATTGCGATTATTCTTTTATATTTTTTTACTATAACTTTTCAATTAAAAATATTTAAGCGACGCAGTAAAATACCTTTGGTAATCCTGTGCCCCTCTTCTCATAAAAATTAAAGTATCAGTCTTTCATAACTAAGATTCAAGCCAATAGTGAATTTTGTAATTAATTTAAAATTTCCAATTTAAATTAAAAATAAAACATATATATTAGGCTTATTTTCTTATAGAATTTATTCTTGCGGTAAAGTTTATACTAGGAGCCGAACGAACTCTAGTTATTTATCGACCTTGGACCTTGAAAATTGCTCTCGTTTCATGAAGCTATCCATTAGCGATAATTTGTTTTCGTTTTAAAAGCTCAAAATATTATTTATAAATGTTAAAATAAACCCTTTTCAACTTTTTATCCATACTTGAAGCATGAGGTTAATGGTTTTAAACTACATATGGATAAGACTATGAAACTGACTTGCACTCCAATCTCCAAAGTAGGCGATGTCGTACGCTCTAGGATCGCAATCCTTCGGTTCCATGTCGATCGCCTTTTGAGGCTTGTACTCCCACCCCCTTCCTTCATATATGGTTCCGTCCTCTGCTATTATAAAGCTGAAATTAACAACTAATTTTTATCTGAAAGAGTGTAGAAAGTCATAGACGAACACGTTGTGTGAATCTATACATATTTAATACGCCAAGGGTTTTGTTGTCTTGAGAACACCTCCTACAATTTTCAACCGATTTTCAAGTTTTTGGTGTCGTTGGATAGGGCTTGGTCTGTAGTTATTTCCGCCAAAAACTGATGAGAATCTGACGGGAAATAAAGGCGTTATCCACCATTAAAATCACAAAATTTCCTTTTTAAATAACATTGGGATTGAATAAAGCATTTTAAACATCTGTTAATAATCAGCTGTAAGTATGTGTAGTTTTGATGATTGCAGATATTCACAATATTGGACTGGTCAGACTTCAATGATTTAGAGATAAAAGTAACATTTGTATTGTATAAAAATAAATTGCTCGATTTCGAGCAACACGTTTACTAGTACATAAACAATTAGAACGCTAAGGTCAGGAAATACATGAAATGTTTGAATACGTATTGTTAGTAAAACAATTTTAAATAGGCCTATGTTGTCATGAATATTAGTCCAGTATAGTTCCTGTAATGAAAACAGAGCAATAGGCTATCATCTTTTAAAAAAAGTAAAACATTTTTTATGAAGTAGTAGCATTCATGTAAGTATTTTTCCTATTTTGACTTTCCTCATAGATACTAACGAGGCTACCTAACACATTAAAGGCGATATCATTATTTATTTCTGACGGTATTTTTCAGTATGTAACCTGAATCAGTGTAGGCATCATCAGTGTAATCAGTGTAGGTGAATCATGGTAGGCATACTTAGAAACAGTATGAAACAGGGTGAGTTTCTTAAAGTGATCCAATAGCTAACTTTTTTATTCTATATCTGACAGTATACTTCTTATGGGGGACCACCTTTACTTTTTATTTTGCTTTCAGGTGTGTATTTCACTTTTCAAAATGTCACGCCATTTTCCCAATATGGCAGCCAACTTTAAAATTTCTTATGGAACACCTTATACTTTATGGCGTTTTTTTAAATTTCCATGTAATTTTAAGCTTTTAATTTTCTTGCCATTTTTCTCTGAATTCAACGGTTAGGGAGCTAGAGGCAATTAAAGTTCATTTGTTTAAGAATACGAAAATAAATTCTGCAGAATAGAAACAGTGCACAGTGTGAGCGATATCCTTCACTATTCTGATTCAAAACAACCTTCGTCTCTAATGCCCATGTCACACATTGTTTTATTGATATTTTATTAATGATTCATATGTAAATAACTAATTTTCGAAATATTATTCGAAGTGTAACAATTTCATGATACTCTTGAAATACCATAACCTGTAAGGCACCATGAAACCATTTACCTGTAAGGCAAATCGCCAATCTGTTCTTTTTTGTAACGTGCTTGAGCTTCCCTCAGCACCTTGCAGCATTCCTCCTTTGTTTTGCAAGGCTCCAGATGGGACTTGAGAGAGCAGAATATCGTGTATATCGGCAAGTCTTTGACAGCATATTTTTTTGTTACCTCCGTTGGTTCGGCCCCCCAATCTGCTCTCTTTACCATAGGGGGGGCAACTGCAGCCATTTCTGGAATGTACGAGTTTCAGGTTAAATTAAAAGCAAAATCCCTTACATGGCTACGTTTGTAATTGACACATAAAAATGTCTATTATAAAATATTCTATGTATCTTATACTCTAAAACAAGCTCCGTTTGTCCGGGCAAAGTTTTTTTTTTCGCTCCAAGGATTTTTGATTTTGTTATTGAATATGGGGGTTTTGGCCACCAGAAATCGATTGGAGCTGGTCCCAGGTCTGGGAAAAATCCGGTTTTCACGCTAAAGCACTTCAAAGATCCCATGTTATCCTTATGGAGATTTTATTAATTGAACAAAAATCAGCTGATAACTGTAGATAAAATAAACCAATGTGTTACATCTTTAACCTGCGGTTTAGGAAAATTATACCAAAGAGCAGCACCCTTCGGTCTGGCGAGTGAGCGAAGCGAACGAGTTCATCTTAAAAAGGAATAGGGCGAGTGAGCGGAGCGAACGAGCTTTGTGTCAGAACGAAAGTAATAATTTTACCGAGCTTAAGCTCGGTCCCCCTGGTACTTTTAAATAAAATGTTTGAAAATAGTCGGGTAAAAACTATTTAAATATATTTTATATTTTAAGCATTGGCGTTATAATATTCTATAGCTTGAATTTCGTATTAATTGTTATTGAGAGAACAGTATCATCTTTCTTAATCCAAATAATTACAGTAAAATTAATTCATTGTGTCAATGAAAATATTACAAAATGAAAAAAAAAAATTAATTTCACCTTCTGAAGGTTATTTGTTTTAGAATTTTAAATAAAACTTTGACCTAGATATAGAACTCTTACGTAAACATTATAATTATTATTACACATTATTATTACACTATATAATAATTACATACTTACTACTTACTTACATTACTTACATTACTACCTACTTACTTACTTACATACTTACTACTTACTAACTTCCTATATAGTGTAATGATAATACATTTTTATTACACTATATAGGAATTATAAACTATTCTAATTTTAATGTCTTGGTAAAATACAACTTTGGGTATTTACAAACAGTATATTTTATTTACCTGACGCCTTTTTACCGATCCACGAGAAACATGATTTGACAAAATCAAACATATGATGACCACAAATCTATTAAATAAAATACACACCGTGTTATCAGCACCCCATTAGTTTGTTATCACAAAAAATGATTCTTCATAACGTCTAGTTATTACATTTGTTGTAGCGAGAGTTTATTTCTGATTAGTCGAAATACTATCTGAAAAATTCCTTGTAGAATAACTGAACTAGTGAATAAGAATAAACTATTAAATCTAACTCTTAGTTAACGATTCCTGTGTTCTTAATCTGAACATTATAAGGAAAATAAAATATGTGATTTTTATTTATGTTGTGTTAAGGTACAGATTTTCAGTGATTCGAATGGTTACTAAAATACAAACTCAAATAATTTTATCAATTTAGTGGATGTGATTTTCATGATACTTTAGATAATGATGAAGGTTTCAGTGCGTCTTTTGTGCACTTCCTTGAGTTCAATGAGTTGGTTTGGTTAAACAATCTTATTTTTCAGTTTTTTATTAGTGTAGATGGAAAAGTTATATATTTAGGTTTTAACACGGGCTGATTTTAGACAAAAGAAAACGGAAATTTAAAATCAGCGATTTGATTACATTAATGTAGAGTATTTTTATAGAAGAAAACGTTTAAAAAGTGCATGAAATGCTTTTAGTTATTACTAGTGTATCTTACCGGTTGCAGAAACTCGTTAAGAGTTAGTGCAATATTCTGATTACGTAATTATTAGGGTTCTTTATTTTCCTACCACTGCATGGGAATAATTGCACTGCCACACCTGTAACCCCTATGCAAAACAGTTCATTTCCGGTTTCCGTTTCTTTCCCGCTCTAGAACGGCAATGATTCTTTACCGCACGCTAGATCAAACAGCAATTTTAAATCAGCTGTTATTACAAACCATGCTACAGCTGTTATTCATTGTTGCCGTTTAGTAATTGCTTCTTTTTTAGTTTGAGGTTATGTTTGATAGTTAACATTATGTTCCAACAGAAACAAATAAAAAATAATATAAATGACATTTTGTATACAATAAAACATGTAATATGTAACAATTATGTTGGTAGAAAAAACCTTGTGTGTATTACGAGCGCAAATAGTCATTGTCGCTCTCGAATTGTTTGGCCGCACTCAGCTGACGCTTCGTGAGGCCATCTACAATTCTCGAGTGGCAATGACGTACTTTACGCTCTTATTACACAAATAGCTATTTCAGTATCATATTTCCTAGTTTCAAAATTTTAAGATTGTTTTGAGGTAATTTAAAGTAAAATTCCATTCAATTATTCCATTATATTACAGAAGCTAATTAAATTTCATTCGAGAATTATTGTACATCCAAGGTTTCATACTTTGGTAAATTGGTAATTATTATAATTGTGATAATAAAGCTTCCGAAGATAAGGAAGAAAAGTTCTTATTGGGGTTACATTATTTTACTAAACCTAAATTGAATATTTACTAAAAAAATATTTTTAAAATGTATTTTGTGTATTTTATTACTAAAATAAAATTCAACGTAATTTCTTATGATATACCCACTCATAACAGTGTATACAAAAACATTAATGTCGTCTATGTTGCCGCCCTCGAAACACAGACAGCATTACCAATATTATTTTTAAGGGGTTATGCTGATTGGTTGAATGGAAACATATGGTTGGAATAATTTTGTAGACGTATGTTATTTTATTTGTTTAATGTTTTTTTTTTTTTTTTTTTTTTTTTTTTTTTTTTTTTTGTAGACAAATATGCTCATTTTACATTTAAGATATATAAAGAGCGCTGTCCATGGCAATTAGGAGAAGTAATCTTAACTCAACAATTAAGTTTCCTTTGGCTTTTCGGTAGGAATTAATTTTTTTAACATGGGATGTCCCTACTTATTTCGTCCTGTATATATTGTTTGTACTTTGTTCTTTAAGACACATTTCTTGTCTATTTATCAGTACATAAAGGAATTAAATTGCAAAGAAAAATAAACATTTTTTCCAAATATGTATTAAAAAAATACATTATTTGTAAATAAGAGAAATGTAAACACTATGCATTACTTACTTTCTAAATATAATCTCAAAAATACATCTTCATAGTTAAAATTTTCAGCTATGAAAATTCGAATTCCGAATTATGATATAAAACGAAGTTCATCACTCGGAGCAAAAGTGTCTTTTTGGTGCTCTTTTGATCATAGTGATGCTAACTACTATAAACTAGGATATGATTTTTTAAACCTACACTACATCAGGCTTTATACCTCTATATTTTTCATTTAATTTCATATTAAAATAATTTATTATCCCCCCGATATGAATTCACAGTATGTGATTCATGAACAATTCTCATTTCGACGCACTCTTTTACAAATCTTTGCAGAACATCCAATGCCTCTGATACGTTTTCCTTTCCTAAAACAAAAACAAAAAATAAATCAAATAAATAAATAAAAATAACATAATTTTATATAAACATTATGTTTTCAACATACGCAAATAGCATTTTAGCAAACTAATATAATTTAGTTATAAAATAGTGCTGAAAAAATAATGTTTACCCTTTATATATTTGGAAATAGAACTTGGCCTAAGAAAGAGTGAGAGTAACTACTCTCTTAAATTTGTTAATAAATTACCATAAATAATACTTATAAAATATCCAGTGTACCTTTTCCAATAACGGCAATGTCGATAGCGCGATCTTGCAGCTCTTCGACTTGTCTGGACTTGAGAGGTTTTTCCTGCCACCCCCTCCCCTCATATATGCAGCCGTCATTGCCAATCATAAAACTGATAAATCAAGAATTTACTATAGGGTATAATGCAGAAAAAATAAAATATAATAAATTTAGTATTTATGCCAAGTAATTAAATAAAAGAAAAAACAATATTAAAAATGTGCTTTTATTCAAATCTAAAAGTACATATTTTTTATAAAAAAAATTACCAAAATATATTTAAATGTATTTTTTTATATCTATGTGGAGCTCAGTTTATGTAACAATTAATATACTGATGTTATGTACGATTTTACGTGTATTTTGTGATGTTTTTTTAACAACCCCTTTTCATACATATAAAGTACATAGCCTACAGTAAAATATATGAAACAACTATAATGAGGAAAGTACGTGTTGAGAATTTGAGAAGAAATAAAAGGTTAACCCTTTTAAGGCCGACGGCCGTAATAGACACCCGTGGTCAAAATGCCGTTCAAGGCCGGCGGCCGTAATAAGCCCCCGTGGCCAAAGTTGCGTCGGCGGCCGACGGCCGTAATAGACATCCGTCTAATTTTTTTTTTTTCTTGTTACTCTAAGACCTTCTCCGAACATTTTAAATCATCATACAACCCCAATACTTAAATTTATATTGCAAAAATGTAAAAATATTAACACAAAAAACGCCGAATTTATGTACTAAAAAGAAATATCTTAAGGTTGAATATTTTTTAATAACAAAAAATATAATTTTTTTATAAATGTTATAAATATATTTATGTATATGTAATATTTTTTAATTGCAGTAGATTTATAAAATACATAAACAAATATATATTTTTCAAGATAATTTAATGGAAAAAAGTAAAAAAAAAAATTTTTTGCTTTATGATAATATATAAAGGAGTTATGAATATTTAAATAAAACTATGCTCGCTAAGTGAAAAACACATTGGCCTTCAAGGTAACCATGGAAGTTAAAAACCTGGCCGTTAACCAAGAGGGCCTATCATGGTCGTCGGCCTTAAAAGGGTTAAAATATAAAATCAAAACTTTTTCAATTCCCTAGTAATGTAATTAGCGAGGGAGTGACTTAACTAGCTCGTATATTTACAATTTGAGAAATACTTCATGTGATGTTTTGTTAAGTAAAAGCAACCTTTTAATAGAACACTAAGCTTTTTAGCACATTCTCATGAGATAAAGTATTTTATACAATAGTTTATACAACGTGAAAGTCAACTCTACTGATCAGCAAATGCAAGCATAAGTTACACTGTTGAAAAATCTTAGAAAAACTTTAGTTACATTTCTCGACTGATTTTCGTGATTTTTTTTGTGGTTTTATTATTACTTAAAATAAGCGCCAAAAAAAAAAAAAAAAAAAAAAAAAAAAAAAAAAAAAAAAAAAACTATAACACTTACCGGGGTTTTCCCAATAAAGTTAAACGACATAAAGTAATATAAACACCTGTTGATTTACGCCATTCTACCCACGATTCCCGCTGTTTCCTTGGTAACCATCCCACACTTTACCCTCGTTTCCTTCGTTACAAGTTTTAGTTATTTTGATTGGTCGCTACAAGCTTAAATACAAATATATTATACTCTCATATGATTTCGTTGTTCGTTTTTGACAACACTTTGATTTGATGTTCTGCGATCAGGCTATTAGAGTTGGTTACCATCAAAAATACAGGTATGGGTAAAATGACAAACCAGATGAGAAACTGTAAACAAAGGACTGGTTATCACGGAAACCGCGTTTATCGTGGGTAAAATGGTGCAAATCAACAGTGAGCAAATTTCCGTATCTTTGTAGCACTCTATAAAAATGTGGTTAAACCTAGTTTGGTTCCCTTCCTATACCTGACAACTCACTTGTAAGGTATATTGGGGCATCCGACCTCGGTGGCGTAGTAGCTCTGCACTTCCCGCATCCTGAGCTCGCACTGCTGGTTGTCCAGGCATGGTTCGAACCGCTCGTCCAAGGTTATGACCACTTTGGTGACCGGGGTGGTCAGCGCCTCTACCACGTGGTCGGAGCCAAAGGTGACGTCACTCCATTGGTTCCACAGCACCATGGTCAGGGGCGGGGTCGTCAGGGAGTTGTCACCCATGGTGGTGGCGTTGGGTGTCTATGTGGAATAGGTGGGGGTCATCTGTCCATGGCTGCACTGACCACGGTGCCGGATGTATAATTACGATAATTATCTTAAGTTGTAGAACTAATTATCATTGAGGTTAATCGATATGGCTATTATCAAACCGTTTCTTACATTAGTCAACTTACCTTACTATTTGAAAATATGAATTTTTCTTAATGTATATAAAAGATAATTATTACATTGTGAATTTATTCAACATTAAGGCCAAATATTATTATTATATTTTTTCTTTACTTTTTGTGTTTTAATAATAAATTTTGTGGTTTTACTAGGTTTACAGTTTTACTAAAATATTAGGTGAAATATATCTATATCATAAAAATGTGTTTTTCCTGCTCGAAAATGTAAGAGTTCATTTTAATTGTATACGAATGAAAGAAAGCCTCCACTGCTCATAATGACAATGAATGTTATAGTTTACAGTCTTCGAGTATATAATAATTTAATTAAATAAAAATATTAAATGAACTTATATTAAATGAACTGATTTAAATAACAATATCCTTTGATTTGCAAGATATTATATACTTATGTTGAAAATAATTTAAAGAAATCTCTATTAAAATATATAATTTATTTTTAAAAGTAATTGAAATTATACGATATTATTAACAACATAAAATTATTGTGCTACAATTTTCTTATTAAATATTTGTAAATTAGATTATTTAGTATCAAACATGGAAGCAGAAGATAAGGTTAGAAATAATTTTTGTTCAATTCTCACTATTTAGCTAGTTTTAATCAACAAAATTTCAACAATGTGTTGAAGAAAATATAGCCTACCCTTATTCTATATGTACACAAAGCATTACAAAGGTGCATTTTTTTATTTACTTAATCGATTTTCCTTGAAAGAGATGTCTCCTTACAAGTATATAATTTTGTCAAATATTGACATTGAAATTTATATCTTGAATTCTATGTTGAAGTCTATCATGTCGTCTTTGAAGCCCACAATCTTATAGTCTTTTGAAACGTACTTCAGTTGGACTCCGAAGTTGCAGAGACGCTTCGCCATCAGCCAAGCGTCTCTGATGTAGCCCATGGTTTCGTCGGTGGATGCTAAAATGAGAAACGTCCTTGGTAGAAATACAACACATTTTACAAATAACAGGCTAAAATTTACATTTGATAAACCTGTGGATAAAAATATTTGTAAATATCTGTGGTAATACTGCAAATAAAAGATAGATTAAAACAGATATCACGTGATTTGTAATGAAAAATATCAATATGTATTATACTAAAAAAATTTACAAAATAGGTGAGACAAAACTCCACTGTACGTCTTAATGAGTCAATAAGTCTGGGTGGACACCTTAAATCCTCAGGGGACTGGAAAGAATTACTCCACTTTGGCTACAAAAATGTAACCGCTCATTCTGTGCATTTAAAGCTATTGCATGTGACTGAGGTGGCGTTTTCTGTCTTGAAATGTCATAGGCTTGGTAGCTGAGTGGTTATAGAGCAGCCTTTGAATCTGAAGGTTGCGGTTCGGTCTGAGATAAATAAGTAGCTTTTTATGGTTCGAAACCGGACAAAACTGACATTGGATGTCTGGCTACTAATTAATGACCTTTTCTAAAGAATCAGCTGGTTTTAGACAGTAACAAAGCCACAAAAGCATCACACACATTCTACACTAATCCTTCATTCATATCTTCCTTAAAATACGGTCTGGTAGCGTCGTTGTCTAAAAAAGTGATAAAGATCTACCACTGAGTTACTTTGTACGATTGTTTATTCACAGAGGAATTATGTGTTCAACTTTATCCTATGTGGTTTTTGACTTTATAGCCCATATTATTGTATCATAATTAACAGGATGTTTATAATAGAACTAAAATAAGTTATTTTTTACTTATTTGTATATTTTTAAGGAGAAATTTTGATCTTTCAAGTACACACAGTTCAATATGATCTCTTTTGTACTGCACAACACTTTACCGCAAATGTTGAAGAGAAAATTAAGTTTTTACTATGTGGGCTCTTTTCAGTCGATAGAATTAATTGTAAAAACTGTTATGATCCTTATATCATAATAAGAAGATCACATATAATGGCCACTGAGGAGCTTGGCAAATATCACACCACTAGTAATATGTTCTTGATAGAAAAACATAAAATAGTATATATATCTTTGACTTTAAATATCTACGTGGGAGGATTAGGCCTACTGCAGAAATTGCTTCCATTATAGCCTATCGGATAGTAATATCACAATAAAACTTTAACATTCAAAAGGAAAACTGAGAAGAGATCATATTGAACTGTACTTTGAATAAAAAATTCCTAAGAAATCACAGTTTCACTATATGTAAGTAATTATTTCATTCTTTCTGATTCTAAATGGGGCTTAAATTTGGTTAGTATTTATATAAACACCCCTATACTTTGCTTTGTGTTATATTATAATAAGTGAAGTTAAATGAGGTTTTCGTTGTCATCTTACTTTCGCATCCGTGGATGAGCCCTATCTGGATGGTGTGGTCCCTCCACTCCCGCCTGAACGTGCACTCAGGGCCGGGCTTGTACATCCACCCCCGGCCTTCGTACACGTTTCCGTCGTTCCCCACTAGGAAACTGGAACCGAGAACCACGATGATTAACTCCATGTTTCAGGTCTCAAGAATCTGGATTGTTTCCTCACACTAAAGAGTAACTACTAAGCTAACTACAAGCATGTGATGATTAACTCCATGTTTCATGTCTCCTTTTGACTCATGAATCTGGATTGTTTCCTCACACTAAAAAGTAACTACTAAGCTAAGATTTCCTGTATGTGATAAAACTCAATATTAGGGGTGGACGAATTAATTAATTTATTTAACCCTCAAGGTACTCGTCAAGTTTACCTGATATAGGCAGCCTAGTAAACATTTCCATCGCTAACATGGGAAAACAATTATCTTAATTGTTCACCCAAAAGAATGGGAGATCCAACACGGATCCAAAAACAGGGATGTACTTGTCAAAGGCTTCCCCTATGGAGCTCTTTTTAACACTCTGTTAGTTATGATAACAATACTAATCGTATGGCTTTTAGTGGAGGGAAATCAGCAATTAACTGATAGTTTGCCTTGCATGAAAGGAAGCTGCACTTTTTTGTTTTCTATGCAGGTGGACTAACGGCTTAACGTGACTTCCGAACCACTGGAGCGGCGGAACGATTTCTTTTGTCCCAGAGCCGGGATTTGAACCTGGGCCCGCATAGCACTTCCACTGATACTGTATTGGTATGTAAAGAAAATAACATTTTCATAACTATCAAACAAAATAGATTCGTAATGGCAAAATGCTATTATGTATTATATAATGTACTTATAATAACCAAATTCTTTTTTATTAAACTGTAGCCAAATCTACGTAAGTGAAGTGGCAAAATATTTACTACATTTTCATAAATTATTGAAAACTACTTAAATATTTATGGCACTTCCATGCAAATAGTAGCAGTATTATTACATAGTACTGGTTTAGAGCCCAAGCTAATATGCTTTATTAGATAAACATGTCAAATTATATTCCTTTATAAAAATTAATATATGTTTCGTACATGAAATAAAAACTTTACTTAGATTATTTCCAATGTTGATTTACTTGTAAGGCAGGTCTTCCATCCCTCGGTCGGACCAAAAGTTCTGTATTTGTTTCACCTGCAGTGAACATTCCTCTATGGTTTTACATGGAGTACAATTGTTCTCCACGGAGAAATGGCAGTTCACTATCGGGTGGGTTGTGTACTCTATGATCTTTGGTGGCATAGCGTTCCATTCTGCTCTTGGTATGATGTTCACTGTTTTTCCATCGTCAACTAAAACAGTAATTTAGTTACATATACATACTCATAAAAATTTGATGTCTGGACTTTCTATATTTTATTCGTGTCTGTACCTTATTGCATTTATTAATAAAAAATTATACATTTAAATATATTTTAACTACCAAAAATTATCGGAACTCTTGTTATATATCCAATGAATGTTTTTTTGCTTCACTAAGTTCGAAACGCTTATAATTAACACCATATCTCAAAATGTGTAGTGTGTAGTATACAAATATGCAACACTGTTATACTGACTATTTATTTGTCCCAAAAAAATTATTAAAATCTGTAACTCTTTACTCGAATTAAAAATCTTATTGAATTTAATCCATACCATTAAAAAGTAGTTATGGAGGCAACTATTTGGGGTTTGTGTACTGTTTTTAGTATTTCTAATGTTTCCGATAACACTTTAGCTACTTAAAAATTCATTTGGAACAGGTAAACTTTAATGAGTAGTTGATTTAGTTATGAACAAATATTTATTTTTAAAGACTGTTTTTCATTTTAGCAAAGATTTCTTTGGAAATTATGTATGTGTCGTGCATTAAACAAATCTTTAAAATTTAATAGATATAATACGTTATTTTTTATTAGATAAGATGAAATATATTTCCACTGTAATTAGAATTGGAAATTAGGGAATTTTAATTTACTAACTCGTGTGTACACCTAATTTTATTTGTAGATGTATATTAAAGAATTTTTAAGTAACTTTTATTACACTTAAAACGACTATATTTATACATAGCATTTCACCTGCAATCTGCGCAATTGGTTCGTACGCTTTAAACGATGTAGTCATATTTGGTCGTGAACTCTGGGAATTGCTAACTTGAAAATACTACATTTTTAACTCCAATCCCAAAATTTAACTCATGTTTTTAAAAGAATTAGTGTCAATATTTTTTAAGTAAATACATTTATACAGAAGATTAAATGGACAAACAAAACAAAACAATTATCTTTAGCTTAGTCTACTTCATATAAAGGAGATAAATACTAATATTGATATATTTTATCTCTTAAAATATTTAATAGATAAACGTCTTGTATTAGAAGTTGATATTGAAGTTGAAGTGGTCTAAAGTTTGGATTGTAATATATATTTTTAATTTCATATTTTTATTATTTTGAATTTCAGTAAAAAAAACATATTGTGGTTATTTTCGTGATATATATTTAAAGAGTTTCTTCAGGATATCTTGGTTTTTAATTATGTTTTTTTTTTAAATTTTTATGATATATCAGGAAAAACGTTTAATCAATAAAAACAAATTATTATGTCAATCTCATAAGTGTACTGGTGTAAAGTGTTTAGGACCATGTTTCAACCGATGAAAATACAATATACATGCCTAGATTCTATAGTCCTTTAAAACGGATATTTATTTAAAATATTTCCTATATTGTGTAAGTTTTGTATATGCTTGGAATAATGTAACCCTGTTAAATACATTAATTAACATATATAAGAATACAATAACTATATTGTGACAGTAGATTACATTCATAAAAAATATTATACAACTTTTATTAAAACTCTTCCTGGAAAACCACATTGAAATATGAATAGTAATAACCTTGGATTGTTTACAAAAGTTACCAATATCAACAATGCATTTGTAATTTTAATTAAGATTTTTTTGAACTTTTTACTATTAATTTTAAGAGGGGGCTAAAGGGATAGAGCTATTATTTTGCCTGCACAGCCAAGTAGCCCTTGCGGAAACTCTGAATATGTTTCGCATTGTTTACAAGCAAACTGAGGGTGAGAAGCAAGATATAGTAGGTATTTGATATAAAACACTGTAGATCAAGAAACACTGTTGCATTTCAGCAAGTATGAGCCCCAAGAGCTAGATGATGTTGAGCGATTCGATTTGGCTGCAGAAATTGGGCGTTATGTTAATATATACTATTCATTAACTACGTCCTTAACCTGCGTGCCCAGCAATTTCAGCGGCTGGTAATAAAGACTGTCAGTATCGGGGGTCTCCCGGATAAATAAACGGTATCAGTTAACTGACACATACTTTCTCCCAACAATATAAAAAAGGTGTTAAAAGCTTCAAACATTAATGTCTTGATGACTCAGTCGGATAGCTACCAGCTGAGCAGCGCTCGTTTGACCCTACGCGCGTGTGTGACTTTTAACAACGTACTGCGTTTACCGCTAAACGAAAAATTGAATTTTCTGCGCAACCACTTGACGTAGAGCAATAATTTAAAATACTGGATTATTTAGTTTTTTGAGCTTGATTTAATGATGGTAAGTAAAATTTAATTCAAGGTAACAGCTATTTTGAAAATCCAAAAAATTCATTTTTGAAACACTTTTTACTCCATAACTTTTGAACGCGCATTTTCTCGGAGATGCGGGTGGTGTCATTTTATTCAACATTTTAATCTTAATAAACAACAAAATTTTAACCAAAATCGTTAGAGCCGTTTTTGATAAATTTTGATTTTTCACGTTTTTTGAGGGTTTTTGGGGGTAAACTACCCTTAAAAATCAAAAATTCAAAAAAAATGAAAAAAACGCCTGGAATTATAGTGGGTTTGGACCTCCATACCAAATTTCACCAAAATCGGACCATTGGGGCATTCTCTAGCTCTGTTTACATCCAGACACACACACGGACACACACACACACAGACATCACTCTGAAAACCACTTTTTTGGGCTCAGGGGGCACCAAAATGGATAAATTTACCAACAACTCAAATTTTAAAATGTTGACAAAACCAATACTTTCTCCATACATTTATAGGGGGAAAGGGGGCTCCAAAATGGATATATACATCATCAAAGTAATTGGAAAATTTTTACGAATACAATACTTTCTCCATATACTATGGTATAGGGGGAGAAAGTAAAAATCATCGTGCACTGCTTCAAATGTTCACATTGTGATCCTTTATTTTAAGTCTGATGAAGATGGGGGGCTTCTTTAATAAAAAACAAAAACTTGGGATATTTAACTCACTTTTAGATTTTTTTACATTTTGAATCCATATTAAGCTATTATGGTTCAAAGTTGGTCACGTTTGGGTGAGTCGTTATGGGGTAATGGTCAGCGCGCCTGACTTCGGGACCATGTAAGGAATATGGTCATGACATGGCGATGACATGGATTCGAATCCAGTCAATGAATAACTGCTCACCCTTTTACTCTGTTTAATACGATCCACTCACAGATCAATAGTCTATGTGGACGGGACAAAGTTTAGACAATCATAGCTTTATATGGATTTGCATTATAAAAAATAGCCCAAGTCTTAAACTTGGGATGCCCAAGTTTAAATCCGCCTCATTTGCAAAATAGAAAATGCAAAATGGAAGTAGGTGAAACACTGTGTGACGTTCTGAGAGGATCCCTTTAGATTTTTGAGGTTAATTTGTAGCTTATATTTAATTTATATTACTGACATAAAACCAGAATAGTTGCTAGTCATTTAGCATGTGCATTTAATGTGACGATAGTAAAAAGTTCAAATAAAAATTATTTATGATTTATTATATGTATTGAAAAATAATACACAAGAAAATAAAAAGTATTAATGTGAAACTAAATTATAATTTTCTTTCGCTTAAACATCAAAAGGTCATAGTCCTGATAATTCTATACGATAACAGTTAGTTAAATCACTTTAATTTCTGCAATTGAGTCCTTTAAGATTTGTACTCAAGATCTAAAACCATTTTATATAGTATGAGACATTCCATAAATAATCCATAAACATATGTGTGTTCAAGTTTTTTTGATAATCTTTCTTTTCAGGCCGCCACTTGAGCAGCCTGTGCTTCAGCTAGCTTCTTTGCTCGTTTTTCCTTTATTTGTTTACTCATTATTGGGAAATGCTCCGGATGTTCCAATGCGAATTCCTCGAAATCCAACTCAGCCTGTTCCATCGGACCCGGTAGACTCGGGTCCTTCACATCGTGAGAGAACCCCTCAAACTCATAATCGTCCTCCACCTTCTTCTCCTGGATGCCAAACTTGACGAAATCTTCGGCACGCGTGAAGGCCTCCCTAACAAGATCCATCTTTTCAGGCACCAACTCTGAAAAATACACAACACTGCCACTAAGAAATTCATCTATTCCCTTACTTGTAAAAAAATAGGCCTAAAATAGAATGCAGAGCTTAAAACGAGAACACAAATTGTAATTTTTTTTCACTTCAACATAAAAAGTCGTCTTACTGGCAATTCACTATTGCTAGTTGTTTATTATCTGAATCTGCAGTGAAATAGGTTTCAATATAGCTTTCTGACGGTAAGCGTCTATTTTATCCAAGAATTCCCAGCTTCGATTCCTGGGATGCCCACAAACTTTTCAACAGTTTGAAAATTTATTTATGAACATTTTTCATAAAAGTGGTTAAGAACTTCATCAATATGAAAATGTCTGTATTGTCTGCGTTTCCTGATATAGGCTATCAGCTTTTCAGAAATACTATCGACAAAAATGTTTAACTCTTACAACTAAACTGACACTAGCAACAACTGCTTTAATTTCAACTTAAAAGACCTTCATTTGGGTTGTAAGAGAAGTAATCAGTTAAGGGGGTTATTGGGTCGTACAGCTAAAACTGAAGTAAGAGAAGCTCTTTCTTCCCAGTTTCCAAAAGAACCTTTGGAAAGTGAAGCTTCCGATCATGGCGAGTCCTACTCAGTGTAATCTCGTTGCAAAAGAGCTTCTCGCAAAGGTAGACGACCTCACGTGACGTCATGCGTCATGCGTGACGTCAACATCCTGCATACAGCATCCATGGGCAATAATGTGTCCCTCTCACGGAAAGGAAAGGACGCTGTCGAGCTTTTTCAAGCAAAACACAATACGAATGACTGAGTTTTGGAGCTTTGGGGCCGACCAAAGTCCCTAGATGTACCGTTGCCTTACAGGAAAAATATTCTAGGTACAGAATAAACCATTACCCTTGTGGCCGCAGATGACGGCGATGTCCAGGGTGGGGTGATCCTTGAAGGTGGGGTCCTTGAGGATCTCCGGTCCGGGTCTCACGGACCATCCCCGACCCTCGTAGACGTTCCCGTCGTTGCCGATGATGAAGCTGTTAAAAATTGGTCAATAGGTAACATCACTTTTGCCTCTGATACAAACTGTGATATCAAATTTGACATGGGATTCTATGCGTAATAAATGCTGTGGTAAGGCAGATAAATATGAATTAGTACATAGGTCTAATTTAGATTCTATGCAGTTGTTTTATCTTGGCCATCTATAGTTTCAACCCTTTCTTCTTGTTCTTGTTGTCGTAGATAATAGGAAATAGCGTATTCCCTATAGGGAAATTCGTTAAAAATTCATGCCGATCCAGATTGTGAATCCACAATTAATTCTGTTAGAGATTTCTACAGTGAGAATTGAATTTGTAGTGGCCTTTTTTATTCTATAGACCTACAGTCTTTTACTGACTTGTGAAAATAACACCGCTACCTCTTTCCAACCAAGCTCCTAGATTGTTAATAAGTTTTTGTACTGCGCCTGGTAAACAAAAGTGGTCAACTAGAAAACGTCTGAAAACACGTATGTTACGCGTAAGTTAACATTCAATTCATAGAATTTACATACTGTATACGCTCTTCAACAGTTCATCCGCCAAGAGAAAAATATTCTATACATAATTTTCTTCCTTACATGTAAGATAATATGCATCACCAGCAACTAATAGGCCGTCATTGTTTTGAGATGTAAAATTGTTTCCGATCACTGAAGCCAGGACTATCGATGTTGTAGGAAAATTAATATGCATTGGGAATTTTTGAACTTTTGGAAGTCCCACTGGCTCCCGAGGAAATGCAAACTACTTTTAAATCACGTATTTTAAACTCATAAATCTTAACTTAGTTATTTGGTAAAAAGGATGTGGGCCTATTGGAATTTGGACAAGGCTAAATTTAGCGTTTAAAACTTTTAAGTAAGCCACGCTATTGGAAAAATTGTGGTAAACTTTAAAATAGAAATACATCCTAAATGTAACATTAAAAATAAAATAATTGCCTTAATAGAAGTTTATTGTCAGACGAAAACCACTAGCTATTGGAAGACTTTATGTTGGGACTAAGTGTATTTTTGACAATGCCACTGAAGGAACTCACTTGTAGGGCACGTCATCGTAGCCCTTGTCCATGTAGTGCTTCTGTATGGCCCGGACACTCATGGTGCACTCCTCCTGGTCCACGCAGTAGTGGAACTCGTTCTCCGCCGAGAACAGGACGTGCTTGATAGGTCCGTCCATGGGCTCCTGGTGTTGAGCCGGCAGCGCCCCCCACGCCTCCCGGCGGATGATATTCACACTCCGCGTCACACTCATCTTGATGCTCTGAGGACATTTAATATTTTTCCTACCACTGCATGGAAATAATCACATAGCCACAGCTGTAATCCTACGCAAAACAGTTCATTACCGTTTTCCGGTCCTTTTCCGCTCTAGAGCGGTAATGGAACATTGGCGCACGCTAAATCAAGGTTATTTCAAATCTACAATAGGTTAGAACGGTAAAGAAGGTGACGTCACAACACAGACTAGTTTCTATTGGTCAGAAACCACATGACAATCACCATAATTATTACAAACTAATTGTAGTTGCTTTGCTCTGAATCAGCTGATTTCACGGTCAGTATTTCGATAACACTAACTTCCGGTTACACACCTATGCAAGTGATTACGATTTATTACAGTTATTAAGTTAATGAAGTTAAATTTAAAGTTGATATAATTGTGTACGTTTATTAAATACATTTAATCGGTTGTAATTATGGTGGTAGGAAAAATATTGTGTGTATTACGATCACAAATAGTCATTGCCGCTCTCGAAATGTTTGGCCGCACGAAGCGTCAGCTGAGTTCTCGAGCGGCAATGACGTTATTTGCGCTCTTAATACACAAATAGCTATTAAAATCACGATGAAAATAGCTATTCGTGTATCAAGAGCGTAAAGTACGTCTTTTCCACACGAGAATTGTAGATTTCCGCACGAAGCGTCAGCTGAGTGTGGTCAAACAATTCGAGGGTGGCAATGACTATTTGCGCTCGTAATACACACAAGATTTTTCCTACCAACATAAATGTAACAGATTAAATGATTTATTGTATAGAAAATTTCATTTAGATTATGTTTGATTTGTTTCTGTTGAACACACTGTTAACTATCAAACATAACCTCAAACTAAAAAAGAAGCAATAACTAAACGACAACAATGAACAACAGCTGTGGCATGGTTTGTAATAACAGCTGACTTAAAATTGCATTTGATTTAGCGAGCGGTAAAGAACATTGCAGCTCTGAGCGGGAAAAAAGGAAACAGGAAATAAACGGGTTTGCATAAGGGTTACAGGTAAGGCAATGTCATTTTTATGATAAGCAAAATTACCTAACCTTTTTCTTAAAGGGATGGCAAAATATTGCAACGGATAACAATAGATGAATAATAAAATATTCAAACTGAACCATTCTGGTTATGTAGGAAATGTTCAGTAATTCAGGAAATTACTCTTATTGTCAATTTGTTCTTTTCAAGAAATAGTACTTGTGTTATACTCACATATATGTTGAAAAGATTTATTAAAAACCATTTGTCTTGTATTATATTAACTACCATATTTTATGCAAGTAAACTATGACACTAAACCCATTTACAAATATTTACTCCATTAAAATTTTGTGGTTCTTCTTTCTGTGAATACCTGAGGAAATTTTAAAATGTATTGTCTATTTTAAATGGCAATTCTTTAGGAATAAATTATATAGTCTACAAAATATATAAGAAGTATATTATTTTTTATAAAAAATAGTGTGAAAAAATAATAATAACTAATGATAGTTTTAAATAATTTGTTCATAGAAAAACTAATTAATAATGGCAGAGGAATATGTAAAATAAATGTATATATATATCGTATGGCTCATTCAGCCAGCCACCATGGTTTAAGAATAATAAAATAAATTCTGCGGTGCAGAGCACCTGAGTCAGTATAAGTAAAAATCTAAACACTAAAATAAAAATAAAAATTAGATCTTTCTTTATAGAGCTAAATCCAGGGCGCTAAGCCATTGCAGCCCAGCTTCACTTGAGCTATGCAGACCGGCCAATCCTTCGGGGAAGGCACTCAGTAGGCACTCTTCGACTATGTGTTCCATAGTTTGATACTCTGCTCCGCAGTCGCATGACTGGTCTTGTGTCATTCCCCATTTGTGCTTCCAATAATTACATCTTCCCACTCCAGTGCGGAAACGATTGAGTATAGTCCACTGCTTCCGAGGAAGATTCATACCACCTACCGCTACGGTCGGGTCATCTATCAAGAAGTGGTTCCGACCTTGAAAAGCGTCCCAGGAGGAAGTCCAGTTTGTATGGATGGTGAAGTTCGAGTCCATCAACTGGGAGGCTGTTCGTAGAGGTGGTTTTCGGGACCTCAATCGGCCCGCATTCTGGGGTAGGTAATCATGGATGGGCTGCTGTGGAGCAGATAAGATCTTTGTGTATTCCCTAATGAGTGCATCCCTTCGTCTTATTTCAGGAGGAGCGATATTACACAGCACCGGGAGCCAAGGTACAGGAGTTGCCATGAGTGTACCACTAATGGCTCTCATGGTCCTGTTTAGCTGGACGTCGATCTCTCTAACGTGCACACTATTTAACCACACGGGAGCACAGTACTCAGCAGTTGAATATACCAATGATAGAACAGTTGTTCGCAGAACTTGTGCGTTAGCTCCCCATGTGGAGCCAGCAAGGTGATGGACAATGTTAGTCCTGGTTCTCACCTTAGCTGCCGTTTTTTGTAAGTGGCTTTTAAACGTGAGAGACCGATCTAAAGTGACTCCCAGATACTGTGGGTTTTCATTATGTTTCAGCTCAACACCGTTGAATACGATTTTAAGCTTTTGGTTGGCCAGTCTATTATTCAAGTGGAAGCAAGCAACCTCAGTTTTTGTTGGGTTTGGATTTAGCTTCCAGGCTTCAAAATAAATGTTATAAACATTAAGTTAAAAAATATTTTCATTGATTGGTAATGATACTTTTACGCACCTGTTAGATAACCTATGACAATGTCGTTTTCATTTGTTGGGTGATTTTCTTGCAGCACTTGTTGTTTGATTTTCTACGCTTGGAATTTCAAATGGAAGAATTTATCTTAAGTGATTTGATAAAACTGCAGTTTGGTTGAACATTTTCGTGAGTTTTTTAATGTGAAAAAATCAAATGACATCGTTTAGGAAGTTATAAATGCAAAATGAACTATTGAATAAAAATTTTATCTCTCCAAACTACCGATCTACTTAACCTTTTCTTTTCTCTAAAGATAATCTGATAAATTATAAACAAAATCTAATTAAAATAAAAACATCTTTATCTCACAATATACATAATTAGCCTAAATTTTACAAGCAATTATTTGCAGTTGTAGAGTGCAACGTCTTATTGTCATTATTAAGCTACTAATGTAGGTGAAATTAATTCACATAAAGACTTGATGCCTGTCTGTGAGAATGAGTCACATTTTACGTTACCTTTTTTTAGAGAGAAATTTTTTTTTTAAAGATTGTGATAAAGACGGTTTAACGCAATAGCTCAGTTTTTAGGTGGTTAAATTTATTTATTTATTTTTTTTTTATTAGAGAGATTAAAAAAATAATAATAAAATTGTGTAATGTAAACTATTGATGTTTGATTTATTTTTAATAATTCGGAGGCCTTGATACGGATTTAAAAAAAGAGAGTATGTATAATAACAAAAATTTAGAATAAATATTGCTAGTACAAAAACCACTAATTTTCCTTTTACTTTAATCATGTTGGAGAACTTATTTGATTAAATTAATTTTAATATGGCTCAGATGTCAATGTTAAATCTAACATGTATTAATGGGGAAACATTGGTAACCTTCAACATGATGTTAAAGTTGATTTCAAAAGAGAATAGTTAAAAATTATTGTACCACATCTATAAACGCAAATTAAATATTTAAAACTTTCTCAAAGAGTTGCCTTTTTCATTGAATGATACAGTTCAACAAAATTAGTACTTATGATTTACAATAATTTAGAATAGAATAGAATAGAATAGTTTTATTTTCCTCAGAAACAAAGATACAACAAAAAATACATACATAAATAATAAATTTACAATTGCATCTGTATTTAGTGTTAAGGATATTCTTCTTCACTCTTCACTGTAACCATAAATAACATAAAACTTATATTATTATATTTAGGATTATGTTATTTATAATGGTTACCATTTATATTATTATGATTAGGATTAAAATAAAAAGTATTACCATTACCATAAAAAAGGTTTAATTGAACTTAAAAAAGCTACCACAGATAAAATATTTGTTTGAATGCACCTGGTTGGCAATAAAGCTCATATTTAGTATTTTCTCTTTCCCGTGTACCCTTCAATGGTGTATTCATTAGCTATCAATTTATCATCAAGATGGTCAAATACGAACTGGGTTAGAACGTTAAATAGGTCAAGTTCTATCTTGCTTCTTTTATTTAAAGCTGGAATAAAAAATTAAAATAATATTTACCATAGTGTAAGCTTTTAACATGCATTTCTTATTTAAAAGAAAATATTTACAAACCAACACTCTTCAAAAACAAAAATGTCTAAATGCCACATTCTTTCACAGCTGACAGCATGATTTTCCTGGAAGAGTATTTTTTTATGTTCCTATAAAACTATTAATTATAACTATTGTAGTATAGTAAGCTTACTTGCGCTCTAGGTGTGTATGTTATAAAGCTATCATAAGAACTCAAAAGCAGGTTGTATTATCCAATCCTGCCAAAGGTTATTTCTTTTTATTTAATATCTCCGGATCTAATTGCCATATATACATGGTTAGACCCTAATATTACATTAGGGGTATAACTTTAAATAAATTTAGTAATTCATTAAATTTGTTTCTTTGTTATTTCTTTGTTTAAATAATCTTAAATTTTCTAATAACATTCAGCGGCAAGCTCTTCTTTCAGTGTTTTTTTTTAACTTGGTCAAATTTGTAATTTTTTTTTAAATGATCAGGTAATTTATTATATATTTTATTTGACATATGTTTGGAAATCTTTTGAAAAATGCTGTATTACTACTTGGAGTTTGGATAGAATTTTTAATCTTTCATTATAATTTGTATATGTTCATTTTCAGTTGAAATTTTGATTCATTTGCTTGCATAAACAAGCACATTGTAGAATGTATATAGATGGCAGTGGTAGCATGTTCTTCAGAGAGGAGATTTTCATTGGTCTGTAAATTAGTCAATTTAAGGTTTATATATTCTTTTGTTCTATAAGGACGAATAGAATTCACTTATTTCAATCTTCAACATAAGTAGAGATTATACCGGGTGTCCCAGACCACCCGTACCGTACACCCCTTTTAAAATCTACACTCTTTATTTTTCACAAAAACAAATTGTGTCTTTATAGGCAAACCCGTTTGGCTCTATCCATTGATGATAATTTCAATGGAATCCAGAAAAAAAATTACGATGAATTTTATATGTTAATAATTTTCAATTTATATATTTAGACATACAAAGTAAAAATGATTTAGTTAAAGGTGAGTCATAATATAAACTTACGTTCGTTAACGAAATGTGTTATCATTCCAATATCTATGGTATTGTCACTATATTCTTGAAATTTAACAGCCTTTTGGGGCTTAATATTCCATCCTCTTCCCTCATATATGTTCCCATCTCCTCCTACAACAAAACTGTGACCAACCAACAATTAATTATAATAATTTTGTTTTATAATGTACACTGTTATAGCCTACTGCAAAGGAAATATTTTATCGAAGGTGCTCACACTGGTTATATCGACAAAACTTAAAATGCAACAAATTCTGACAAATTCAACTTTTTCAAATTTTTTTTAAATCTATGGTCTTTTTAATTATGTATGATATGGCATATGCTAATAAAGACTCCAAGATTCACTATGAGAATGTCCCTAAGAGGCTAAAAATAACAGATGTTATAAATGCTCAGTTTGATCCTCTGAAAATTTAAATAGATTACCCATAATTTTGGCTTAACGGCGTTCTTCGCTACTAGTTAAGACAGTCAATTTGTGCTGATGATTGTGTTACTTCCTATGGGAAACGCTTCTTTCAACCTCTGATAATGTTAAAATCAACATATTTGTTTACAAAAATTTAAACAATAACAAACGTCTGTCATGTTATGTCATGTCATGCTTAGTGGTTTTTTTTTTATAACAAACCGATTTAAACAAACTCCAATCATATGTTTCTGTCCAACCATTTAGCATGAGACTTCCATCATTGACTATGTACACTAACGTGAATACACCTTTCATCCAATGCATTTAGTTTGAGGCAAAAATTTTGAAGTTCAGTGTACGCCGTGTCAGAGTCGCTGCCATCGATGTTGTTATTATTAAGCTGAATTTACAGTGCTGCAAAAACACTTTACCAAAACATAAATATAACTTTCTGTTATACAATTTTTCATCCTTAGTTGAGAAAATCGGTAATACTGATTTGTCTATCAGATGTTACGTGTACTTCCATGTACGTTGCACGAGATCGCACCATCGTCAATAGGTTTTACACACGCCTATGCTATGAGAAGTCTACTCACGTTAATGTACATAGTGAAAGCTTCCATAAAAACTTAATTGTGTTGGTGCTATCTGTTTCGGGGGTGGTGTTCTCACTTTCCCAGGGGTGTCTCTTAGTAGTTATTACCTTTTTGAAGATAACTAGTTTTTGAAGTTTTCACCAATTGCTTTACAAAATTTAAGTTTTCAACATTTCATCTTACTTGTACGGTATGTCGGGTAGGTGCTTCTCGTCCATGTACAGGTCTTGCAGATATCTCATGGAACGCACACACTCCTCGTGGTTCCTGCACACTGGGGCGTAGTCGTACCACTCGGCCGTGTATACCACTTTGACGGCCGGAAGCTTTATCCCTGGGATCCCCTCGAGGGGAGGCCTGGCGTCCCAGTCAGCTCTAGAGTACACCACGTACTCCTGGCGAGGCATTTCGTCCCACACTAGCAAGGACATTACATGAGAATTTACCTCAGTGGGTGGTAATTTTTATTTTTTATTTGCAGTAGACTCCCGTTGACTCAAAATTCACAGGATGACTTTTCTTCAACTTACGTATAGATAGACATGGGATTAGTTCAAGTTATAGAGGTTATTGAAGTTATTCATGACATTTGATCCACAGGAGAACTTACAGTACGGGTAGACACACGGGGTGGACGATATTTAATGATATAATAGTCAATTTCAAACTTAATGAATGTTTATTCACAAAATCAAACCTCATTACTTTATTGTCACTTCAGATATTTTCGAAAAAATGTCATTGATGTGATGTCTATAATTTTGGAATACATTATTCAAGTCTGTTGGCAACACCTCCTATACATGGACTAAAATCTCTGCATGTAAAACGGCAATTTCTTGGATTATTGCATTATTTAACTTATTCGAAATTCGTGGCTTATTGTTAAAAACACAGCTGTTAAGGTAACCCACAGTAAGTATTTTCAATGTTTCCTGGAAAGATTAACTCGCCTTTAGATTTCGCCTTTAAACTCGTCATTGTGTTACTTTTTTTGCTATAATGTACCTATAACCATAACCGATGTTTTATAACAATAAACCACAAAATTTGGATTCGATTAAGATGTGATAATTTAAAAAAAAATCGCTGTCACCCCTCTTGAGATGCTAGTCATTGTCAAAGAGGTGTTGAAAATAGACTTGAATTTTGATTTCTAAATGGTGGACATTGGGGTGAAAAACTTATGATTCACAAATAACTAAAATGGTAGGCAACGAGCTTTGTAAACTAATATGGAAAAATAATGAATTTTGATATAAACATACATTAATTTTGAAGGTTTTGAGACTATTACTTTATTAAAACCGCCCGTTTCCCCTGTGTGTCATACAGTACAATATATGATAGTTTGCAGGCTGTGGGCCAGATGAGTCACCGTTCAAATACGTTGAACCCTGTGAGTCTAGCTTAGAGTTCACAGAGGTGAAACTTCGATGTATTCATGTAAGCTTCGGTGTATCGAGGTAAAATTCGATACATCGAGATAAACTTCGGTGTATCAAAGTAAACTTTGTTGCATTGAGGTAAACTTCGATGTATCGAGGTAAACTTCGATTTATCGAGGTGAACTTCGATTTATCGAGGTGAACTTCAATGAATCAAGGCAAACTTTTATGTATTTAGGTAAAATTCTATGTATCAAAGTAAACTTCGTCTTTTTTACGGATATAAGAGCCAAGAGCATCCGTCGTATCCACCGAGTTTATCAATAGGTTTAATATAGGTTATTAAGATATTAATCGTAAAACATACATTTAAAATACAAACAAGTTCAAACATGAGACATGCATATTTTTACAAATTTAATTAACAAGGAGACAGGATTAGCTAATTATATTGGGATTGGCTATTAAACTAGTATTATTGTTATGTACAATAAATTATTGTGATTTGTTTATTATTATTATTATCAGTTTATTTATAGTCCTTAGTATTCAGGCACTGCAATGTAGTTGCTGTAGTGCTGTATTCTGTAACCTTTATTCATTTCGTAACAGCATCAAATACTTTTGGACTTAAGTAATAATTGTTATTAAGTAAACGCATGCAAAATGTTATTAGGTATTGGCTTTTTGTATTAGTGCATTATTCACAAGTGTGAACTAAGGACCGCCTTAGTCTATGCCATCTGCCATCAATTGTAATAAATTATGTAAAACTGGTTGCCCGGAAATAAATAAATAAAATAAAAACATAGTTCAATCACTTACAACCAGTTTCATCATCCGGAGGTTCTCTAATGAAAACGTTGCTCAAATCCGTCAAAGTGTCACCTCCTTTGTATGAAGAGCTTATAAAAGGAGTCTTTACATAATTCTTCTTGGAGTCCATAGTTCTATTTTTTGCCCTACTCATTGTTGCACTGGGGTTATTGCACTCTCCTTAGGTATTTCAGCACTGGAACCTACTCACACGTGGCGAATACAAAAAGTATTAGTTTTAATAAGTTTAACAACCTGTTTATTTCTGGTTGCATAACAACCAATTAATTTTCCAAGTGATATATTTATTCGCTATCAGCATTGTTGCCCTGATTGGACTGTTTTGTAAGTAATGTTGGGACTAACGGACGAACTGTTTTAGGTACTTATCACAGAATGATGTGATTACCTAATCATCTGTTGCGATATTAACCATGTTTGTGGGATTATAAGGTAGTTTTCAAACTGTTTATAAATATTATACTTATATTGATTCCAATAAACATTTTGATATTTACATATATTTTATATATCAATCTAACTTCCAAAACTATAAAATATTACTTTTAGTTTAGTAAAATTACGATTCAACCCGTAAGTAATTACAAACTAATATATTTTGACCGATTCTTATGTAAGATTACCTGAGAAAAACGATGGTGGAAAGTCTAAGACTCTCCAAAGCTGCGTTTGCCTGCTATGGTTATTTTTCAAAACGGCGGCTGTAGTTTTTTAAGTTTTTGCTGAATATCTTTTGAACCGTTAAAGACAGCTAAACTTTCTGCATTAGTAAACTTTAGGAAATTAAACTTTGCACATTTTGATATATAATATGCATTCGTCGATATATTTATTTAGAGTGATATTGCCATTTAAAAATATTTTCAATTTTTGGATTTTAAGTGAATTACTTTTATTGGGAAAACCATATTACGGTGGTGCCGCGACTTTACACTACATGGTCCCCAGACACAAAAAATACCATTCATGTGAATTTGTATTTCTGCATGTATACAGGGTGGAAAAAAGTCTGGAAACGACATATCTTTAATCGTATTTAAGTATTAAACTAAAACTTTGCAAATTTATTTTGCGTGACTAGTCTACTTTCTAAAGTACTTTTTGTCCTTGAACTTCAAAGGGGAGACGGCACAAAAGAAGTAAAAAGAAAATCTTCAATGTAAGCATGTGTCAATATGCCATCAAATTAAAGGTCTCCAAGAATAGAGAACAATGCCGCAAACCCGACCTCAAAAGGATGACCGAGTCAAAAATGGCAGGTGGTCAAAGTTTGATTTAAAATCGTTGCTGAAAACAAAACAAAAATTAATAATACCCTATACACTTTTCAGGTCAGGTTCGTGGCAAATTGCTTGGATAAAATATAATATTATATTGGACTTGTATGAAATCGTTTTGGCAATAAAGATATTTCTGATTTCTGATAATTAAAAATTCAAAATCGATGTGATTTTTGTGAAGTAGTGTATATCATTCGAGGTGCTTTCAGGAAATAACTAGAGTTTTGAAATTTTTATTTGGGTGCATTGATTCCATACACCATAGAGAAAATGATTATTTTTAATGTATAAGAATAACAGTTTTAAATCGGGATACCTTAAGAAAAATTCTAAATACAGTAAATTACACCACTTTATTGAAGTACATTCTTACCTCGAAGTTTTTGATTTAACATAAAAAATAAGCCTTGTATTGTTAATCATGGAAAATATTTAAAAAATATCCTTAGAATTTTACAAACAATAATCTTAATAAATATATATTGTATTTCGTTAAAAGTAATCTAAAACTATTTTATTGTCTAACAAAATCGACAACACTTATTACACACATATAACAAAAACATGTGTTTAACAATATTCTTTTATCTAACTAGAAATTAAATTTCTCTATAATGAGTGTCAAAAAAGTTCATTCGGTGTATCGCTTTTAAATTTTTACTAAATTATAGGTAAAAAAGGCCATTCTTTTTTAAACTTTCCTTTTTCTATCTGTTTCTCCACTTCAGCTGCATTAAACTTGATGTTGGGACGCGGCTTGTATTGTCTGGCGTATTCGGGACACCTTTTGACGAAATCGTCGTGTGTCCTCTTGATCACCTCGGGGTCATAAGTGTCCTTGGTGTCCACCCAGGCGTATATCACGTATTCGGGACACCCGATACGCTTGAAAGTCTCCGCGTGGTCCTTCCAGGACAGGATCTGGTAGTACACCGAGTTGGGGATATTGGCTGTGAAGATATTACTATTGAGAATTAGCCTACTGAAACCGTCTCGAATTAGTAAAAGTATTTTGAGCTCTTGGCCACCTAATGCCATAAAATGAAGTAAGAGCTGTAGTAGCAAAATAGAAAAAAACGCCAATAACTAATAGGCAATAGCTGTAATTATTTGTAAATGTATGGGAATTTAACTTCTATTAACCAACTAATGACTGTTTAATTTTTTAAAGTAATATTTATAAGCTGAAAGTACTAGAAGTACTTTTCCTAGCTTAAACTACTTTTTTCCCAACACAACAGTGCATTTAAGTTAATCTTTCTATATCTACACTCTAATTCAAATAATTATTCTCTATAAATCAATGCATAAAGAGTTTATTTTAGTAAAACCCTTCCAGTTTATTCTCATTTATTTAACGTCATGAAACTTTTTTCTAATTAGTAGTATAAAAGAATAATAATACTGATAATATAAATAATGATACTCGTCTAACAATGCAATAAACCATTAGATACAAAAACGTAAAATTTGTGTTTAATGTCTTTTGGGCTATTTGGAAATTCACGATTTGTTTAGGTTTTGAAATTTATTCAATTTGTCTTTCTGTTTGAGGCAATATGGGATTATTCATGAAATTCCCAACTTCTAAATGGTATTACATTATCACGGTCAGATTTTAAAAAAGTATTTTAAATAAATGTCTAAGCTTTGTACCAAATTTCATACGGTTCAAAATTTGTTTCAGAATATTTTCCTCTAATTCTAACTATACGACTTTTGCGGGCTTCAAAACAATTCATACATTAAGATATTTTTGCACGGGTTGCTTATGACTTGCTACATAGCATATTATACAAAACAGAAGATCTTAAATAATTGCGAAATAAAACTTTTATTTAATATAGTCTTTGTTTTCGATAAAAACAATACGATTACCTAAATAAAACGCAATCGGGTCTTAAGGCCTTTAAGAGAGAGGGAGACGGGACGTTCTCGTACCAATAGATTAAGATGATCCACAGTGTATAAACGATCCAAAATGATTAAGTCTAATCGACTATTAGTATCTCAGGCTGGGTGTCGTCATAAGAGGGTGGCTGATACTCCCCACTGTTGGGGTCCACGTCATAGTCGCACCCTGGGAACGTGTGCTCCTCCGTGAGTATACCGAACTGAACCGCGTACCGAGACATGAGTACGGCAAGTCTGTGCGTCTGGTCGGGGATTTCATCTGCAACAGACACAAATTTGTATTATTAATTTCTATTTTTTTTTTATATAAAATAGGTTTGAGAACCTCTTTTGCCTTACGTTGCCCCGTCCACATAGACTATAGATCTGTGCGTGAATGGTATCAGAGAAAGTTAGGGGGTAAGCCGCTACAGTACAAGGTGAAAATTACTAATAAAAGTCACTGGCAGAACGCGGATTTGAACCCACGACATCGCTGCCATGGTCCCGAAGTCCGGCGCGCTAACCACTACGCCACCGACTCACCCATTCTCGATTCGTACATGATATGTTCATGATGTGTTCAAAGTTCCCTTTATAACAAGTCCCATTATGTATTTATTCTTTAGTCATCTCCAATATTTTTCTAGTTTCATTCAACCTTGTATTGGTGAAATTTCACCCTCTAATTGAAGAAGCGATCTATTAAGTCAATGTAAATATTGGGTTCAAAATTTATTATTTTATTGAATTTAAAATAGCTCTTTAAACTATGAATTTAGAAGTTGTAATTCGACTTCTACTTAATCGATTCCAATACGTTAGTAAGTTTTGAATAAGTTACTGGAATAGCTTAAGGAATAAAAACAATTATAGAATTTTTGCGACTCTACTTGGATACCGCAATAAATATTACATGCTTTTGAAAAATCACTACCGATTAGCAGAAAAAGGTCCATGACGTTTTCCAGTTCTAAAACCGAATCTGCTCTCTAAGTGTAATTAGAATATTAAAGTAATTGGCTATGATAAACTGTATGGCGCCGAATGGAATCGTAGTGTATGCCTGCTTAGTAGGATTTCTACGTTTGACTTGAGTAATCAAAGCGAAGCCACAACAGCTGGTAAAGCATGAAAATAAACTAACCAACTAAATACCTACACGATGAAAAGGTACAACATGTTGATTGCATTTATGTACGGCCGTTGCATTGTGTGTAGTATTTATATTACAAATAACATCTTAAAGATGTAGATTATGGAACCAAATGCAAACTTGTTGAATAATAGGTTTATTACGATGTAGGCGTTACTTTATAAAAGGCGACAGATCAATGAGAGCTCGGTGTTAGACGAAAATAATGGTGTTATAGAAAGTGCGATATTCTCACATAAGCTGATAGTTTTTTATTCTCTGTTCCTAACCTAAAAAAAATGTAATTTAATTAGAGTGAGAACGTCTTTTGGATTAAATGACATTCGGTGTGGGTATATTTTTAAAGGATACCCACCAATCATCTATCGTGAGATTTTTTGAACTCTATATTTTTTAGATCTCTTGTGTTCTATCGTACATCTCAATTGTTGATTAAACACCTTCATTATACAATTGTCGCATATTGAATCTTACAATAATATGTTCTCCCATTGATACTGGCCCGATTTTTTTCAAACAGCGAGATAAAAAATTATCACTTTTTTGTCCTTGCATATAAATGTTTTTAGTATAAAACAGTTTTATCTATTTTAATTACCGAATATTTATAAAAAAAATACGATAATATACACTTCTTTTGTAGGTCACCATGTGACTAGTTATTCCAAAATCATCTTTCTTAATTATATTATTTAATATTAATAATGTCTAAATTTATTGCAAGCTTTTGTTATTATTGGTACAAATACTAACCTCTGTAGTCTCCAATAAGAGCGATGTCGAAAGTTTGGGGGAGGTGGTCAGGGTTGCCAATCGCCTTTTGAGGTTTGTAATCCCACCCCCTACCCTCGAAAACGTTCCCGTCATTCCCTATTAAAAAGCTAAAACAGGATCATTTAACAGTAACATTTTGATTTACAAAATCTAGCTAGTAAATATTATAAAAATAAAAAATCACAAATAAAACATAAATTCAAAAATCTAAATAAAAAATCAAAATTAAAAACGTTATTTTATGTTTTATTGAACGGTTATAAGTGCAAAAAGTTTAAAACAGACGCAATAAAATAATGATATTGTAATGAAATTGATATTGTGAATAATTTTTAAGAAATGTAATAAACAAATCCTTATAATAATTTTTGTTAACAATTTTGCAGATTGGATTGAATTTAATTATTGATAAACATTATTACCGTTGTATTACTTTATACTCAATTTTTTATTAATAAAATTAAGCCATCAAACAACACGATTTACTCGAATTTATCTTTATCCTAGATTAATGTATGTATGTTTGGTTATTGAATTTGTTTAATGTACATAAAATGGTTAACTGCGGCAAGCTGAAAATGTTAAATTATTAAAATTTTTATGTGGTAGATAAGTAGTTGAAGAAAGCAAAATATACAGGGTGAGTTTGTAATGTCCCCCCTAATTTTTTCGCATTTTTTAAGATATTGACTCCCAACCACTACTAAACATAATTTTACTTTATACTTTTTTTATTGGAATGGACTTAATTTTTTTTATGTAAAGTTAGTGTTGTGACCCATAATTTTAAAGTGCTTTTTTGCGTAGAACAAGACGCCGCAATCCCTTTTTATTATCTGTTTTTATTCCCTTTTTACTATCTGTTTTTATTGTAGGTTTTTAAAAGTACATTTCAAAATAAAAAAAAATAAAAAATCCCTGGTTTCATCCATTTTTTTGTTTTTAAGAATATCAACTTTCTATCACCAAATATCCCATCTGTTATGGGATGTGGGGTGGTGGGGAGGGGACATTGAAACTCGCAATATATAAAGTAATTATATTAAAACCCACAATCAAAATGTAATTTCTTTACGATTTTACACACTAAGCTCGACTTACTTGTAGGCAATGTCTGGAAGTCCCCACTTATCCATATGCTGATCTTGAATTAACTTGCATTTTTCGATGCACTCTTCTTTTGTCGTACATTCTCCAAAGTCAGTCTTTAAGGTTAATATCAAAGCCTTCCCAGGAAATTCAAAAGGAGGCAATGCTTCCGTTGGTTTTCTGGCACCCCACTCATCCCTATATATTACATTTATTTGAGACATTATGTTGGATCCAATTACCTAAGAAAAGAACGAGTTGCTTGATATGCATTATTTACAAAAACATTAAACGTCGTTATGAGTACATTTTTGGTAAGTTTGTTATTATAAAAAAGTATTGTAAACATTTCCTATCTATGATTAATAAATTAAAACTCTTGAAGGTTCATTGATAAGAGCAAATTATAAAACAAGATTAAATTTATCTGTGGTCTTAGTTTGTTTGTTATTATGGTTATAGTGAATATTCTTTAATCTAAGGGATATAAAGCCTTTGCAGAGTTTACTTTTGAAATATAATTCCACAGTATCAATAGTTGGAAGATGTATGCAAATTGTTAAAATTGTGCTTGCAAACTTTGTCGTAAAAATAAAATAAATATATTTTTTACTAAGATAGATAATAGCAAACAATTCGTCAAAGCGGATTTCCATACAGTGTTTTTCTGTGACCTAAACCTCGGCTTTTGTACTCCCGGAAAAATATAGTTTGGAAACATTAGAACTTTTCATATTATAGTGCTATTATCAATTTGGACAAATTTGTACTAATTTTCGCTAGTTAAACATTACGATTAATGTTGCCTCTGGATTGTTTTCTTAATGATGAGTTGTATAGGTATTCTTACTTTAGCAGTTCTACTTTAAATTCTTCTAAATATCTATTTCGGGTTCGAAAACTCATCATCAGTTGAAAATCAGGTTAACCAATCTAATTATAAAATTTTATATATTTTTGATCCGATGAATATATATATATATATATATATATATATATATATATATATATATATATATATATATATATATCGTATGGCATTAATAGCAAGCCACCAACTTTAGAAAAATATAAAACATTCTCTGCGGTGATTAACAGCCGCGTCAAAACGTTTAAAAACTAAACTAAAACATAAAGTTATGATCTCTCTTGACTGGTCTTCTGTCATTCCCCATTTGTATTTCCAATAATTACATCTTCCTACAAAAGTGCGGAATAGATTGAGAACAGTCCACTGCTTCCGAGGAAGATCCATACCACTTACTGCTAAGGTTGGGTCAGCGATTAAAAATTGATTCCGGCCTTGGAAAGAGTCCCAGGAGGAAGTCCAGTCGGTATGGATGGAAAAGTTTGTCTCCATCAACTGGGATGCTGTCCGCAGTGGTGGTCTTCGGGACCTCAATCTGCCCATCTTTTGGGGTAGGTAATCATGGATGGGTAGCTGTGGAGCAGATACGATCTTATTATATTCCCTAGTAAGTGCCTAATTTCGTCTTATTTCAGGTGGAGCGATATTACACAGCACTGGGAGCCAGGGTACAGGTGTTGCCATGAGTGTACCACTTATGGCTCTCATAGTCCTGTTCAGTTGGACGTCGATCTCTCTGACATACACACTGTTCAGCCACACGGGAGCACAGTACTCAGCGGTTGAGTAAACCAGGGACAAAGCAGTGTTTCGCAGAACTTGTGCATTAGCTCCCCATGAGGAGCCGGCAAGGTGATGGACAATGTTAGTCCTAGCCTCACCTTGGCTGTTGTCTTTTGTAGGTGGCTTTTGAATGTGATAGACCGATCTAAAGTGACTCCCAGGTACTGTGGTGATCATTGTGCTTTAGCTCAACACCGTCAAATACGATCAGATGGATTTTGTTACATTGTAAATCTTCACATTTAACACAGTTCTCATTCTAAAATACAGACCATGATGATGGAACACTTATTTACATTGCGAACCATGGTTCTAAACTTATTGCCTTACTTTCATCTAAAAAAATAACATTGTGAGAACGTGGTGAATAACAGCTTGAATGGTTAGGTGAACTCTGACTGTGAAAAATTTGAGGGACAAGTTTGGCTCTTGGAATATTGTAGTTGGTCGATTGGTTGTTTATTTAATTTTAATATGGTGTCAAAAATTAAATTAGCATAAGAACTATTTTGGTCACTGAGAATTTTTTCAAGGTTGTTATTTGTGTTGCTATATATAAAACTGTTCAATAATGTGTAGTATGTCACTCTTTGGGCCTTTTTATAGAATTTCAAGATATAGTTCTATTGATGAGTATAAGAAGTTGTTGTTTATCAGATGTTCAGCAAATGTTGATGTATTGGTTTGGCGGTTTTTGGAGAGATGTTATTTGTAGCGGGTTTTGAAACGCACTACTAAACTCCGAGTCCCTAGTAAACCTAGCCCCACACGTTCATGTCAAGTTTGATAAAAATCGGAGGTTTCGTTAACAGGTTTACCAGCTTTACGGGATTTAAGTACATATGTATGGTGTTTTTGTATTTATTTTTTTTTTATCTGAGGACCCGGTAATAAAAAGTTAACACGGTTAAAGGCTTATATCTAACCTTTGGCACCCCCGTAATATGATTTTCCCAACAAAAGAAATCCATTTAAAGGCTCACAATTGAAAGTAGTTTTAAAGAGCAAAATCGCCCTTTTTAAATATAATAACTAATACATATTATACATAGGCCATTATCAAAATGTGCAAACTTTTATTTCCTAAAGTTTACACATTTACAAAGTTTAGCTGTCTTTATCAGTTCAAAAGATATTCAGCAAAAACTTATAAAACTACAGCCGCCATTTTAAAAATTTGGCCATAGTAGGCGATCGCAGAGTCGGAGAGTGGTAGACTTTTCACCCTCGTTTTTCTCAGGTAACTTTAAAAAAATCGGTCAAAATATATAATTTTGCAATTTCCGGGTTGAACCATAATTTGACTAGACTATGGGCCCTTTACACGTAAGCTGCTAACAACTGATTTATTTTATATCTATTAGTATGCATGTAATAAGTTAATTTGGAAGTGTCCAGTAAATCTATTTGACAATTAATTTTTTTCGCGTTCGTTGTATTTTTGTTTTTCATGTGGTCCTTCAAAAGGAAATAATGGATTTTTTGTATATATTTCAGTGTATTTGATACCTCCATTGACATCTTGATCGACTGTAACTTGTTTTATATATTCAAGATTTTATAATTGTTGGAAATTTTCTTTAGTTAGCCATCATTGTTAAAATAAAAAAAGTAGGTAATATGTTAATACTGCAACGTGTATTTGAAAAAGAATTTGCCGTTGATGTACAAAATAAGGAAACAATGTATATCGTATTTATGATAAATATCTATTTGTTTAATGATATCCAAAGAATAGGCACAATCTCGATCACAAACGGATGCCACAAGGGAAATAATAGACGATCAAAATTTATATAAATTAAATTTTAATTTCACATTAAGTTTAAAGTTAAATGTTTTATTAAAATGTTACATTAATTTTGTATTTACAAAAAACATTTTAAAATTCATTAACTTGTACCCGTACCATATATAATGATTTAAGGTATTGGTTGCGGCTAATTCTTTAGGATAAAATGAAATTTAAAATTATGTATTACATGACCAAGGTACGACAAGCTAAATAGGCTATATAATTTAAAATTTTGTGAGGCAATAAACTAATATCAAAGGACTTCTCCCTCCTATCAATTTGTCGTAAATCCAACCACAAAAATCTACCTATAGTAAGACCTCCTTAGAAAGGAATAGAACTTGTAGGCCTACACCGTTCAAAATAATTAAAATTTTTAGATGTCACATAGAAATTTGGTTACTTAGTCTTAATTAGAAAAAGAATTACCAAGCAGTTACAAGACATTTGTTCTACACTATACTTTGAATGAAAGAAAGAAAGAAAGAAATCTTTATTTGTTTTCTACTTTTTTATTTTCATCCATGGTTCGTTAGTTTTCTTTGTTTAAGAAATCTGCGATGATGAATAATTGTGAAGCTAGGATTACCACTTAATAATTGACAAGAAAAACATGAATCGCATGAGTATAAATTGTCATTTCCATTATTAAACTTCAATTACTGAAAGTGTACGAAGCCTTAATAAACTTTTTTTGAACTCCAAACTTTACCAAGTCAAGTGCGTTATCTACCAACTCGTGATCCCATTTCTTTGCTAAAACAGAACACAGTACTATTTTCACAACATCCATGGTTTATTGTAAAAATAAAAATAAACAAAAATGTATTTTCTGTACCAAACTATACTTAGATACTTAGGCTGAAAAAAATGTTTTTAGTGCATTATTTGTTTTAGTACAATATCGCAATCGGGAAACTTTCTTCATACAAGTAATATTTTGGAAAGTTATTTATTCAAAGTTTGGTTTAAGGTTTTACAATGACATAATGTAATTTATTTGCAGGGAGTAATTATTGAAAATAAATGTAAATAAAAGTTTTCATATTGTTACAAGTACAATACTATAACATCATTAATTACCCTTTTACATAAGTGATGGTATAAGCATGATATGTCATTTACAAATTAAATCAACCTAACCAAAAAAGTAAGCGCTCTGTATGTATTTCTCTTTAACGCCATGTTCAATCAACTGATGCTGTGTTAGGAGCATTACGTGTGGCCAGCCCCTTTCTGAAACCAAGACGATTGTTTTAAATCCTTGATAAAAACTTTGAAGAAATTTAGCATATTGTTACTATCATGAGTTCTTTAAACTACAAATGAATTGTTTGGCATCGTAACACAATTGTTACAAATATACTTATGCTAAACTTAACAAAGCCCTTCACTTTAAATTTCCACTTAATGGGAAATCTAAACATGATATACCGGGTGTCCGTAAAGTCTTGCCCTTATAAAGAAACCGAACATCGTGAAACTATTGGTGGTGATATGACATTTTATATCATGTTTTAACAAGTGACTTCTTCAGTTTTTTATATCAATGCACAAACCCAATACACTTTTTTATAGGTGTTCCTTGGGTTGCCTGTTAATCTTCTAAGCTAACTTTTTTATTTATTTTTTATTATTAACAACAGTTTTATTTTAGTTAACATTTTCTAAGTAATGAATGCCACTGCATTTATTATTCTCTCTTTTAGAGTTTCTTAGTTCGGAACTGGCGAAGGATTAACAGAAAATGTTTTATAAACCCCTACATAAAGGGAATCCTAGCGAGGCCATGAAGATTTATTTTGGTGGTGCATTATAAGTAAATTTCATTGTGGTCAATCAGCTGAACTTAGGTATTACCAAATTGATGAGGGAAAAACTAAATTAAATGCCCTTGAAAACAAGATATCTAAGATGCATGTTTCTATAATGGTGTCCATACAGCAAAGCTATAAAATCAGGGCAAGACTTTGTGAACACCCGGTATTTCTCGGTAGCAAATTCCATTCGTAATGTTTACCTGTATAGTCTCCGATCATCCCAACGTCAAAGGTCTGCTGCGGATGCTCTGTTGGAGGATCTTTTCTGGTAAACGAGGCTCTCTTTAGCCACCCTCTCCCTTCATACACATTTCCATCCCCTCCAACCAAGAAACTGAAATTTTGTATAGTTTTGTGACAATTTGTATAATTTTCTATAGTTGTATAGTATTTGTATGTATCTGTATAATATCTGATAATAATACATTTGACTTCCAATAAATTCTTTGTTCTTTTAGAATTATGGATAACATGTTTTTTGCTATGAGAGATAAATATAATGCAGTATTATAATTCATGTTGTATAGCTCCAGATCTATCACGTTTAAATGTGCCATGTATGTGTGTGTATGTAACTTATTTTAACTTTTGACAATGACCATATGAAAATTACTGCAAATGTACTGTACTGTATGTTTTGATAATGGTTAAGTGAAACCGAAACATGTCAACATGATTGATATTTCTTCTTTAAACTGATGACATAATCAGGTATTTAACTTGTATTTTCATGATGCGGTAGTTTTATCCTTGTATACATCCTCAAGCGCAAACTTATCAAAATGTTTAAAAACAAATATTCTCACTTAATTAGCAAATTTTTTATAACAATAAATTATTACTCCTTGATTTTTTACAATGTTTGAGGGCTGAAGAAAAACAATTTATTCCATAAAAATCAGGAAATTAATAACTGCATTCACGCCACTGGTAATGACTTTTCAAGATTAAAGAAGTTTGGATATAGTGACCCTCTGAAATTAATTGAAAAATTCATCCAAATTTTCAGCAGTCATATTATTGTAGAAAACAAATCTCTATACGTTCTTAAAATATTAATTACTTTCCAACAGGACATGAATTTAATATTATAATGTAGTGTAGTTAAGGGCACAATTATTTTATTTTATTTTTTATTTTTATAAGTGTTGTTTATTTGATAGTATTACTATTTTCAAGTTGAGAAGTAGCAAATAGCATTCTTTTAGCATCCTAAAATATGCAACCAACGATTCAGTAAATTCTAAAAAAGCTCATTACTATTGTAGCTGCTATTTGTTTACATGTTTTAACATGGTTTGCTTGATTGGTTGTGTACTCAATAGGCCTACTTACTAAAAACTACTTTAGCGTTCATAGTTTTAATTTGTTTTTGAGGATGCACTCTACCTCGGCGTCAAAATCGTCGACCGCGAGACTGTTAACTGCCGCTATACGCGAAATGTCACATTTTGGAAAATACATGACGGGTGATTTTAAATATTGTTACTTTCAATTTTTTCTGTGCGAAGTCGATCGGTAGTCTAATAACAATGTTTTTTTTTTTTTTTACTTTTGAATCTCCCCTCTTGCATCGTTATCTTTAAACTTTTACCAATCTTATTCCAGATTCTTGTTGTTAAGATTATCTTGTACCCAAGTATAATCTAATATTTTCTCTCAAAAATGTTTTTATACGTTCAAACTTGATACAAAAACGCTTAGTTCAACATTATTAGCAAGCACCTTGCTTAGTAATTTAAATTAATATCGAGATTTTAAGATTATAGCGGGGTACAAAATTATTTCACCAAAAGAATGACACCAAGATATTTTTAATCGGTTTAATAACAACTGGGGCGTCAAACACAGAGATTCTAAGCCCTTGCATCCTCGCGCGGCAGATGGGTAGAGCGCACCCTTAAGCCTTATAAAATTTCTAAAATTAGGTAGTAATCTAAGTGAAACTGGATTTACTTGTTACTTGTAATCGATATCCGGTTGACCGTCCGCCATGTCGGTCTGCTGGATGCCCTGTACCACCTTGATGCACTCTTCCTTCGTGTGACACTGCCCGCTTCTCGTGTTGAACGTGAATGTTATTATGTTGGGTTTGTATTGGAAAGTGGGAACAGCGCCGGTCGGGGGTACGGCGCCCCATTCCTCCCTCGTAATGATTGTTAATGGCCTCTGCTCCCTATTTTGTGGCCTTAATCCTTTTGCCTCCTGAAGTTGGTCAAGTGGAATAATGTAGAAAAATCGTTAAAGTACAGTACGTTAATCATAGATAAATGCGAGGTTTGCATGTGATTAGCGTGGGAAATATTTGTTTTATTTTTAAATTGGGATTTAAAAACTTGAAGTAATGAAGTAGCTAGTACAGTATTTCCAATACAACATTTTTTATTAAATTCTGTTTTCCATTTTTATTGTTATTAGTTATTTTTTATTGATATGACTGTTTGGTGGGGATGATTATAAATACATTCCCGTTCTCTATCTTTTATAAATCGACTTTGAAATTTAAAATTCTCTTTAAAATCTCTTTAAAATTTTTATATTTTAAAATTGAAAATCATTTCTATTTTGAAGGTTTAAAAAACATAACATTCAACATAAATTTATCTTATAACTTGAACCTTATTTTATTGATATAAGATCAAAATAAAAAAAAAATACTTTAATTCTTTTCAAAATAAAACGTTTTTTCAAATTATGTCGGTATTAAGTTAATGAGCAGGTGTATGCTATATTTATCATCATATAACTATTAAAATAAAATATGTTTGTGTTACAAACACGAAATTATGAATAACATTTCCTCTTACTTGTAAATGTAAATTATAACAATATAATGATTAAAAACTTACGAATTCTCTTTTCAGGATATAGTCACCCATGTTCTGTTATGTTTAAAATAAAAGTTCCTTTACTATAATTTGAACAACAATAAAATCATAAAAATTAAGTAAATATTTCCTTAACCTCCTCTTTCATATAAACACAAGGAGAATTCACAATATCTTGGATGTTTCATTTCTACTACGTATTGGAAGTAATCAAAACTGATAATCAGGTTTATCTCAGGTCACTGATACATTCGTATTGAGGTGGGGATTTCAAGATAGATAATACACTTATCGGTCAGGTCTTGGATGCCTTATACAATGTTTCATCAATTTATGAACTAAAATTGCTGATATCCTTTTTAAACAGATTGTATTATCAATTTTTTTATAACAATTCTTTATCAAAGCTTTACCAAACGTTTTAGAAAAATGAACTATTCTTTACAGTTTTGTAAAACTCTTCTTATAAAAATACACTTTTTTAATAAAAGGCTGGTGGTGAAATAATATGGATATTTTGCGAAACCGTTTTTTGACTACCTAATAAAGTAAACATAAGTACAAAGTATATGAGTTTTGATTATAATGAGTTTATTATTTTATTATTGATGGTGGGATGTTTTTACATATCAACACGACTCAAAGTAGGAGGAAGCTTAAGACGTTTTCTTAAGTTAATGAAATAGCCAATAAATCACATACAAGATTCCGTACAAGCACATGTTTTTACAAGTTAATCAAAGAAGGGAAATGAAACAAATAAACTAAAACTTTCCTTTATCAATAGAAACATTAATTTATTAAAGCATAATTCAATTGTAAAATACGTTAAGAACTTGATATTACAAATCAATACATTGGCGTACATTTTGTATAGAATTAACACCACGGTTTACCAATACACGTACCGCTCTATAATGTTTCCCAGTAGAATGTTTTCCCTTATGAAGTTAATGAAGTATCTGTACATTACGAACTCGTAATGTTTCGCTAAAAATAAAATAATAGTTTTAAGGTTATTCATTAAATGAAAGTAAAATGTAAAACTCAAAATGATTCAAATTGAAGTAATGCTTCTGTTTATTTAAATAAATTGCAATATTACATGGAGGTAATTTAAATATATGTATAAAAAGTAATATTTGTTATACATATGGATCCATAAAAACATTGCTCGTAGAGTTTTAACTTAAGAAAAATTAACCCACTTTATTAATTTATTATTATTATTTCAATTATAAATTAGTTGCTAATCATGCAAGTTTTTAGTATTTGTTATTTACTTTGATTGAATTACAACTAATATTCTATTGGATTTCAATTCATCAAAATATTTATGCCTTACAAAATACAGTAGGTAGTTCTATAAAACATCAAAAATTACAATTTATCACAATAAGAATTTTTTTTACTAGATAAAACAAATAAACCACTTAAAAAATACAACAAAAATTTGAATTTTAAATATTATATTTAAGCATGTATGTAACTTAATATCTCTTTCTGAGGATTTTCTTCAACTTAGAATAAGTCTTCCTTTGCCATTTTTATTTATTTCATTTCAAAATCTTTTATAATTTTTCCGTTTTTTACACTTTTCTTAATAAATGAATTTAGAATGTTGAATGAGTTCGTTGGGTATTTATCTGGCGCTAAAATAAAAAAATATATATTTAAGAGAGTAGTTGTACATAATTTTTGAATTATATGTGTTGTAGTTGATTTTGCATGTATCCTATGAAGTAAATTAAATGTCACAACTAACCACACATGAATAAAACTTACCAAATATATAAACAATAACTAGGTACGTGAAACATGCTTTTAAGTTTATTATGTAACTCAGTGGACATTAATGTCTATTAAAAAAAGTTAACAAAGTTAATATTTCATTAGCCTGATCCCCCTTTGTGTATAATGGATAACGAAAACAACTAAGAGACATTAACATTATAATTGTCTAACTTCAATTTCCGTGATAGATTTTTCTTCTTTTTTAGATATTTCGACTTTAGATAGCAGTGAAAATTCTTGTATATCTACTCTAACTTAAGACATTACCATTTTTAGAATAAAAATGTTTTTATTATTCTTAAACAACAACAGTGAACAAATGCTATTATCATTAAATTTCTTTATTTTTTGTCAATTAAAATTGTTTCATACTTACTATCGAACTCTCCAATGTAAGTAATGTCGATCATTTTCGTAAAATTTGCTTTAGGATTTTCTATGCACACATTAGGAACTCCTTTCCACCCCCTCCCCTCATACACCCGGCCGTCCCCTCCAACCATCCAGCTGTTGGGATAAAGGTTTATTTTTTACTTTCTTGATTGTATTTTATATTTTTATTCGATTCAGATCATTTTACATTGTATCCAAAGCACCTGATATACTTGTTCTAAGTAGGTTCAGGCTCGAATGAGGTAAGACCATTTTACATTGTATCCAAAGCACCTGATATACTTGTTCTACGTAGGTTCAGGCTCGAATTCAACGAAGAGGTCTATAACACTATTTAATTATCTTAATCTAAATACCTTATGATGCCTTACAAACTGTCTTGCTCGCTCTACAACTCGCCTCTTAGAATATTATTAATACACAGGTTATTACTGCAGCATTTTGGTGAATATGGCTTTAATGTCAAATATATGATTTATAAAATACATGATTTTAGTAATTAAAAAAGTAATTAAGAATACTTAATGCTCTAAGGCCCTTGAGGAGCCTGAGAACATTTCTAACTAAAATAGGGGTGTTGTATGTCTCTTATATATGGCTTAAGTACACTAACGTGAATAGACTAGACTACTCATACAATGCATCTCATTTCATACCGACATTTGGAGGATTCGTGCACGCCACGCCAGAGGCGTTGCAGTCAGTGTCGTATGCTAATTATCCAGCTGGCTTTACAGTGCTGCAAAAACACTGCAAAACATGATCAAGACATCAACATTGCCCTCAGTTATAAAATGTTTCATCCTTGGTAAAGAAGAGTGGTAATACTGATTTATTTATTACATGTCACTTGTCCTTTCATATACTCCGCGGAAGATCGTTTTTCTTCAAACCACCCTAAATTTGTTTCAAACTCGCCTATGCTATGAGAAGTATATTCACGTTAGTGTATATAGTCAGTTGTACAAGTTGTCCCCGGTATAAATTACCTTTGGCATTATAAAAACAAATGCCTAAATTCAAGTATAAAAATATCATAAAAATATGTCAATTGGTTGATGCTGGACCAGCCAAATATGTTAGTATTTGTAAATGATTTTAAATTATCAGGTTGTCTATAACACCTTTTTGCAACAGTAGACTTTCAATTACAGGTTTTGACGTCATTTTATGCATAATTAACTTCAGGACATGACGTCATACATGGCTGGTCCAGAAGCCACATTTTCCCACTACTCATGCGAACCAACGCAGCCTCACTTGTACGCTATGTCGGACATGCCGAACTCGTCCATGTGCACGTTCTGCACTCCCTGCAGCACACGGATGCACTCCTCCTTGGTGTTGCACTCGTCCGAGTACGAGTTGAACGTGACTCCCACCCTGGTCACGGGTATGGCTAGTGGCAACACCTGTTAATAAATAAATAATATTTTCACCGCTGAACGAATTCCAGCAAAGGACAATCGACTGATCAAAACATAACCAATTATCGACTGATCAAAACATTACCATATTTTTATGTATAATAATGTGTGGAATAGTTTATTTTTCTATTAACACAACTAAACTTTATTTTTGACAAATTTTACCGTTTCGTAAGTCAATGAATTCGTTTTATTTCATCGTATTGAATAAGATATTAAATTTTAGATAAACAATAAACGTCTATTCTGAAGGACACTATAGCAACTCTTTATATTAGCTTTTTGTCTATAAGATTGGATTGAATCGCTCTCTTAAACACCAGTTCATAGTAAAACATTGTAAAAGAACATATGTTAAAGGCAACAGAGGAGAAATTTAACTGCTGTTATGTTAACCCAATTTGATAAATGTGGTTCATTGCGATGCAATAAGACATACTAGAATTTTTATTGTATAAAATTTAAACAACATAAGCAAATGGGTAGTATATCATAGATAGTTTACCTTTGTTTTGAATTTACTTAAAGAAAGTGTTTAAACTGCCTCATAATGGTATATACTAAAGTGACAAAAATTTGGAAAAAGCCTTTGCAAGTGCTTCCAGCATGTGTTGTTAACCTTCGGCATGTTTAGCTACTCATCCCGTAGATTACTACGTTCTCTTAAGGCTAATTTCTATTATACTCAGACGGTTTTGGTTTTCCTTGAGTGAGTGTTTTGGAAACAAGTCAAGCTACCACTGGCACAGTTGTTTTTATGGATGTAATTCCAGCAATATTTCAGTATCTGTGATAATATTTAAAACCCTATAAACACTCTCTATGTGTGGAAGATCACAAGCTGAGTGGCAATATGGTGAGAAAATTAGATCTTTGATACGTTCTATGCTTGGGTTTTCTGGAAGTAGGCCTAGTGTCATAAGCCCTCTATAAGCTGCAAATGTGTGCATGCATATATTCATAGACTTGAGATCTTTATAATGAATTAGAAATTAAAAGTTTCAATGCAATTTCATAGAGAGAAAAAACTCTATAAGTAGGAGTGGGCGATAAATTCCTGTAAATCACACAGTAGATACAAAACAAATTACTTGATAGACAAAAGGAAATTCTAGTAGTGAAGTTTAGAGTAATCTTCAGTTAACTCGAATGTAGAGGTTGTCAAAACCTACTTCACGTTTTCAGTTTAAAGTTGGTGAGATTTGCATCATCGACATAGTGAGCTATGTTATGGTGACAAAGGTTTTTTATGTTTTCGTGTCAACTTGTTCTTTTGATGAACTGACGTGTAACGTTAACTAAGATCTGACAAAGAACTAACACTTTCATGAAAGAAAGTACTGTATACCCGCACAAGAATGAGCAATAGCCTTATAATACGAAACGCACGCGCAGTGTCATTTTAATGAAACTGAGGTGCAGAGTATATGAGTCATATATTCTAAAAGTTTTTTTAACGCATAAATCAAATTTTACAGGTAAAAGTGAAGTAAGTCATGCGACGTAAGTGCATACTTTAGATGGTTTAAATGGCTACATGACGTCAGCACCGAATGACATTAGAACTTTTCAAATTTATGTGTTCTGTCCCAGGACCCCCGAAACCGCACTACTTTCAATCCCCCACTAGTTTCAGAAAAATTACATACTAGTGTCTGGCGAGCCTAACGGTTAGTGTGTTCGACTAAAGTTCAAGAGGTGACGCGTTTGATCCGTGGGATGTTCTAATCTTTAAAGGGTTTGGATTACTTTTCGTAAAATTGTTTAGTGCTAACTAAACATGCCACTGGTTTTGATGCGAAAAATGTCGGAACTAATTTTTAATTGTGTATTATGCCCTGTAAGATAACATTAGTAAAACCAGACCAAAATCGAGATTCAGGCTTTAATTGCTTACGTATTTTTATTTTATGAAAAAAATGCACTAACCGAGGTTGGTGGCCGGGCTCCCCACTCCTCCCTGGACACGACGATCACGGGCAGCTCATCCGCGAACTCCTCGTCCTTGAGGTCCTGCCATGTGACCGGGGCCACTTCCGTGGCGGTGGCGAGGCTAGAGGCCAACATAGGGTGTCACGTGACGTCGGGTGTGAGGTGAGGGGGGGGGGTTAGGTGTGGAGATGTGAGTGGAGTGGACAGTGGATAGTTGAAAACAAAACGTCACAGTTGTCAGAAATTGTGGGTAAGTGTAAATGGTGATTTTACAAGGTTCAAGTAAAGTTTTGGGTAAAAAAATCACCAGTGCTACTTCTGTTGTATCAGCGAAATGGTAACTTGACTCTCCATAAAAAAAGTAAATAAATACTAGAATGGGAAACATCATACTCTGGATGACGAACAATCGATTTAGCAAGTGATGTTAATTTCATATTTTTCATGTTATTTTAATCAAGAATCAATTAAAATAGAAAAAAATCTATGGTCTCAGATGTCGGAATATTTTTTCGGTGGATGGGTACTTGTTCCACAAATGGATTGAGGCATGCACAACACGACCCACTAAATCCGTACAACTGCATGTAGAACGATTAAAAATATGCAATAAAAATATAAAAAATGTTTAAGATCCTAGATTATGATATTTTTTTTACTTAATAAGGAATTAAACAATCAATTCATTAATATTAATCATTTCCTTTTTATGTTATTTTTAGGGGTATTAATCCTTTTTATTTAATACACATTAGTAATTACTTGTACATTTTTGCTGCTTATTTATATTAAAATCTTATTATGGATCCACACTAATATTGTTCTAAAAAACTAATAAAAAAGTATAGTAGTAAAATATAATAACATAGTAAGGATAAGTATTTTTACATGTAGACTATTAATAATTAATAACATATATTTAAATTCGTTTAGACCAAATCGTCTAAATGAAAACGACCAAAGAAATGAAAATCTCATCAATGTCAAATTAAATATTTCCTTCTAAACAGACTTATTATTAATATTTATTTAGCCATACTTTAATTGAAGAATGATAAAATACAATTTATGCAATTTATTTTTTATTTTATTATGCATTTTATATATGATCGTTAACGAATAAAAACAAGTATTAACTTCTTTTAATCGTAAATTCAAATAAATAATACAAAATTGATAAAATATTTTTTTTATAATTTGTATGGTTTTATTTGTCATTTTTACACTATCTTAAATACATATATTGCTTAATAAACCGATATGAAGCTTGGAAATATATATATATATATATATATATATAACGATCCTCCTACTTGGACGAAATCACCCAAACAGGCTCTCAACAAATAAAAAGTTTTTAAACCAAACAAGGTACTTTTTAACTATGAAAATCTATAGTATCGCATTTAAAAGTACAATAATCATGCATAGGTAAGTATTATTAAAATCGTTCGTTAACTCTACCAGATAATAAAAATTACCCTTCGTCATCAGACATTTGGAAATTTTTTCCAAGATGTTATTATTATTTCTTATAAATACTGAATATACAAACTTGTCAAATTTTAACGGAATTACAACTTATAACTGTTCTCATGTTTTAAAACTGTTTCTACACTGTGGCAATGAATAATGTATTTTAAACAAATATTTTTCGTAAAGGTTTTTTTATTCATCACTCAATAAATGTTACATATAGATTTTTCCTCACTATGCCAAATCCCAGAACTGAAGTTACTTTATCTTTATCTCTATGGGTAGAATTATCAAAACATTAAAATAAAAGATAAAAACTGCTTACTTCAATGAATATTAACTTTAAAATAAGGAAGTAATGTTTAAACATAGTATATGAGATGTAAGAAATCGCTCTATTCGTTATTTTTATAAGACTATAACATTAAGGTTTCAATCTAATAATTGAACAATAGCCTTATCATGTTTATGATCGAGATGGATTTAAGTCGATTAGTTCGCTTGGACAGGCATAGGGTACTGTATTTGTAAATTTGTGCAGCATTTTATTTTTTGAAAGTGTTATTTTTTATTCAGCCAGTGTATTGTTCTTTAAACATTTTGCAGTTTGAAATAACAGTCATTATATTATAATAAAACAAACCACCGGCGTTTTTTAAGCTGAAATATAATAACAATTGTCTTAAAAGAACTAATTGAATACATTTTTTTAGTTAAACTATGAAAGTCATTGAAATTAAAACAAAAAATATCATTCAGTGACATCAGGGAGGATTAGGCAATATGCCTCCCCCTAAATATTACTCCCTCTTTCACACAGCTTCTCATATTGTATCGTGTGAACTGTATTCGTTTGTGTAGGTTTGTATGTAAAGGCTACGAGTATATTAAATAGGGCGAGGAGTTGCAAAATAAGAAAGTTGAGCTGGTTTCTTATTACAAAAAAGTAAATAAGTCACTTCTATAATTTCTTGTTTTCTTAGATAATCATTCCTCGTCCTCCGGAGGCCTTTCAAACTCTACTTCTTCCTCGTCCCATTCACTCTCCGCGCTCTTGCTTTTGAGGTCCCACATCTTGTAGTCTTCCGCGATGTACCCTTTGGCAACTCCTTGGCCAATCAGTTTCAAGAAGGTTTCATACATGCCCCAGTGCACGAACGCCACTAAAAATGTCCCAAGGTCATATGAAATAAATAATAGTTTTATATACAGGGTGTCTCATGAGACCATCAAAACGTTGAATGTTCGAATTTAGTGATCTTCCTCGATTTGGTTTCCGTCTATATTTTTTATAATTTTGTATCTACGCCAGTAATATTTTTAATGTTTTAACGGGGAACGGTCCAAACCGTAGTCTTAATTATCGAACATCGACCAGTTGTTAGGAAGCATCATTAATTAATAGCTCAATGACAAATGACAACTGCGTCCGGAATGGAACCTTTAAAAAGCTACTAACTAACCGGCAACCTTTAGATTCAAAGGCGAGCAATATAACAACTAAGTTACCCAGACAGTTTTTTTATAAATGTATAATGGCATATCTATATTTATTTTGTATATAATATCGTTCAAACAGTTTAAATTATGTAATTGAAACTTGGCACAACTTTTCGGTTCCGAACTAGAATATACGTTTTATCGTCAAATTTGTTTGTTATACCTTTGTAATAATCTGAAAAATTGTTCTCCAGTTGTTGCAGGAAACTGTGTAAAAACTGTTCGAGTACGTGCAGTATATAAAATATATTAAAAACATTATTCAATTTTACCTTAAAATACATCACAAAAGAAAATTTACATACACTGATGCAGCTTTAGTACTTCTAAGTAATTTTACATCTTATTAAAAATATTAAAATTTTGTTTGACATATTTCATTATTTAAGCTTGAAACTGAAATGCAATATAAGCCTCAAAGCTTAGTTATACGGTTTAAGAACAAATATACACTTACTGTCACAGATTCCTACATAAGCTACTTCCAGCATGTTCTTGTTGAGGTTCTTGAATTTGTCGGTGTCATCATAGTAGATCTGTGGTCTAATATCCCACCCCCGACCCTCGTATATGTTACCGTCGTCGCCGATTAAAAAGCTGGAAAAAGTTTCAAAATAACTTATATAAAAAAACATATTAAGCTAATATAGTAAAACGACATTAACTCATAACTTAGTAATAATATGCTCATAAAAGAAAACTGCACTTGATATATTTGTATTAATGTGTACAGATTGTACGTTGTACGATTAGGTCTTTATAACTAATTATAATCTTAAGTTTTTTTTATATATTTTGATTCTTTTTATTTTAATTATTTTTACAACTAAAATATTAAAAAATATATATTTATTTATTAAATTTCAGTTACTTTTAGTTATATTAGGCCTACTAGTTAAATTTACGAGTTTGCAATCAAATGTTCAACAGATAAAAAAGACTAAAAGTTAAATACAGTGTTCAGTTTTTAAGATATGCTTTTATCATTTCTAATACAAGTGGTTTTAGGCGTTTGACTTTAAATATGTTAAAATAAATAAAAACATGTTTTTATTATCAAAGAGTAGACTGCTTTTTACTAATTTGGTAGTTTTAAATATGCATCTTGAATATTTCTAGGTATATTATGCATATAGCATATTATTTACTTAATAACACCCCCGAATTATTGTGACAAACAGTTCCTGAAGGAACAAAGCTCGGTTAAGGTGAGACTTTAGTGGGTATGGCTCAAGAAAGACCCCTTAGACCGTTTTCCAAGGAGTCCCACTCTTCCTCGCAAAAAACATATATACGTATTATTCAGCTAATAAAATTCCACACATACAAGACACTTATCCACGTTTAACTTTTGTATAAGGGGATTTTTATTGTTTTTTAATAAGTATTCATATAGTTTAATCTGTAAAATATTTTCCTTATCCCTGTACCATTACGCGAAACATACATACATTACTTAAATTAAATATATATAAATTCAAAGGTTAAAATGTGGAACCTTGATATATCGAAACCCAACGTATTGAAATTCTCGATGTAACGAAGATTTTTGCTCATTTCCCTTGAACCTGCCTATTAATTCAATGTTATTTCTACCTCAATATATCGACGTAGTAGCCATTTTAACCTCGATATAACGAACTTTTGTAGTGTCATGCAAGGCCTAACATATTGAAGTTTTGACGGCATAACCACAATATATCGAAGTTAAAAAAATAACGACAAATTGAATCTTTAAACCTGTCCATTTTCTCTCGTGTTACAACCTGAATCTACAGACGTTACCTTTTGCCGAGCCTCATGTTTGCAAAGCTGTTCTTTTTCCCGAATTTTTTAGTTAAAAATTTAACGTATTGTGTGTGTTTGCAGCACTAATTTTTTTCACCATTTATAGTCTTTCTTCTGATCAGCTCTTGATAAAAATTCCATAGAGTGGTATATAAACAGTTTATAATGTTACAGTGGAGTGTTATATTCTTTTGTGCAATATCAAAATGTGATTTGTAATCACAGTAAAACCATATTTATTTTTATATTTCTATGACTACTGGAAATAAGTAACAGTATTATGAGGTGGTCGCGATCCTCAGTATATTGCAGTTGGTCAAAAATAACCTTGATATAACGAACCTCAGTATATGGAAGACCTTTATATTACGAAGTTTTTGCATTTCCTTTCAGGTTCAATATATCGAGGTTTCCTAGATTATTCGTGTTGACATGAGTCCTATTAAAAAGTAACATAATTAGGACACAAGATAAACGAAAAATAATTAATTTTACAATTTATCTAAAGGAACTTGCCAGAATATAGACGTTCCCTTACTTGTATCGTATCTCAGGGAGGCCCACTTCATCTAGGTCCCTGATTTGAAGGCGCAACACCTTTTCGCAGCATTCCTCGTAGTTGCGACAGACCCCGGTCTGCTCGCTGTCTATGATCTCTGTGCCCCACACACCGATGTTTTGAATTGGGTGAGGCATATTTTCCAATTTACTTGCATGTTCTGTGTGTACAGCTCCCCATTCAAACTTTGGAATAATCTCTGTCGACCAATAGTCGAGAGGTTCGAATCCAAAATCGATCACCTAAAACATCCCAAGTAGTTATTAGAGCTTCGGCCTTAACATATTCATATTTCTTGATGATAATATTGAGTTGACCAAGAAGGAAGATCAGTTTTGTGTTAAGACCTAAAAATCTATTCAAAGTCTACTTACTAAAAAGTCAAAAAATTAAGAGTTATCTTCACCTTTAGCCTGGTGGCCCATTATTGAGCAGTCGCAAACGATTTAGAAACAATGGTATTTTATTCCCCTGTTTCGGAAGCCGTTTTTCAACCCATTTTTTTTTTAACTTGGTAAGTGTTTAGTTGAATAGTTCTATTAGGTCCCTCTTACCTCAAAATTTTGAAAACTTAAATATATTACTCTCTGTGACGTTGAAAAAACTCGATTTTCCTTACTTTTAAGATTTTTTTGAACTTATACCATTAATCAATTTTTACTCATATATCAGGTATGAGGGACCTAGATCTAGCCTGAATTCTTCAATAAAACATAAATTTTACAAATAAATATTTTAAAAAACACCGTCCAAAACAGGGGAATACTTATGCATGTTTTCAGTGTTTTTACAACGGTGAAGATGACTCTTAACACTCCGTTGGTCGCGCCCCTTACTGTGACACCAATGGTCGCGTGGGGTAGTGTCGTACCCCATGTGTTTTTTTCTTTTAAAAATAATCTTACGTTACTTTTTCTTTAATATATGTTGTTATATGTTATTTAATACATCTTTGCATATTTCTGCTTGCTAAAAACACAGTTTGGGTCTAGTTTATAGAGACAAATTGTTATAAACATGTGAAAAGGGTTTTGATAAAAAATAAAACGGAAATGCACGCAAATAATTTTAATTTTAGAGAATAAGTATAATTAATCACATACACATGTATTATTTAATAATATATTAATCTATATATATATTATATTTTATATATTAGGTTTTTAAAAAGGCTTCTTTGAGCCGTTATAATATATATATATATATATATATATATATATATATATATATATATATATATATATATATATATATATATATATTATTTAATAATACGTCATCCCTAGCAATGTTTTATTTTTAGATGATCCTCTTCTACTTCTTTCGGATCTTCGACTCTCAACACACTTTCATTGTCACTATCAGTTTCCTCCAACCACATTCGCAATTGAGCAGTACCACCTTCACTCATGTTTGTCATAGAACCGAACTAACACGGACAAAAAATATGCAAACTATTGTTCAAAGTGTAGCACAGTTAGTTGCGTGGGGTATGCCGCTACCCCATGCCATGCAGAAGTATTTTAAAAACAGTGTGAGCAGCCGCACAGTTGAGTCAGACATCTGAAATGACACTGACGTCTTGATGAAGAGTTGAGGGGAAGGTATTGACCTGCTCAAGGTCAGGAGTGTTGACAACTGTCAATGATCAGCAAAACAAAACCACTGGGGTATGTATTTTTGTGTCTTTCTACGCCAGTGGCATTTTTTAACGTTTTGACGGGGAACGGTCCAAACCCCAGTCTTGTTACTATCTAACATCGACCAGTTGTTAGAAAGCATCATTAATTAATAGCCCAATGACAAATGGCAACTGGGTCCGGAATCGATCCTTTAAAAAGCTACTTACTTTCCTCAGGATCGAACCGGCAACCTTTGGATTCAAAGGCGAGCACTAACCACTCAGCCACCCAGCCATGGGACTACCCCGCGCGACCATCGGAGTGTTAACTACACTGACACTGTTACATACACTGAAAATTTTTGATTATAACTTGCTTCTTTCTTTTGGAGAGGCTATATATTTTCGGCATGTATTTTGTTATGGTATTATGAAAATGAGTTGCTACATCGAAGACATAATTTATATAAATTTATTAGTTTCTGTTTGATGAAAATTTCTGATGGTTTGAATTTCATCAATATTTACAATTTTAGTTTTATATAACTATAACCGGTAACCTAATAAGGTGCCTTATATTGTAAAACATATTTTTACAAATGACCTACATTATTTATATTATTGGTTTAGGTTTGTTTGAGTTTTTATCATTTCTCAACATACATCTCACAATTATTTATTATAGAATAAATTAAAGTGATAAATTCATCATTATTCCAAGAGTATTTGTCCAATTCACTCTGACTCACATATTCAAAACAATTAATTACTACATTCTTTACTTATATTAAATACTGTTAACCTAATAATAGAATTATATCACTATGCTAGTAAAATAATAATAATAATAGTGTACAATAATTATATACCTACAGGGCCTTCTCCCCGTCGGTATATCTCAAGCATGGTCACGTGGAAAAATCACAATCTGACTAGACTAAGTTGTTCATTCCGAACCCGAGGTGGAAGTGATTACATTCTTCTTTATCTGAAACTACTTTTAAACTATAGTGGGAATATAATGAGCCAATAACACGTTAGCCATTTCCTTCTACTAACCACAGCCAACACTCAAAATTATAAAATACATTTTTATCTGATTGAAGTTTATTTAGATGCACAACGTTATCACGGGAGGTGTGAAAAGTCTTATTTACAAAAGCAGTGCTCTTTAAGTGGAGGTGTGTGATGAGTGAATTGTTGGATTTATAAAATAAGTTCGTAAAGCAAGGACTCCATCAGATAACTTCAGTAACTAAGTCAAAAACCATAATATAACATTTGCGGTAACCCAAATATCCTTTATAACAGACCCTTAGATTAAAAATTTTATAAAAAAAGGTTTTCTCATACTATACAAAAAATATATTTTAGGATTAATTTGGATGGGACACTTTAATAAATAAGAAACTATTACTATAGTTAATAAAGTTTGTGTTAAAAGACCTTTGAAAAAATTCAAAAATAGTATGTTTTTAATTCTGAAAGGAAATTACATACTCTGTGAGTCTGTGAGTTTTTCGATTACTGGGTAAATGACCCTATGGTTGATGTTTCATAAGGAGTCGGAGGAAAGTCTGAAATTGAATCTAAAATTGATTGATAATATTTATTTGTACATAAAATTGAATAGTTATCTTATTTATACTGAAAATCTGACCATAAATGAATAACCAAACTTAAAACTCCGACAAAAAGTATTATTTTAATATAACTTACGCAAAAGTATTCCTATACATATTTTATTTTAATAAAATTTAATATTTTGTTGACCTATTTAAAAATAATTTTAAAAATATAATATAAAGTTTTTATTTTTAATATAAAAAAGAAAAATTTTTATACTTTAAAATTTAACTAATATAGTATTAGGCCTAGACATAGGTGAAAATTACATTTATTTAATATAAATATAAACCTTTGCTTTAAAGTGTTAAAAGAAATATAATAATTTTGTATTAAACTAAAAACGTTTAATTAAAATAGACTGAAACAGCTACAGTTTATTGTGATTTTAATAATTAAAGTTAAGACTTTGTACCAATATAGAGCTGAAAACCTAAAAGTATAAATCTTTTTTAATATACCAATAGGGCTATAGCAGCCCTTCAAATCTATAACTTTAACTTTCTCATTTTGCCTATTACATTACATTATTATATGGTATTTATTTTAGGCCTAATGTACATGTATTTTTAGTTTACTTTTGTAAGTTTGGGCTTTAAAATTAACTTATTTTTACAGCGGTCATAATTTTAATCTTCTCAAGGTAAAAATAAAACAGTTGAAATATAACTTTGCTAAAATTTCAATTTAAACCTAGTATAACTTTTTACCCATAGAGGTATGATGCATTCGAATCTAAAGTATTATTTAGGATTGCTGTCTTGTAACACTCCCGAAGAAAGGAATGAATGTTATAGAATTAAACTTCATGTTTTTCTTTTAAATTACTATAATCAACTTTCAGTTTCATAGTGTTTTAATTTATTTGTATGGATTGTGTTTTTTTTTTAATATTTGTAAATACGTTCTAAAATTGAACAGCATCTTTTGTCATTAAATTATTTTCTTTCCACGTGGACATAAGTTCTTCAGCAATGCTTATCATTTCTGGAAAAGCCGAATACTCTGAAAATAAATCAAATGTTAGAATTTATATACATTCAATTTTTTATGTTAACTGGCTTTGTTGTGATTTTTTTTCTTAAAAGAATAAAACATAAACTTGTTTAAGCTGAAAATCTTTGAAACTCAATAAACAACAAATAAGTAAATAAAAACGTAAAATATTTTAAATCACTTCATAGTCGGTTACAGTTATTGAATGAGTTTTGCCTTAATTTAAGTGATTTCTATAAATTTATTCAAAAATATAAAGTATTTAAGTTAGTTTATAAACGCTAGTTATAACGAACAGTTCTTATACCGTAATACCTTTTCAAAGGTATTTATGACCTCTCTACAGTTATATATGTATATTTATTGAAATTCTAAAACATTTTAGTGTAAACACCGTTCCCAGTAGTATTTCCTTCGAGAGAAATCCTTGAATATTATTTTGTATATAGTAAGATATATTTATAGTTTGAACACATCACCAACATTTTATGTTCAAATTCAGGTACGATTTACCTGAAGTCCCTTTGCATATTACAACTTATATAAGAATATAAACATTTTGCTTTGTATATTTCATTGAATTACTAGATTGCACAGTTTATCACAAACAATATTCACCTTGACACCAAAGGGTAAAGAGAAAAATCTTTAAAAACACCTTGATAACCTTCTAATTTTTCTCTTTACTTTTCAAGAGTCATATTATATTTGTTTTTAAATGAAAAAAAAATTAATAAGTGAAAATCACATTGTACACAGCTGTATGCAGGGTGTTTATAAAAGAATGCTTTGATTTTTAATTACTTAAAGAATTTTGAAGATAATTAAACTATTTAAAAGTCAATCTAAGGTTGAAACAAGTACGTTTTGTTTATCCTATTGTATGGAATCAAAAGTTAACCTAGAATTTCTGATCAAATGTGACTTGCTAAACCACAGATTTCTAAGTGGTTGGATAGGAAAGAATGTGCCTATTCCCATGAGTTCTTACTTTACCCCATTGGACTTTATTCTGGCCAAACATTAAAAAAAACATTGTGTATGAGGAAAACATTTAAGACTTGAGACATCTGCGTGATCGAATCCAAGCAATTTTACAATTTTACATTTTAATCGTTTTAGTATCTTTTCAGTAATGTCCGTTATAAATCCCTGCATTTTTATAATCACCTGTATTGTAGGCTAGTCTACTTTTTGCCAGAAACATTTTCAGGAAGGTTAGAAAAAGGAGCGCTCTTAAATGTATTTTTCCGGTTCTCTCTTAAAAGATTATGTCTTCTTTAAATGCCAAACGTTTCGATGCGATCCCGCACAGAGTAGGTATGCTAAACACAATATTGTTACCTTCAGTCTCTCCAAAAAAGCCAATATCCACACACTGGTCGTCCCAAATTCGCTTGTCGCAGTCGTAAGGGATTTCCGCCTGGAAGCTCCAGCCCCGGCCTTCATACACGTTGCAGTCGTTGCCGATCATAAAACTAGACAAGAAGTCATAAAACTAACATTTGATATCATATATATATATACATTCCTGAAAACATCGAAGTTCACTTTGGTGTGTATTTCAATATAAATAATCGAAGAGTAAGTGTGATAGTAATGGATAATATGACGTTAATGTTAATGGAAAAACAGCTTATTCATTAGCTAGGATCAGTTATTTATATCCCAAGAAAAAAAAAAAAAAAACAAAGAGAGCTGGGTCAAGTTTCAGGTTTTCAAAAGCTATTGGACGTACCGAATGAAATCTTACAGAAATACGATTTAAATTTGGTCAAATCAATCATCATCTTAAACGTCTTTGTATTTGGAATAATGAGTCACAAGCCTTGCGTCAATATATTGAGTATCAAGAAATTTATTGCATTTTTAGGCTGTACCCAAGTAGTTTAATAATACATGGGTTTTGTGGTAAATCGACAAATAAAAATATCTGAATCTGATCTGATTCTGGAGATGGAACTGTGGTATGATCTGAGACGTGATCTGAGACATGAGAGGAATCTTGTATATGATCTTTTTTTTGCATTTCATCATTAGACTAGTCTGGTGATTGAATGAGGGGGGGTTTTGTGGTAAATCGACAAATGAAAATATTTGAATCTGATCTGAGACTTGATCATGAGATGAGACATGATCTGAGACGGAATCTGAGTCGTGATTTTTGTTTGGTATTTTTATCCTAGTCTGGTGATTGAATGAGAGAGTGTTTTGGTGAGTATACTTTATTTTTTTTACAGGGATAGTGACAGTAGTCGGATCATTATCACAAGAGGGTTCGTGGTTGAGAAGTTGTTCTTTTTTGTAAAAGTATGTTAGACACTGGCGACAAATAAAGAGTCTGGGTGCAGAGTTTACCAACTGTTTACCGATGAAAGCTTCGAAGTTTTTTATCCACATGTAGTGGTTTTTGTAAAACAGTATATCCCTGTGATCTGGTTTTCTTTTCGGTGTAACTTTGAGGGGAACGATCTTTTTACCACTGATTGTGTATATGTTTATAGACATGTTATTCGTATTTTCGAATGTACTCACTTCATCGAGTCTAACTGGGAATGGGATACACCATTTATATTTATTATTCAAATGAACATATTTAAAGTAGTTGAGGATGTTGTGATAATTTTTTCGGGAATCAGCTAATAGTTTTCCCATTATGGCAATTTTGAAACATAAATTGTTACAACAGTTTGTTTTACCGCGAAACGGGTTTACTATAGACTTTTTACCTCTTATGAAAGATGGGAGTTTGAATCTGGAGGAGGAACCCCATATGGGTTCGTATCTGTTGATTCTTAATTCCAATTTGATTATAGCATGGATGGCCCAACCTGAACCTCTCATTTCTAAATCGGACTTTTCTAATAATAATTTTTCTATATTCAACGTGTATTGTTCGTCTAAATCGGTCAAATTAAAAACCATTATATTTTGAGTTTTAAAACTTTTTATTTGTAATTCATCGTTGGACTTTGAAAATTTACATTCCAATAACATATTATATTTTATACTATCATGCCTTTGTTGGTAGTGTTTCAACAGGTAGACGACATTATCTCTCAACCATTCCATACTACTACTGTCACTCTCCCCAAGAGAGGAAAGTTATTCTTTAAGAATTTCAACCGTCAATTGAAAATACCTTTCGTCATCTATTGTGAAGTAGAACAGGAAATAGTTAGAGAGGATACCTGTGAACCCGATCCAACCACTTCGTTCATTCATCGAGTCGGTGTATTCAGTGTAAAAAGTCTCACTTACAATATCGTCAATGAAAACAGTAGAATAGTTAAAACGAAAAAATTTACAAATATTACCATGTTTATGAATTCTTTAGAAAGTGAATGCGAATTGATCGGTAGACTCTATAAAAGAAACATTCCCGTGACTCACCATCCAGATCCTCCTGAAGATGGTACACCCTGTCATATCTGTGGTAAAGGTATGTTCAACGGTGATAAAGTCATCGACCACAATCATTTAAACGGAGAAATAAGGGGATTCGCCCATTCAGTCTGTAATATAAACTATAGATTGCCCCACTTCGTTCCCGTCATCATCAAAGATTTAGGAGTAGAACTGTTAAACCACTTCACCAGCATGAATGATAACATAAACTTCATTCCCTACAAGGGTCAAGTAGAGAAATTCCTCTGTATTTCCAAGAGATTGAGGAATATAACGATGAAATTCCTAGACTCTTCCCAATTCGTTCCCGATATCACATTCGATAAATTGGAAAGGATAAGATCCTTGTGTTTGAAACACTACGGACTCGATATGTTTTACTATTTGACTATAGGTTCTTACAGTTTCGATGCCATGTTAAAAATAACAAAAGTCAATCTAGAACTATTGAACGACATAGAAATGTATAAGATGATAATGAGCGGTATAAGAGGTGGATTCACTTCAGCTGTCAAACCCTACGCCAAATCAAATAACCACTCACTGCCAGACTACGATCCCTCCCAACCGACTTCATTCATATACTTTTACGATATAATAAGTCTTTACGCTACCATAATGTTAAAGTATCCACTGCCCATAGACAATTTCCAATGGGTAGACGATCCAGATTCGATAGATTTGAATAACAAACCACAAGATGTGGGCTACATCCTAGACGTAGATTTAAAATATGAATACAATGAAGTACACAAAGACTATCCACTATGTCCTTACCGTGTTGAAGGTAAAGGTCTGATATCCTCTTTCGGACATAGAAAGAATTACATCATACACTACAGAGCACTCCAACAAGCCCTGTCAATGGGACTAGTATTGGAGAAAGTCCACAGAGTGATTTCATTCAACGAATCCTATTGGTTAAGCCCGTTCATAAAGCTGAACACAGATTTAAGGTTACTCTACTGCCAAGATGGAATCCTTTCAAATTTCTTCAAACTCCAATCCAATATAATCTACGGTAAATCGTTAGAGAGAGTAACCGATAATTTGAATAAGTATTTCCTACACAATAACCCCAGAAAACTGATGAAACTCATAAAGCAACCCAGATTCACAGACAGACTAATACTAAACGAGAATAACTATATAGTATTTATGAAAAAGAGAAAAGTACGCTGTAACAAACCCGTATATTTAGGATTCTCAATCCTAGATCTGAGTAAACGGTACATGTACCAAATGTATTACGATAAATTGAAGAAACACTTTCCTCCTTTCGATTTGATATACACAGACAACGATTCATTCGCATTACACATATTTTCACCAGACGATTCCTTCACAAAACAAGTGGACTTCATCCATACAACAAACCTGGGTTCATTCAAAGATACAAGTCCAAACAATCCCATATTGGATTTCCTAACAGTGAGATGTAAAACATACGGATACAGAACCAAAAACGATATAACATTGAAAAACCTACCACAATCATTCAATTTCACCAATTACAATAATCTAAAACTATACGGTACATACAAAAGAGTGATAAACAATAAAGTATACTCAATAAATCAGAATAAGTCTCTCATCCAAACCCCCCTCATTCAATCACCAGACTAAAAATGCAAAAAAAGACAAATTTCAAGACTATGATCTTACCCAGATTCATCACCAGACTCAGATTCATCACCAGACTAGACTAATGATGAAATGCAAAAAAAAAAAATCATGACTTAGATCACGTATCAGATCTTACCCAAGATCCATCTCAAGACTCAGATCACTCACATGTATCAGATCAGATTCAAATATTTTTCATTTGTCGATTTACCACAAAACCCATGTATTATTAAACTACTTACCCATATGATTTTTTAATGAAAAATTTGAATGCCTACAATTTCCGTCTAGGTCATCCATTGTCTTAGGTCTCGTTTGCAGCATTGTACTCTGCCAAGTGGGACCATTAATTTGGTGTACATATTAGACTATGCTTACATTTAAGATATTCTTCTGACTCCTGGTGGACCGTTTCAATAACATGACTCAAAATGTTTGATAAGGGGGGACGGACTTTTTACACTTCGAATATCAAATATTTAAATAAACAACTAAAAAAGGTTTTACATTGATAGGACGGTGGTGTCGTCTTGTAATCTAGCTACTCTGGGGTCACGAATTGTGGATAGATATAAGCGATGGCTTGTGGATGCGACATTCCCTGTATTAAAGTCCGCACTGGTGAACATTAGTTCATCCATAAAGACCATCCTCATAATTAGACCAATTCGTATATATGAGGTCGAAATTGTGGTTTGGATCCCACGTTAAACTGTAGGTCCCTAGATACCATTGGCTGTTGGGCTATTAATTAACAGTCCTGTCTAAGGAGAATGCCGGCTTTAGTCAGTAGCAAGACTACAAGATCGCGCCACAATCATCCTACACTCATCTCTCAGTCATATTCAGGCTAAAATACCCGCTATGTGAGGTCCCTGTCTCAAAATAGTGATATACGGTAGTGGAAATAGTGATATAGTGACTCCTCACTTAGCCCCTCACTTGTGGCGGACGTCCGTCAGTCCTCGCTCGTTGATCTCTCTGAGCTGCATCATCCGGGCCGTCTGGGTGCACTCCTCGCGGGTGTAGCAGGTCGGCCAGTTGCGGTGCAGGGAGTAGTGGAACTTGTGGACGGGCAGGGTCAGCGGCTTGAGCGGTTCATCTGGAACCGCAGGGATGGCTCCCCACTCGTCCCTAGGGATCACCCTGGTGAAGTGGCGGAACTTGGACTTGTCTGCGACACACTGCTCGGCGTTAGACTAGGATGAGATGTGTGAGTGTCAGGCAACTTGGGGTAAACGATAATGGTGCAATCTGGACGAAAGTAGGCGTCTCTAAACAGCAGAGTTGTCACTTTGGTCTTAGTAAATATTTCTAACGCTTTAAATTAAAATTACTAACTTCGAACCCACCTGTTGAGAAAATCGGCTAAGTAAACCACCAAAGCTAAATGTGTTTAAAAATTTCATTTTTCATTTATTGTCAAGAAAATGTCCCAATACTTTCAAAACCCATTGAAATGTCTGAAAAACACCCCATTTAGCGTATTGTTCACGAAAATTCCTTAATAGACAGAAATCTTTAAAGTTAAGAATAATTTTATTACTTTTAACTACAAGTAAGCCAATCAGTTTAACGATAAAATTAAGCATAGTCTATTAGCTAATGTCAAGCTATAAAAAATAACAAGCTCTAAACTAAACAAAGCTCTAAGACAAGATAGGCCTAAATGACCTCATAAAATAAATCCTAAAAATCTTCAACACAACAATAATCAAGACTAATTGGAAAAAAAAACGGTCCAAAAATCCGTAATCCAAAAGGCCAAACTTCATGTTAAATTAGCTTGAGTGGGAACAAAATGGGAGTAAATAAATTTTGGGTTAAAATAATTATACATTTTTTCCAGGCTATATGGTGGTAAGCAAAGCTTGCCTTACCTAATTTGCACACCTTAATAATGGGAATTAATTTTACTATTCTTACTATTTTTATTCGTGCTTTGTTAAAAATGCATCATTAAAGCCTAAAGTCACTAAATAATTTCGTTGTTTTTCTTTCAATTCGCAATAAGTAAGTTTGTTAGTTAGGTTAGTCGAAAGACACGTTCGCTTAAATTTTAGTCTAATACCCCTACGAAAAAAATTTGTGTGTGTGTGTGTTTTTTTTTTTTTTTTTTTTTTTTTTTTTTTTCTATGGTGTTCAATGAAAAGTCCTCTCCTATCGGTAGAATTTATTTTATGAGATAGTTATACCGTAAACGTGGTACAATATGTTGTAGTTAAAATACTTTAGTGGAAACTAGAGTATTAAATAATAGAGTAGTACAATAAATACACGTAAGGGCAATACTTCCGAAATTAGAATTAATTAAGGAACAAAACTAAAAATAAATTGGAAAGTAAAAAAAAATAATTTAAAGGCTACTAGCTCTTTTAGAATTGGGGTCTTTAATATCAAAGAGGTTTTTATAAGAAACCCAATAAGAAGTATAATTTATGAAATTATGAACAAGCCTTGTATAAGAAACCCAATAAGAAGTATAATTTATGAAATTATGAACGAGCCTTGTTTTGAAATTCCAACTAATATAAGCATAACGATAATAGTAGTTTTCATCACTAGGAGCAAAAGTGAGTCTTTTTGGTGCGCAATCGTGTTTTAAAAACGAGGTGCAGCCGAGTTTTTAAAAACGATTAAGCATCAAAGTGACACTTTTGCTCCGAGTGATGAACAACGTTTTTTTTTTTTTTTTTTTTTTTTTTTATCATAATGCGAAATTTGACTTTTTAATCGTTAAAAATATTAACTATAAAGTTGTATATTCGAGGTTATATTTACAAAGTAAGTTATATGCAGTGTTTACATTTCTGTTATTTACAAACAATGTTCTTTATAACGTTTGAATTTCAAAATTCTGCTCCTCAACATTAATAAATCAATAATAATACACTAGCAAACAGCTAGGACCTAAAAAATTCGCTCGGTATTTCAGTTCTAGGACCTAAAAAATTCTCCAGATGATTTTTTAGTCCTAGGACAAAAAAGAATCGGTTTTGGTACTATTGAGAGAGCAAAAAAACCGGCTGATTTCATGCACAATGATAAAAATATTATTTTTAAGTAACATTTGAAAGACATGTGTTCTTACCTGGCTTTGGAATTAGTTTCGCGTTAAACCTTCTCATAGGTTCTTTTCTAAATGGGTCTATTTCACCCCTTAATATCCTGTGCCAATCCGTAATGTATTTCACCTGTTTTTCGTCAGGCCAACTCATCTTTAGGTTCTCTTACAGGAAGTATTGTTTTAGTTTCAGAGATACTAGGGGTATTTTAATGCTTATCAAATAAACAGTAAGAAACCAATGCGACCAGTTTTTGAACCTCTAGCTATTAGAACGAAATAATTACTAACAAAAGTTGAGTCTATCGGTATCTTCATTTTGACTAATTTACTATGTTGAGATAAGATTAAAGCAATATTTTATTTGACTATTTTATTTAAGTCTATTATCAAAGGTCTTAATCATGTCACCATCACAAACAGCACGACACGCAACTGACAACCAGTTTAGAATTTTAAAATAAATCTCTTCAAATATACAATGAATAAAATAATTATTAGTTTTTTTTCAATATTTTTGTTAACACTTTGTTTTTCAAGAATACATCATCAGAAAATATCAACATCCACAAAAGTAGTAATTTTAAAATAATTTAGTTCTTAAAACATATGTTAATCATATTAAAGCACATCTGGTGATTTTATTTAAAGAGAAAATTTGATTAATTAGTGATAATGTATATTATACAAATTTTTTATGTTTATTTAAGAATGTTAATCAATGGCAAATTTCTAATCTGTACCGGATCGTTGTTTACAACTTGCAGTCTTCGTTTATTGATTTATGTAGCTTCTTGAGCACTTCGTTGACTATTGTTAAACTTAGGCCTATTTGATTGAATTTATTTTGAGAAAAAAAGTGTCTGTCTCGGTATCTAAAGCGCGTTTTGTAACCGCAGTTTTTTTGCCGATTAAATTTCACATTGATTATAAAATGTTCTTTCACACAGGTTTATAGTTTTCTACGTACAATATATAATTTATTACTATCATCACATGCCGCTTGATATATTCTAGATTTTCGTTCATAGTTAATTTTATACTTTTTGTACTTAATAAAACATTGTTGAGCGTAAATTTGTCTTCAAATTATTTGAGTTATTATTAAAAAAAGGGCTTTTCAAAATGAAATAACTTAATACTTGAAACAATTTTACATTATTTTCCTATTAAGAATTAAAGTCAATTAAATGCATATTGAATAATACACTTTTCACGTTTTAATTGTAAGATATTTTACTCATTAATAACTTATATTCAATTTACAGTTTTATTAGGAAGCAATTAATTTTCTTTTACTTGTGGTTTAAATGTTTAAACAAATATTAAATAACTGGATTACACATTTGCATATTTTTTATAAAATACTGATATAAAGGTGGGAAAAGCCTGGAAACAAAATAATATCTTTAAAAGTATTTTAGTAAGAAAATTTAACTTTTCATATTGATTTTGAGGGAAAAGACTATTTCTTAACGTACTTATTGACCTTGGACCTCCTAGTGAGGATGGTTCACACAGAGTCAGAAGAAAATCGTGTGTTAGGATTGGTCAATATGTAAGAAAAGGTCCCCTAAGAATACAGAACAATGCCGCAAACTCGTTCTCGAAAGAATGACCGAGTCAAAAAATGGCAGGCGATCAAACTTTGCATTAAAACAATATTGCTGGAAACAAAAAATGCAATAACCCACAATACACACGACCTCTTGAGATCGGGTTTGTGGCAAAGTGCTCAAAATGCAAAGCTCTTAAAAATTATGTATTACGTGACGTAGGCCATTGCAGTTACCCTGACGACTTCCACTAGGAAAGACTTTATCACTCAAAAACTAATTTTGCAAATATTTATTTTTATTAAATAAATACTTTTTAAGATATTGTATCGTTTCCAGACTTTGTCCGCCCTGTATAGTATTTACGTCTGCAATGAAAAAAAAAACTCATTTGAATTGGAGATATTATTATTTTAAACAGCACCAATTGAATAATCTGTTTTTGAAAAGTTTTATTAATTTGTGCAACACCCGACCCCCCTCATACTACTCCCGTTACGGCATCGGAGCCCTACCAAATTACAGGCCAGGAGACGCCTCGTCAGGCCCTGTCATTGGACAATTAACACTCCGTATCTACCCTCAGTGCAAACCCTCAGAGAGGAATTATTACACATCATGTAGAAATACTTTCATAATGCTTTGTTTTCCACATCTTATCTTACGTAACACTCATCTATGACAATGATAGTAAATGTATGCAGTTACTATATTTACTTGTTCATATAATAACTTTGTAGGTATTTTTTGACACCAAATCTATAGTATATGGATAGTAGTAAATTCATTGTTATAGGTTGTAGTTTATTATTACTGAATAATAATATATTATTATTATTACTATGGGGAGGGGGTTATGTTGCCCCCCCATATCGAAACATTGCTTGGCTTATTTTTGTCACTTCTTTTGTATTTTTGTACTTTCTATTATTCCATAGCTGCGTCTTTGATTTTTTTATGAAATATGTCTATAATCTTTTTTTTTAATAATGAAGGCAAATAGTTTGTGAGGCCGAAAATCACTTGGGATTTGCGTAATTGAGGATTAAGATTCTGTTTGATTTACGACAGGAGTAAGTATGACTATAAAAATTAATTGTTAAAATATCTAGGAGTTTACATAAATATCTATTACTACAATTATATAAGAAGGTAAAAGAAATAGATTCCAGTTTATAAGAACTCTTTTTGATTTATTTTAAATACATTTCATTCTTTTAACTATTTAATTCCTTTGAAAAAACGATAAGTTTTAGAAAACGGTCTAAATATATTTATACATTACAATTTAATTACGTCTTTAATCCATGATTTACCATATGCTAATAACTGTAAGGAGAAGAGATTTTTTATTTATTGTATTAGTTTTGGTCTCAACATTTATATAAACAACTTAAAATTCAAGATATAAATAATTGTGTCAGACGAACAAGTGTTCTGAAAAAACGAAAATCTGGCAATTTTTTTTTACAAAAGTAAATTTATGAATATTGTTTAAAATAGAGAAATTGCTTGGTTGAATACAAATAAAATAATATAGTGTATTGTAGAGAACTAATAAATTCTGTAATTTTTCTCAAAATTTAAAGGTAAAAGAACATACCATAAACTAATAAAAAATGAGATAAAAACTGGTTAAATTATATTGACCTATCATAACAAACAACATTTTAAAATGCTAAAATTGTCAGAAAATGTAATAAAATTATCATTTGATTTCAAATTAATCATCGTACATATAATAAATCTACGCATTTGCAATTATTTTTATATAATATGTTTAAGAAATATGCAATGTGGAATCTTATTCATGAAAAACGTATTAAACGAGAATTTGCAACCATAAAACCGCTTATGAAAATCATCTCTTTGATAAAATATCGTCAAAGGCAGTGAAATGGAATCATTTACTTCGTTTAAGGAAGTCGCTGCGTCTTCAGAATTTACCAATAATATCGCTCAAGGTGATTTTAAATAATGCTGAATAAGAGGTGTCGCTCCACCGATTTTACAAATGACAGCAACATAAAATTAATATTTATAAATATGTGAGCCAATATCAAGCCAACAGTCACTTTTAAATTAACCCTTAAATTTTCCTTTGTTCATAGGTTTACCCGTATTTTATAAAATTCCAAGTATAAGTGTAGCACAAAATGGGAGATAAGTGGATTTTATTCCAACTAACACGTTTTAATGATCAGTTTATTCGTGACATTTTTAATATATTTATGTTCAAACAGTTAAGTTATGACAGTGAAGAAAATAGTAACATTTTCCAATAATCAATTTTACAGTATGAATTTTAGTTACATGTTAAAAATTATTGAATATACAACATAAAATCCCAATGCAGATTATACAGTAACACATGACTAAAACGATCCAAGTATGAAGTAAGCATTTGTCTGAAGTATTAAGCTCTACACGATCCAAAAATAAACAACCAAAAGTAATGACTATGCAGAATGTTCAATACTTAATGTGAAAACAAGCTGTAGCGTGGTGGACTCATGTGTTCAACGTTCGTATTAAACGATATTGTGGTTAAAATTGAAGTTCTTATATGTCGAATTTAATAAAATAGTTTTGTTTGTTTATCTACAATGCACAACTTTTAAATATAATTTTTGAATGACGGTTTTCAGGTTATAATTGTTCACTATTGTACTTAATAACCCAAAAAGATAAAAAATAGTATCTACTTTATATCCTATATCATTTAAAATAATATTTAATCCTGTTTAATAATTAACATACATATATGCAAGATGAGAAATATATAAACTACACTTGATGTAAGTGTAGTGTAAGTGTAAACTTCACTTGTTTGTATATTATAGGATAAATGGCAGTTTACAAATTATAATAACTAGAGATCGCCCACTAGTCGAAATTCGACCAAAAATTCAGTTGATCTTGAGGAAAATAATTTTTAAAAGTTTTACAAATGAAACATCTGTTCTTCCTTATTTGCTAGCATTTGTTATTACAACATCTGTCTTATGATTCAATCAATTATCCTTCTCCCATAATATTATCATTGAAACTTTAAAAGCTTGTAGAGCGTAGCCCCAAGGGCCGATGTGAATTAAAATGTGATTCTGCTTATCTACAGCACAATACCTTTCTAACGGTATGAGCGGATTTCTCCTACGATGCACACAAGCTGAGAAAAAAGGAGGAAATGAAACATGCTTGCCTATTAATATATAGATACTTTTATATGTAATTGTATAAATCTATGTTAGACTGAAATGGTTTTTTTAAGGATAAAATAAAATATTTCGTCAAACACCATCAGTGGCAGTGAAAATGTTTTTTTAACTTGGTAGAATTGAACAAATTTTAATTTAATAAAGTAAAGTTTACCATGTAAAGGTTAGGTTTATCGACTGTGGTGTTGTAGTACAGTGTAATAAAACTGCTCATAACGACACTAAAGCAACAAAGCGCTGTTCAGTGCAGTGTGTTTATCGGTGGTGTCATTCTTGAGTAGATAGAAAAAGCCACTTTCAAAACCGGCCACGTGCCGCCGGAAGCCATGTTCCGGGGCAGGCGTCTTCCGGTCGAATATTAAATGAGGTTGGGGGAGGTGGGGTGAGGGTTTTAAGTAGATTTGCGCATAAATTAAAAGTTGGTTCAAAACTGAAATTCAACAATTGGTGGTTGAACTAAATTTGCGCATAAATTAACCGGGGTTGAATTAAAACTTCGCATAAAATATTGGTTAGTTCAAAACTGAAATTCAACAACTGGGGGGTTGAACTAAATTCGCGCATAAATTAAAAGTTGGTTCAAAACTGAAATTCAACGATTGGGAGTTGAACTAAATTTGCGCATAAATTAAAAGTAAGTTCAAAACTGAAATTCAACAACTGGGAGTTGAACTAAATTTGCGCATAAATTAACCGGGGTTGAAGTAAAACTTCGCATAAATTAAAAATTAGTTCACAATTGTAATTCGACGGTGTTAATAAAAACTCTAATAGTTGAACGAAAATAAAAGTCAGTTCAAACATAGCACAGTCATAACAAGAGAGAGAGAAGGTAGATAGAAGTGTTAAGTTCCGCGGATAGAACGAGAATGAAGAATGAAACATGACGCGTCGAAATATATGCGTGACTGTAGATGTCAGTTAATGGGGGGTCTAGAGCTTCCGGCCTGTCAGATGGTGAATTAATCAATGGGGGGAGTGGAGATGGCGCTCGGTTGAACTAAAATTGCGCATAAATTAAAAGTTGGTACAAAACTGAAATTCAACTTGATAATGTGGGGTACGGAAAGTATGTCAAGGTCATCCCGAGTAAGTTTTAAAAAAGCCTATCCCGCTACCACAGGAAATAGTTCTGAGAGCTGAACTACCCGGTGATAGCGGGATAGGTAGATTTAAGTTTTGAACTTTATTCGTAAAAACAAATACAATCAATGTGCAAAAACAAATACAATCAATGTGCAATACAGGTTGAATTTTTGTGATGAAATACGGAGTTGTAAAAGCAAACGCCGACGACGAGGATAAGGTAAAAGCAGAGTCCCCAGATGACGTATTTGACAAGTTTGAAGAAACGTAATATCTCGAGTTGGTTTTCCCGTTCCAATCGTTTAATTTCCAATTTCAATTTATCCTCTTCCATTCTAGTTACTAAAGGAACTTCATCCATCATATCCATCATGATTGTGTTAGTGTTTGAAATTTTAAAAGAAGTTATGTTGATAGTACAAAAGTCGAAGACGGAATGAGGAGTGAAAGCGAGAAATGTTAGTTAAATAAAAAAGTGGTGGGGGGAAAGATGAATTACAAAGAAGTGGTGGGGGAAAGATTTTGCTCTTCATTATTACCGTCAGTAGTGTCAGATGGTGCAGGAGTTAGATTTAGTAAACTGTCTTCGTCCGAACTTTCAACCTTATCACAAATAGGACAATCGTATGTTATTTACAAATTCATTTTGATAGTTGTAAAATTATCTACAAGTTCTTGTAAAATATTAAAAATAGCTTGTAACTCTTCTTTAGAGTTTATTTCAAAACTAGAATTCATCCGTGCCAATGGAGATTTGTTCATCGTTGGAGAGTCGGCGAGTAAATGAGGAACGCCACCAAGGGAGGGGGCTTATTTAACGGCGAGCTTATGATTAAATAAAAAGCTAAGTTCTTCTTCTTCGTCTTTTAATTCAAATATCTTAGCTGGAGTATTTGCCTCATCCTCCTCACTCTGTGATGATGAAGATAATTCACCAGGACGTAAATATTGAACATCAATTCTGATCCATCTTATATAATATCTATCCATTATAGCAAGCAAGTTTTGAAACAATTCTTCCATTTCTTCCCTCTCAGTTATTATATGTTGAAACCTGACGAAAGGTGTTCCCATGTTGTTAGTTAGAATGTTGGAAGTGAAATAATTCAAAGGTGGATTCAATAAGATACAAAACTTAAACTAATGGTGGGGGAAATCTAAAAGACCTATGGTGGGGGAAATCTAAAAAAACCAATATTGGGGGAAATCTCAAGGTCATCCAATTGAAGTTTTAAAAAAGAGTGTAAAACTGAAATTACACATTCGATGGTTCAACAGGATCTGAATACCAATCCGACCTGTATTTACATCTTTTTATCATATGTGTACAAAAATCATCTTGATGAGACTTGGTGCGTTGACAATGAGCTAGATCGAGAGGATGAAATTTGAAACATCTTTGAGGACAGCATGTATGAAAATATCTTGATTTGTAAAATTTGAAAGTTCGCAATTCCGGTGGCGGTAGTTGTTTTGTTTTGCATTTGCAGTAACAAGATCCGAAAAATTCACACTTAGTGCAAGCTAACCCGTCCACCATCATTGGTCCTAAATCTGTACACTGTTGTTCACAACAGTAACGAGGTTCGTACTTGTAATTTTGTTTTTCCATGTTGACGCTGCTGAGTCCAGTGAAAGAATAAGAGTGTATAGTGTTGAATAGTCAGTTTTATGTAGTACAAAAAGTGGTGGGGGTAATATCAAGGTCATCCAAACGAAGTTTTAAAAAATTATACCTTACTAATGTAAGGAAAATTGATACTTAAGAAGTTTGTTTCTGTTTGTTTTCTTCAGACTTTTTCTCTCTCTCCTCTTTGTCTTCTTCAGACTTTTTCTCTCTCTCCGCTTTAGCCATAGCGATAAGTTCTTCAGTCGATAGTGGATGTACTTCAGGAAATTTTAAAATTAATTTAGCCTGATATCCTTCTCGGGTTAATATTTCTAAATCCTCAGTCATTTGTTCAACGGTGTTGTAATCTTTTCCATAGATCTTTCCATCAAGTTCAATCATCATTCTGTATAACATCTTTAAAAATAGGTGTTGACGCAGCGAGAGTTGGGAAGCGAATAATTAGTTATCCAAGTATCACACCCTTTTTATCAACTTGACATTGATCACGTGATTCCTTAGTTTTATTTGTTAAAAGTTAATTAACATTGGTAGTACTTGTGGAACTTGATGTTATGTTGACCAGTCGGCGATGAAGATGTTGTAGGTTGTGTAGAAAGAAATACTTCATCATCGCAGTATTTTGTTTTAGTAAACATCCTTACATTAGTAGCACTAACATCAACAGTTAAGTGATAACCACCGGTAAGTAAAACTCGCATTTCGTTGGTTAAATCTTCAAGTTGTTCAAAACTCGTAATGGTGTTGGTATCGTAAGATGCACACTTGACCTTTAGGGACATGTTGAAGTTTTGTATTTAGTTATAGAGAGCGAGATGTGTACGGTACGAAAGCTAGTCGTAGACTAATGAATTTCACAAGTTGATTTTCACTTTTATTATCACACAAAATTGGGTCAAGGTCATCCCGTGGAATTTTTAAAAAAAGCAACATGTTGCTATGTACAAAGACATAACAATATGTTGCTTCTTTTATTTTTCTTTTTTGTTTTATATCATCTTTATTGAGAAACCATTACAAACACATATATTTACAATGTTATGTACAAACTAGTTAGTAGTAGGTGTTACATGAATAGTTAGTTCAGTTGAGTTGTTTCCACTCGGTCCGTGTGAAACTAAATAGAGTGCGCAAGGTTGAATAACTCGAAGATCTTCATTTTGTAGAAGTTGTACAAACCGTTTCGGTAGGAAGATTTGAAACTTCGGTTCGTCACCAACTGTATACGGCGCCTCGCTCAATGTGCAATTAATAGCATCACCAATTGAAGTGTCCATCTTCTTGATTGTATGTATGATGTAATGTTTTTCTTCTTTTAGTTCAGAACATTTCTTTGTCGGTAAGATTGTTGATTTAGAATGAGCGTTGAATTGATCAACCAAATTTTGAAGAAAGTTCTGCGATGCCATCTTGATGTTATTGTTAATCTTCTTGTTAATCTTCTTGTTAATAATAATGTCCGTCGGAGATGTTGTCTCTTCAGAGGTTCGAGTAATACTCATGCTGCGTCATGGTAGCGCTCTCACTTTTATTACCGACATTACCCCCACCATTCTGTTGAAGGAAATTATTTAAGCGGTAGGCATTCTTCAAAGCGCACTGTGACCTTCGATGTTTAAAACTCTTTGATGAAATACAAAGTTCATTGAAGTAGCATTGGAAATCTCTATCTATTATTGCATTTATTACTTCGTTGCTTGTAAATGATTGTATCCAATTTGCTTTTTCCAATCCTCTTGTGTAGATAGTTTTGAACTCTTTGCAGTAATGATTCATAATGTGTGGCATCATGTTATAATTAATAAAACCTTCATCCCATCTTAAGTTGTGAAAATGTTTGTACAACCATTTGTTTGTAACTTTCGCTTTAGTTGTTAGTCTATTGAATGGTAATGGAGGTTTGAATAAGTAATGATAAACTACAGATGTGTTCATATCCAAAATTACTAATTCTTTTATAATAAAATTTCCATCATTTCCTCGAAAAGCTTGAAATTCAATTATACCTTTTTTAACTTCCATTATATGTGGCGCATTAGAAAACGAAACCCGTTTGTTCATGATGAAGTCTCGTCAGCAACTGACTTGTATTACAAACACGATTGTTCTTCTTTAACTTCTTGCGCTTCTTCGTCGATATTAAAGTTGGTGTGATAGTTGTTCAATTGTCTCCACATATCCACTTCTTGAGGTATTCGATTAAAAATTGAAGTATCCACGGGACCGTATAAAATTGGAACGAAAGGTTGTCTGTCCAATGTATCGATTAGATAGTCTTTGATTATTGCACTTGAAAATATTAGTTGTTTCAAATATCTGGTGACGGGACCGGTAGTACAACTTAAAGTGTAAAATTCTTCTTTAGTCAAATGTAATTTTACATCATGTCTAGTTAAATCTCTGAAGCGAACCATTTGTCCTCCACGATGTTTCACTATATCAACTTCAATATTTGATTCCAATAAACTTAATCTTGTTCTTCTTCCAAATGTGTTGTTACTCAAATAGCATTCCAAAAGATGTAAATGTTTCATAAATGATTCCCAAGAAGTTTCAGTGAATGTAACCATTTTATTTCCATGATTTAAAATAACAATCGGTGAATAATCCAATGATTTTAAAATTCCAACTGAAATACTTTTCGTCATGCATGAAGAAATGGGGTAGAAAATCCGAAGAAATACTTCTGTTAAAATATTAGTTGTAATGTTAACTTCAACCTTTTTTCTTTTTACTTCTCTTTCAGCTTCTCCTTCTTCTTTTTCTTCTTCTCTCTTCTTATGTTTGTTAAACTTGAGGAACTCGTCCATTTCTCGTTCAACTTGTTTTTCTATATCTGAACTATTCTCATCCATTAGAGGTGTATTTTCTTCTCCGTTAGTAGAACTCATCTTGCGAACGATGTTTCCCATACGACGGTCGAAGATATAATGAATTTTCCACTCATAATTTTCTCGCTTTTATTTTTTTCGTGGAATCCTTGAAATTTATACACTCACATAAATGTTTGTTTTTAACTTGTCTTTCACAAACGAAATTCTAACCTCAAAAATTGAGACAGATAATTCTAACCTCAAAAATCTGCAGTCGTTGCACTAATTCTTTTTAAAGTACATTCTTCACGATTCCAGTCAGCGGTGTGTAAGTAACTATTTTATCATGTAGAATAAGACAGTATGCTGAAGTTCCATCCGCTACTGGTTCTTCAAATTCCATTTCAATTTTTATATCCACACTTGATGATTTTACCGATTCATTTTGTTTTGAACAATCAATTACAATTATCGGAGCCTTGGAATAATATTGGTCAGGTGATAATAGTGGTGTATTAGTCTTTCCATAATATGACGATTGAAATCTTGCATACATATCGTATAAAATGAAAAAACGTTTTTTGCTGAACATGACATTCAAATTGTCATACGGAAAGAATTGAGAGTTTAGGAAAACTTTACAATTCTTTATTTTACAGTTATCAAATTGACCAGCATTTGCAGTGATAACATCTTTTCGCTTAGTTTGAAAACCGAGTATTATGTACCTTGCTCGTTCCAAGTAAGTTGATGTCTTGACGGTCCATGTTTGTCGTTCGGTCTGAGGTAGTGTAGGATATTCATGGAATTCCCAACTTCGGAATGGCATCACGATATCACGGTCAGACTTTAACTTTCTCAATAATACGATTCTATGTTCATCGGCCAATCTTACATGAGGTACTCTCCAAACAACTTTATCCAATTGTAGTTGCCATTCCAGTTTATCTTCCGTAGTTGCAGGGTCTGCAAGTATCAAGTACTTGTTAGTTGAAGATCTGAGTAATACCAATTCTTGTTTGACATTTATTATTATTCGTTTGTAATCTTCAGCGAATCCCAAAAGCAATCGTAAGGGTACATGAAAATCAAAGTGACCGTTGGAATCCGGTGTTATAGTGTCTTTATCAGGGGCAACCCATCCGGCGGTGACTATTGAATTCTTCTCATGCGGTGTTAATGATGTTAATCCTTTCAATGTCGTTGTTATACCAACCTTTTTTGTCGAATCAACTGTCACCCCTGATATCTCATATCTTATTTCATCAAAAAGATATGCCATCGGGTTATTTATAAAAGGAACTGTTGAAGCAGTTTTTCCATCCAATTTTAATACCCGTCCTTCAATGTACAAATAACTTTCACACGGTAATGTGTAAATATCTTGTTGTTGAATGGGAATCCTTATTTCATCGTTATTGTTTAATTTTGATGAAGTGTAAGGGTTGTGCGTGTGATATTCCTTCTCCCATAGTGTTTCGTCGAATGTCGGTCCTTGAGATATATCCAGGATATCCATCGTTGTTAAGTTTCAATCCAATCTTCTGTAGAAAACGAATGTTGTCCGATGTTAACTCTTCCAATGTCGAGGAGCTACTGAGCTCCCGACTCTTCCGTTGCGGTTTAAATGATAATCCCATGTTGACCTTTATGTTGCCGCTCTGATGTGTATCCGTATAGTTATCGTTTCTCCTCTAAAGTCAACACTAACACCGTCTTGATCCAATATGTTCAGTACGATGTCTGAAATGAAACTGGTGTTTAACGGTAGGTATATCAAGTTTTGTGGCTTCTCAACAATTTTAAAACCAGGAGCCACTGTTGGATAAAATGTATGTAAAATATGCTGATTCACTCCTTCTCTATACGATCCGTGTATAATATTACACGTTACATCGATACTATTGACTTTCAATATTGTAACAGTTGTATTACCTGAATGAGTTGTTCCAGGAGTTAAGACTTTTTTTGTTGTATCTGTAAATCCAAGTAAACTGCCAATCGAATGTTCCAAGCTGACATTAATATAGTATTTCGAAGTTATTTCTGCTTTTAAAGTATTATTGTTTCCTTTAACGGTGATATTTTCTTCTCCGAGTGTTTCCTGTAGTAATTGGTTTATATCATCAATTTCATAAGCTCCAGTTGGAAATGTAATTATTTTCAATTCTGAATATTTTCCTGAAGCATCCTTAGTTTCATAATAATGTAGTAAATTGTTCTTTCCTTCCGTAACATTGGGAATTGAGTTGTAGGTAGTCAAATCAAGTAATGCCGCTTCCCATAATCTTTCCTTGGATAGACGCAATGCTGGGAACAGCGTACTTTTCAATGTGGATGAATTTCCACTCAGTGACACTGTATACGATGACATCTTAAAGCTGACTGACACTCTTCGCTAGAAACTCCAAACATAAATGTCCACATATTTCAGTATTGTTAGGTTGTTCTTTTTTGTAATTGTAAAAAATGTTTTTGGAGTTTCGAAAATAATGTTGCAGTTCTTTCGGCGGTGGTAGATTGCCAAAACTATCAAAGTAGTAAACGGTTTGTCCGAGCTTTTTATAGCATACCCAATGAGTGCCTGGACCATAGGTGGAATCCAAATTTACTATTCCAGTTTCATTTTCCCATATTTTAGTTGGTAATGCATCTTTCATAAAAACTCCTCGAAAAAATGGTATTTTCAAACATTTTACATAATCATTTAACTGATGATTTGTTAAGGCTTTATTTGGAATTATCAATTGATTCTTTTTATTTAGTACACACGGTATGGTCTTAGGTATAAACCTGCTCCGTTTTTTACCATTTGCCAAACAGAAGTCTTCTTTACATTTGTCTTACGAGTTCTACGATGTCCTTTTTTAATGTTTCCACCTCTTTTGGGAGCGCTTCTTTTTGCAGGTCTTCCTCTGCGACGTCTTCCAGCACCTAACTTTGCTTTCGTCTTCATGGCTGTAGTTACTGCCCAAGCCGCTGCTTTTTCTGCAATACTTGCGTCACTTGATTTTACTCTTTGCCAAGCTTTTTCCGCTAGAATTTTATCCGCTATTGATCTATTTGTTAAATCTTTAAACTTTGAATATGCTATATCGTGTTGTTTGCAAGCTTGATCTAATTTATTAATTCCAGGATCTCCTCTTGCTAAACGCTTTGCCAACTTAGTTCCAGGTCCACAATATTGATAACCTCCGGGCAGATGTAATTCGTATGGTAGAGCATCTATTGCTCGATTTACAACAGCACCAACTGGAATCCGTCTGAGCAGGGATAATGCAGCTGATGTTATACCACGTCCTTTCTTGCCAACGTCTTGACGACGACTGAACGATGAGGTCTTCATTATGCCGTTTTATATAACGAGCGTCTTCACTCCATGAAATACTTTATGATAATGAACACTTTTTATATATTATTACTTATACTATTGCTATATATATCCATACTTATATATTGGCGAGTTTTACTAATACTTATTGATAATTGCATCTTTAATCCATTGTTCTCTTTGATCATCTTGGATTTTACCGTGATTCGGTTTACTAAGCATATGATTGTGCATGTCTATAATTACATTACCCATAAGGTTCATTACATACTCCACATTAGTAGCATCTTTGTAATCTGTTGGATTATCAAGATTTGTGATACGTTTACCATTACATGTATACACAGATGGATCGTTATTAGAGGTTGCTATAACTTGATTAATAGTAGCAACATCATTCGGATCTATTCCTGCTGATATGTTAGATATTCTTCTATTTTTTCCATCATATAAGTTATTTATTTTATCTAAAACTATAGTTTGTTTCACAACAACACAATCATTATCATCTTTACCAGATTTTACATGGGTTAATCGTCTACCTCCACATATAAAGTTAACACCAGTAGCTGATAGTTGTGGCACTTGTGTTAAAATAACAGCATCATGTTCTTCCGTGCCTAAACTTATATTTGACAATCTTTTATTTTTTCCATCCCACTTGTTATTTTGTAGTTGTAGTAAGGTAAACTTTTCACTTCCTTGCATAAACTCATCACCTTTCTTTGACACCACCTGATTTTGTTTAACAAAAGCGGATGTTCCTTTCTTCAAGCTTTCATTCATTTGTCTCACGGTAGCAGCATCCGATGGAGTTGAACCATCTTTCAGATTGGACAACACTTTTCCATGACAATCAATAACAGCACCATTATATAAAATACAATTATCTTTAATGTATTTTATATTAACACCATCACTTTCTTCTTTAGGATATCCAATATCGTTTATAGTATATTTATAGAAGGAAAATCCATCTTTTTTCTTTTCTGGTATTACAGAGTGCAAATAACGCTTATTGATTGTATCTGTATCCTCGGTTGGATCTGCCACATTAGTTATTTTATAATTTAAAGCATTGTACTTTTTTCCACTTTTAGTCTTTTCCAACAGTAAAGCGTATTCCATCGCAGATAGAAAATAGCCTTTATTAACAACATCTCCATTGTTGACTGGTTTTGCAACATTAATAACTCTGTGAGATTTTGCATCATACAGTTGGTTGTTGTCGAGTTTTAAACTTGTAGATGTTTCCTCCTTTACTGTTTTTAAATTTGTTGCATCTCCATCTTCTTCTGGATCTCTAACAAACTTTAAACGTTTATTATTTATGTTATAGTCACCTTCGGGTGTTTGCGGTAATCCACTTCTTTTTCTGTTTTCTCCAACTTGCACTCCTAACGCGGAGTATCGTCCGAACTTGTCGACGCTCATGTTAGAACTGACACATTATACGCCTGCAACTCTTATATATCCGCGGACAATTATACGATTATGCCGCGATTCCTGAGTTCGTCAATCAGAGCTACCCATTCATTATTTAAACCTGTATGACCGGCTTCCATGGCTTCATGCAATAGTCTCATTCTATCAACCAATTTATTGATGTCGTTGTAGTAAATCACATTCGTATTGTATAGATTTTTCATCAATCCTTTGCCAGATGTTGAAGTATCTCCTTTACTCTTTTTACCATGTTGTTCAAGAAGTGATAAATCCATAAGTGATAAAGATTTTCTTTTCAGTGGTTGTCTCACCGCTGGTGCAGTACGTAATGTTGGCAATTTTCGTGGAGGAAACAACTTTTTTATAACAATGTTATATTTTGTTGCACGTGAACGATTAATCATTGCATCCTTTAAGTAGTTTCTTTTATGAGCGTTAGTATTTTGTAGAATCTCCTTAAAAACACTTAAATCTTTGGATGAATATCTTAGTGGTATGTTTTTAAAAATTAATTCATAAAGTCCTTTTGTTCCTTTATATTTATGCTCACCAATAATGATGTAATCGTCTTGTGTTATTTCAAGCTTTGAATCGCCGATCTTTAATTCATTCCCATCAATTCTTGCTCCGTATACGTGTGATCTACTCAAATTCGGGTTTGATTTCATGTCATGTAGCATCTTCATTATATATTTTCTTCCAAGAGGTCCATGTTGTAATATATCGCTACTCAATTGAGTTAAATTTGGAATAGATTGTTCTGCTTCAGGTATTGGCTGTTCTTCTTCCTTTTCAACAATTGGTTCTTCTTCTTCTTTTGTTTCTTCTTGCTCACTAGCACTTGTATATGAATCATCATCTTCTTCTTTTTTTAATGCTTGTACTTCTTGTTTAGAAACTGGTAGTAAAACATCTCCTTCATAACGAGGTTTACCAATAGTTTCTGATATCTGTTTTAAAGGTTCCGTAATAGGTTTAAATGTAGTCTCTAGAAATTCTTCTCTTTCACTTAAACCCATCCTCAATGCACGATTCTTCATCCTAATAGAATCACTGAGTGATTTTATTTCTTTCAATAGTTTTTCTTGATTCACCATGTTTACACTGTGAAGTTCAACGTGTAACTAGATGTAGCATCGGTAGTTCAACGCATAAATACAAATTTATCCAACCCTATACGATATCTACCATTTTTAATATCTTCTTCCTTCATAATAACGAGAAAGCCATATTTCTCATTCCATGCTTTGCCACACATCTCTTTAAATTTCTCAAATGCCATATCCGCATTTACATGATCATTATATATATGTTTTAAATTTGTTTCATCTTGCTTGAAGATGATCAACATATTTGCATTGTCTCTTATGAGTTGTTTTGGAATCTTACTGTATGTTTGACCAATATAAATGCTATCGATATTATGATGTCTTCCCATAGCGAAGTAATTCCTTATGGTGTCGTGATTTTCACAAGACACATCGTCAAAAATAAAAATAGAAAATGGTTTTGCTTCAATTGGTTGCATAATTGTTTCACTGGCATTAAACTTGTAGAAATTCACTTCAGGTACACTTGCAAGTACTTTATCCAATAATTGATATTTTGGTTGTTGCAATGATTTTGAAATAATGTATATATTGTTAAAGCGCAATCCTTTAGGATTAGTTATAAGGTTAAAAACAACATTTGTTTTTCCACAATTTGAAGGACCAGTTATTAAACATCTTATCGTATTCGGTAGTAATTCACCATGTTTACCATGATTTAACTTATCATTGTCAACCGTCAATTCATCAATATTATTGATATTAAATCGATCTTTTTGTTGTACAATCTCCATCTTGTGTCAAGGTTAAACACACAATGAGCTATTAAATTACTATACCAAGTCTTTTGAAGGAATCCAAGAGTCTTCACTTTTATCGAATCCTAACCACCGGACTTTAACCATATCCTTTTTCCTTTGTAATACCTTTTCAACAAGATATACATCACCAACTGTTGATTTCAACCATTCATGTCCGTAGAATCCACCTTGAAGTAATTCACCCTTGTTATCCTTTAATAAGTAAGTTTCAGGTATAGTTGGTTGCACTTTATAAACTGTAAATACTTCATTAGTCCAATTTGGTAGATATCTTTTACTAAATACACCTTTGTATTTGCTTATACGAACTTTATCGTTGACTTTAAACTTTTTTGGTTGCAACTTTTCCAATTTAGGTGTTGTATTATTTCTGATGCGTTGTAATACAACCTTAGCATTAGCGCTGTTTACTTGGATAGGTTTCATTCCGATGGTACGATGATATTTGTTGTTATACTCTTTTATAAGTTGTGGTAATATGTCATACCACACGTATGATCCTCGTTTTGAAAATTGTTTGTACATCGCTCCTTTCAATGTTCTATTGAACCTTTCAATTATTGAAGCTTTAACTTCAGAATTTGTAGAATAATGATTTATTTGATATTTCTTCATCAAAGCTCCAAAGTCTTTATTAAAATATTCTTTTCCATCATCGGTCTGTAGATGTTTGATTTTGAATTTATTTCTTTGTATCGTTGTTTCCATAGCTTTTGTAACACTTTTACCAGTCTTATCCTTCAATGGTAAAGCGTCAGCTATTTTAGTAAAACAGTCTATAATTGTTAAAATATATTTAAAACCTTTGTTTAATTTACTGTGCGGTATCATTTCAATGAGATCAGCTTGGTAAAGATCATTCATTCCTTTAATGATTGTACTTCTTCTTGGAAATCTTCTTCTTGCTGGTTTATGTAGTTCATTTACAATCTTGTCCTTCACACTTTCCATCTTCAGGTGTTGCTTGCACATCGCTTGTAAAAATACTGATCCGTACAACAGTTCATTCTCTTTTATATAGTTTGAATATAGGTCAAGACCATTTCATATTAGTGTAAAAAAGAGGGAACATGGCATTGGGCTTGCCATGTCCCCTCTTCTTTACGGAAAGGAAAAAAAGGAAGAAGGTAGAGGACGAAGAATAGGTTTACTGGTCGATAGGGTTCAGGGAGTAGTGGCCGAACGGTAAAGTATTAATTTTATCTTCTAAAATATGGCGCTTGTCATCTTTGTAGCTTAATGCCCACTTTGTTTGTTTGACACTAAAGAGTTGATGATTATAACTTCTAATAGTGTTGAACGTTGCAGTTGTTTCAACATTTTCAAACAAACATCTTTTATAATGTTCAAACTGTACGTTCTTCTTCAGGAAAGAGGTTTTTATATCTTTGGCCTTTTTCGTGACTTGATGTTGATTCCTTTCGCTTATGTACAGTTGAAATGAATATAGTTTGGACATTAATGCTACAATTTCCATCATCGGCACACCATTTGTTTCATCTTTAAATTTTCCCAATACTTTCTTGTTTCTGTCGTAGTCGTAATTTGGATGATCCTTGGGATAATCGGAAAAGTCGAAATCATCTTTATATATAAAGGTGCGTAGATCTTCATACATGTCATTTGTTTTAATCCAGTAAATTAGTGCATCCGTATCCATATATGCAATACCAATGTTCTCTCTTCCATAATAGTTAACCATCTTCTTATAATGAAACTCGTACATATGTGTTTTTGAAATATCCAAGATTGACATTCCAAGATACAAAGGACGATCCATTGTAACTGACTTCTTGTTCATGGAAATAACAACTAGATTTTCATTAATAATTACAGATGAACCAAAGTTTGGTTGTTGCACTAATTTCTGTAATTTTACTGGATCAGTTACCAATTTGATATCCTTATGTTTCCTTTTGTTTTCCAAAGTCTTGCCAAATATTGCGTTGTTCATTAGTTTGAAGAAATCTTTTTGAAAACTTGATGTAGCGCCGGCTCTTCTTTTTGTGTTGTTGTCAATGTACGGTTTTAACCAACAAGATTGAGAGAATTGTAGTACTCGATTAATTTTTGTAATTCTTAATCCCAAGTCTAATGCCTGTTGTATCATCCAGTAGTGTAAAACATACCGAGACTTGTTGGTTAAAGTCATCAATAATTTTGGCCATCTTCCAGTTGGAGAAATTTCGGTCTTCGGAAGAAGTGGTAAATCATAATGTTCGTCGTGAAGATGTTCGGGATATTCAAAATCGACGTCAAATATGTAACCAGTTTCTCCATATTTCGGTATATCCATTATGTTTCCAATTGATTCTGGGTCTATCCATTTGAAATTATCATATGGAAGGGGATTCGACATTGCCCATCCGTATAAGTTATTTGCATCAAAATAACCCAGGAATGTTGTTGGTTTTGATGCATCATAATCGGGCAAATACTTGTTGTTTGCCCTGACATGACGTGTTACACTTTGCGTCAATCCTCCTCGAACTCCTGACTCTAACATCAAAACCATATCTATATCTGTAAGAAGTTGTATTTTACAATTTGTTTCTTTCAACATGGCTTGCCACGCTAGTCCAGGCGAAGTGTACGAATGAAGAGGGTCCAATCCATATGCCGCAAAACACGTATTTCTAAATTCTTCCATCACATCACATAATAAAGTCACATCTAGTTTAACATAAAAATCTGAATATTCTCCCAATGTTCTAAATCCTAATTCGTTCCATACTTTGCATGCGTGATCATAATCATCTTGAGATATATCCATGTCGTAAAGTTTACTTTTGAATTCTTCTTTTGGAGGTAGTGATGTTTCATTAAATCTTTCTAAACTGTCTATGTAATCATATGGGAAAACACCTTTTCGAAGTACCAGATCCAGTTTGTCGCTGTTTACAATCTTCTTTGTTTCGATTAAATCTTGTTTCCTTAGGTTTTCAGAAAGTTTGGACAAACTCGACGGCAAAAATCGGTAGGAGTCCAAAAATCTTAGTTTGACGTTTCCAACTTCTTTGGAAAAACTTATGAACTTTTCTGAAGTTTCAGCTAACACATCGATTTTACCGTCGTCTCTTCCTAGTTCAGGTATTATAAAATGAGCGTCGTACCCACTAAGATTATGCAGAACCACAGGGATAAATAGTGGTAAACGATAGCTCAAGTTGCATTTATTACAAGCAGCACCCCTGTAATAACCTGTGAGGTGGTCGTGATCTTTAACTTTATAATTCTCAATAGTAAAATCATTTTTGCACAAGAAACAGTGAGTCGCATTTTCATGTTGAATTTCTTCTTCTTCGTCCATCGGTTCCATTGGTACAATATTTGTATATAATCTTTGTGTATTTCCAGCTATTGAATATAGGTGATCAAGAAATATTTTTTCCGCATTTTCACCACGATATACTAGAGGTTCTGAAGTTAATCCATATTTGTTCAAATGTTCTTCTGATAATGTTGATTTAACCATTAAACAAAAACTGTTTGGTTTGTGCATTTGATACTTGACACTTTTTCTTGCTTCACAATTTTCATCTTCAACTGGAACAAGTGTTGATTCAAAGTCCGCATACACAACTAAAGGGATACGGTATTGATGATAAACCTTTTGAAATGTAACGAATGCTCTGTTTTCCGAAGGTAAATTAATCTTTGCTTCATAATTATTGTTACATAGTCTTTTGTGCTCTTGTAACCATTCTCTTCCGTGTAGTCCATCTCGTTTAAAATTGAAACATCTCTTGCAAATTAACTTTCTGTGTCGATCTTTAGAAAGCTGCTTATTAACAAGTGAGTCGAATTTCTTTATGTACACATAGTGAGACACATCTCCTCGCGTTAGTAGTAGTAAATCCGTATGATCTGGTAGCTCTTCTTTTGCAATACGTAAAGGATACACTTTGTTTGAACTATCTAACGCAAAAACATTGATAGACGTACCGAGATTTTTCTTCTCAAATTTTGATATATCTCCTAGTGATACAGGGTAAGTAATTCCTTGAAAATTGTACCTATGTCTTTGATTTTCGTAGTGTTGGTTAGGTGTATCAAAATGATTTGGTACAAACTTAGATGTCATAGCATATCGAAAACATTCGTTATCTTGATTTTTCACATTAATACACGATCTTGTATCCTTGATTCTTTGTGGCAAAGGAATATAACTAGATCCCATTAATCCATAACCATGTTTGTGTACTTTTATATCTAATAATTCAATGCTTGTAAGACTCCATCCAGATCCTCTTCCTTCGTGTTCCTGAATTTTTGTTAATATTTCTTCTATACAGTTCTCTACTATTGAATCAATGTTTGAACTTTCCATGATGGTTCGGTTTTTTGTTATGAATCCTCTTGGTGATAATTCTTCTTGTACATTTATAAACATAGCTTCTAGTAGTAAACCAAATTTAAGAAAGTTCAATCTTTTCAATTCTTCTTTTAAAGTTTTACTTACAATTGGTTTTGCTTCTCTAATAAATTCTTCTAAGTTCAAGTTTTCATTTTTATTTTTATGATGCATTACTACCCTACCGGGTAAAGCAAATACTTGTAGATTCGGTAAAGTAGTTGAAGATGTTGCTGATATTTCATCTTGTTCTTCTTGTTCTTCTTGTTCTTCTTGTTTTTCTTCTGCGTTGTTGTGAATTAGTTCTTTATGACAGTCTAATAGAATTTCATCGTGAAACGATTCCGAACATTTATCGCAATGATACATGTTGAGATGTTTACTCTTCGAAGTTTCGCAGAGAAATGAAATGGGCTCTCACATTCCTCCTTTTATAACGGTCCCCCTACCACTATTTCATCTTCTTCTTCTTCACTATCCAAGAAAATCAAACGTTTTCAACAAAATATTAACCTTCTACAAAATTGATTGTCCGTTCATATTTTTTTATACTAGTTTGAATTTTCAATATTTTCCTTGTTTAACTATTATTTCTTTATATAACATTATTCACACTTTCTACTTCAAGCGTTTTGCTACTATCATCTCTTTATTCCATTTTAACAATCTACATAAATACAAGTTCATTTGTCGCGCCGACTCACTATAAATCCAGCTTTCGTACAGTACACATCTCAACGACTAAATTACAACATGTATTTCAATATGAATTTTCCTTATACAAATACTATTTCAATAACTTCACAGCAAAACAAAATTCTAACCTCATAAACTTGATAGGAAGATATGCGAACTTTTAATTCAACCCCGGTTAATGTATGCGCAAATTTAGTTCGACCAACAATTGTTGAATTTCAGTTTTGAACTAACTTTTAATTTATGCGCAAATCTACTTCAAACCCTCACTTCACAAACTTAATAAAGAGAATTACATTAATTTGATACTTATTTCTACCGTTACACTAGCTCCATTCTCAAAAAGATATAAATAAAATGGTCTTGGATACTGTTCTTTTTGACGTCCTGCATGTTCCTTAATGAATTCGTAAGCCAATCTTTTTGAATATTCATTATGATACACTTCTCTTACATAAACAAGATTTCTTTCTTCCAGAAATTTCGCTTGAACTAATGGTATTTTGCTTACATCATCCTTGTCCATCAGAGGTAGCTTGTAGGTGAAAGTATTTGGAGGTAGTTTTTGCGGTTTATCAAGTAGAGAACAAAATTTTCTATAGAATTTCTGCTCAGTGCCTGTAATACTATTAAAAGACAAAGTGGTAAGCATCTTGACGGCACAAGGTGCAAGTACAGACTAGAAACCTGGAGGTTCATAGCCCGCCTTTTATGAGTTTTAAAAATGGGGAGGGGGGAAGGAATAAGGATTGGGAAGGGATAAGGTGTAGGGTGGGGGAAGGGTAATTTGGTTATTAAACCACTTGCGCTGTAAAATAGCCGCCAACATCCACACCTTGTTCGTAGCACTCCTTCATTGTTTGAGCCCACTGCCGCATGCGGTCTCTATCATTTGGTGTTACAAGAAAAGAATTACAATCATCATACAATATAAAAGAGCCGATTCGTACGTAAGATCCTGAATCCAACCATTTATGAGCTTCAGACATGAATTTTTCTATTGTATCGAATGGGAATTGTGGATCAATTGCTATGACTTTCAGTTCTTCACTAATTTTAACGCTATAATAATCATCTTCATCATCATCTTCACTGTCACTGTCGTTATTTAAAGTGTCTTCAGGTTGTTCAAAAACATCAGAAGAACTGAAATTTTCACTAAGACGAGGAGGCATTTTTAAAGCAAGTAATATTGTAAAGAGCAGAGACGAAACAACAAGAGTGGCGTGTAGAAGGGGAATGAGGAGTGAACAACGCTTGCTCCGTTTTTATAACGGTATGCTAATGAGAGGGGTAACAGCTGGCCGTGACCGATTATTGATCCGGGAGGTGGTGGGAAAGGAAGAAGAGGGGGTATTTATTTTAAATAATTCGCATAACTTTTAACTCAAATAAGATAACCAAATTCTTCTTTTACTAAAATGTTCGTCTTACATAGACGTTTTCAATGATGTATCGCTTGTCGTAATCGATCAAACCATTATCGAGTTATGGCCATTTTAATTTTCGGGGGGGGGGATTTAATCTCCATTTTTTATGGGGGGGGGGGTTCCGCTTGATTAGTCACGGGGGGGGGGTTCCGCTTGAGTGAACACGGGGGGTTCCACTTGGGCGCTCATGCGGAACCGATCTTCTCACGAGATAGTCGTTATGTGATAATGAAGGCAAATGTTCATCGCGCCGCAACCGCTAATTAACTAGCATTCGCGGTGTTCATATCTTTCCTACTCATTACATATACGTTTCCTACTTCATTATTTCAAGACTAATTAACTTGCAAAACAACAGTCTCTGTCTTTGAATGCTGATGAGATTTCATTAGGAACCATTCTTTGCACGCTATATGAAGCTACACCGGCAAACAATGCAAGTCGGAAAGGTCATATAACTGTACAACGGCCTCAGAAAAGTAGATCACGAGACTTAGAGTGTTAAAAATAATGGGGGAGAAACACAACGCTCTAGCTTGCACTTATACCAGACGGGAGCATTTTTCAAGCAAAGAGTTTTCTTGACTGGAGTTGAAGCCGTAGTAGAAATTGAACTTGTAATAGAAGAGCAGGCTGTAGTGGAAGTTGTAGTCGGCAGGGATGACATCGTGGTAGTTCTGTTCGCAGTTCGCAGCGTAACGTCTGGAAACAGAATGAAACGTTAGCCGTGGTCAATGCGTCTTTTATAACAGTATGCTAATGAGAAGGGTTAACAGCCGTTAAGTGGGGGAAGGTGGGAGGGAAGGAAAGAGAGGGGGTATTTATTTCAAATAATTCGCATAACTTTCGACAAAAATAAGATAACTAAATTCTTCCTTAACTAAAATGTTCGTCTTACATAAACCTTTTCAATGATGTATCGCTTGTCCTAATCCGTTAATCCATTATCGATTTATAGGCATTTTAATTTTCGGGGGGTGGAGGATTTAATCTCCATTTTTTATGGGGGGGGTTCCGCTTGATTAGTCACCGGGGGGGGTTCCGCTTGATTAGTCACGGGGGGGTTCCGCTTGATTAGTCACGGGGGGGGGGTTCCGCTTGATTAGTCACGGGGGGGGGGTTGGTCATTGACCCTTCCAAAAGTGGGTCAAGGTCATTCAAGACTTATAAAGAACCAAGGTGATGGGAACAGTAGTAACTGTTCCCACCACCCTGTTTGCCTAACGGTTCCCACTCCCAACCCACTAGTTACGTTCTGCGAGGGACATCGACGCAATTTTGTTTGGCCCGTCCGGGTCCATCCGTAACGGGCCGGTCCGGGTCCATCCGTAACCGTGAATTCGAAGGGAAACTGGAACAGCTAATGCAGAAACGCATCTCTAACACCCACCCAACTAATCCCACCCATCATATTCCTAAACAAAATGCAAAAACCTAGTCCGCTACCTACAATTTGCGGATGTCCCACCCCTTCTAAGTGAAGTTCAACCGAACTTCTGAATTTACATTTAATCTACCCCCTATCATCTAGCTGAAAGGCAAAACAACAACATTAATTATTAATACCAACACTTAAAACTAACAACACATCATTATTAAATATCAAATAATTCAACATAACCAAATACCATCATTATTCTTAAAATTAATACACCTTAACGCTAAACACAACTTATAACTAACATCGCAATGCGCAAATTAATTCTTAAATTAAGTGCAACTTACAACTAATATTTACACACACACACACACACACACATACCACATTGCATTAAAGAACGCAACGTAGTATAAGAAGTTCAAATATATATAGGCCTACTATATATTTGAACCTCTTACCGAGTCGCCAACGACTTTTCGCTATGAAAACTCGTTGACGACTGACGCGAAAATCGGGCTCGTATCGCTCCTCGGGTTTTCGAGTGGTGGGGGTAATTAATGCAGTGGTGGGGGAATTGTTTCACTCCAGTACGTCTTCAATCCACTCCAGTTCGCAGCAGTGTAAAAATGAAACGAAGGAGTGGGGGTGGCGCATGCGCAGCGACGTAAAATCCAAGGTTTGAGGTTAGAACTTTCCGTGCACAGTAGAGCTAAATTGAGTAATACAGGACTCGGCGCATGCGCAATAGCGAGGAGTGATTCCGATCCGGAGAACTCGTTGCATTCGCAGCAGCGCTAAAGTGAGTAATACAGACTAGGCGCATTCGCAGTAGCGCTAGAGTGAGTAATACATGACTAGGCGCCGTAGCGTGAAGTTGGCTCACTCCAGTACAAGTTATAGCAGCATAAAAATGAAACGAAGGAGTGGGAGCGGCGCATGCGCAGTGACGTAAAACCAAGGTTTGAGGTTAGAATTTTCCATGGTGGCTGCCATGTTTAATTCTGTTTCATTCAAACAATAGTAGTTCATGGCTGGCATGGGATGTGAAGTGTGGTAATTAGATGGGGTTAGCAACCGGTCGTGACCGGCCATTGACCGGTCATCGACCCGGCGGGGTTCCGCTTGAGTGACCACCGGGGGGGGGGGGGTTTTAATCTCCCATTTTTATGGGGGGGGGTTCCGCTTCATTAGTCACGGGGGGGGGGGGTTCCGCTTCATTAGTCACGGGGGGGGGGGTTCCGCTTCATTAGTCACGGGGGGGGGTTCCACTTGGGCGCTCATGCGGAACCGATCTTCTCACGCGATAACCGATATAAAAGAAGATTGTTCATCGCACCGCGACCATTAATTAACTCGCATTTGTGTTGTTCGCATCCTTCCTACTCATTACATATACGTTTCGCCAACTCCATTATACAAGTCTAATTGCTACTAACCTGGAGTTTCATTTACATTAGCACATGTCGTCCTGTTTGAATCGCCTTCGCGTGCTCGACGTTATATCTCATTCATCTGTCTTGTTCTGACTTCTACACATCTGATATACTTCTTGTGATGGATACGCAATGTTTGAAATTGAAACTTTTGCGGACACAACATATATTACGAAGTAATTCCAAACCTTCTGTTTCAAAGATTAAAACTAATTTAACAAAAGTAAGGAAGAAATTAAGTTTTAACCCGTTATACTCTGCTAGAACTTTGCAAGTTAGCGTTGACGATGGTGTTATTCACAACATTTTGCGTTCGATGTTACGTTTCCACAACTTCGAACTTGTTACACCTATCGACTGTGTTCAGCAGGTTTTCATATTTTACCCCCACCCTTCTTTATATAAGCGCGCTCACGACAGTTCCTGTTTCATTCTCCTGTACACTCTTCAGCTAACATGAACTAACTTTTAATTTATGCGAAGTTTAATTCAACCCCGACATACTTTCCGTACCCCACATTATCAAGTTGAATTTCAGTTTTGTACCAACTTTTAATTTATGCGCAATTTTAGTTCAACCGAGCGCCATCTCCACTCCCCCCATTGATTAATTCACCATCTGACAGGCCGGAAGCTCTAGACCCCCCATTAACTGACATCTACAGTCACGCATATATTTCGACGCGTCATGTTTCATTCTTCATTCTCGTTCTATCCGCGGAACTTAACACTTCTATCTACCTTCTCTCTCTCTTGTTATGACTGCGCTATGTTTGAACTGACTTTTATTTTCGTTCAACTATTAGAGTTTTTATTAACACCGTCGAATTACAATTTGAACTAATTTTTAATTATGCGAAGTTTTACTTCAACCCCGGTTAATTTATGCGCAAATTTAGTTCAACTCCCAGTTGTTGAATTTCAGTTTTGAACTTACTTTTAATTTATGCGCAAATTTAGTTCAACTCCCAATCGTTGAATTTCAGTTTTGAACCAACTTTTAATTTATGCGCGAATTTAGTTCAACCCCCCAGTTGTTGAATTTCAGTTTTGAACTAACCAATATTTTATGCGAAGTTTTAATTCAACCCCGGTTAATTTATGCGCAAATTTAGTTCAACCACCAATTGTTGAATTTCAGTTTTGAACCAACTTTTAATTTATGCGCAAATCTACTTCAAACCCTCACCCCACCTCCCCCAACCTCATTTAATATTCGACCGGAAGACGCCTGCCCCGGAACATGGCTTCCGGCGGCACGTGGCCGGTTTTGAAAGTGGCTTTTTCTATCTACTTTCTTGTCAGATCAAAGTCAGATATACGTCAGTTTGACAAGCTTTCACTGCGTTTTCGCACCCTTCTGCGAGATAACTTTCAACAAAAGTTTCAAAACTTTTGTGTTGAACAGAATTAACGAAGTGCCTCTGCCTTCAAAAATGTTAGCCATTCAAATAATTTTATTAAAGATGTATTTAGGTATGCAGTTTTATACACATATGGTATTTTAATCCTGTGTAAGGTAATCTTTTGGTTTTGTAAAGAATGAAAAACAAGTGAAACAAATAAAAAGTTAAAACAATACTTTTCACAATTATAAATTATTGGTTTAACATGCCATGGGATTTTACTAAAGTATACAAATAAAGATTGGAATTAAAATTGTGTCTAAGGGATTTATATTGGACTTTTGTTTGTATTACAAATAGTAATAATAATTTTTTATATGTAGATTAAATTTATTATTGTTATCTGAAATATTGCAAACATAATAGTAGTTATTACAACGATTGTATTATAAAGGCCTTCAAGAAACGAGTGAGCTGTAAGCTAGAACATGAGCGAAGTGGATGTTCTAAAAATATCACTAGTAGCTCATGCTGAATACAATCGTCGCATACAATATTTGTGACTAATTTAGATTCATTAAATAACTCTAGTAAAATTGTCGACAAGTTATTGATTCAGCCACCCATCGAAAACGTAGCCACACAGATGTCGATTAACCAGTTTGTTGTTCTCACTAAAGTATAAAGCATGCACACTCCTTTTGTTCTATTTCCTTCTATTATAACACTCCTTTCGGTGCCCACCCACTTCGTCACCCCCGTTTCGTCACCTACCATAAAAATCACTGAGCCGTACTAATGAGGGTCGGCCGCCGTCCCGTCCCCCTCGGGGCCTGCTACCTGAACTGATCGGTGTGAAGTATAGGATCCCGTTCCCAATCACAAGAGGGAACGGTGTTCACCGTTCATGACTCGTTCACCTCCGTGCAGAGAAAAGTGTCCAAGCAGATTAATACTATAGTACTGTATAAACATTCCATTATCCTGTATATCATAAAAGAGTGCACATTATTGTCTAGAGAGGAAACTACTGTACAGAGCATGGTCATTTTCGTTTACGATGAATTTTGCATAGCTTCTAGATATTAGGAATAATATAGGTTAGAACTCATCGATTGGTTTACTGCTACAGGTGAAAACAAAAGCAGAAAACTTTAACTGATGTATGATAATTGACAGATAACAAACGAAAACAACACATTATGTTTGCAGATGTTTTGAATAGTCGAATAAATGATCTGAAATGAAAAAGGGTGCACAGTTTTCAACACTATTACATTTCGTTGTGTTTATCTGTCACTCACTACAAAGAAAAGTGTATTATAGTAATGCATATAAGTAAGTATAGTAATCTATTAAATATTATTAATATTAGTAGCCCTATTAACAGAATTTCTTGCTTGTCCAGTTCGAATAGGCTATAGATGATTGAATTTACCGTTTTATAACTTAAGTCTTCAGGTCCATTTACACAAGAGGTTGATTGATACGAACCAGTTGACAAATCTTACCAGTATATATGGTTATATGTCTTAAGAGAATTATTACAAGTGCTTAAAAGTTTGATTATTTCATATATTTATAAGCTGCAAAAATACTTTCCGTTCCGAAAACTACTTCATGATATACAGGGTGTCTTTAAAGTCCATCACCAAACTTCATAATATGACTAATTGGGTCAAAATAAGTAAAAAAGTTCCTATGAAGGTATGTCCTAAAATGCATATTTACCCAGATATCCACCATTTTTTCCACTTAATAATTTTTATTTCGGTTAAGGATTGATCTAGGAATTTCATATTTGGTATGGATCTTTGTAATACTAATGTCCATTTCCACAATAAAAATGATTTTTTTCCGATGCATATTTTCAAAATGGCGACAATTTTAAAATTTTAAACTCAAATATCTCAAAAAACGGTAAATTTTATAAATATATTACAAGAGACAAAAAAGTTGACAAATTAAATTATCTAAATAACAAAACCAATTTTGTAAGGATCCGCCAACAAATAACGGAGTTATTGAGATTTTTCTCTTATAAAATAACAAATTGGCATTAATCATAGTGCAAAATCAGTGTTTTTTGCTTAAAACAATAATTTTCTTGTAAATTAAGGTTAGTTCTAGGTCCCAGGAAAAATAAATGGTAATAGTAGGAAAAATCTTAAGAGTAAAAAAAAAAAATTAGTTACTTTGGGAGGTCACCGAGAGTAATATTTTAACATTTTCACACTTTTCTTGTATGATAAACCTAATGTAAGTATTCAAATAAACGATTACCAAGTTTAAAGAAAAGTTGAAAGAAAACGGGGTTCGAAACACGGGAATAGAATACCATGTTTTGACCGATATCGCTATTTATTTATTTATTAGAACAGTCAGATACAATAGTTACATATTGTGTTGACTTTTGCAGCCCTAAACCGATAGAGCCACCAGTTTATTAAACCCATCAAATGATTTGGCAAAGTGCACTTTATTTAGGCTATAAAAACTATTAATTTAATTCCTTTGCAGTTGTTTGCATGGGTATAATTTATAAACTCTACTACACTACAAAAAGCATTATTTATTAAATATTCACTTAGTTTTTTTTTGTAAAATAGTTAATATCATTAATATTATTTCTTATGCTTTCAGGGAGATGGTTAAACAGTTTAGGCTACTGCGTAACATGGCAACTTATGGTAATTTTCGAGTCTGTGGAAATCAGTTCTGAATAAATTTTTATTTCTTATAGTATTATAGTTATGAAAATGTGTGCCGAATTTTGAGTCACATTTTGTTAGAAAAAACTTAATTGTCTGATAAATATATAAACCTGCTAAAGTTAAAATAAAATACGAAAGACTGGTCGGCACGATTCTCTTCTGCCTATGTTTGCTGGGGTTCGTACAGATTTTTTTTTAGAATAAATACCCTTGAAAATTTTCAATCAGCACAAGCCCCCCAAAGAGGTAATCCATAGGATAAATGTGGCTGAATTATGCCATAGTAAGCTGTTTTTAAAACTTTTGTTCCACAATATTTTGAAAGTCTACGCATAAGAAATATCCCCGAGGAAAATTTCCTACAGACATAGTCAATAAGGTGTTCCCCAGTTAAATTTTGTTATATGTTTAAACCCAGGAATTTTGCCTTGTTCCAAAATGTGTTCATTCATCATAATTACTGGGTTTTCGCTTTCATCTATATTACTTAAATTAAAATTTATGTAGTTTGATTTTAAATAATTTACTCTTAAGTTCAAACTACTAAAACCCTGGACACAACAATTGACCTGTGTGAAAGATAGACTCTCTATATTTTCAGTTGAATCAGCTGTAAAACTGAGAGTTGTATCAGCATATTGTGTGATTTGTTCAACATTTATTATTTCATCTAAATTGTTTACATAAAGCAATAACAAAACGGGGCTAAGGATTGAGCCTTGAGGAACACCATAAGCTATATTTTCTCTACCAGACAATTTATTTTCTATCAATACTTGTTGGGCTCCTTCCTTCAAGGTAGGATTTAATCCACTTAAAAGAAGTTCCCCTATGACTATGATTAATATAGCCTCTACTAGCCAAAGGGTCTAATAGGTACTCTACTAGCCAAAGGGTAGAATAGCTATATGAATATCCACTATAAATATAACCACCGTAAAATATATTTCTATATACACAGGTTGCTTCTAGAGACAAAATATAAACTTTAATTCCAGGAATTTAGTTAATTTAATTTAGGAATTTAAGGAAATTTAAATAAAGTAACCTATTTGACAATCCTTGATTTATCTAGTGAGTGAAAGGTAATCTCTAACTAATGATAATACTTTATCGAACTCATTTGGAATTTCGCTTTACTTATTATAATGCATTACTACTTTCGCTTTAGCATTATTATAATGCACCTCTGATATGACTACTCCATTCCGTCGTATACGTGTTTAGTTAAACAACTCAATATTTAGGTAACGCAATTTATAAAACCCCTTAAAACATAATAACTTTGCCGTTTCTCTTTAGCTCTTTAGCTCCCCGAGGGGGACGGGACGGCGGCCGACCCTCATTAGTACGGCTCAGTGATTTTTATGGTAGGTGACGAAATGGGGGTGACGAAGTGGGTGCACACGCTCCTTTCGACAGACGCCTAGGTCTCATTGTTGCATAACATTTCATTTTAATGGGAAAACTGTACGGTTAATTCATCATTATGCATTGTTTTTAGTTTGATTAATCTCTTTACGCTTTTACTTGTAATATAATTATTGTTGTTTATTGTGACGGTTGTAGATAAACACTTTTCCCTCTATATACTATCTAAAGCCGTATTTTACTCCTTGGAATAGAGTACTAAGGTAGTAGTTTTTGTCCCATGGGACTTGAATACTTAATTTTCTAACTGGGGAAAACTCAACTTTTTTGTACTACGGGGCTAAAGTTAATTACATACTAATAACATTAAAAGAGAGATTAAGAAGAACATGAGTCACAGTCAGCTTTCACTTGTATTTGTTTCGATACTCCTTGTTTACTAATATCAGCTGTAACCCATTCTGTCAGCAGTGTAGGCCTACGTGTTTGACTACATTTCGTTTGGGTATAGGCTATTAACCTAAGAAGTCTAAAAAGTGTAAGAGTATTGACTATGCTTGAATTCTGTTTTTGTGTTCTTTAAAAATGACATAGTAGGCCTACCTTGTGTTGTTTTATGTTGATGTGACTGATCCAGCTTGACGAAGCAAGGAATCATATGAAGGTAAAGTTAAATTATATACGGTAGGCCTATCGATATAGGCCTAAATGTTCGTGTAGGTGGAGGAAAAATGTTGTGTGCACCAAGGGACTAAAATACTTTTGCTCCCTCAGGGAGAAAATAGTATACTTTAGTCCCTAGAAGCACAAATAACTATTCATACATTATTTGTGAATTACAAAATATTAATGTTGTATTATCCACGAAACCAATTAATTTGAAGTAACAATTGTGAATTAATTTCTAAAACATTTTAAAGCTACAAACTTATTGATCTACTTAATAAAGGACCGCCAATTTTGCAATACTCATGCACAATTTAAAATCATCCATTATTCATTGTTGTGGGGTCGGGTTGATCAGCTGTTTGTACGATAAACGGTGAATCAGCTGGCAAACGAACCGAAACCCCGTGGTTAACGAGCCATCGTGCAGGATATGTACGACTCATTGTCGTACCACTAACGTACTGCCCCTGTCGTCGGCCGCCGCCAAGCATTGCAACCAGGTGTAAATTTGAATCAACGGAGTCCATGTATTTTTTGTATCAAAGAGTGTCAAGTGTATCCAAGTCATTTTTTGTTAACACCATTGTATTTGGTACAACGATAATAATTTGTTATAAACAAATCTGGATTTATTTTATTCTTGCAAATCTATTTACAATGCATATTTACATGTTAACAATGAAGTAAACTATAGAAAGCACTTGGTTTTTTTATACTCAGAAATTAAAAACAAACGTCTACAACACTCAAAAATAGATCGTATTATTCGCTGCTAGGAAAACTAAAGAAAAGGCTGAAGTTTTGTGTGTCGAGAATACGATCAAACAATTGTATTGTGACAAGGATTGACTTAATTGCAGTCCTATAATCTCTATCTTGAGTTTGGGGAAAGGTATGGCCCTGTAGCATGGAACATATTGTATGATATTGTTTCCGATGAAGTTGAAGATACAATGAAAAAAAACGTTGAGTGTTGTAGACATTTGTTTTTAATTTCTGGTTATTTAGGTTTGCAATTTCTTTGTTCTTAAAATGAGTAGCAATGTCGCTTATAGCCCTCCTCCTATTCATATTCTTTACAATGTCTATATTTATGTATGTTTATCCCTACAGCTTTTTCTTGTTCCATGGTTTTCTTCTCGTGTGAGGAACATGATCTTATAAAAGTCCATGCTCTTGCCATCGCGTATATGTTCTTTTAGCCTTGTTTCTATGGTCCTAAACGTTTCCTATAATTTTGTGCAGCTGCATGGTATTTTATAGACTAGTTTATTATAAAGGTGGGGTTTAATCTTTCACATTTGGTCACAACTATTCTAGCTTTTTACAGTTTAGAATATGGTTTTAATCACATGTTCTTGTAACATTTTGGAAATTTTAGTTCCTTTTAAGTAGGGTATAACAAATATTTGTATATAGTCTTCATCAATGTCTCTATTCTTTTGATTCTATCGTCTGAGCGAATCACTATTCCTTTTTCAATCAAAGATCTGTCATTTCCTTTAATATGCTTTAACAGTTCTACTTCTTCATTTGGATTTTTCTAATGACATTTTATCTCTCTTTTGGGCTCCCCCTTTACAAATAAATCATGTATCGGTAAGATATTGAGCGGACCAAGAAAATCTCTACTGTTTAAAACTTCATACACAGTTCTTTTCGAGCGTATCATTGCCACACCACACTCCACCCCACGCGTTGGACGTTTTATACCTTCGCATATTTTAATGTAGGCCTACGCTAAGTACTCGTGTAAATACGTGATCCTATCTACCCCATTCGCGTGTCTGGAACACATAACGTGATGATTCAACCTGGCCGTGCGTTTGACGGACCATCAACCCTTCAACCCTTCCGCTACCACCTGGCGAGTGGTGGAAGGGTAGGGGGGGGGGCGTAATGGCAAGCAATAAACAGTGGGCGAACTGACCAGTGGAGCCAGCTGGAAAGAGACTAGCAAGGCTGTTAACCAAAGAGGCACATGACGCGAGGTGTAAAACGAGTTTTTGTGTACAGCGCCGCAAAAAAGTCTTTCTAGGAAATCATTCTCAACTATTGAAAAAACTGTGCTTTCTTTTGGAATGTCAACGTTTTTTTTGGGTTTTATCGAGTAAAAACTTGACACTATGTAATATAATTGCTACATTGTAAAGTATATGCTATATATATTAATGAAATTAGAGTTTTGTCTGTGCGTGGCTTACAATCTTGGAACTGATGGTCAAAATTTTTTTTCCTATAGACTAGAGTGGTGTTAAGGTTCATAGTAACTTTTGCCTTTGCGACCCTAGTGCTTTGCCCCATAGAACGTCAAAGTTTCTAAGTTGTGTTAAAATAGCAATCTTTAATCTATTTTCACACGACAAGGGCTTTAGTAAATTATATGAAAATTCTTATCACTGTTAAATGGTGCAATTAGAACGATTTTAGCTGCTTTAAAGCAATGTTCGTCAAAAAGGCTCTGCCTCATAGTAAAAGAAATATTAAATGTTATTTTTATGGGAATATTTAATTCTTCCTTTTTTTTATCTAGGCTTTTTAAGCAGCTGGATTTGACAGTTTGTCATTTTCGCCATAGATGGCAACACTTAAAATTTGAAATACACAATCATTCATATCTAAACCTTTAACTTTTCGCTAGCCTACATAAAGTGAGTAAAGTCAACTAATTCTTAGTTACAAATATGATTATAAAAATAATTTATTCCTATATTACAGAACAAGTGTTGTTCCTTAAATCTTAAAATATTTCTTATTATCATTGCAAAATAATTTTATTTCCCAATTTAGCTTTCATTGCATGTTCTGACAAAAAGAGGTGTATTTCATAAAACACAATAGAGGTGAAGATACAACGAAGGTTATAAATTGCTCAATCCTTCAAGTAGTTCGGATATAGATGCAATAATAATGTGAAAGAATTAAATGAGTAGGGTTTTTATGAAGAAGTGAGAAAACTGTTCACAAAACACTGTTAATACCCCCGTAATTTTCATTCAAGGATCATGCTGATAAGTTGAATAGAATCAGATGGTTAGAACAATTTTGTAGAAGTTTGTTATTGTTTTTCTTTTGTGTAAACAAACAAAAAAACAGTATTACGTTTGTTGTTATTGGAAGCTTATATTGACAAAAATGCTAGTATGAGTAATAGTATATTTCATTACAAGTACCAAAAGTGGCATTTTCCGGAGCGCGCTCAAGTTTCATGTGTTTCACATACGGGAGTATTTGGAGCAAGTGCTAGGAAATCACATTAGGTACAAGTGATGAACGATACCTTTCATCACGATGCAAAACTAGAGTTAACTAGAGTGTTCTGATTACTTTTAATTGTTAAGCAGCAGCCGATTGAAATTAAAAAATTGTGGTAAATAGACAATAGCGCTCGTAGTATGGGCAGATGGAAAACTCATTAAGAGCGTGAGATAGTAATGGAAAATCAGCTGATCGTTAGGTTTTGCTATTAGAGCTTCGGAAAGAGTTATTTTCCTTTATATCAGCTGCCAAAAATGGCTACTTTCTAGAGGAGTGATTAAAACAACTTTTAAAGATATTACTAGCTGTGTACCCGTTCTTCGCATGGGATGTGTGTGCAGTTTATTAAAGGAATTATATAAATGCTTCAAATTCAATCCCTGAATACGTCAAATGCTCCCAGGTACATTTGTAAAAATCTTGTTATATCCATTTCTCATTTGGGTTGGAAGTTATTTCTATTAATATTTTTATTGCAGTTTGATTAACCATTTATTTACAAAACCATTTAGAAAAACTTGTCAAAAATATTATAGATTCTTATCCTTCTTACCTAAAACCCCATGTATTGCCAATGTATACTAAACCAAATAAATAGGGACATCCCATGTTAAGAAAATTTTGTCAAAAAACGGAGGAAAATAAAGCGCTGATTCTAGGATTACTTCTCCTTATTGCCATGGGAAGCGATCTTTTTACGTTTTCGGCAGCTGATATACAAAATAACTCTTTCCTAAGCTCTAACAACAAAGCCTAACGATCAGCCGATTTTCCCTTATTATTATGTCACGCTCTTAATCAGTTTTCCATCTGCCCACTACGAGCTCTATTGTCTATTTACCATAGTTTTTTAATTTCAATCGACTGTTGTTTAACAATCAAAAAGTAATCAGAACACTCTAGTTAACTCTAGTTTTGCATCGTGATGAAAAGTATCGTTCATAACTTGTACCTAATGTGATTTTCTAGCACTTGCTCCAAATACTCCCGTATGTGAAACACATGAAACTTGAGTGCGCTCCGGAAAATGCCACTTTTGGTACTTGTAATGAAATATACTATTACTAATATTACCATTTTCCCCTGAAATGGTAATAATAATTATAAAGGTTAAAAAATTACCTTCGTATACAACCGCAAAAATACTGCCGTGTGATGGTTCAGTCCAGGACGGAACGATTAAATAATTATTTTTACGTGTGCGTGTGATTTAATTTCCTGTGTCCGTGTCGTTGATACAATGTGTGACCGTGTTTTGCGTTTCGTTTTCTAATCTACAACGTCTTCATGACGGTAGATACATATTTAGCTTGATTTTAACAAATTGACCACCACGTGGCCATGAGACAAGTACGAAGAAACCTGAGATTGTAGACGAGCAATTGGATATGAGCTGTAGACGGAGGTAATCAAAATCATCATTAAAAAAGTTGTTTGAAAACTTTATATGTGTTTAAATCATTCATTGTTGTGTTTACAACAGTCGATTTTGTAATATTCTTTGAAATCTTGCTATGGATTTCATAACTCTTTGTATGTTTAAAAAACAAAGTCCAAAATATTTCTATGTACTTAAGTCTGTGGGTTACTTTATTTCATTAATTTTGTTTTTATATCATGGAGACTATGTTATTATTAATTTAATTTTTAGACAAAGAAAATTACACATTATTCAGAATATGCTCTAGTATACCTAAATTCGTATTGCATATATTAATTAAAAAGTGGAAAAAATGTTCTGATATCATTTTTTAAGTAATGGTCAAGTTTTTAATGTAATACTTATGATCATAATGTAACTTAATAATTATATGCAGCTAATTCAAAAACCCCTTACTAAGATTGTTGACAGTTATAAGCCAGGCAACAGCAGTAACTTACTTCTCTCAACTTCATCTCATCCCTAAACATTTCCTTTGCTCGAACCGCATTTAACTTCGTAATAGCTTAAGGCCTCGCAGATAACTAAATGTCCTGTAACCGCCCAAAATATAATTACAACATTGGCAATCCTCGACAACTAGATTATAACTGGGGTTCCCCGCTGCAAAATCTAGCTTTTGATCATTTCGAACTCAATCTGTTTTTGTGTTGAATGAGAAATGTAATCTATTTAAGCGGTCTTTAGGGATTAAATAATCCTGTGAAGTTTATGTCCCTTGTCTCTTTTAATTACTTTTCAAATATCCTCATAAAGTGTTTATGAAAGATTTCTTTTGTGGTTTCAGTTTTGTAGTAGTATTTAATTAAATAACGAAATTAGATTATATGAAATGTTAGGTGATATGCTTACACTTATACCTTGATATATGTATTTTTATTTCTATGTTTAGATTACATGTGATCTTGTGGATGACGATTAATATTGTTGATTATTTATATTTAAATGCACCCCTCCCCCCCCCCCCAAAAAAAATTACCATACTTATTTTTCCAGTGTATTCTGACTCAAAAATTTACATTTAAAATATAAGAAGTTTTGTAGTGCAAGAAGCTTTGTAGATTAATTACAATTTATTACAGCATTTATTATTTGTATCTTTATTAACAACCACGCATATGAAATGTTCATATCCACTAATTATATTATTGAAAAATATTTAATACTTTATTCCTTAATTTATAAATAAAAATTCTGTATAATTTATATCTTTTAGATTTGTATACACATCAATAAATGTTTATACAACACACAAACTGTCAGTTATATTTTAAATAATTTTGTTTAGACAAAAAACAAAATCTGAATATTTATTTATTTTCGTGCATGTAACAATAAGTAGTAGGCTTATGAAATAGTTGTTTTCTTATAACAGAGCAAATATAAATAAATACCTATACGGACTAAGGCATTTTAAAAACTATAAAGAATCATAGTTATATTCTTAACATGTGGTTGGGTAGCTGAGTGGTTATAGTAATCGCCTTTGAATCCAAAGGTTTCCGGATCGATCCTGAGAAAATGTTTGTAGTTTCTGAATTTGTAGTCAGTACTAGATGTAGTTTACATTGGTCATCTTACAATTAATTAGGTTGTTAGGTGCCATCTAGCAACAGGTTAGCTTACCATTTCCCGCTTAAACGTGAAACAATGTCACAGGCATATAAATACATAAAAATAAACAAAGATACCTAGGTTTCAAATTGTATATACTTATTTATGATTTTGAAAATACAAAACTTAATTGTTAAATTCTCTTACTATTTTGAACTCGTAAATAAAACTCTTCGTAACAAAGGCGCTAGAGGTAAAATATAGATATAACAATAGTAATTAAAAATTATAAACATTACTTTTTCCTAAATTTCTGATTTGAGCGTTTTCATACTAGCAAATCTTCTTAGAACGTAGAAGCAGTTCTTTTCTTTATGTACGAGATGTTCCAAATAACTAGCAAACCACTTCGACTACTCTAGGAATCGTGCCCTGCGAAAACGAGTCAGATATTGACTTTCTCTGTTTGATCAATTCGTGTTTGGCGATATAGGAGCACAAACAATAGTGGTTCCGGTCAGCTGGGGGGCGGACGGATACAGGACTACCAACTGCCTTCTGCTAGAGCTGCCAACCTCGAACAGATTATCATCTGGCGTGCCTTGCTACGCCTACAAAAATAAGATACCGACTACTTCTGGTGAAATAACTCATTCTATCTTCAGTTTTAACTGATAACCAAGGAATTTGGAGTAAATATATTTTTGTTACATGCAATTGAGTAACATGCATAATATACGCTATAGGAAACAAATATCAGCATCACAAAAAATGGTTTTGGGTTTTGTTCTTTTTTCTTATGGTATTAGTTAATGACGTAAAATACTTAAGTATTTATAAGCATCTCACTATCGAAGTCTGCCAAGAGTACTATTTTGCTATATAATATTTGTCAGTCGTAGGAAAAGTTTAATGTGCAACTCGCGTCCAAAGTGATATTTCACGCACTTGTTGCATAGATAAATATTTCCTCTGTCTGTCCGAGAAAGCTGATTGCTGTATTCATTTTATTTTGCGCACGCTAAATTTAACATCTTGCGAACTGTCGATTTACTTTATGCACCCCAGTGTTTAAACGCCAGAACACGAAACAGTATGCTTTGGCCAACGAGGTAAAGTTGTTTAGGCAGGAATTAAGTTGGCAACACTGGATATAAACATGTCCTTGCTGTAGTTTTCGAAGGAATCGACAAACCAGCAAAGGTGATACTGTATGTAAGTAGGTATTCCGCATTCGCCTGCAACTTGTGTGTAAACATTTCTCTAGAGTGGCACTTTGCCCACTTGTTGCATAAATAACTATTATCATGCATGTGGATTAAATATAAAGAGTAAATTTTTTTTTTTTTGAAAATCCAAACCAATATTGTGATGCCGATTATTGAGCCTGAACAACGAGTACCGTAGCGAGTTAGTAACCGATATCATAGTAAAGATAAAAATGACTTCTTTGTCATTATGGAATGAAATGAAATCTTTTTACAAGGTCAGGAAAGATAAGGAGAAAAATACTACACGCATTACTCGTCTCACCCCTTTTGCTAAAATATGTATAATTTAAACCTATAATAGGTTGTACTACACCACGACGTTCTATAATACAATACCCCCGTCGCAGCAGACCTGCGTACTCAGCGAATTTCCCATGGAATTTCAGATTATTTACTTTCCCCATAAAAACACCATAGGATCGAGTATGTAGGTTTGCTGCCATGGGGTGTTGTTAGAAAATCTAAGTTAATCAATAATTGGTGAATGTAAACAAAAATTGTATCAAGCTATATGAATTTTTTATTTTCCCCATAAACCCCATGGGGGTGAGTATGTAGGTTTGCCGCCATATGGGTTTTGAAAGCAAGTATAAGTTAAACCCTATCTAGAAAATGTACATACTAAATTTGATTAAGTTATGTCAACAAATAAGCAAGGTATAGAGATTTCTTGATTTCCCATAAGAATAACATGGAAAACATATTTTTGGATTTTCCCCGTAACCAGTTATGCTAAAATAAAAATTCAAAATACCAAATTGTTTGTTTTTTTGAGCTCTTTTAAATGGTTTTAGTTAAAATTGATAAATTTTGAAAACTGAGGTCCAAAAATGCCAAAAACCCATTTTTGACCCCTTTGAAACCCCATAAAACCCCGTTCCCATAACCCGATGACGCTGGTTCGCGAACTCATGAAAATAGACCTGGTCTTACACCTTCATACCAAATTTCATCAAAATCGGAGATCCCCTTCAAAAGTTATCAGTACCACGGACACATAGATATACAGGGTGGTTATAAAGTCCCTTCCCCCCTAGGATTTTTCTACAATTTATATTAAAAGTGATTTTCAATGACGGGATTCATTGAATAGGTACATACTCTAACTTTTGTAGTAATTTAAAATTTTGGGAGTTACCTGAGGTCCAAGATATAGGAGTCAACTTCAAAATTCCTTATGAGAAGCTAGTCATGCGACATGTCAAATAACACTGCCTTTTCCCCCTGAAAACAGTGGTGCAATCTAAATTCAAAAGGGTTACACCGTTTTCAAGATATCTGTAGGTCTAAGATGTAGGAGTCGACTTAAAATTTTTAACTAGAAGCTAGTCATACGACCTGTCAAATAACACTGCCGTTTCCCTCTGAAAACAGTGGTGCAATCTAAATTCAAAAGGGTTATACCGTTTTCAAGATATCTGTAGGTCTAAGATATAGGAGTCAACTTAAAAATTTTAACTAGAAGCTAGTCATGTGACATGTCAAATAACACTGCCTTTTCCCCCTGAAAACAGTGGTGCAATCTAAATTCAAAAGGGTTATACCGTTTTCAAGATATCTGTAGGTCTACGATGTAGGAGTCATGTCACTGTCGCATGACTAGCTTCTAGTTAAAATTTTTAAGTTGACTCCTATATCTTAGACCTACAGATATCTTGAAAACGGTATAACCCTTTTGAATTTAGATTGCACCACTGTTTTCATTGGGAAAAGGCAGTGTTATTTGACATGTCGCATGACTAGCTTCTAGTTAAAAATTTCAAGTCCGACTCCTACATCTTAGACCTACAGATATCTTGAAAACGGTGTAACCCTTTTGAATTTAGATTTCACCACTGTTTTCAGGGGGAAAAGGCAGTGTTATTTGACATGTCGCATGACTAGCTTCTCATAAGGAATTTTGAAGTTGACTCCTATATCTTGGACCTCAGGTAACTCCCAAAATTTTTAATCACTACAAAAGTTAGAGTATGTACCTATACAATGAATCCCGTCATTGAAAATCACTTTTAATATAAATTGTAGAAAAATCCTAGGGGGGAAGGGACTTTATAACCACCCTGTATAGATAGATATATAGATAGATATATAGATATATAGATAGATATATATATACATATATATGAAAATGAACGGACGGTGTTTTTGGCTTCTGGGGATCTCAAAACAAAAAAGTATCATGGTCCCGGGCTTAGGTCTTACCATGGCTACTACCGTAATAGCGTATTCCCTATAGGAAATTCGCTAAAAAGACATATTTAAACACAACTTTATACAACTACCTGGTCTACGAGAAGTGCTCCAATATTACAATAGATCGTGAGGGAAAGGTGGCGCAATCTGTGCAGGAAGCTCCAGTTTGGCCATTCACGCAGGCCGGCCATGGGGCATGGGGCACGCCGCCGTCCTCCGTGTACCAACGCTATCCGACACTATCACGGACTGTTAATGGCGTGAGAAATGCACGAATCTTCCAGGAGTGTTTAATGTCAGCGGTGCAGGTTTGAGAAATGGTAACGACCAATGAGATATGGTAACGACTGATCATATGTTCGCTCCGTGCTGTGAATACCGAACCTTGAGATACACTTTCATGATTGCAACCAAAGGTCGCGATTACAGGAATTGTATCGAGAACTATAAATGCTTCCTCAGTCTCCAAAAACCACTTAAATTAGTTTGAAAACCACTTTAATTAGTTTGCTCTCTCGTTCATGATACTTTTGATTAGGTAACACAAAAATCTCTAGTTCCATTACTAAAAATAACTTAATTGTCCTTAGAGTTTCTTTCAAATTTATTGTTAGGACATTGTTAATTTCTTTACTAGCAACTGACTGAACATGAGGGATGCAAATTACAATATCGTTATTGTTAACCTTAATTCAAAAGTGCTGTACAATTCTGTCCTCTTTGGTTTCAAAACATAACTTTCTCCACATTTCTAAATAGACATTTAAGCTATATCTAAGTTTTAAAATAGTTGACAATGTGAAAGAAGGGCGACATGATATTATGTGGAAAATGCTCATGACGTTTTAGTTTTAATGCCCTCCAAAGGACGTCTGCCATGTGAATCTTCGAAAACAATTCATTCATATAAGTAATTTTAAACGTCTTTAAACTCGAATAATTTGACACAAGTGTGACCTTACAAGGTCAAGTATCTAGAAAGTTATTGGTGACCCTCCCTATAATTGCCCAATCTATTTCAAAATCCAATCAAATCAGCCCACTTCAAACAGCACGAGTTCCCAATTTCGAAATGCCTTACGCAACTTTCCAACACGTAGCCAAAGTGTTATATCGGATACGAGGAGTTTTGCTACGCACGATCGATTAAAAGTATTACCAAAAGAACCCGTTAACGTTCCGGGCCAGTTGTGGGCCGGCATCAGATAGGGGCACAATTGGTTTGTGATTTAGGAACATTGCTACCAGATGGCTTAGTCTGGAACACGTGATTAGAGAAAGTAGGTTGTAAGCAACAAGCTAATACTAGATATCTAGTGCTACAAAGATAGGGAAATTTGTCCCCTGTTGATTGGCACCATTTTACCCACGACAACCTCCGTTTCCTTGATAACCAGTCTTTTGTTTACATCTGTTATTTGCCATTACGTACACCTATCCGACTACCTATGGTAAACAATCTCAATACCCTGTACCAATACCTTTAAATCAAGTTGTTTTTAAAAACAAACAACGAAAGTGCAAATAATCAGATGTTTTAAAAGTATAATATTTGATTTACAAACTTGTTGCAACCAATCGGAATTGCTAAACCTGGTAAAAAAGGAAAAGTTGGTAAAGTGTGGGATGGTTGCCAAAGAAATGGCGGGAATTGTGGGTAAAATAGCGTAAATCAACAGGGGGCAAAAAAATTAATATGTGTTTATCGTTCTAAGGAGTTTACCCTCGTTTGTTGTAAGGAATCTATTGTAGCTTTTCAATGTGAAATATTTGTTTACAGACTATATAATAATAATGTCTTTATTTAAGAGCGGTCTTCAAAGATACGCTGAAATTTTTAAGAAAACTTATCTAAAATAAGTTGTGCATATTTGTGCTTGATACAACAAATGAATAATGTACATAAAAATCAACTTTACGTACAAAAGCGATATCAACGAAAAATGTCCTTTGTCTTATTGTTAATGGAACAATAGCTAAGTATTTTTTATAACTGGTGGCAAAACATTAAATTCTATTGCTTAAAATGTTTAAAGACATTTGTTTTTTGTTTCTAATTGAACGTTTTGTAGATGCATCCTGTCTAGATGTAGCCCTCTTTAGTGGTTATGCTCTAGTTTCCGCCTCATACTCAATCTTCCAGTGAACAACATTTTATATGTAGTTTGCGAGTAAACAATATTGTCGACTCCTCCAAGTGAAAATATATACTCATTGAACGATTATTGATACATCTTTTAAAATATTATTGAGAAATATTTGTGTGTTATAAAAATGTTATAAAATTATTCTTCAGAGTTTCAACGTAAACAATGTACTTCCTGTTTTAAAGCGTGTAGCTAGTATCATAAGTGAAATATCACAATCTATATATATAATTCCGTAAGCGAATCGGTCCCCACGAAATATCTCGAGTTGGAAGAAAGATAGGGTAACGTATGATGGCTCATTTTAAAGCTTTTGAGCCAAGGACGCAAGGAAAAATACCAGAATTATCAAAAGTTACCTGGGCTTTGCCCCATTGGACCTTGAAGTTCCAATGTTAATCTAATGGGAAGAAGATTTTTAGATCTGCAAGTGTAATTAAGCAGATGTTAAAGTAAATATTTTTTGTCATAAACTCAGCTGTTTATTGAGCAGATATTTTGAGTTAAGATACCACCAAGATATTTGCAGATATTTTGAGTTAAGTTATAATTGTAACCATACAATTATAACTTTTAAAATTGGCAATACACTATAAAAAGGGAGAACACTGATAGTCATGGGCAAATTAATGATTTGCAACGCATGTCTTCTTTGTGACCCCATCTGTGTCCTTAAGGAGACAGTAGTAGAATGATTTTGTATATGCTGATATACCACGATTAAAAGCGGATTAGACGTTTCATGATTGATATAATTGTTAAATATATATTGTCAGTGAAATGTTTAATCAGTGAATTTCGTTTAGTTATTACATTAATGCTTTATATAATGGCTATTTTAGAGTAGTTAGATTTGAATCGTTTTATTGAGTGTTTGTTTATTTCCGACTTAATCATATTATGTAAACTACTAACATTGGACAACAAAGTGTATCAATCAATGTTATACTTAATTGACCGAATAGAACAAAATAGACAAAAATCATAGCACGAGGACGTCGGTGGCACGGGGGTAAGGGAGCATGGGGGCACGGGGGAAATAGGGGGCACTGCGGAGGGCACAGGACGGTACGGGAAGGACAGTGGGGATGGCGATACGGGACCATGGGGAGCACAGGATGTTCGAGATATGGGAGCATACAGGGCACAAGGGGGCATGGGGGACATAGGGGACATGGGGAGGAACGCATGAGGGCAGAGGAGCATGGGGGAAACTGGAGTGCGGGGGCATATTCAATCTGGGGTGGCATGGGCGCCATAGGGGGCACGGGGGCATATGGTGGCGGGGGGTGTGGGGGCACAAGAGGCACCAGGGGCGTCGGTGGCACTGGGGGTTAGGGGGCATTGGGGCCAAGATTGAGGAATGAGTGACATAGCGGGCACCGGGTAAAATGGTGAGCATGGAGGCACGGGCATATGTGACATTAGAGATGTCAGTGGCACGAAAGCTGGTTGGGAATGGGGGGCACAAAAGCGGAATGAGGAACACAGAGACCACGGGGACCATGTTGAAGAACTGGCTTCATGGGAGAATGGGGGGAAAAGGAACATGGGGGCACAAGGTCCGGGAGCATGGGGGTTACTCGGGTCCCAGGCGTGTTGGAGGTACAGGAAACACTGGACCCGAAAGTTGAACGGGGACTCGGGGAGGCGTGGGGGACACGGCGAGTGAGGGGTGATGGGGGGCACAGGGGTCCAGGGTGAAGTATACAGTATACAGTATTAAAGGCTAATGTTGGATTGAACTATTTTATTTACTTGAGTATTCAAACTTATTATGAACATGTTAAGGTTAAAACTATTTTTACCGAGTCCGGTTGAAAAAAGCTAATCGTGCAATAGCTTTTTTCCCATAAAATAGACTACTGTATTTTAATAAAGGAAAGAATATTAGTCAAGATTAGGTAATATTTTATTAGAAAATCCAAACGTATAATCATGCTACAACTTGAGATGAAATAGGGTAATTGTGCAAGGAGGTGATGAATTGAAACTTATTTTTTGGAGACAACATCATCATTTTGATTTTTAGGGGCCTTTGCCCCTACAATCCCCTAGTTTCAATATAAATTGTCACTAAAAGAAAGACACCGTTAATATAAAAATTAACTTTATTGTTATATTTTAGTTTAAAATTAAATTTTAACAGATAACATTATTTACAGATAACAGTTTGAAAGAGGCTTAATCTAACGTCATACTTTATAAAACCATAAACTATTTCAATAACTTTAGACACTTCTATATACAAGAAAATGTCTTATTACTATTTATGGTTAATTTTGTCATAAAAAGTAAACAGATTCAAACTTTATAGTAAATGTAGCCGTGCATAGTCAGTTCAAAAAGACTTTCAGGTAAACAGAGTTCCACCGACAAATTGGATGGGAAGACCTCAAAGCTGGACTCTATCAAAGCCTGATTACAATCTTGTTGCTGAATATGGACTATTCATTGACCGACCATACGCTGGGCGGGTATTATTGTGAATCACAACCAAGCGGGAATGTGTTTGATGTGGAACTGCCCCAAGTAAATTTTACCTTCATTATAAAATTCGTACATTTAAGTATATGATTTAGATTGGATTTTAACCTTTACATTTTCACTTTGAGCGAATTTATAACTTCTAAATTGGTTATTTAGATGATTTATTTTAGTTTTATTAAGCTTTTATGTAAGGTGTTGTTTTGAAACGTTAAGAATGGCAAAACTGAAAAATTGATGTGTTGCTTTGGAACAAGTGTTAAAGTGTGGAGTAATAACTGTTAATTTACTTCTAAGTATTAAATACAGTGGAAATATTACTTAATATTTTTAATTCATTGTTTTTTTCCTTGACTACGGTCGATTTATGATATCGATATAGTGTTATATCTTCCGTGTTTGTTTGTTTGTCATTTAATTAAGATTTTCAATTTACAAAAATATTTTTTTATCCATTGTACATATCTGTAAAAATCATTGGTCTTATTGACATTTTGTTTGACAAGAACTGTCATGAAAACCATTTTTATAGTTTGATAAACGCTTGCTCAGTATAGTCATTATTTATTTAAAGAAAACGATTTTTAGAATAGTTTATGTTTTTTTTTTATGTTGTTATTTACTAAAATACTTTTTAATCAACAAAATTAAGTAGTAAAAAATAATAAATAAGCCTTAAAATCACAAAAAGTAATTTAATTATAACTTTGTTTAAATGTAACTTTGTTTAAAGTGAAGAATAAGCACAACACACCTTTACATAAAGTATCTCTTAAAAATATAGTTTTACACAGTGATATAGAGCGTAGATACATTTATTACGAACTAGAAATCACCTCTTGTTCGAAATTCGGCCAAAGTTTCAGTTGATCTGGACTCAAGAAGCTGAAAAATTGTGTAACTGAAATATCTGTTCTTCCTGTGTTTCTAGCAGTCGTTTTTACAACAGCTGTCAAATGATTCAATCATTTACCCTTCCTCCATAAGATTAACATTGGAACGTTGAAAGCCTGTGAGGCGTATTGCTGGAGTCCGATGTGAATTAGAATGGGATTATGCTCATCTATAGGACTATACCTTTCTAACTTTATGCACGGATTTCTCCTACGATGCACACGAGCTGAGAAAAAAGGAGGAAAAGAAACATGCTTGCCTATTAATATATGGATTATTACATCCAGGGCTATGACTATAACGTAAATCCTCCACTATCAAAAGGAATAGTTAAGCCTAGCGGTTCACGTTTTCCACCGGTACTTAAGACCTATACTTTCAATGGGTAACTTCTTTGATTTACGCAATATATAAATTGATGGTGCTACTGAAAAAACCCTTTAAAAAGCGTTTAGTAAATATATACAGTCGTACAACCCCTCAAGTAAAACTCCTCTGTCGTAAACATAGAAAAATATGCAAAATACAGTTTAAAATTGGTAAATTCTGCGGTTAATTTTTTCGCAGCATTTTTGGCACCTGTGTAGTAGGTCTACTATTTTCGGCGCAGAGTGATGCAAAGCGTTTTTCTCCAAATCTGTCCCACTCCAGTGCAGACGGGGACTGTCAAATGCCAGACCGGTGCGCCGTCGGGCGACCCCGGCACTTGAGCGCTCGCTAATGGCACTTCTTGCTTTGTGGCTCGGAATAAGCCACATTTAATAAAGCGAGGGCGGTGAGTACCTGACACCGCGAGAGTGCGGGGGATGCTGCCGTGAGGGGAACGCAGGGGAAGGGTGCAGGGGAAACGTTCACTTTTGGTGGTAAATGTTTCAAGTGTGCTTGATAATGCAATGTCTGAGTTTAATGTATAATGTAATATTTTATAGCATCACTTTCTCTATGAGTCGTCTTCACCCCTGAAAAACACTGAAAACATGTCTCCGCATACATCCCCTGTGTTCGGACGGTAGAATCCCCTGTGTTGGACGGTACTTTTGAATATCTATTTTTACAAAATATGTTTTTTTGTAGATTAAGGTTGGATTTACGACTCTCATGCCTAATGCATCGTTAAAATGAATTTTAATAATAAAAATTTCAACCGTAAGGAAAATTGAGTTATTTTTCTACGTCGCTGTGAGTTACCTTTCACTTTTTTTAAAATAAGAAAATTCTTAATAATAAAATAGAAAAGTTATGTATACATAATGAGAATACGAATGATTTTTTTTAAATTAAATATTTTACAAGTACGTCTTCGTGTAAAGGCCTTAAATGCATTGCAATCTACACGATAAATGTGTTTTATGCAAGGAAAACTATATTGTGTAATTTAATCATTACACTCCTCTCATTATAATTACTCCTCACAGCTTTCTCTCAGTTTATCAACACATTGCCTGTATAATAATTCACCATTTCAAAACGTTATGAAACAAAATAAGTTTTTTAGTTACAAGTAAATTCGTACGAGTACAAGTACGATTCCAATCCCTACTGTGTTAAGGAGACCTACAGTTATGTTCATTGGTAAAACCCAACCTTATAATTTCCTTGAAGATATTAGAATAAATATTCCACAGGTTTAATGTGCTGATATAAATTTCCACCATCGCTGTTCAAAACCTGGACAGATAAATTGCAAATAGGGTCGTTTGAAAAGAGAAATATATTAATCAAAAATATTTTTAATAAAACAATATTTTTAATTGAGCTTTATTTCAAACGTTTCAGTACTTTCATTTCCTAAATTTTATATACCAACTACATCCATAAAAGTGTGTAAATGATTTTTTTCCAAAATATTACGAAAGTTAAACGATGTTTCACCATGAACAGATGCTATTTGAAAAAAACAAAAGATGTGGGGACAAGAATGACAAACGGCGGTTCGGGGAATTTTAATTAAAACTGTTGGAGTTTTAAAAGCCGCTTTAATATTGTGGACGGTCAATGGAGGAATTCGCTCGCAGTTCAAACCATCTGTCAAATACTGATTTGAGCTTTGGAACTTTCACGTTCCAAAAATTCATTAGGACCGATTAAAATAAAAATGTTAACGCTAAATAAATTGTATTTGTTTAACAATGGCTAATTACTACACATACTTGGTTGAATTTCTTCCTTATAAGACAGTAACTAAACTTTATAAGTGCTTAAACCAAACTTAAACAGTCGTATCCCTGAACTATTCATGATGTTAATTTAGCCAAGGAAGTGCTACTGTCAGAGGCTAGTGTCATATTTTAGACAAATCCCAACATAAACTTCTAAGCATGTAAAACGTGTCTTCCTCCCCTCGAGATCATTATCGTAAACATAACGTCTAATTCCGTCCCACTTAAGACCCTGTTATCCTACTATAATTCTGTATTTTTAGTATTCAAAGCTATAGAAAACATATGCCTACAGTGAAAAGAGGGAAATGTACCACATAAATTAGGAGTTGAATTTGTAAAAAAATGTTTTAATTATGGAACCAGACCATATTTGCCCTTACAAACTAACAATAACTTATCATTAATAACCTAAACTTAATACTTACTTACATATGTTACATATTTATTTTACTTATTATAATAACATTACAGCAGTTTTAAAGATCATTAAAAACAAGTATTTTGTGGCAGTTTTTCGTTCAAACTTTTATTGAAAACTACATTTTTACTAAATTTTTATTTAACGTTTATTTAATTTTAGGGGAACTGAAAGGAAGGAATATATGATTCTAATATTCTTCTCAATAAATATTTTCATAATGTTTAATTATTAATATCCTTTTATGAAATTTGTAAAAATAAATGTGGAAATTTTAAAATTATGAAATTACTCACATAATAAAAATGTAAACTAAAGAACTACTTTCTGAATCAGGTAACAACATATTATATATAATTGTATCACTAAATGTTTTATAATACTACTTTACCCTAAATTGCACGACATTGGTGTACTATTTGAATGTTTTTTTTTTTTTTTTTTTTTTTTTTGCCTCTCAGTATTGTTGTACTACACCTGTCAATAAATTTACTTTAGTGATTTACAAAATAATTTTAACATGGTATAAATAATTTTTGTAATTTTTTTAAAATTAATTAATTTTAATTAATTTAAATATAATTTAGTTAATTAATTAATTTGTAATTTTTATAAATAAACATAATCACTAAAACACTTCTTTTAAACTATCATCAATGTAAGGTTTTCAGTCAATATCAACGAGTTGGGTTACCATAATTTTTATGACAAATTAATGCATTTTTTTTCAAAACTCTTCATAAAGATGTGAAGTTATACTTGTTATTAGTGATTAATGAACTGTCGACTGCAGCAAACTGTATGGTTCTATTATATAATTGTTATCATTTTAATGCTAAATTGTAAGTGGTCTTTAATGATTATAATGTAGCATTGTACAATTCAATAAATGAATACATTTCATTTTCCGACATGCATTTAAATTAATTTTCCTGACGTTAAAATTTCAAAATTTACCTGAAACTGAGACCGATGTATAGACCGATGTAAATTGCAGATGGTTGATGTGGGGGGGGGGGGGGGGGTTAAATTGAACGGTCAAGCTGTATTTGGAAAGCCAGCCAAACTATGGGGGACGCACGTAGTTTGAACAAATATATTAGTGTGAGTGGCGGTGTTGTATTTCACCTCACTGGTGCATCTAGAACGCCAAATGTTTGCCATAGTTTGAGGATAAAGGGACCACATTAGGGAATCAGATATCCATGAGAACGGAAAGGAGAAGCATAGATTGTAAATATATGCTATGTCATGGCTCAAATTTAACATTCTCAGATGGATTATTATGCCTTATATTTAGAGCCTAAATTTTTAAGCAGTAAATTATGTTCACAAATTATTTTTCAAGGTGATCTTAACCGAGGAAAATTTTTTTTTCCTCATGAGATTAGTTATAGTTAAAATATTTAACACTGTAGCCGTATGATATAATGGTTTGTTTGGAAGACCACTAAGCTACAAGGCTAAAGAATGTTGAAGTAAAATTATGTAACCATACCATAGTTTATTAGGAGTATGCTTATCCTCCGTGTATAGGAATGAACAAACTAAAAATAGAGAACCCTAAATTTATTTTTCAAAATAAAATATAAAACAAGTTATATTAATGGATTTCATCAGGTAGTTCTAAAATTTTCATTAGGTGTTTTTTTTTTTTTTTCATTTGATTAAACCTTGACAGTGGTATAAGAAAATAAATAGCTTAAACTGATAAAAATACCTACTATACAAATGGATAGATTTTTAAAATATATTTCAGAGTAGCTACTGTCCATAGAATAATAACAACACAACCTTTGTCCCAAACTGTTTATTTACTATGTTAATGGAATTGGTCTACTTTAGCTAATTGATCAGTGACTTATAAGTCACAAGCCTCTTGTTCTGATATAGACTGGGTCTACCAGTTTATAGCAATGAAACGGGTTTTTTCTATTATTACTTCATAATTTTTGTTACTGTAATTAGTAAAAAATTATATTTCTGATATTTTCATGTCATTTTATATATTTTTTATATACATAATGAATTGAGTTTTGAGTAGTATCACAGTGAGCGAAAAAAAGAAGGAAAAATATGTTTCAAATCCTCACTCTATGTGTGACGCATATAGCCTAAATTGTAGAAAAAACTCAAGCACATAAAAAAGCCTCCAATGCATTTCTTATATAAAATTAAAGTATGGTTCAATAGTTTATTACTGACAGAATAACATCAATAACGCACTTGAATCTACAAGTTACGCATAACATATACTTTGAAAGTTTGAAGTTGATCTAAGACTTTCTACAAAAGTTATTGTTGGACATTGAAATGAATTTGCATCGAATACACTGAGACATCAACACTCTCTGAGGATTTCACTCCTTTTTTACATGTTCATCCAATTATAATTTTACACCGTTCATCTACTAAAAACTACTTAGTGTGTGATTGGTAACACTTATAAAAATGATAAATGGCTAACGACATTTTAACAATTTTATGTAATTAAAAACTTAACAAACAGCAACACAATCATATTCTCTTTTTACTACCATAAAATCAATGTTATTAAATACTATATATAAAAAAATATGAAACTATTTTTCATCAAAGCAGTTTTCATATGATCGGGAATATTAGGTAAACATCAAAACTAATATAAATATCACCAGTAAACTAAGGCATGTAAAGAAAGAAACACAGTTCATCACTGTTACGATCTATAATGGAAAATAAACCCATCAATAATTATTCGTGGGTTTCTGAGGGGGGGGGGGGGAGGGACTAGCACAAGCAGCTGAAAGGGAGAGTGGAATTAGTCAGATGTTCGGTCACGTGACCTTTGAAACAAAACATTAAAACGATATCAGACCATTGTTTCCGCTCGAGTGCGAGCTGTTCCAAACGCTCTAATGTTAGTTCACACCTGCGCTCCGTGACGAGATTATTCATTTATGAAATTCAAGAATCAATGTAGTTTAATTCACATCTATGACATTGAAATTTACTAAATACCCATATATCTGTCACTGACGGAAAGAGCAATGACTTAATTATGGTACAGAATACCATTTATAACGTTTTATAGCAATAAATCTTTTATAAACAATTTGTAAATTGTTTGTAATTTGGGCCATCGGTGCGTGCATAATCTAGACTCAAACTCAATTTCCATATTTATTGATTCTCTTCCAAGCCATTAAATTCTAATTTATCATATTCAAATTTGCTCGTTTGCCTTACTGTCACTCATCTGGCTTTATTTCACTAATCTGTGATGTTTCAAATAAATAATTTAAACGTAATTACTAAACAAATACCTAAATAGTGATTATTGCTAACTTTTAAAAGGGTATTTTATGACTTTAAACGTTTTTGCTGGTTAAGAATTAATTCGACCACCTAGTATATTTACACTAGTTTACCTTAAATTTCAACTCTTCATTATAAAACAAAACCTAATAATATTCTATTTCACCTACGACCATTCTTATTTCACATTTCAGGTCTAAAATTTACTTAAATGATTTTTGGTGTATGACAGGTTTTACTAAACCTCTATTACATTGAAGAAGATTAGAATTTTTTAAATGGATATCCATTGTGAACGAATTCCTTCCCTTCTCAAGGGCCATCATTCTTTCTCACAATATGTTTTCAGGATTCATCATTTATCATTTTAAATAAACGTCCCAAAATCTTTGGTATTATAGTTTGCATGAAAAGAGAGGACAGTTTACAAAGTATGAGCAGTTAATATTATAACATTATGGCGTCCTGTTATCTCCCTTGCTAAACGTATAGTTAAAGTGTTATTGCTTAGGCAGCAAAGACAAGCAAATTTCAACGAAGGAACTTGGGCGTCTGGTGCCTAGTTTCCCTTCTATCCGGCCATATGTGTTTCAACATAAAACTTAAAAAATGTTAAAAGAGTATTGAAATTGTTTGTTTTTTTAGTAAAGTAATCCTTTGGGAAAGTGTTAATTTTTCTTTTATTCTTCATTTAATCCCAATGAACAAGCTGACATTAAAATCTTCATTAAATAATGGACTAACTTTTAAGTATATCTCTCAAGTCAACGGTTTTCGTTGAATTTGGTATCAAATAATTTAAATCAATGTCATTTTGAAACAGTTAATCATAGAGTATCTTAGTATAATTTGGAACAAACATAGGTCTTAAAAAGATAAACATTAGTGCAAAATTTTAATGGTGTATTTCAAACAGTTAAGGAGTTAGAATTTTCTACACATACAAACAGATTGACAGGAAACTAGACACCATAGACTACATGATGCTGTGGTGAAATTTGCTTGTTTGGCCTAAGCTTGAGCCATAACGCTATTATGTCGTTTTCTAGAAAGTTAAGGGACATTCTGTATGAAAATTAATAACTACTTAATAAAACTTTACAATGATAGTACAAATTTATGTGTATTGACATGTACAGATTTAATTTTTTTATGTCAGTCACAATTTATATTACCTTATTTTAAAATAAAGTGATGAAGTAGATATAAGTTATTTACCTTAGGGTTATTAAATTTTTTGTATCTCTACTGAATGTAAAAGACTAAACTATTTCTGTGCATATACATTATACATAAATTTGTTTACGTATTTTCTAAAACATTACCCAAGTTATAATTTTAAATGTGATAATATATGCGCGTTAAAGTTTTACATACTGTACTAGAGTCTAATGATTAATAATAAAAGTTTAATTGTAATTCTTTCTTCTAAAAACAGAGCATATACCATGTTATAAAAACGATATAATCCAATGCAACTAACATTGGTTTTTTAAACTTAAAGATATAAAGCATTTTGAATGTCTTAGGTTCCCTTGGTATATATAAATTGACCAAGAAATTTATTATTTGATTAAAAACTATCTAGAAGATGCCTACAGTAATCAGTTATCTTTCTAACTAGGTTCTGCAAGTCTTTTGGGAGGATAAAATTTACAATAGAATCTTTAAAATAATCGAAGAACCAACACAATCTTTGATGATCACTCTTGAATGGTATGTTCTTCACTGGTTTTGGTTGGTTTTTTAGCTGCTTCTTTTTTCTTGGATGGAAAACCTTCGAGCCACAAGAAAAATAACTGAAATTTAAAGTTAATTAATTAGCCAATTTAATTGGTAAAGGTAATGGTTTATTTTTTACAGTGCATTTAATAGAGTTTAGAGTCTTAGCTAACTCCCTTAAGACTACTTATTTGAGTATTAAATTAATTCTACTATTAAAATAAAATAACCGAAAAAGTTCCTAAATGGCCTTTTAACAATTACTACCAGTGTTACAATCAGAGCTATTATTTCTAGAGCTTTATATTATTAGCTTCAAATGCTGCTGATGATATAGTGAGTTAAAAATTTAAGGAAGATATAGTGTTCATTGTGACTCTGGATTGGAATATATTAATAATGAAATAGAATTAATTTATCTTTAGTGACTGGGACGACTTATTATTGAATCATTGACAAACCAAAATGTAATAATACATTTGAATATGTGGTAGTTGCATACTATAGCCCTGATGAAGTTCTAATGTACGAAACATGAAACGTCGTCTTTTGATAGCCAGTGATTGGACAAGGTAATTTTATTTCATTATTGAAAATTTAAGTTTATCTTCCAAGATGATAAAATCATTATTATAAAATTACTACTGCAATTAATGCTTTAACACAAAAATTATACTACATTGCACTACGTAGCAAATTTTCACATTACCCCTATAAAACCTGTGCAAAGGAGCATAAAGAGAAGAGTCAGAGTATTCAAATGTATCCAAAAGTTTTCACAGTTATATTCATAAAAATAAGATCCCATGTTTAAATATTACGTAAAAAACTCCTACACTTCAAATGGTTACGTACTTCAACAGAAGTTATGATTCTCTCACCAGTTGATAAGGGGAAACACTTTAATTTTACTAACTTGATAGAGTAAGAGCTATTATTCTTCTAAAAAAGACTTGTATCATCGCAGTCAGTTTTTTTTTATTTTATTTTTTATTTTAATTAGAGTGGTGGACATTGTTGAAAAAAAACGAGTTTTCATCTATTACTTTACTTGATCTAATTCACCGTTTACAAACGAAGGTCAACCAATTTTTAAAACGTAGACGAAAAATTAAGCAGTTATCTTTTATTTTAAAACAATTACTGTTTGCACGGGCAAAATTATCGTTCTCTCCAAAGATTTTTTTTTCTTTTTTGCTGAAATATGAGGGTTTTGGCTTCGAGGAATCGATGGGAGGTGGTCCTTTTGCTGAGGAAATCCGGTGTTTGTCCTAGAGCCTTCAAAGTTCCCATGTTATTCTTATGGAAATGTTTGTAGCTACTAAATTGAACAGAGAAATCAGCTGATAACTGTAGATATAAACATATGTGTTACATATTTAACCCGTGGTTCGAAAAAAATTACTAAGTGCATCTATTGGCCTGGCAAGTAAGCAAAGTGAACGAGCTCATTTAAAAAGTAAACAGGGCAAGTGAGCGGAGCGAACGAGCTTTGTCAAAGAATTGAGATAGACGCGTAATAATTTACCGAACACAAGTTCGACCCCCCTAGAACTTTAGATATAAAACTACTATTGTTATGTATAATACGCAATTTTCTTCAAGTCTATCGCTAAGACTTTTTTAAATTACATTTTTTATGAAATATATATTATTTGTCTATAAATAGTTTGGTCATTTAGTAAGAAGTCTGTTTATGGTTCCAAGTAATCTTACCTCAATCTCGTTTTCAGTTTTAGCATCTGTCAGAGAAATCATTGAGTTAATGATCTACTCGTACTACTGGTTCATGACACCTCACACTGTAAACCTGACAGTCATACTCTCAAACAAACAGTCTGCTCTCAGATAACCCATTTCCATTCCAACCTTGATCAGGTAAATGGCAGCAACGACCATATTAGTGGGAGGCATTTTATCGGGAACTGAAACGTAAAGGCAGTTAATAGGCAGAAATAATTTAAAATACATAATTTCCTCAAACACCCCTCGACAGCAAACCTTCACTCTCAGGGAATCGATAATTAAATTCGGATATTCTATCCCATGAATAAATGCGGATGAATATAGTTGCTACTTCTATAGCATTTTTGTAAGAGAGTATTAGTCGACTTCGCTTGGTAGTAAGTCAAGGTAAAAATCTCCTTCAACTAATTATGGTACTTAGCGAAACATAAATTATTGTCGTTTTCCTATTAGTATATTATTGAAAACATAGATTTAAAACGTTTTAGATTTCCTCCGTAACTAGTTATGCTACTTACTTGTTAGTTTAAATATTGGATACCTACTTTTCAGTAAATACGGGCTTAGAATTTTCGATTTTGTTTCATTATTTATGACTAATCTTAAAAATGTATGAAAACTAATATCCCTACAACCTGCATTTCATCTCCACCAGATTTCAGTTTTAGTTTTATTTGCAAGAGTAACAGTCTCAAATTTGACTCTTTGACTGAAAGTATCAAAATGAAAGTGATTACAACACAACATCCTGCTGTACCTTCCCAGGGGCCTATAGCGCCGATGCTGATGCTGGAGTTGTAGGCAAGGTCGTCCTCATCGAATGGCGTCCGCATATGCTGCCATCCCCTTCCTTCATAGATGCTCCCATCCCCTCCAACGTAGAAGCTGTAATTATGTTTGGTTTTTATTTCATAACATTTTTAAATTATCTATTTAATCTCTCTATATAAAAATGAATCCCTATTTCTTTGGTCACATCATCAAGCGTGAACGGCTGGACCGATTTCGGTCATTCTTTTTTGTTGTGTTTGTTATTTCAGGAAAAGGTTATTTTGAAAGAAAAAGATTTGAAAATTTTAAAGGGTTTCACCCCTTACGTCTTCAAATTTACTGCGTTATTCGTATGGGAGCAACACTTTTGTGCTGGAACATATGATTACATTTAGAAATATTATTTAAACAAACTGCTGTTTACATTTAAAGTAGGCTTATTGAGGGAATATCGGTAATAACAAAAATAGAGGATATTATGGATATTAATGGTGTTGACCAACAACACCATTGGTAAAAGGTTTATAGTGCTTTCGTAGAGAAAATGTTGTGAGAAAGATGATGAATTTGAGGATGAATTTGTGTTTACACTTTAGGAAAAGCTAAGTTGTTGAATAATTCTGGAGTCATTGAATGATGGGAAAAAATTTTACTTTTGTTTAACATGTCATTATAATCATTTTAGGTCAATAACGTAGGCCTAAAAAGTAATTCGTGTTAAATGTTCACATACTTAGTAAATATGAATCAATGACATATTTATTTTCTTTGGTTGAAAATCCTATTGTACTAGCTTTAAATTTATACATATTTTATACGCTAATGATTTTTTTTGTTAAGAGAACTCCTCCTACAATATTTAACCGATTTTCAAGTTTCTGGTGTCTTTGGATGGGGCTTAATCTGTAGTTGTTTCCGCTAAAACTTATGAGAATTAGACGTAAAATATGGGCTCTATCCATTATTAAAATTTGAAATTTTCCTATCAGAACAACATTATGGGTTTAGTTTTTTAAACATCTGTTAAGAGTCATCTTCACCTTTGTGCTAGTATCGCAGACTGGAGATCCCATGTGAAATTTTTTTAACCATAAGGCCTTTAGGCAAAACATGGTATTTTATTCCCCTGTTTCGGACGCCATTTTTCAACCGATTTTCTTTCAAATTGGAAATCGTTTAGTTGAATAGTTATATTTCGTCCCTCATACCTTAAAAGTTTTAAAAATTAAAAATATTACCCCCATTGACGCTACAAAGTAACTATTTTCCTTACTTAATTTTTTTTCTACAAATAACCACTTTTTTTATTGAAATATTAGGTATGAGAAACCTAGATCTAACCCTAATCTACAAGAAAACATATATTTTACCATTAAATATCCAAAAACACCGTCCTAAACAGGGCAATGGGGAGGCATGTTTTCAGTGGTTTTACAAGGTTGAAGGTGAATTGTACAACGGTAAATAAGTGTATTTTTACGATTAGATACTGATAATCAAAAGATTGGATTGGTATGATGTTATTGATTTAAAACTACATGTAACAATTTTATCAATCAATTAGGTCCACCTAGGCTGTGGAGAGAGTTTGTATAACTTTTACACATGTGCAATTTTTAAGGTGCTGCTACACATAACAGGAAAGGACACGGAAAGGAAACGGACGGGACACTTTCTGATGAATGCTCCCAGTGTTATCAAAATGGGAGCGGCTACACATGGCAGGACGGGACACGGACAGGACATTCACCGTGCCGGATGGATCGCCAAATGAGCATTCATTCGCCAATGGTTAGTCCTGTCCGTAACCCGTCCTGGTATGTGTAGCCACCACCCCCGACACTATCAGAAAAATTCGGAAGCTCTGAGTAGTGAGTGTGGCGGCCAGGGGGATGAGCAGTGCCGGACGGCTGCGAGCGCAACCTCCCGCCTCAGAAATGTCCTGTCCACATCCCGATATGTGTAGCCACCCCATCAAAATTTTGTCCGTGTCCTTTCCGTTTCCTTTCCGTATCCTTTCCTGCTATGTGTAGCCGTACCTTAAATAGGCCTTACTTGTGCTGGAGATCCGGCATGTCGTTGTACATGTCCCTTTCTTGGATTGTCCTCATCATCTTCATGCAAGACCGTCGGTCTCTACACTCGTCCGTTCCCGTGGCCCTAACATAAGCCAAGGGAAGTGGGGTGTTCAATTCGTGGAACTCTGTGACTGACTTAGGTTCTACAGCGCCCCACTCTGACCGGGGGACTATTTCGGCGTGCATGCTGTCGTAGTTGATGGGAGGTTTTGGCGGTTCATATCCTATGAAGTCCTTCCACATGGTCTTGAGAATGGAACCCATCGTGGTGCCTCGATGTGTTTCTCTAACTAAGCGATAACTCAAATATCATACAGGTTTTTAGACGAATATTTCAAACTTGCATTTTATTCATGTCCAGCTAATAGTTTTGCATACGATTTTTAAAGTTTGTGAACAATAAAAATGTTTATAAGTTCTAATAATTACAATAAATATTATTTTACATATAATTTCAAAACCTTTGTAACATCCGGGCCTCTTCGTAGTGGGAGCGAGCTAACACAAATCATTTTAACACTAAACTAATTTATTAATTTCACGTTAGGTTAGCCAATTAAATACAAAAGATTACAATGAAAAGTAAATGAACCTCTAAAACATCGAACTGAATTTATAATAATAATATCCTGCAAAACCGTTCATTACAAAATTATCAACGCAATACTGGGACAGAGGACATTCGAACCGGGCCACCAGCCATGGTCGCGGTGGCGGCGCCGCAGCGGTGCGACGCCAGACGCAGGCGTTAACACATCAACGACAAATCCGACTGGGGCGAGGTGATCATCGTTCGTCAGCACGCTGAAGCAGTCCCAGCCAATCAGCGCGTAGCTGGATTGGATGCTTGTCGACTGGTGCTGCAGTCTTTGGATTACTTCGGACATTACTGAAACTACAACTCGACATTGTCTACACCGCTTGGTGATGACAGACATCGCGTGAGCACATTCCATGACCCATACGACACTGCCTGAGTCGGGCTCGGTGGCATTATCCAAGAGGCTACTGTCTTGCAGTCTTACTGTCTTGCCAAAATGGGCTAGACTACAAATAAAGCAATATACCCTAAAATATGATATTCAGTGAGGGTTAATTTGTTATTGTTAGGGTGGTGCAAAACCGAGAATATTATTCATTGGTCTAGGGATTTTTGGGCCGTCACACCTTTACTCGTACCACCTTAAATTGTAAGTGATAGTCATTGTTTAAACATATCCCTATTAAAAAAATTAATTTAAAATATTGGAACATCAAGATAAACTTATTTTTGTTTTAATGGGAGCTTACTTTAGACGATAAGATAGTTTAGATCTGCTTGGTTAAATAGTTGTTAAAATAATCGTATGTTTAGATCGCAATAATTTCATGGTCCTTTCCAATCTTACCATTAACTTCCAACTTTCATGATACTTTTTGCTTTCATAATAAATGCTTTCTTGATGAAAGCATTTATTATGAAATTTGTTCGTTTGATTCAGTTAAGAAACACTCCACGGTCTTGGAAACCACAATATCACAAGAATATTGTTTATTTTAACCAAATCCTAAATTAACGTTTTGTAGTATAAAATGTAACTTTTATGAAAAATCACGTATGATATATCATTGATTTTCAACAAATAAAGGTATAAATATGTATATTTTGAATTATAACTATATTTAAAATACTTACCAACTTTTAGAATTTACTTATAAAATCTTCTTTCCTTACCAGTTTTACCATTGACTTTGTACACTACGTGAGTAGACTTCTCATAGCATAGGCGTGTGTGAAGCATATTGACGGTGGTGCGATCTCATGCGGCGTCCATCGAAGTACGATAGATAAATCAGTATTACCACTCTTCTAAACCAAGGATGAAACATTTTATAACTGAAAGTTATGTTTATGTTTTGTTAAAATGTTTTGGCAGCACTGTAAGTTCAGCTGAATAATAACAACATCGATGGCAGCGACTCTGATGCGGCGTCCACCGAACTTCCAAATTTTTGCCTCAAACCAAATGCATTGGATGAGAGGTCTATTCACGTTAGTGTACATAGTCAATGGTTTTACATTAACAAATTCGGGTTAACTACAACAGCGATTATAAACGAGCGTAATGAATAACAAGTCATTGGTTCACCAACACTTTTAACATATAAAATATATTTAATAAAAAAACCTATGCCAACAATTCATTCATATAATCATTTCTGAATATCCCTTCATCTTTAGGTGTTTCATAAATATCATCTCTGTGTGGGAAATCTAGGTCGAGGAATGGATTCCACATTGATATTTTACTCTCATTGTAAGCCACTTCTAGTTCCATACACTTCTTTGATACTAGTTTTTTCTCTTTACAACTTTTCACGAATAGCCTAGCTGTATCCTCCATTAACTTGCTAGGACGTTGTCCCGGACCTAAAATCAGTTGATAATAAGCTGCTGCCAATGACTATGATGATATCTAAAGTTACATAATATTTATTTTGCTAATCTCATTAAACTGTCAAGTAAAATAATTATAATGGAAATTGTTATTTTGTTGCTAGGTTGTTGAGTTTATTAATGGATATAACTCAGTCGTGATAGGGAGTATTTAGTGAGATCCTTGTTGTAATAATAGTTTTTGAAACTTCTATGTGGTCTAAATATTATTATATTACCATGCTCTCATACCTATATTGTATTTAAAGTCGTATGCTAATTGCAGTTATGTGCTTATTTGAAATTAAATAAAGTTAAAGTTTATTTTTAGGTAGGCTTATCATTTTACAATTGGCGTTGTGTCAACAAAATAAGTAGTTGATGCTGGTCTAAGTTTATAAGTGTGCATAGTCTGCTATAAATTATAATCTAAATACGACTGTAGTAGGAAATATTATTTAAGGCCATGACGCAATACAGATTAAATATTATTAATTACGTAAGAAGTCTTTGACGCTCTCACGTCACAGTTCACAGAATGGAAACTAAATTCTTAACGCAAAGGAATGGCTTTTGGTTTGTCGTATTTTCTATTTCCTTTTGGTTTTTTGCTGTCTTGAATTTTGGGCAAAATATGTTAAAATTTATTTATAGGTTAAAAGAGGGTAAGTGTCACTGTCTTTAATTTTAATTTCTATATTTAATGTATCAATTTAATAATTGGATGTATTTGTATTCAAAATAGTATATGCATTACGTAACGTTATAAAATTTCAATAGACTCACTTAAGGCGAAATCCCCTATAAATGCAATGTCGAGCTTCTTGTAATAAACTCTTCTTTTGTGATTGAAATAAATCCCGTACTTGTTGAATCCCCTTCCTTCGTATACACATCCATCTCCACCTATTAAAAAACTAGGAGTCTTTATTAAAATAAAATAAAACTGAAATAATAATAAGAACTTTTATACAATCAATGTATTATTTAAATTGGATATTTTTAATGACTATGTAAATTTTTCATGTATATAAACAGGGAAAAGTCACAAATTTAAAAAATTTAATAGTCTGAAATTTTTTGTAAAAATCATAGTTTTTAAGAATTAAAAAATGCAATAGTTTATGATTATTCTTTGTGGTATTAAACTGTACCAGGTGTCACAGACCAAACGAACCCGGTACATCCCTTTTTGAAACTTACAAAATTAGTTCTTAACGAAAACCAATTGTGGCATTATAAGTAGACCGGTAATGCTCTATTGATTGACAGTACCTAATTCCAACGTACAGGGTGTACCAAATGTCAGATTTCCAGACCGGTATAGGCCCTAATACTACATGCAAACCTTCTTTTTATTATATTTTTTTATTCTGCACGTAATTTTAAGACAAATTTACAACTTAATTTGTACCCATAATCCTTACGGGTTGGAGATGATTGCGATTAAAATTTATTTTTCCCCCGTAAGAATAAAATGGACCAAATTTTCAACTCCATTACCTCTGTAAATTTTCGGCTAAACAAATATGTCCTAACAGAAAATGTCTTTAACTCTCTTTTTAAACATTTCTTCATCATAAATTATTATTTTTGTCATAAATTACTTGATTTTTTCCATAAAATTAACAATTTATCGGAGATTATAAAACTGTATGGAAGAGTAAAACTGATAACATGATAATCGATATTTTACTATAAATATTATTTAAAATGGTGTTATAAGACATTTTTATGCTTGAGCAGTTCTGTTTAACGTAAAATGTTGAGATATAATGATTGTGAAATTTTCCCCATATTATTCTTATGGGTAAAAACTAAATTTCAACCGCCATTATCTCCTAACCCGTTAGGGTTAGGATTACAAATTAAATTGCAAAGTTGTCTTGAATGTAGAATTAAAAAAGGAATAAAAATTTGTTGTTTTTACTTTAAATTAGTGGCTTCCGGTCTTCATAGGATACTTCTGGTACACCCAGTAGATTGAAATTAAAGTCAATCGATAAAGCGTAACCGGATTACCTGTAAAGGCACAATTTATTTTAAGAAAAATTATTTATTAAAATTTTGAAAGATGTGTAGGCCTACGGGTGGTCCGGGGTTGCATTAAAGTGTCGCTAAACTGCATAACTGTATGTATTGTAAATTGTTTAGGACATTAGATCACCCCAACAAAAAAGGCAATGGATTGTGGACATACAACCAAAGCAAATTGATGAAGGATATTTCTTGAAGTCCACAGGAACAGACTGCCGTTATGGTCAGTACCAATAGAGTTATAACACAGTGCAGATTAACACTTAACCATAGAGTTCAATTTTGTAGTTTATAACGATGTAACCAACGATATAATTACAATACTCTGTTTATTACATTCATTGCAATAAACACACTTAAATATTACCAGTAAATATATTAGTAATTAACTTATATATGTATTTTAGAACCAAATTGTAACCTGTTGTTTAATGAGGTCTTTTTTACTTTTATGTTTAACATAAAAATTCAGTTTAAAGAAAAAACTCAGGTCTACATTTTACAAAAATAGTGTTCCAATAGAAATTAAGCGATTCGCACATCATCTGATCGTTCCATTACAATTCATGTTTAATTTCTTGTCGTCTGTAAAGAGTGTGATCATATGGAAGTGTGAAAAATTGGTGGATCTTACACGCTCAATACGGATCGCGATATTTGGGTCGTGATCCTTTATCACGATACGGACTGAGCGTGTAAAGTCAATTATTGATGTGTGATCCACAAATCATACCTCAATATTTGATCCAGGATCACGATCCAAATATCACGATCCGTATTGAGCGTGTGAGATCCACCATTTGATCAATCAGCCATAGATCAGCTCGCAACACACTGGCGCAGTGGCTCATCTACGCTGCAGATCTCTCGACTTACTTGTACAGTATGTCCGGGTAGCCGCTGATCAGGTGCATCCTCTGTATGTCTCTTATCAGGTTGACGCAGAGACTCCTGTTCTGACATCTTCCCGTCCGAGTGTGTGGGTAAAGGATCACCTTAACTGGCAGCTGGACCGCAGCAATCTAGTGGATGAGAATCATTTCGTTAACTGTTACTTAGTAACAGTTGACAAAAAATAATAACTATACTAGTTAACTGTTTTTTAAAGTAATAGTTACTTATTGAAACGTTATCAAATCACAGGCAACAAACTTATAGGAAACAGGAACGACTATCATTAAGACAGTTTTCTGTAATAACGGAATAACTAACTCTTCTCGATGTAACACGTTAAACAAAAGGTAACACCAAGAAGAACAAGAAAGACTGTCAAGTAGACAGTTCCAAAAATGTAACACAAATGTGTTTAATCCTAATAAAAATTATCTTGCATTAAATCATTACTTAATGAGAGTGTTTCTTAAGAACGGTTAGCATTTACAGTTGTTATGAGAGAACGGCTAGCAAGAACTTTTATTGAATAACGACTTCGTTGAGAACAGTCTTCTTAACTGTTCCAGAATAACAGCTTAAATATAACGCCATAATGGAAAGTAACAGTGATAGTTATAACAGTTACGTAAAAATAACTAATGTACCTCAACCTCCGTGGTAGCCGGTTGTGCCCCCCACTCCTCCCTCGATACCACGGTCACCTCTCGCTCCCGCTCCTTCTCCTCTTTCCCACATGTCTGCCATGGAAAGTAAGATATGTGTTAAAGTAACCCCCTGGATATTCATTAGATACCGTAACCTTAAAATGTAACCCAGTTTGTGGGTTTGTAGCCCTTTGAAGAGTTACGAAAACATTTAAAACTACGAAATAAAAATGAAACAGTATAAAGTTATGCATTTTTAAAAACCATATAAATTTTCATAGATTTTCAAATAAAAATGTATATTGAGTTTTAAGTTGTAAAAAGATTTTTTTTCAAAATTCTGTGTTACGAGGTATATAAAGATATTATTTATCACGAAGTGAAAAATAACTTTGCTATAATTTTTTTATTACATAATTCAACATATTGTTTCATAAAACTTTCCTAAAACAAAAAATGTAAAAATAAAAAAATGTTTATTTAATTTTTGCAACTGAAAAATCGGCAAAAGTTTGAAAATTAACTCTATTTTTACAAAAAGATGTGTAAATATTCGCTGATTACCACTTACAGGATATAATTATTGATAATCTAATGGTATTGAACGAGTCGCACATTTAAAATTAATTACTCTTAATAATAAGTTATTGAAATTAAAAAATAATAATAATAATAGTAAAAATGGTTTACTAAATAAACAATTATTAAGTTCAAGTCCCATGTCGGTACATGAGTTATTATTTTGTAAATTCTGACAAGCCTCAAGAGGACAACCAAAGGCATGTGAAGCAAAAAAATTGTGTCCAAATTGCAAAGCTACGGCTGATTTTATATATTATAATTGATTCCTTATCTTGAAGTACTATACAAAGACATTTTGTAAATAATGTTATGTCTCTTACTAAACTAGTGTATTTTTAATAATGACGGTACATGTGTACATTTATATTGTGAAGTTATTTTAATAATTGTACAGCCTATATGTGTAAATATGTTTGATTTTATTGTGTATACAATTTTTTGTCATATCGTAGTTGATCAACTTAGAACCATTATAGCGTAATACGGATTAAAATACTAAAATTTATCTAAAAACTAATCAAATAGCCCAAGTCTGTAACTTTTTTAAAACCTTTTCAACTTATATCGGGTTTAGATAAAGGCGAAAAATTGGAGCAGGTGAAGCACTGCATGACCCTCTGAGAGGGGCACTATAACCACCTCTAAAATACTACTATTTCATACTTTTGTTTTGTATATTTTTTTTACAAATATTTTGTTTTGTTTATTTTATGGAAAGATTAATGAGTATTGTTAACAACTGTACATCGAAATTACATTTGTACTCACCCAGTGATTGTAAAACAAGTGAGACATGCCAATTAAGGCATATCAAAGGATTATTAACACCCACTTAAAGAGATATAATTATGTACATGTTATGCAATTTTTATAATTTGATATGTTTTATCAGTTTAATCTGTAATGGATTTGTAATAGTAAAAAACCTTTGCATAGGCCCTAATAAGTTTAGAATAATTTAAGGCGTTGGAAAAACTTTAAAAATTATTATAAATCTGTTATTTTAGAAAATATTCTATTTAAATTTGTATTTTTTTGGTAATACATCGGTTCTGCGAGACGCAATACAGTATTAAATTTTAATAAAGTTCAAAGAAAAATTTAAAGTTTACATTTAGATGTTTTAATTATTTTAGTTAATTAAACATTTTAAAGTTTTAAAACGAAGATAAAAATGTTTCAAAATATCACTAAAAAATTGGAATTCACATTAGCCGGTTTAAGTTATTAATAAACATTTATTTATAACAAAATTTAAGGAGTATTTTTGATGTCTACACCTGCTCGAATTTTAAAACCTGAAACTACTCAAAATCCTTTTTATCACTCATAATCTCTCATACACAGTGTAAAATTCTCATAAGAAAAAGAGATTAGTAGACTCTTTATCTGTAACGATAAGTTAGTTATTACTTTACTAATATATGTATTGTATTTTCATTGGATCCCTCAATGCTCATTGATTATCCGAATAGAAAAACAATATAAGAGTTTCTATAACTATTTCGTAGTTTCGGTGATATTAGTGAAAAGGTATTTGAAGCAATGACAGAATACATACTGTAAATTAATTGGATTATCAATAGTCACACAACAAAATTAATTTCCACATAGAATGTCAAAAGATGATTATTACTCTAGAAAAGATGGAGTTTTCTTGATCATAAGCTCTGTTTTCTTTTGCTTTTTTACTCTCGTCAATTTCGGGCCTTGGGTACTAAATATACTGTTCGAAGGTAAGTTTTAGTTGTAGGTCTTAGTCACATTTGACTTTAATGTCAATCCATCGTTTGGTTCTCATAATACGTTAACTTTATTCGGATGTACATACAAGTTTTTATTTATAATATGCAACGTAAATTTAATTTTTTCTCAAACATAATAATCTCAAATTTAGAAGACAAATTTATTTCACAATGCTTTGTTGCAAACATTTTAATCAAAAGATGTTTATGTAATTTTAAAGACATTCAATGGTACCTAATCTATATATTAATACGCAAGCATGTTTCATTTCCTCCTTTTTTCTCAGCTCATGAGCATCGTAGGAGAAATCCGCAAATACCGTTAGAAAGATATAGTCCTGTAGATGAGCAGAATCACATTCTAATTCTCATCGGACTCCAGGGCTACGCCCCACAGGCTTTCAAAGTTCCAATGTTAATCTTATGGAGGAAGGAGAAGTGAATGAATCATTAAACAGCTGTTATAAAAACAACTGCTAGAAAATTTGGAAGAACAGATGTTTGAGTTATAAAATGTTTTTAACACTTCTTGGGTCTAGATCAACAAAAAATTTGATCGAATTTCGATCAGGAGGCGATCTCTAGTTATTTTAAATGCCCTATATTGGCAAACAGTACATAAAAACACTCTCTTTTAGTGATTTGTTTTCCAAATTTTTAACAATCAGAGTTTAAAGAGTTAAAAGAACCTTAATTAATTTTTAAATGGTTTATGTTTGAAATAGGAAAAACATAAAAATAATTAACCTACAAAAAAATTTGGAAAAAGTTTAAGAATGGTTAATTTCAACCCGTTAACATTTAATCCGTCAACATTTAAACTTTTAAGATTTATATGTTGAATATTCAAGCTCTTGCCATAAAAAAGTAATCCTAAACGGGGTTTTTATGAATGCTTACCAAAGCCTTAATTTTAAAGTCATATTTTTAACTAGGACGGAAAATAGCACATCATATTTAAATAAATTGGCTTAATCAAATCGCGCAAAACAAATTATTATAGTATCGTTTAACCACCGAAAAAAGTTCTGTGAATGTTTCTACTTTCGTTCTGTAGTGTAAAATGTTCTTTTCTGGAACACAATTTTCTTCCTTTTTGTGCCATAAGATATATGGATTAAACGATCCCTCATATAAATACGAAATTATTTAATATAAATTACCACAGTTCTCCAGTAATCCTTTCCTAATACATTAAAGCATTTTTCAGAATAAAATTTCTTAAAAATTATTTATAGAAACTAGCAATAAAAAATTTTAAACAAACGCTTTTTTTATTCTTAGACATAGATTTTGTTTTTCTATCATCACAAATATAACTGTATAATATGTCTGGTTACGTGCTAACCAAGTGTATGGTCTGTTTGTGTCAACAGATTGATGTAGAGATGCCACGCCACTTCGTGTAATGAGAACACAGGAAGGGTGTACCCACATCATGTAAGGATAGAGGATGTTCTTGGATTTCCTTGTCCTTGAATGCCGTTGAGGATGTCCTTGACAGCTGGCATCTCCAGTACCTTCATCAACTTTTTATGGCAGTACCTTACCGACTTTTCAAACAGATCTTATCATAATGATGCGTTGTACATAAATTAACTACAATTATGTTCAGTTTTCGACATCGAGTGAAATAGTAAATCTAATGTTACACAATTCTTCTAATCCTTTATATTGAGGAATAAGAAACAGAAAATTAATAAACGATCTCCATAGGTTGAAGTACTATAGTTATATTTAAAGGGTAGGTGAGTCAGTATCAGAGTGGTAGTCTTAAAAGGCCAAAGCTTCGAAAAGGAGGTAGCGATGTCGTGGGAAAGAATCTGATATAAGTATTTTTTCAGTGCCATTGCCTGTACTGTGTTGTAGCGGCTAATCTCTTCCTTTTTTAAGTTGTTCCACACTCAAATCTATAGTATATATGGCCCGGGGAAAGTTATTTTTAAAAGATACCAACATTGAAAAAAACTATTTTGCAAATGAGTATTTAGATCAACATAAGTTTATACCTCTCTAAAATCACCTCAAGGTTCCACCTACGGTTACACTTGTTACTAAAACATTAGCATTAATCACGTGAAATTTTATGATATTATCATCTTCTGTAAAATACTATTTCACTAATTTAAATGAATATCAAGTAAAATTTCATTACAAGGCCTTAAAACCATGTTGCTTTGTAAACATCTTAAAAACGTTCTTGTCTTGAAATACTTTAATGCAATTGTACAATAAAGTATTTATGTTTGTAAGAGCCTATTTTATGTTGTTTATATTCCTAAATACAATTGTGTAAACTATTCTTCCAGTTGGTCGCAAACTGCAAGAATAATGTAATAATGTAACTAAAATAAACGGTATCAGATAACTGACACATACTTTCTCCCAACAATATAAAAACATGTGTTAAAATCTTTAAACATTAATGTCTGGATGACTCTGTCGGATAGCTACCAGCTGAGCAGCGCGAGCTTGACCCTACGCGCATCTGTGACTTTTAACAACGTACTGCGTTTACAGCTAAACGAAAAATTGTATTTTCTCCTCAACCACTTGACGTAGAGCAATAATTTAAAGTACTGGATTATTTAGTTTTTTGAGCTTGATTTAATGGTGATAAGTAAAATTTATTTTGAGACAACAGCTATTTTGAAAATCCAAAAAATTGATTTTTTAAACACTTTTTACTCTATAACTTTTGAACGCGCATTTTCTCGGAGATGCAGGTGGTGTCATTTTATCCACCATTTTAAGCTTAATAAACCACAAAATTTTAATTAAAATCGTTAGAGCCGTTTTTGAGAAATTTTGATTTTTGACGATTTTTGAGGGTTTTGGGGGTAAAATACCCTTAAAAATCAAAAATTCCAAAAAATGAAAAAAAAACGCCTGGAATTATCGTGGATTTGGACCTATATACCAAATTTCATTAAAATCGGACCATTAGGGCATTCTCTAGCTCTGTTTACATCCTGACACACACACACACACACACACACACACACACACACACACACAGACATCACTCCGAAAACCACTTTTTTGGACTCAGGGGGAACCATAATGGATAAATCCACCAACAACTCAAATTCGAAAATTTTGACGAAAACAATACTTTCTCCATATACTATGGTATAGGGGGAGAAAGTAAAAATAACAGAAAAAATAACGAATTACCAGTTGAGTCAAAAAGGAAGTAATCGTAATAAAACTGTAAGATAGGTCCAATATGACTTCAAACCGTTGATATATATAAATAAATCATATGATTTTGGGTTTTAAAAGCAAAATATCTTAACATAAAAATCTACCGTATTGAAATTTGCAAGACAGTAGGCTTATGTTTAAGTTAAATTATATGTTCTTAATATGAAAAGAATAATAAAACAGATCTAGGTACGTTCAAAGTTTAAAATGGTACAATAATTTACTAAATATATTTTGCAAAATTAACATCATGAGAAATTTCTTCAATTTGTACGAAATTTTTGTTAAATTTTATGTTTTCAGCGAACATGTGCTATGTCATGAATTTATTACTTTGACATCATCTCTTATAAGGCCTCTTAATTATGATGGAAATCAACGAATTCCAGAATTTCAGGTTTTATCAACACATGTTTTATGGCAGTGTAAAGCGTTTACGAGGCTTTAACTCTTGATGCTTAGTTCAGTCGGCAGCTGTGATCTTGAAGCAGAGATGGCATGCATTAGCGGAGAGAGTTGAGATATCTCGTAACCATATAACATATTTTAAATTAAGAACCTGACATTTATTTTGTGGCACATATTATTGTGTTTACTTAACTTGACTGATCGATACATTAAAAAATAAAATGTCTGTTTTCTCCTTAACGCAACCAACCCTACTAAATTGGAAGCCAATGTACGAACAAGTAGGTGAAAACAAAAATGTTGATTTACTGTTAAAACCTTTATTCACAATGGCAATAAATTTCGTGCACTTTTAACTTAAGGTTGGTAATAAAGTAATGTTGGAAGACATGCTGTGGGTAAATGATAGTGTAAATAAAAATTGTTGAGTAAAATTTAGTTCCAAAATAATATTATAAGGTCTACAAATAATCAACATACTATTTTGTAAGTTTTGTAACTTTGTCTGTTTTAAACATTCGAATTTATTTTATTTTATCACACGGTAAGTTAAAGTTTGTTAAGTTTTTTTATTTTTTTTATTGATACTGATTTTTTATCGCAATTTGTATGGTTATTATTCATTTATGGTGTTTGTTATGTGTACAGGAACTAAATTTAAAAGAAATGTTTAGGGGTTATTAAGAAAACATGTTTAATTCTCATATATATTTATTACTAGTGAGGCATATTGTGATACCAATAAATGTATATCAAATAAATAAATACCGTACAATGGATATTTCTTTACGAATAAGCTAATTTCAAACTTGTAACTTGTAATCAGTGCATTGTGTAACCAATTAGTATGACAAAAGTTCCTAAGAATAAATAGAAGTCTAACAGTTTTCTAGTTGATTTTACAAACTTCTAACTTGGCCTATATTTAACAGGCATATAACACTTAGAATACGAATAACTAATTTATATTTTTTTACAATGACCTCTATTGTAAAATTGACCATTATTGACCACTATAGATGTTTGGAGATCGAATACGTTTATTTTAATTTATTCTACCGACAGGAGTTCGACTGTTACTACAGCTAAATAATAGTTTAGTTACATATTTATCTGTTTGCAAAAGATACCCAAAATAATATTAGAAACATGATTGACTAGTGATTAACATGTAAGGACTCAATGTTTATAAGGTACTAACTAAACGTTTATTTACATTTTAGCTGCATCAGTTATGTTCTACATGTAGTTCAAATCGGATACATTAAACTTCTTATGAATGAACCCCTTTTCCACTCCAAGCTTGATGAGATTAAATGCAGCGTTCATCATTAATTCATTTGGGGCATTATTCGGCTCTGAAAATAAAAATTTATTTATCAGGCCCATAATTAAATATAGCTTTTATTATAATCTAAAAACAAATGGTTAACTTATAATCCATGTAACAAAATAACAATATATGTTTTGGAGCTTGTTTTCATATTTAGATATATGTTTATATACATTTACGTTTACATGTTGCCGATTTCTTCAGTGTTATCCTATACTCTAATAGGCTACGATTAAGTTACATATGCACACGGATCTCGAAAACGGCTCTAATGGTTTTTCTTAAAACGTTGCAAATAACTTAGTTCTGGGTTGAAAATGATATTTATATACGTCTATATACTATGAAAAATATTATTTCGTTATAATCTTGAGTTTAAATACTAAAAATTTTAACATTGGTCTTACGGTATGGGGTTTAAAATCATAACAAAAAAGTTTCTGAAAGCATACGACTCAACTGTCAAAGCACGAACCACGTGCTCTAGTATAAACCGGTGGTTTTTCAATTGTAGCCAGACGATGAATTTCAGAATGATACTAGGCCTATACTACAAATAATTTATCAGTTTTTAAATATTTATATATATACTGGTGATAGTGACAATTAATAAAGTTAAGCAAAAGTAAAGCAAAAAGATAAAACAACTAAGCATTTTCAAGAATTGCAATTAAATTCAAAAAGAAAAGACCTAGCGACAATGATTACATTAGCTGTTGACAGGTGTTGTATTAAAATTCACGTGTTCACATTGCTCTTATGCTTATATTAAAACATCACGAAAGGCGAGTGAGCGAAGCGATCGAGCTAGTCTTGAAAGAAAATCCTTTTGGGCTTGGTAATCTATAGCAATCAGTCTGTGACCAATATAACTGACTACAAAGAATTAGGTATGTTTACCAAGCAAACACTCAGCACCCAGGTAAATTTTCTTAATGAGCCAAAATTGTTAAATTGTTTAAGTTATATGTGTAAAAGTCTCAAATCATCGGTTCATACAGGATTATAACAGAATATGTAACAGAAATATTATCGAATATGTAATTTTGTAAGCAAACTGACGATTGAAATAAATGTATAGTTGATATTGTTAATGTTTAATAACATATAATTACTCTCTTTAAATTTTTAATCTGTTTGTGATTTCAATTTTATTGTTAAATATCAATGAACACATCTATTCTTTGATTTGACTTCTTTTTAATGCTAATTAAAAATTTTCTGTGCTGATTTGTGGGAAGAAAATGGGAAGTAATATAAATTTAAATACTATAACAATTTAATTAATGAAACAATAAGAGTAATAACTATGACTTATTGAAACTTGTTATTATTTTTACAACGAATTTTTTTTCTTATAGTCATCACTGTCTAATGTTTAGAAAGCCTTCTAAACAATAGCGTCAATGGCAAGTGGACCGGGTATGTTCTTCCGGCGTTGATATGATCTTACTCCGGGGGTTGTATCAGGATCAGAAGATTAGACCTCGTTCCATGGTTATAGAGGTAACCTTTCAGATATTACACAAGATATTGTATCAGTTACTCGTGACATATAAAGAATAGTAAAGTACTCTTAAACACCTACACGATAAAATTATTGCAACAATTGCTTTATTTCCCCACGCTGAGCTGAAAATCACATAGGAAAAATTGATAATCACTTAAATATTTCATCCCAATGAAGGGGGTTATATTACACAAATTTGTAAACTTACCCTTTCAGAATATACGATTGTGTAAGTAATTATTTTATTGCGTATGGTTATATTATAAACACAACTGTATTTCACAATCAACTTACAATTACCAATTTACTACTAATTACCAACCTCTGTATTTCCCAATGTACGCAATGTTGAAAGTGTTCTTCTCTAGACGTCCGTCCTTCGGTTCTCGGAAATTCTCCATGTTCCACCCTCTCCCCTCATACACGGTCCCGTCGTCAGAAATCATGAAACTGATAAATATTTAACTGAACAGCTCTTCAGAAACAAACGCTTAACTGAAAGTTACAGGACTTTAAAAATATAAAAAGGGTTTCCTTGTAATAATGAAATTCGACAATTATAATCTTTAGAAATCCTCTCTAAAGATACAATTTTGTTCACACTCAGCCAAATATTATTCTGTGACAGTAATTTCAATGGAACGAATATAACGGGTTTCTATTAAATTTTTGTCTACGTCTTAAATATTGCTGTATGATATTTTTATTTCTTTTATATTTAACAAGTCATAAAGTATGTAAAAAGCATATTATAGACTCTGCCTAAAAACACAAATAATAATTCTCATATAAAGAAATAAATATATGTATTTGTTTGGCAGCGTGACTAATAAACCCTTGCTTATTAATAAACATCCGAAATGTAATGGGTTTATTTCAAAATTGTACGCTTTCTTAACTAAATTTCACTATTGATATCAGATGAAAATTATAGGAATATTTAAAATAAAACGTGACACTGTTTCGCGAAAAATGATTTACAATATACTTTTTTCTTTCAAAATAGGTATATTGTTGGTATTTAACCATATTTTCATTTTATATTGTGGTAATATGTTTACGAAACTGTAACCTATTAAAATATTAAGCTTATAGTAAATTATGTACGCTAATGAGTGGCTTCGATTTCTTAATAAAATTGTGTAAGATTTATTACATACTTCAAAGAATTTAATGAAAATTGTATCCATTTATTGTATTGCGAATTTGACATAGTTATACATATTCTCGAAATTTGTATATCATTTTATACAAATTGACAAAATTGAGTCTCTCACAGAACATTTATCTGATCACTAATAAGTTTTAAGTATGTACTTAAATGTTTTAAATGTCTTAATCATTTTATGCTAATCATTATAAAAAACAAACAGAGTATGTACTTGTGTAAAATGTCGTGGACTCCCTCCTTGATATGCTTTTCTTGAAGCTTTTTCAGTACTTTTGAACATTCTTCCTTGCTCTTACATGTTTCCGTCCAGGTAGATGAGAAGGTGACAACCCTCACAGGTTTATCAATTTTTGCTATCTTAGCCTTTGTCTCATCAGGTGGGGTCGCTCCCCACTCTTTTCTGCTTAAAATAGTTATTTTAGTGTAATCCCTTCCTTGCATAGCTCCTGAGTAAATAGTTTTATTATTAACTTTAATATTTAAGTGAAAGAGAGATAGAATTACAGGTGTAGCTTCACTTTTACACAATTTGTTAAGTTGAAATTGAAAAGTTGGCCCAATTTGGTCATTGCGTTATGATTTCATTAAAAATATAAATAAATAAATTCGCATGAAAATGCTCTAAGATACTAGTCACTCTAATAATGTTATTTTTTATTAAAATACCTTATTACTTACTATAATGTACATCATGTGGTTCCGGTTGCTTAATATAATCTAAGAACTTGTTTAAATTTTCCACACCTTCTAGCGTATAGTGTCGGAAATCTTTGTCAACATAGTTTTTCCATGGTCTTGACGTAGTCATTCGTTGTCAGCTGATTTCTTAGAAATTTTATTTACTACAATTTGAGCGAGTTTTCCCAGTGCGGTAAACAGAGGATTGCGGACGATCTCAAAAACTGCGACACCCAAAAAGAAAACATCGAAAGGTATCATAGAACTGCGCAAGCTCATTGTCTGATCGCCCAGCTCAAGTAAGACAAAATTATCCCAACGAACAAGACTGGAAAGAAAAGGGCCAACAAATTGTCCATGACTGTGGTGTTTAAAAATATTAAACACACTTAACAAATGATAACTACAGCTTACAACCCTTCAAAGAGATAACATTCGTTATCTTAAACATTCATACGAGAGAGTTTTATCATTATTTTAAGCATTGGGTAACTCACTTCAGTTGGTCTAATCCAATTATGAAATACTTTTCTGTCTTGAAATGTAGACACAATTCATTTGGCCATACTCAGCTGACTTGAATGAGTTTCATAAATGTTCCTTAATTTTTAATCCCAAATTTCTAATTTATACCTCATTGCACATAGTTTGTTTTACTTTCATAAAACATGAAATCGATTAAAGCATATTAAAAACATAAAATATAACTAATAATATAAAACGGTTTTTAAGTGAGCAAAACACTTAAAGAAGGCTTATAAATAATAAATGGGTTTTCGTCATATTTTTAATTTGAAGTATTGCATCGTTAAGTAATTTTTTATGCTGTTTATACATTTTTATTTATTTATATTTTTCTATATATATATATATATATATATTTATATATATATATATACAGAAGTTTTCACCGGAAGGTGACCGATTGAAATAAGAGGTATTTGTTAGAAATTTCGACGACAAGAAATTGGCCTGGTAAATAAATTTTTATTTGTATTGTAAATTTAGAATTACTTGTTCACTAACTAATCAATAAGTTGGAATTTTAATTAATTTCTTGTTTATTTCAAATTATTAAATTCTCACTAAGAATAAACAAGCAAACGTTAAATATAATGATGAAGAGCTGTAATAGTAATTTCATTAATAATAAAAAAAGGAAAACTAATTTTTGTCTTTTAACCGTGAAACCTTTTGACAGAAAGCTCTCATTACAATATATTTTATACAAACTAGAAAATATGTAATTCCATTTAATTGTGTATAATGACCTTTTAGTCTTCCAAATGTGTGACTGTACACCTAACTACCAAAACGCCTGACAAATAAAAAAAGAAACTCTAATACACATTTTCTTTACTTTAAAGTATATTTCCAAGCGAAGACTAACTCTTGTTTGCCTCAATTGTCGCCTTAGTACATTTTGGCCCTGAAATAAAGGTCAATTATTTGAGAAAACTCTACTTTATACAAAAATTTAAAATGCAAAGAGTTCGTTGAATTAGTTTTGGTGTGAAGTTTTAGAAGAGTTTGAGCTACTCCAAACTTTAGAGTAAAATTTTAAAAAGCTAATATTTTTCATATGGTACAAGAAATGGCTGATTTTATTCAGCAACATTGTTTGCAAAATTTAAACTAAAATATCAGAGTTTCCTTTAGTTTTCCCAAATTAATCAGTACACATACATAAAAAACTTCAATGACATACATAGAAAAATACAGACAAATAGTGAAAAATTTTACTTGCCATTATTTAATAAAATTTATACATTACGTTTTAAAATGAATTTTTTAAATCGATGCACTAGAATTAGTTGAATTTTTTTCTAAGAGCATTGTTCATTAGTTCCAGTGGCATTAAATTAACTGCTCAAGCAATTCAAGTTTTAAGGATATATGTGTATCCAATTACAAAAATCATATTTTCGAGTATTATGTTACAAAATTAATTTTTTATTAAATCCAACGAAATGAACTTTTCTTAATTTTATACAATATAGTTATAACAAAGATTATTGCAAAAACTAAAGGTATATTTGATCTATTAGGTTCAACAACAAGTTTATCGATGGTTATAAAATCCCTTTCGAGAAATCCTTTCATTACTCCGTCGAAAGTAAGGTAAGGAATAGCTTTTTCCATAGTCAAGTGCATTTTTTCACCTGCAAAAAATAATGAACAAGTTAGATTTTACTCTTTTTGGAGTAAGAATTTTATGGCTATGTTTATTATTACTTATTCAAAATATTTTGTGGCCACATTACTTTGACCTTCAACTTTCTTATCCATGGTTCTGTTGGCTGGTGTTTACACCGGTTTAACAACTAACACTATTTTCTCTTCCTCAACAATAATTGAGGAAGCTTTAACGAAAAGAACTATAATTTTACTATGTCCAGCTATCGTGCTTCATAAATATAAGAACATTATTTATAATTCAATCTTAGATATAATTTCTTATTAAGTTTAAAAAATATCTTAGATATTTTCAATTTAATAACTAACTGTTTAAACAATTAATTCCTTTAAAAATGGATTGAAGTTACTTTCCTCTATCAGTTTGTGGTATAACGGGACGATAGTAGCAAATGTTGTAATCAAGTCTCCTTTCAGATCGCACAATTAATCCCATTGATTGTACACAAGTGTTCACCAACAACATTATACAAGATAAGTTAACATAAAGCGGGATTATTCCCAACAGGCGTTTCCAAAAAGCGGCCTTCGGTCACCGTAGGAATAAATATAAAAATATGTTTCTCTGATACTAAAAAATAACAATTAACTTACAATAATATGTAATTTTAGGTAATTTTCTGTGCCATTCAGTTGTGATGCATATTTTGTAAAAATATGAAGAGTACATGGCTAAAAGTCTAGCTCTAAAGTAGGGTATTTTTACGGACGATGTGTAGGATTTGTGTCCATTAATCTCACACATTTTTGATGCCCCCCCCCCCTTAAATGAGAAACAAGAAACCCCCCCCTCCTACAAGGACAAAGCTGGAATATTTCCTAGTCTTCTTCAATTGTATTTTTTTCGATTTTTGCTCGGCTTAGCCTTTTCTAATGGAGACCTTAAAAATCCGAAAATCAGCTGAACGGGCAACATGACATAATGGTGCGGCTACACCGTGCAGTCTAGTACTACTGTGCACAGAATGATGATGTTGTTACCATTCTGATCTTCTCGTATGGTGTCTATCAAGGCTATGTCGATGGTTTCCCCCTCCACATCAGAGTACTGTTCACTCGCCACCTCCCAGCCCCTACCTTCATAGACGCTCCCATCACCACCAATAAGGAAACTACAAGATGAAAAATACATTTAAATATATTTAAATTGGTATTTTTAATAGTAAAAGTTGCAATACGTTCCAAAAAAATTATCTTCATAAATACCTTTCTTATAACGTTGAAATATTACTTATCATCTAATCTTGTATGAAGAATTTACTAATAGGTCCTACAATAGAAAAACACTTGTTACAGACCAAACTGAGCAATATTTGATCTTCAGATACACATTACCGTTATTCATCTTTATTGGAGGTTACAATAAATTTATAAAACTTTCGGAAACCAACGTTTGGACAAAACAACATTTGTCTTAAACATTTAGGCTAAATTTGGGGTTTTTTACAAGTGACTACCTAACTTTATTCGCCTATACATGTATTATCACGGCTTTATAGCAAGAAACCACTGGCCTTTACAACAATAAACAATATACACAACAAAAAATCGTACGAAATAGGCTATGTCCGTTTTTTACAAAAGAAATCCCAAAATATCGTTGTTCTGACACTTATACGACGAAAAATTAAATTCTGTAGCATTTATCTTATGTAATAAGACCTAGAAAAAATTATAAAAAAATAAAAATTTACTTTTTTAGGATTTAGTTACTAGGAAAGCCCACTAAATTATATTTAGTTTCTAAATTAAATTTTGTTTGCTATATCAGTCAAACAAGCCGTTTTAATGAAATTAGCGTAGTAAAATTAGTCGGGAAAAATGAAATAATTTTTGGAAAGCCAATTTCCTTTGAAATGTGTTCTATAGCGTCCCCTGATCTTCCTCCAAAAAGTCCCCAGAAATCTCATATGGGGATCACGCTTAAAAATGAGGGGTTGGCCCATAAGGAGTTACATTAAAATTTGATATCAAGCATGCTAAATTTAAATACACTCCAGAAGGTTTATATACATAAAATTAAAGGTCTTCAAATTTAGAATACAATGCCGTAAATCCGACCTCAATATAACTGTCGGGAGTGAAATGGCAGGCGTTCAAAGTTTAGAATAAAATAATACTATCAAAACTTTGAAATACAATAACTTCCGACATATTTGACCTTTTGAGGTCTGGTTTTCGGCTATATACTCTCCTTACTAAGACCTTTAAAATTATGTATAGGATGGCTATGGTCTAAGATTTTTTTTAACTTCCTCTTTGGGACGTCCATGTGGAGGGTGGTTCAAGGGTGGTATAATAAGCATGTGACTAGCTATCCGCATTTTCAAAGGTAATTGTAAAAGCGAACGGTTGCCGCAAACCGCACCTCGAAATGTTAAGTATTTCGAAAATTATTACATTTTTAAGCGTTTAGGTTAAAATTTGATTTTTATTCAAAGTTTTGACTGGCTGCCGTTTTCGACTAAGGCAACCTTTTGAGATGGGGTTTGCGGCATTAAATTCTACTAATTTGATGTACATAAACCCATTGGTCAAAGTAAGATTTATTTCTGACTCCACGCGGGCCATCCCATCATTTTTAGGCATGTTGCCCACTGGGGATTTCAGGGGACTTTTCTGAGGGAGGTCAGGGGATGGTATAGAACATATTTCAGCAAAAATTCGCTGTCCAAAAATTATTTCATTTTCCAGCCATATTTTGGCTTAATTTTAGTACACTAAATAGGAGAGTCCTCCCGGACGTCCAGTGTGTAAGTCCTACCTGGTGGAAGGGTCGGCTGTGCGTAATGGTCTAATCAATTAGCTGTCGGTGCGGCTACACATAGCAGGAAAGGACACGGACAGAACATTCGCCGTGTCGGATGGATCGCCAGACGAGCAGTCATCCGCCACTTCCGTGTCCTGTCCGTATCCCGTCCTGGTATGTGTAGCCACCCTTTCCGACACTATCAGAAAATTCTGACGGTAGCTCTGTGTGGTGAGTGTGGCGGGCGGCGGGGCGGGATGAGCAGTGTCTGACGGCTGCGCGCGCAACCTCCCGACGTCTGACGGCTGCGCGAGCAGCCTTCCGACTCAGAAATGTCCTGTCTGTATCCCGATATGTGTAGCCACCCCATCAGAATTTTGTCCGTGTCCTCTCCGTTTCCTTTCCGTACGGTATCCTTTCCTGCTATGTGTCGCCGCAAACGGACGACGTATACCTATAGTGATTTCTAAGCTACGTGTGTTCCACTTCCTACTTGTGCCGGATGTCCGGATGCCCCTGGCGCATGTGCTCGGCCCGCAGCTTCCTCACCGTCCTCAGGCAAGACTCCCGGGTGCGACACGGCGGAGTCCTGGTGTTGGTCACCACCACCTTCCCCGGCACCTGGCGGTAGGCGTCGCGCCATCTAGGCGTCCTCGCCCTCGTACGAACCGCAGGAACTATACAGGTCGGAATCGGATGTGTCATTCGGGTCTCTGTCGGACAATACAGTGAGTTAGAATATTTGAGAACGGCAGACTACTGCGAATTTGAATAGCGGTTGGATGCTTTTTGATTTAGCGAGTTTTCGGAGTGGGTGGATCACATTAATAATGTAATAAATGAAATTTACTAGAAAAACATCGTTACTTCACTCTATGACGTTAGAAATTTGGGAAGCGATCGATAGCGATAGCGATGGAACTGTTAAATAATGGTAAATATAAATGGAAAACTGTATAAAAATTTTCCCAAGAACACTCGAAACATGTCAAAGCTGTCCTAATAGCAATAGTAGGCCTATGGTGTCTGTTTACCAACAATTCCATATAATATCGATTACCGGGTATTTGCCTAACAGGACTCTCGGTATTATGTATTTACATACCCTTAATTTATAGACAGTAAAATAATAAATCATCAAAAATAAATATGTGACATTCGAGTAAAATGTGTCATATGTGGTTGCCTGATTAAAAACCCGGTAAACTGGATACATCATACATCTACTTATTTAATAACAATTAGTCAAGTGAAATTCCAGATAAATTTTCCAACTCCAAAGAGTTTTGTCAATCGAGGGAGTGATTCCTTATATCTCCCACAAACCTATCAATCAATAGTACCCACCATCTCCATTTTATTATAAATACACAAAAAGAATTTTTGGTTCTATATTTGAGTAAACTGATTTATTAAGAGAAAGCAAAAACCCTTAATAAGAATAACTGTGCGTGAAGAAACTTCTGTATGAAGTATATCATTGACTACTTATTTGATATTGAGTCTTCACTATCGGTTTATGATCGTCTTATGGAAAATAAACATGAATGTTATTCTGATTGAGTGCATAATGTAATTTAAACAATAAATCAAACAAGATGTGGCTTAACCCTTCAAAGCCCCGCGTTACCATCAATGTCTTATGTTTTATGTCAAGTGGTGAAGGTGGCTTACCTATGGATCTGAAGATAGAATGCAATCCATTGTCTTAGCATCCATTAAATAAAATGTTGTATATACCGCATATCAAATATTACACTTAAAATAATACTCATACAATTTACATACTTCCGCGTCGATTAACTCAATTGTTACTATGATTTTTATTTCCCCCACACGTTTTCTTTGCAACTGTCCATTCGTATATTCATGTTTGAACAAAAAATTTTAATTTTACACATATCATAAAACAACTATGCACATTAAAAGAACTTTCTTTAGAAATCATTACTGTCCTTTTATCAAACCTCTGCTATAAGGTTTTTCATTCATTTTTCTCTTCAACATGCAGTTTTTCTCCTAAAGAATCCAAAGTCACTTTAATTCTATTCATTTCCCTTACATCTGTATACAGCCTGATTAAAACACCAACAATGTTTACAAATCCGAGTGCTAAAATTACATTTTGCCAAGAGACCATACCTCTGGTTTCTAGGATATAGCCTTTGTTATCTGCGTGATAGCAAATAATTTTACCATTGAAAAAAAACAGTATATCTCAACACCGCTATCTCAATAGAAACAACATTCCTAACGCAATCATAGTGCAACAAATATATCCTCATTCGGTAGCTATTTGATCATCAATGTTACATCTACTGCTAATCTGATTGATCAGCGATAAACGGTTGTGATGCCTTGTGTAGCTTTGTTACCAAGTTACCAATAGTTATTTTGTCATATCTTCTTCTTTCTTTCTCCTATATATTTGTCAAATACCACTCACTCATGTATCAGAGAATCTCCATAACCATGGGGTATAGAGGGTTGAAATTTTGCATGGACGTTCCACTTTGCTCAAAAATGCTCACTAAGAAACAGTTTTGCAAAATTCCTTCAGGTCTCCACTCCACAGGACTTCAAAATTTCCATCTAATGTTAATCTTATGGCCAATTTTTAATATAAATCAAAGCAACAACGAATCTGAATAACTATGGGACCTAGAATGTTAAAATTTAGCACGGGTGTTCTTCTTTGCTCATAGGTGCTCACTAAGAAATGGTTTTGCAAAATTGCATCAGGTCTCTGCCACACAGGACTTCAAAATTTCCATCTAATGTTATCCTTATGGCCAATTTTTTTATACAAATCTAGGAAACAGCGAATATAGAAAACTATAAGACCTACGATGTTGAAATTTGGCATGGACGTTCTGCTTTGCTCATAGGTGCTCACTAAGAAACGGTTTTGCAAATTTCAATCAGGGCTCTGCCACACAGGACTTCAAAATGTCTATCTAATGTTATCCTTATGACCAATTATTTATACAAATCTAGGAAATAAAGAATATAGAAAACTATAAGACCTACGATGTTGAAATTTAACATGGACGTTCTGCTTTGCTCATAGGTGCTCACTAAGAAACGGTTTTGCAAAATTTCATCAGGGCTCCGCAATACAGGACTTCAAAATTTGTAATGTTATTCTTATGGCCAATTATTAATATGAATCTAGGAAAATCATATCTGAAAACCCATATGACCTAAGAGAATTATTTGGAACATTTTCAATGGGAGATCCACTTCGCCCATCGGTGCTCACTAAGAAACGCATCTCCGGTGCTCTTGGAAAGCATGTTCAGGGCTCCGCCCCTTTGGGTCTATTAAATTGGTCGAGCGCCAATGGGGTTGAAATTTGGCATGGACATTTCTCTTTGTTCAAAGGTATTCACTAAAAAACGGTTTTGCAAATATAGTTTTTGAAGTCCTTAAGGGCTCCGCCCCACAGAACATCAAAATTACTGTATTGCATCCGTTGTTGAAATTTGACATTAGCGTTCCTCTTTGCTCACAAGTATTCACTAAGAAACAGTTTTGCAAATATAAAGATTATTAGTATATAGTTTTGGAAGTCCTTTAGGGCTCCGCCCCACTGGATTTCAAAATCAAAATCAAATCAAAATCAAAATCATTTATTGCCGAGACATATAAACATGTATAGCAACGTCCAATCATACAAATTATTCCTTATACTAACAAGATCATTAGCCTAATTTCTATTTAGAGAGGCCAAATAATCCACAAATTCTTGTACATCATAAACAGCTAAATTACATAACATGAAGACAATAGATTTTTTAAAACACTTAATATTAAGACTTTTAATACTAGTCGGTAACAAGTTGTACATTTTTTTACCAAACTCAATAAAGCTGTTAATTGTAGTCACAAAGTTACACTGCTGGACTCTAAGAAATGTATGATGCCTAGTGAAATGGTCATGGACAGAACTATTAGTAGGAAAATCATTTAAATTGGTCTTGATATACAATAAACAATCTAAAATGTATAATGAAACAACAGTTAAAATTTTAAGTTCTTTGAAATATGGTTTGCAATGAGTCCTACTACTAACATTAAACATTGCTCTAATTGATCTTTTTTGCAAAATTAAAAGTTTTCTTAAGCTACTCGAGTGACCCCAAACAATGATACCATATTTTAGATGACTGTGAATGTGGGCGAAATATACAGCTTTTAGTACATCTATGTTCACAAATGACCTAAGTTTCCTCAACATAAAGATACTCCTTGACACTCTTACACAAACCGAATCAATATGAGAATCCCATTTAATATTTGATTGGACACTTAAACCTAAAAATTTTACATTATCCTTATTGCTACATTTAAAACCAAATTCTAAATTTTGAGTTTTATCCTCATTTAAACACAGAGAGTTGGCTGCAGTCCAATCTACAATTACAGAGTTCGATTCAAGATAACACTGATGTGCCATAACAGCATCATTACATTTAATCAGAACGGCCAGATCATCAGCATACATATAGGCACTTAAATTACAATTAACAATAGATGAAGGTAAATCGTTAACATACAAGACAAATAGAGTAGGGCCTAAAATCGAGCCCTGCGGAACTCCGGATTGAACTGGCAAGTACGAAGACAAACAATTATCATAATACACTGACTGTAGCCTGTCAGAAAGGTAAGATTTAATTAGAGCTAAAAAAGGCTGGTCGAAACCATAATAAAACAACTTATCTAATAATACATGATGAGATATGGTGTCAAAAGCCTTTGACATGTCATAAAAATAGCCTAAAACCTTATTTTTTGCATCCAAACCATCTATACAATTTTTCATAAAGCTTATTAAAGCATTAGTTGTACTTCTTTTAGGTCTGAAACCATATTGATCGTTAGAATAACACTGATTATTTTCTAAATATTCAACAATTTTTTTATTTAACATAAACTCAAAAACTTTACCAACCACAGGAATTATCGACACTGGTCTATAATTTGAAAATTCTGTTTTCACCCCTTTTTTATATAAAGGTACGACTTTAGATAATTTTAAACATTGTGGAAACATACAATTCTCAAGACATTGATTAAATAAATAAGTTACAACTTCGACAATATAGGGTGCAGCTAATTTAAAAACATGTGAATTGAGACAATAAACATCCAAACTATTACTATTACTAAGAGAAAATATTGCACTATAAACTTCTTCTACACTAAAATTATCAAGCGAAAAAACAGATCCAGTGACAGATAAATGAGACTGATTTAGCCTTTTCAAATAATACGACACATTATGGTTAGACTTAGGTACACTTTGAACAATAGATTTTACATTACTAGTGAAGAAATCATTAAATCCTTCAGAAGTTAAGCTAGGTTGCTTTTTATCTGCTATAGGATTATCATTTGCATTTAGACTGTCTTTCACCACAGCCCAAATAGCTTTGGATTTGTTGTTAGCCTCCATTACTTTGTTGCAAAAGTAGGCTTGTTTAGCCTGAGTAATTTCACATCTGTATCTCTTCTTTAATACTCTATATGACTCGCCATAAAAAGCTAGACCAGTATCCTTAAATTGGGAGTACATGAAAAGACATTGTTCTTTAAGAGAAGAGAGATTTGAATTGTACCACCTAGGCTTTTTTATTTTCCTCTTGCTCTTTGATATATGCCTGATTGGGAAAGCTGTATCAACAATTCTCATAAACACATTAAAAAAATAATCAAATTTATCATCTAGAGAACTTAAGCTATACAAAAATAACCAGTTAACTTTACTAAGTAAGGTCAAAAAGTAACAAACATTAATATCATCAATAGGTCTAACCAATCTACCATACCCAGAAGGGGTTGGTGGTTGGCAACCATTATCATGTAATGACATTAGTGAAATAACAAAGTGATGGTCAGACATTACTGTAGGCTCAACAAAAGCTGACACTATTCTCTCTGAATGAACTGAAACAGCAATATTATCTATACAAGAGCATATGGGGTTGAAATTTGACGTAGACATTCCTCTTTACTCATATGTACTCACTAAGAAACGGTTTTATAAATATAGTTTTTTATGTCCTTTAGGGCTCCGCCCCACAGGACTTCATGATTACTATAAAGCCTACAGGGTTAAAATTCTACGTGGACGTTCCTCTTTACTCATGTGTACTCATGAAGAAACAGTTGTGCAAGTCCTTTGGTTTTTGAAAACCTTTAGGGCTCCGCCCCACTGGACTTCAAAATCACTCTAAGGCCAGTGGGTTTGAAATTTAGTATTTATGTTCCTCTTTGCTTATAGGTATTCACTAAGAAACGGTTTTCCAAGTATAGTTTTTGAAGTCCTTTAGGGCTCCGACCCACTGCTGGACTTCTAAATTACTCTTGGGCATACAGGGTTGAAACTTGACTTGGACGTTCCTCTTTACTCATTTGTACTCACTAAGAAAAGGTTATGCAAAGATAGTTTTTGATGTCTTTTAGGGCTCCACCCCACTGGACTTCAAAATTACTCTAGGGCATACGAGGTTGAAATTTAACGTGGACGTTCCTTTTTACTCATATGTACTCACTAAGAAACGGTTTTACAAAATAAAGTCTTTGAAGTCCTTTAGGGCTCCGCCCCACTGGACTTCAAAATTACTATATAGCCTACAGGGTTGAAATTTGACCTTTTTACTTGTTATTTTTCCTACTAAATAAAAATGGTTTTGCAAAAATAGTTTTTGAAGTCCTTTAGAGCCCCCTACGTAAGGTCTATGGGGTTTGAATTGACATATTCGTTCCTCTTTGCTCATATGTGCTCATTAAGAAATTTCTTTGCAAGATTCAATGCCCTGCTTACACAATTCTTAAGAAAGAAGATTTCGTTGCTCTTTTAGCGAATTTCCCTATAGGGAATACGCTATTACGGTGGTAGCCATGGTAAGACCTAAGCCCGGGACCACTTTACTTTTTCATTTTGAGGTCCCCAGAAGCCAAAAACACCATTCGTTCATTTTCATATATATGTATATATATATATATATATATCTATCTATCTATCTATCTATGTGTCCGTTATACTGATAACTTTTGAAAGGGACCTCCGATTTTGATGAAATTTGGTATGAAGGTTTAAGACCAGGTCTATTTTCATGAGTTAGCGAACCAGCATTGTCGGGTTATGGGAACGGGGTTTTATGGGGTTTCAAAGGGGTCAAAAATGGGTTTTTGGCATTTTTGGACCTTAATTTTTAAAATTCATCAATTTCAACTAAAACCATTTAAAAGAGCTTAAAAAAACAAACAATTTGGTATTTTGAATTTTTATCTTAGCATAACTGGTTACGGGGAAAATCCAAAAATGTGTTTTCCATGTTATTCTTATGGGAAATCAAGAAAACCCTATGTCTTGTTTATTTATTGACATAACTTAATCAAATTTGGTATGTACATTATCTAGATAAAGTTTAACTTATACTTGCTTACAAAACCCATATGGCGGCAAACCTACATACTCACCCCCATGGGGTTTATGGGGTAAATAAAAAGTTGCCACAGCTTGATACAATTTTGTGTTTACATTCACCAATTATTGATTAACTTAGATCTTCTAACAACACCCAATGGCAGCAAACCTACATACTCGATATTATGGTGTTTTTATGGGGAAAGTAAATAATCTGAAATTCCATTGGAAATTCGCTGAGTACGCAGGTCTGCTGCGACGGGGGTATTAAGAGATATTATTACATGTAAAATGAATTTAATCACGGGCGAAGCCGTGACGGGCAACAGCTAGTGATCAATAAATAATAGCCTAATGAACGAGTTAAAATTAGTTTAATTATTTTAATCTTTAAAAACTTCTTCTCATAATTTATATCTCAAACTCCAAAAAGTTACCTAGTAAAAACATATAAATAAAAACAAACTTTAAAAAAACCCTGATTTGCTCAAAACTTTGTTCATAAACATAGAATCTCGTAATCAATTTTCCTGAAATAAAATGTATAGTTTTTTTCTTTCATTTAAGTGCTTACAATGATATATTAAAAAGCATCAAGTTTTATTTCAATACCGGTAAAATTTTAGGTAATCAAATTCTACCCTACATACTCATTCCTATGGTGTTTATGGGGAAAATACAAAATCTCAATATCTTTTGGAATTTCGCTGAGTACGGTGGTCTGCTGCGACGGTTGTATTAAAATTGGATGTCTCGGAATGACAGTGGACTCGTGGACCCTTTCCACGAGAACGCACTTGATCCGATCGACAAAATTCATATGGAGTAAATATTTATACAATCATATAGAATTAAACAGCGCTTACTTGTGTATTTTACTTTGAATAGTTACTATATATTTGGATTTCTTATCTAGACAAAAACAAAGTAATTGTGTTATTTCATGCCAAATGTTTGTTGAACAGGAATGACATAACTCTAAAAAATCTTGACCCATATGATTTTGTTTATTAAGTGCATTCTCATGGGCGGTCACTGTATTATTGTTCAATTTTTAGTTAAACAATGTAGTTTATACCAATGTTCAGTAATCAGTTTACAGAGGCATTATTAAAGAATCCACTAAAATTACTAAATCGTTTTCACGCTTATTTAATTTTGTGCGGATAAAATCAAATACAAAATATAAAAATAAAATTAAAGTAAAGCATAACGTTTTATTTTCAATTCATTATTGACTAAGAAATGTGATAATTTGAAGGTGATTATCCTTGTAGGATAGTCTGTACAACTACTAGATCATTCAAAACGATTTTGCTCAATTATTAAATACGATTGTGTTTATTTTTACTCCATATAACTTTTTTTGTCTGATTATGTATTTTCTCGTTGGCCAGTCACTGCATACAGAACCAAATAAGGAGGGGCGTAGTTTTGGGAAAGTGAGAACGCCGTCGCCCAAACACTGACAGAACCACCCAAATTTAACTTTAATACAAGGATTTTACTGATTAAATCAATGGCAACAGTTGAATATGGTAATTTTGCAGACGGTTGATATTGATTTCATTTTTTTAAACAAATACGCTTATTTTGATATGTGACAAATAGAAATTCTCGCTTTGTAGCATCCGTATCAACTAAGAAAAGTAACTCCAGCATTAGTGCTTAATTCTGCTTTGCTGATTGGGGTTTCGTATTCTGTACACATTGTTTATACACCCCTACCATCCTATAGCATTAAGATGAAGTATTACAAAATTAATTCAAATAAAAGTACAGAAGATCTTTTAATTTACCTCAAGTAATCCCTCCAAAATCGTTTGCAGGCGTCAACGAATTGTTTAAATGCCAGCCAGAACAGCGCTGTGTGTAAAATAAACCTTAATCCCTTCACGATACCCATGTTATCTCTGTTCCTATCATAGTTATCTTCATCTTTCGCTCTCCCCCTCCCCCCGAACTATGGGAATGTTATCTCTAAACATACTTTCAGACATTTACTTGGTTCTTTAGTTCAAACAGTTCAATGAAGAGGAAAGATATTTCTTTCATGAACTATTTAGACACTTGTCATGTTTGCCCTGTATGAAAGATACGGTCCCGCATTCTGGGAATTATTGGGTACCATTTGTGGATACTTGAACATGATTCTGTTCGCGAGAAGAATTTTACTGCTGATTACTGAGTAAGTTATTTAAAATAACTTGTATAAATATTTAATACATACAAATATAAGTTACATTCGGAATCATTTATTACAGCAGCATATTGAGAGTTTCCTAATTATACATTTAATTGGAATAATTAAGATCAGAGTTGTCAATGCATTCTTTGTACTTGATTTCTTCAACAACTTTTGAACAAATGTAATTACTTTGTTCGTCATTTGTTACTAAATTTTTAATTACTCATTTCATAATATACATTTTAAATTTTAGTTTGCTATTGGCAAAATAAACAAAGTCAAGTTATATTAAATTATTTATTTAAAAGGAATTAAATAGTCTGATAAAAAAATAGAGCAAATATAACGAAATTATTTGAAGCCTATAAGCATAAAGCTACTAATTTTGATAGTCTATATTACACTTAACATTAATTTTTTTGCTGATAAAGTTAATGTAAGGAAATAATAATAATTCGAATTTACAATTAACAAAAAAATATTATAGATTAATATTAGATGCCTAATAATCATACAAGTGATAAACATAAAAAAGAGTATTTTAATTCTTGTAAATATGATTTTACTTTCTTGGAAACTATCCTTTATTTTTAAAATCATCACTAATGTGTATAGTATGATCGTTAAGGTTGTTTTGTTTAGGTAATCATGACTCAACAAATAAAAAAGAATATTTAACAACTGTAAGAACTGTAGACTATCTAAATATAAACCAAGCAAAATGTTTTAATCATCCACTAATCATGTAAAAAAAATTATGAGTTAAATGCATAGTACAAGATTTTAAGTTGTATATAAAGTCTTTTTAAAGACGGAAAGGCTTAGTTATCACATAAAACACTGGGAATACTAAAAATACCGTATCGTAATCATTAGTCTTCTATTGCCCAATACGTTATCAATCCAATCGTATTGAGTATCTGTAGTATAGTGTTTTCTTGATCGATTCCCTTGTATCGTGTAAGGTTTAGTAGGCCAATCCTACTTCCAACAATATGTTTAGAAAGCTTTTCAAAAGGATTTTCAAACAAACTGACCGTAGTCACTGGACTAAAGATAAGATATACGTTGACATTGCCTACTATATATTGGTGATTTTACAAATTTCATTTGCAATAAGGAGAGCGTATTGCTTGATTTACGGATTAGAGTGTTCGCTTTTCTTTTTTTAACATTTTTAAATTTAAAGGCTAAAAGAAATTGGCTAAATTTGAGCCATGGCTTATTGGATAAAAAATTAACTAACTCATGAACAAGTACAAAAAATGAATTGTTGTAGTACTTTAATTTCATAGTGTTTATTTATTTTAATTGTAAACTACCAAGTCAACAAATAGAACAAAGGTAAAGATGATCTTTGTATAAATTCTTTTGTTACCTCAATATTTCAGACGATTAGAGTATAAATGATAATGTTCATTTCTTTTGTAATTTAACTCTCCAATAATTGCATTTTTGGCCATACTATTTGCCTGAATGTTTTCGGGATTATCAAACCAAACCATATGTAGCCCCAAGAGACAAATCCCTTTATACCTTAGAAAAATTTTAAACATTTTATTTTCATACAAACAATGTATTGCTTTAAAATCTCATTTTGTGTTGGCATTTTAAACAAATACAATTATGCACTTAGACTATGAGCTTGGCAGAAAGTTACTAAATTTTTGTTTTTATAGAATGTTTATATGGCTTCAATTCCAACATTAATATTTGAATTCTCCTGCTGTCTTTTAAAGTTTAAACAATATTATATAAAGTATTATTATTAAGTATATTATAAAGTTTAAACATAGCTAATATATTATCGTGACGCTGTAAAGTAGTAGTGGCCAATTGAGGCTTCTGGGCCATGACGTCATCACGTCTTGAATTTACTTCCATTATTCAATTTCACTGGCAATTGAATAATGGAACCAGACCAGGTTTATCCGGCGGTTATGTTAAATGTTAAACGTAACGAAGGGTGGTCTTGAAAGTTACGTTTGAAGCTACCATTGTAAAACTACCTCTACAACGCGTATACACCGATTAGAATGACCTATCCTGACTCTTTATCTCTGTGCTTCAGGAATTTCACAATATTTCAATTTTTCAGGGGGTTCGGACCCTCTTCCCAGGATAGCTAACCTTACGGGATGTTGCCGCGACGCAGAGACACCATCAGGATAATGTCAAGGGAAGAGTGGGGGGCCCGACCCCCCCTGCAGACCTTCCCCCTCAAGACCCCTGTGAAGACAGTAGTTGTTTTCCCGGAAACCAACACCGACACATGTCAGACACGCAAACAGTGCATACAGACTATGCGGGAAGTACAGAATCGGCAAATGGACGTAGAAGGCTACCCTGACATAATACACAAGTAATCTTTAGTTTTAAGATTAATTTACTGGAACTGTGTATAACTATCTTTTAAAATGTTAAGAATTTTTTGTATAAAATGTTTATGTCTATATTTCTACTGTACTTATTGATTGCCCTTAACTGAGTTCGATACAAAATTTAATGGCATTAGTAATAGAAGTAATACTAAAATAGTAGATAGAAATAATTTGTCAAAAGGTGGAATAATTTAGCATTGAGTATATAATGCTGAGAGGAACTGTTTTTGTAATTTAAATGTTTTGGTTCCAAAATTCCTCTTCACCTCATTGGCTCACACTGTTAGGCATAATTTGTCAAAAGGTGGAATAATTTAGGATTGAGTATTTAATGATGAAAAGAACTGTTTTTGTAATTTAAATGTTTTGGTTCCAAGATTCCTCTTCACCTCATTGGCTCACACTATTAAGCATGTGATAAATAATTAACTTCCTTCGATAATTTGGATCCTTTGACTTCCTTAGAGGTAATTTTACATTTTACCCGTATTAGTGAGCATATTTTGAAAGTTTGAATTATTATTTGACCCTTTTATCATTCTGATCAAAGTTGTTACGTTTGTTCAATCAGTTGATAAATCAGTAATCTCGATGACACTCTCAATCTTTTTCAATAACCTTAATAAATCGACTAAACCATTTTTGATTTCGTTAAAGCTGGGTTCTGTTTGTCAATTGTGGTCAAACATTTTTGTATAAAATTTATCATCGGTTATTCTTAAGTGGAAAAGTTATTATTATAAATCCTCCGTCAATATATTATTGTGTAACTGTGTAGTGGTTAAGTAGCCTGCTTTAATGTGGTTGTTGTCGAAAATTAAACTATATAGACGTTATATGTGTGTCGCATTTCTATTTCAAAATATTTCAAACATATACTACATTTTTTCGATTATGATACGTCAAGGCACACTTATTTTAGTGCAAATTATTTTAAGTTTTCTTTGTATATAATCTCCACTGCAAGTTTATGATTGTTAGTTAATCGTTGGATAGTCTAAAAATAAGACCACACCTTGACTAAACATGGTCACACTGCCGATTATTACAGCTTTTTCATCGGCATGGATGGGCGCGCCTACGAGGGTACTGGCTGGCACAACCACGGCGTCAAGATAAGAGGACATCCGAAGATGGACGGGAAAGTGCTCTCCATCTGTCACATTGGAGATTTCCAAGGTACAGTAAAGTCCTTTTATGTGTTGCAATCGATAGAGATTGCACAATACTTTTTTGTATTTAAAGAAAACTACAAGAAGCCTTTCCTAATGATTCACTTTCACCACTTTTCTAATTTCAGTTCTTTTACTACCAACTTACAGTGTTGAAGTGTTTAAACGCACCTCATGTTTAGTATTCATGAAAATTGAATTATTTCCTTTATTACTTACAGCTTGTATGGGAATACTAATTGCTTACAGATAGGTTGTCTGTAATTAGGTGGCAAGTAAATATTGGCTGCCATACTGGTTTACTTACATTAACCAGTACATTATTGATGAAATTAAAATTTTTAAGAAACAAATTTCGATACTTTTGTAAATATAGTATCTCCAAATCCAAATCCATTTAGCTTTCTAATAATAATGTTAAGTAGGTATAAATTTAGGTATTTTTATTTTTCTTTCATTGCATTTATGAAATAAATTATGAAATTCTATCAGTGTTGTGTATATTATTAAAAAAAGACTAATTGACTAAAGGGGTCTGTTAAGGAAATTTCATTTAAAAAATCATAAATCATAATTTATAACATTAATAAAGGTATATTATAAAAAACGTACCAAAAAATAGAAATTTATTGCTTTCCCTCTGATTTTTTATTTAATTTTCAAATTTATAATTCTTATGTAAATGCATGATTTCTAATAGGCCTATCATTCTATTTTCCGAAATTTTGTAATTTTTAAATGCTAATCAATTATATTAGTAGGCATTTTTTTTTTTTTTTTTTTTTTTTTTTTTTTTTTTTTAAGTAAATAAACACTTTTTATATTAGCATTTTGGTTCATCGATTTATTTGATAGTTTTTGATTATTTTTCGTGTGTGTGCGCTTTGATTCTCCATTGGTACAATTTGGACCAATAGCAGTGAAGATGGAAGTCATGTGACTATGACGTCATTTGTCTCTGTGTTGTTGTCCGCCATGTTGGATTCTGTCATTCTCTCTTTGGGCCTGATGATGATCGGTGTGTCCGGTCGAAATCGATTGCCATTTTCCATCTTTTGATATATTTACCGTCTGTATTCTTTGCAGTATAAGTGTAAATATATTTTTGAGTGTTGTAGACGTTTGTTTTTCATTTCTGTTTAAGTAAATTACCAAAGTATTATATTATGTAGTTTTAATACAACCAATTAATGTTAATTCAAAATGAAAACAAAAAAGTAATTAGTTATAATTTTTTTTAGAATACAGGCCTTGGTATATAATGAGAGAAGCGGTTAAAAAGTTGGTGAAATTTGGAGTTGAAAATAAGTACATCAAGAAGAACTACAGAAAAGGAAAGTGGCTGTATGATTATAAATGCTTCAGATACGACGATGACTGGTTCCGATATCACTTCACGAGATAGTTTAAAAAATCTATCAACATTTATTGACATCCCGTTGTGCATGTATGGTTTTAATTTATGAATGTGCATATTATTTTAACATAGTAAAAATATTTTTAAATCAGTTTTTGACTTAATTTTGCTAAACATGATAATCAATGGAAAAAATATGTTTATTATGACAGATAGTACCGGTTTTATGAGTAAGGTAGTCAAAAACACATAGACTTTAAAAGTTTATGGAGAGAACTGAAAGAAGCAAAATTGAAAATTTCAATTTCATTCCATATTAAATTTAAAAACAGTTTTTAACTGCTTCTGCATAAAATTCCACTTAAAATATGAAAGCACATTGAATTTATTTGTATAAAAAGTTTTCGATAAATGTTTAGTAAGGCTTTCATAAATAAGATAAAAACCAGATATGCTGATAAAAAGTTAACATAAGTTTACACTATTTTGAGTATGATCAATCGTTGTAAAAAATAAAAAGTTTTGTTCAATTATTTCTGTTCATTCTTAAGTAGATTCTTTTTATTAAAGTAATGCTGGTATTTGAAAGTACCAGGCAATCCTTGTTCTGTTAAAACGTGAAAATCTGGCTGCCATAATTCATGATAGTCATCCTTAATGTATCCTTGTTGTACACTCCAATCAAGGAATCTTTCAACGAGTTCCACACCTTCTCTAGGCGGAATAAAGTCTGAAACAATCAACACATTTCGTTGTAATCATTCAACAGTGAAGACCATGTACGTAGGCATCAGCTCTTCTATGTGCTTGTGCTCAATATCTCGTTTTCCTTATGTGATACAATTCTCCGGTAGCTGCACTCGCGATGTAACGTTTATAGTTTTTATCGATATAGTTAATTTCTAATCCTTTTTCAATTAACTTTTCAGCAGTTCGTTTTACAAAGTGTGGAGGGAAATAATCTGAAAAAATGATTAAATAATATTTAACATTTATGTAATATTAACTATTATTGTATTTTAATAAAAGCCATAATATCCCTGAGTCAATGGAATGAGATTTTTTTATTTTCATATTTAGTGTCAACTGGTTTCTTACTTAAAAAAATATTTGTTGATATTATTTTTAACTGAATCATACCAATATTGTCTTTGAGTTTTTCGAGTCTTTCGAGATTTTTTGTCGTAAAAATCAAAGAATGAGTTTATATAGTTATCAAAACAAACTACCGCCACCGTAGTAAATAACAAAAATAACTCGAAATGTAGTAAAACACTGGACTGGAGTTGGTGGTATCAATTTAAAATTGATAATAAAACCACATTACAGAAACGTTAACATACAATAATAATGTGCTAACATTCAAACATTGAAACAAGTTTGTGGCATATTACGCTAAAACATATATTCGTATATTCTAGATAAGAAATATTATCTATTAAAACTCATCAAATTGATGAAGGCCTATAGATGTCAACTATTTTCTTTTTCTTTTTCTTGAGACCGGTTTCAAATCAATTACGATTCATCATCAATCTTAGCGCACATTAGTGGTTTTCAACAGTTAAAAATTTTTACAGTTCACATTTAAAATAAATAAACAAACACGAAACGAAGCACATTTAACACTTGTGCTTCGTGTTAAACACAAGTTTTAAATGTGCTTCGTTTCGTGTTTGTTTATTTATTTTAAATGTGAACTGTAAACATTTTTAACTGTTGACAACCACTAATGTGCGCTAAGATTGATGATGAATCGTAATTGATTTGAAACCGGTCTCAAGAAAAAGAAAATATTGACATCTATAGGCCTTCATCAATTTGGTGAGTTTTAATAGATAAATACAGGTGTCAAGGCTCAGCTACACTGTTAAAGAAATATTACTCTAATTTATAATAATTTTTAAAAATATAACATTAATGTTAACAAAAGTGTTGTACAAATGCGAGTAAAAGTATTGACCACTATGAAATCACACATAATTGAAACGATTTTTAAAATAAGAAGATTGTGCAACAAATCCAACTCAATAAAAGGTATAAAAAATATTCAGATTTTAAATTTCCTTAATACATTATAAAGAAAAAAACATCCTAGTCCATGATATATGTTATGTTTATGATGTTACTTAGATTTACAGTATAACCGTTGCATAAGTATTAAGTAATTTTCACTAGTGCAAAACACTGAAAACATGCCTCCACACTCAGATATTTTGGACGATGTATTAGAATATACATCGTTAATACATGAAATGTTTTCTAGTAGATTCCTGATATAATATTCACAATAAATTGTATTTGTACATCCGATCTTAAAAATACGGAAAATTGAGTTACTCTTCAAAGTCACAAATAGTTATATTTTCACATTTTTAAGCTTTTAAGATATGGGAGCGCTAATGGAACTCTAACTTTATTATTAATTTATTATTTTAAGAGAATCGGTTGCAAAATGACATCCAAATAAAATATCATGTTTTGTACGATACTGGTATGGTTAACATGGCCGACTGCGCTTCTGTCACAAAGGAGAAGAAGACTCTTCTATCTAAAATAACTTACGTCCCCTACAGTGCGTACAACTAAGACTCTTGTAGCACTTACCGTCAAAGTCGCCTATGTAGCATATAGATATGAAGTCGTCTAACTCTTCATAATTGGAGGCATGGGTGTCCGGTCCCCTCATGTGCCACCCTGTCCCCTCATACACCCTCCCGTCCAGGCCTATCAGGAAACTGCAACGAATCCAACAATCATAAGGATAAAGACGGCGACACAAACCGGACTTTTCTACGGACCGTACATCTGGTCGAGCATCGTACCGGACGAATGGAGAAAGTCTAGTACGACGGGACCGTACACCGTACCGAACGTCGTGGCGAGTGCTCTGGAAGTGGTTTTCTGGCGAAACATCAAAGAAAAGATCGTTCCGGAGAACGATAGTGTGTCCGGGTTAATTTTTGCCCCTTACGCCGGCGCCGCGCCGTCCCAAGCGTCGCTCCGAACGCTCCTCCCTTCTACGTTCACCACATCCTCTACCGCCCTCTCTCACTTACCTCCCTTAACTCGCTCGGTGAATTTGTCCGATACGATGCTCGGTCTGACGTCTTGTTTAGGGAAATGTTCGGAGTAAATTCAACTCCAGGCACTGTGTAATGCCTGGTTTGATGTTATGTTATTTCCCGATATACGGTCTGGAGCAAAGTCAGGTAGTCAGTCGCCGACTGAAACCACCTTAAACTATTTAAACTTAATATATTTTTTGAAAGAAATTGATTAGATATATGAATTAATGTTTTAAATTTAAAAAATTCTCTTACATTAAAAAAGGATACGTATATAAAACCAATGTGATTTTTTTATCCAATTAGAACTCTAAATTTGTATTGGAACGAATTGCATTTTCAGGAAATCTGGAACTAATTAAGTGCTTATTTTTCAAGGTACAGTATTTACATTACGGCTCATATACGTTTTAATTGATTCGTTCAAACCTTATTATAGTCAGCTACTCTTTTATCTTTATTATATATAATAGGTGTTTACTGTAAAATGTTAAAACGGCTTTTAATGATAACTGTAAATACATTTATCACTTTGTATGATACGGTAAATGGGTTATGGACGAGTCCTTATTAATTGTAGAGGTCCAGGTTTCATTATAAAATTTTACCTTACATTAGGCCTATAACAAGTAAAGAGTGAATTAAATTTACTTGAATCTAATATCCGGCAAGTCCCTGTAAAACATGTGGTGTTTTTGTATCTTCTGCATTCGCCTAATGCACGACTTCTTGGTCCTGCAAGGTTTGGTTCTGGTCTCCGGAAAAATGATGACGTGATTGACAGGCAGCTTGTTGGGCTCCCAGGACTTGGGAGGGAGCGCCCCCCACTCCTCCCGGGGGGTTATGATTACCGGCATAGCGGCGGCTTACTGCTGGAACACCACGCGAAAAGATAAATATGCTTTGTAACAAGATTTTAGTCTGTAGATCAACAGAAAATGAAAACACTAGACCAAGTAGGTCACAGAAACTTTTATATTGACTTTACACAAATGATTAGGCTGATTATAATTGCATGTTTGAAGTTGTATTCTTGATACTGAAAGGAACATGTAGTCAAGGAGTATTTTCTTTATTCTTGGTTTTATTTATAACTTTTCTGCTTTAGTTCCAGGGATAATTATTATACTGGTATAGATGGAATTTTAGGAGCCACTGTTAAAAGAATAATTTTTCTTATTATTGAGGTACTAGTTTATCTGTTTAATTTAAGTATTGAATGTGGTATTTTTCCTGGTTGTTTGAAGACTGCAGTGGTTATTCCAGTGTTCAAACGCGGAGATAAAACAAACCCTACAAATCATAGACCTATATCTTTACTTTCATCCTTTGCAAAAATTTTTGAAAAATTAATAAAAAAAAACGTTTTGCATTTTCTTAACAGCAATTCTTTCTTTAGCATTTACCAAATTGGATTTAAAGGAGGCCTGTCAACCGAGGACGCTTAATCACTTTAGTAATAGTATAATTACTTTAATAATAGTAAAGCTTCCTCAGCATTGTTTATTGACATTACAAAAGCATTTGACAAGGTTGATCACACGATTCTTATTAATAAAATGTGGTATGCAGGCATTCGGGGAGTTACATTAAATTGGTTTACAAGCTATTTATACAATCGGCCACAATATTCAAAAATAGGGAATTTTTATAGCAGCATTGGATATTTAAAACATGGAGTGCCTCAGGGATCAGTGCTGGGACCTGTATTGTTCCTAATTTAAATCCATGAATTATGTAATTCTCAGTTTTACGGCAAATTAACAGCTTTTGCGGACAACACTGCACTAACGTATTTAGGATATAGTCTAGATGATGTTAAGACGTGTATGCAGGACGATTTAAACATGTTGAGATACTGGTTTGACAGAAATTATTTAGTTTTAAGTGAAAAACAAAGTATATGATTTTTTGTATAAAATATGAAAAGAGTTTTGTTGGTGATCTTTTTAATCATGTACCTCAATGTAATGGAATAGTATGCAATTGTAATAGGTTTGAAAAAAACATAAAAAATTAAGTATCTTGGGCTTGTAATAAATTCGAATCTTTCATGGAAGGGCCACATTGAGAAGTTAAGAAAAGAACTTTGTAGTTCGTTGCGCAAATTTTACCTCAAACATTTTGAGAACACACATTTTTTAATAATGTGTGTCCTTAAAATGTTCTTTTATATATTTACTATGCACTTGTCAGTTCTAGATTAAGTTATGGCATGACCTGCTGGGGAGGAACTTACCTTACAACCTTAAATCCTGTTATAACTTTACAGAAGGCTTTGGTTAGAATTTTATTAAAGAAAAACAAGAACGGAAAACTCTTTGCCTTTATTTAAACAGCTTTAATTTCTGCATATCAGACATTTTTAAGATTTTAAAGCTATTTTTCATTACTTATGAAAGTAATTAAAATACAGTAGCAGATACTAGATATAATTTGAGAGCATTGCACCAAGTACCTGTTCCTAGACCTAAGCTTACACTGTACATACACGTTTATACATTCATAGCTCCCCGTGTACACAATATGACATTGCATATCATTGGTCATAATAACTCAGCTTCTCAGTATGCAAGAAACCTAAAGAAATTGCTACTTGATAAAGATAATGATGAATTCCTCTTTCATGTAACTTGTTAGTTTTGAATATACTGTATTTATTGAATTGGTTCTGTATCTACTGTAGTACGGTTTATAAGTTAGTAGAAAATATGTTCTTTTGTATGTAGTAGTCCACCTAGTATGTAGTACATGTAATTTAACAGCATTCATCTTGCAGAATTAGTAGATTAAGTATTGTTTTTTTATTAGTTTTACTATAACATATGTAACATCTATAACCCACCAGCCAATTTAATATTGTCAAGGGATGGAGTTCTCAAAACTGGCTCTGCCTAGGAGGCTCCTATGTTTATTCACAAAAAATATATATATGTGAAAAATATGAAAAGTTGTTAGAACTTTGTAAATACGGTATGTATTATGTAGTTATAGTCAATATTCACTGATATTCACTAGTACATGTGTACATTCCAACAAATTACTTTTCTCCTTTGAAGAATAACACTGTTAATGTGTTCACCTAATGTAATGTTTGTACTGTATTATTGTTGATGAATAAATAAACTTTATTGATTGATTGAATTAAAACGATCTTTTCCTAACATGGTAATTTAAATCACTGCAACAGGACGGAGCTCCACACCTATGACATAGAGAAGTTATCATATTTATGCACAAAAAACTATCTGGTTGATTGAAATTTTTTCTGAAGGTGTTAAGGATCTTTCAAGTAGCTTTTGTTCCTCAAACCTTAGTGTGTGTGTGTGTGATATTATCTGTGAGCTATGAAAGGATAAATTTTACTTTCCGCACCAGTAGCTCAATAACTACTAAACTATCTAAAAAACTTTTCATTGCAGTATCAAAAAATCGATCCATCTATAATGGCTGAGCTACAACATCGCTTGAAAAAAGATTTTTATCAATGACCGGCTCATAACACTTAATGAATTTTAGATTTCAATGGAGTAGGTTATGGGGAGATTAAGTTAGCAATAAGTTTAATACAATGTTCCAAATGCGTTGAATTATTTAGGACATCTACTTAAATGTTTGCACTTAACATATTTTCCTAATTAAGAAAGATCGAATTTTGTTATGTATACTACGTTATCAATCTGAAATTAGTTCAATCTAAATTAGACTACCCATTTTATGAAAGTTAATGCAATGGAATATCTATTTATCTACATACTTACGTTTAGTTTCATAGGTAAACAAGCAAACTTGTCTTGAAAGAAACTGTACACTTTAAGCGATAACACACTTTTCATTCATTGTAATTTTTATGGTAAATAGGTAATTATTGTATCACTGTTTTTGGTATAAACTGTGTGGACCTATCTCCTCCTACCATTTTTACCAGCAATCACATGTATGGTAATATTTATCTATCAAACCATTGAAATGCGTGTTGGTGTATTATTATATGTGATTGTTGAACAATGTTTATTATTATTATCTCCATCATCATGTGGTATTTTTTATCTATTATAATATTCACTCAAAAGTGTTCGATATCAACCCATTATCTATCCCACTAATAAATCCAGATTAAGTAGAATGAATTTGCCATATACATGTTTATACATTCAAGTTTTTACAAGTAACTAAGATCATAATTAAGTTTGTAAAAGAACATTTTAAAATAGTTTTACGTTTGCAAAATTCTTTATTTTATTATGTCCTAAATTATTTATTTTATTATAGTCATTATTTCCAGGGCTATAACTAATATCTTAACTTAAACCCTATTATTTTTGACTATATACACGTGAACTATAATAACGTGAATAGACTTCTCATAGCATAGGCGTGTTTTGAGACGGTGGTGCGATCTTCTGCGGCGTACATGAAGTACAAGTGACAAATGTTGATACATCGGTTTATCACTCTTCTTAAACAAGGATGAAACATTTTATAGCTGAGAGTTATGTTTATGTTGTGGTAAAGTGTTTTGGCAGCACTGTAAATCCTAACATCGATGGCAGCGATTCTGCAGCCTCGTACACGAAACTTATGGAAAAATTTTTGCATCAAACTAAATGCATTGGATGAGAGGTCTTTTCACGTTAGTGTACATAGTCAATGCTATTATCATCTCGCATTTGGATTTACCTCAAAACATATTAATCATACAACATAAATAGTGAGCACAGACGTTTTATTTGGCCCGTTTTAAAAACACAGGATGAATTTCTATAAATGTTATATATGATACTTTGTTACCCATAGTTGATAATTTTTCTTACAAGGATTGAATGAAAAAATAGGAAAAAACTTAGAGAACGATTTAATTTTTTATAGTTAGATATGAAACGACTATTTTACAAAATAACACAATTAATTATTTTCGCTGGCATTTATTCTGAGTAATGTCAACTTCTACAAGGCCACCTCTCGGCATGCGGCTACATTTCACCCATGACATAATTAGTCAAATTCAATCTGCGGCTTTTCTTTTACTCCTGTTGGTTCAACCGAGCGATGACGGGCCCCCGCTGTTTCGAAGGATAAATATTTGGGCTTCCCGTGGAGCACCGGACCCCCTCCCCATCGTGGGCCCAAAACCCCTCCCCCCAGACATGGGCCCACCTGGAGGCCCAGACACCGTTGCGTGCGGCCTAGCGATTTTGAAAAGACATGCACTGTAGACCGATAAAACGTTGACGACTTCGTCAAATGTAACTACATTTTATAAATTATTAAATTACTGTGGATTTTGATGTTTATCCCATCCCTTTTATATTAATTTCAAAACATTTATTGTATTCTGAATATGATCCCGTTTTTAGGCCATATATACAGAATATAATAAAGATACGAAAAACACATAAGGATCTTAGCCTTCTTAAGTTGTAAATTTAGTTAAGGTTAGTTACCCAGCAATTTTGGTCAATGGTACATGTAACTTTGTGTTTCACATAAAAGCTGGGTTTTTATTTATATTATTTTATATTTATGAATATTCCCATAGCCTATATTATCTAAGTTGAAATATTGTTCAATAACAAATCAACCTAGCTTAGATTCTAAATTTACCATGAAAAGGTTATACAGGTCTGCATGATGTTTTTTTCTTAATGATGTTAAACTTGGTGTATTTTCTTCCAACAAATGCGTGGTCAGATTCTAGTCTTAAAAATTTTGTAATATAAAAGCATTTAAATTAACTTTACTGAAAATAAATTTTAAAAGAAAAATTCACTATGACATACAATTTTAATACAGGGTGATTCACGACGAAGTGCAGAAATTTCGGGAGCTGATTCTAAACAAGAGAATAAACAAAAAAGACCATCTAAACATATGTCCAAAATCCTTTGCTAAGCCGCTAGCCGCCATTTCGTTTTTCACATGTAATAATTTTTATTTCCGTAACGGATTGATTGATTTACTTCATATTTGGCATGGACCTTTATCACAATAATTCCCATAAAAAAATATTATTATCTGATGTGTGTTTTTTTTTATGGCGGCCTTTTTATTTTTTAAACTCGAATTTCTCAAAAATGGCAAATTTTGTCAAAATTTTATTCTAGACAAAAATATTTTTTACTATAAAAATTTAAATATAAAAAATATTTTGTTCTATAAAAAATTAAATATAAAGAATATTTTGTTCTATAAAAAAATTTCAAGTTGACAAATTGAATTATCTAAACGATGATAGGCCTACCAAGTTTGTAAAGATTTGACAACAAATAACGGAGTTATTAAGATTTTTCTATTAAAATTACCTAAATTTGCATGAATTATAATAACCTATACAGAGTGATTGATATAAGTGTGCCAGCTGTTTTACATGGAAACTGTAAGAGCTATCGAAAAAAGTTATATAGTAACCCCTCTGGAAATTAAGTCTAGTTTTTTTTATAATGATAATGATTTTTTTAAGTCGGCCATTTTTTCAATATGGCGGCCAACTTTTAAATTTCTTATAGAACACCCTACATTTTATGGTGTTTTTGAAATTTTCATGTGATTTTAAGACTTTTTTGTTCTTTGCAATTTTTCTCTAAACGTAACGGTTAGGGAGTTAGAGGCAATTAAAGTTCAATTTTAGTTCCATAAGAATAACATGGGGCAAATTTTATCAGCCCATATCTCCAAAACCATTTACTAAAATAAAAAATACTCAAGAATAAAAATGTCTTAAATTGATGTTTTAAGAACATTTCACTCATAAAAATTACAATTTACACATTAATTAAATTCTTTCCAATATGGCGGTCAAAAACTTAAATTTTAAAAATTATTTTAGTTATTATGAAAAAAATGTTCTTAAAACATCAATTTAAGACACTTTTATTTTTGAGTATTTTTTATTTTAATAAATGGTTTTGGAGATATGGGCATATAAAGTTTGCCCCGTGTTATTCTTATGGAACTAAAAATGAACTTTAATTGCCTCTAACTCCCTAACCGTTACGTTTAGAGAAAAATTGCAAAGAACAAAAAAGTCTTAAAATCACATGAAAATTTCAAAAACACCATAAAATGTAGGGTGTTCTATAAGAAATTTAAAAGTTGGCCGCCATATTGGAAAAATGGCCAACTTTAAAAAAAAATCATTATCATTATAAAAAAACTAGACTTAATTTCCAGGAGGGTTACTTTTTAACTTTTTTCGATAGCTCTTACAGTTTCCATGTAAAACAGCTGGCACACTTATATCAATCACCCTGTATAATTATAGTTATAATTATTACTATGTATTATATATAAAGACATTTTTAATCCTTAAATTCAAATCATTTCCCTATAAACTACGGATATGTAACCTATATTGAGTTTATAAAACATCATGTTGTACTTCATAACATTGTCAGATTCTAATAATTCAACAAAAAGTCAAACAACTTAATATTGCAAAATTATTCTTTGTAATTGATCATTAAGGCTAAGATCCCTTTTAAGTGGTATCTTGAAGAGTAATGAGAAACTACAATTGCCATTATTTCTTATTAAATAATCCATATAAAGAGAAGCAAATGATCTGGGCCGGTAATTTATTAAAGATAATTGCGTAATGGCATTGCCGGTAGACGATCAAAGTAGAGAGATTATTGAGATAATCACAAGTAGCATAAGATTGCCCCAGAAAATTGATGCAGATTTCCTGACCATCGCTGGACCGAAATTGCATGGCATTCATGAAAAACCTACATGGATACGCTAATTATGATATTACGGCGAGTATATAAATAACAAAATTTAAACTATTTCTAGATACAAATGACGAGGACTCGTTTTAGGTGTTTTTTAGTAAAGGGTCTCCACTACTGCAATCTTCTGAAACCATAATAGGTTATTACCAAATGCGGTTTGGTGGAATACAGGGCTATAAATACATAGAAAACATGAAAATTGTCTACAACGAATTTCCCATTCAACGTTTTAACACCGTATATTATCAACCGTTACCAAATCGCAAAATGTGAATACCCATTTAACCGGTTGACCAACATTTTCGATTGGTTAAGCCAGTTAAGTCAGGTTAAATTTTAGAGTAGTTCAGTAATAGAGTAATAGACAACATAACGCCATCCTTAAAAAGAAAAATCGGAAGTCTGACACAAAATAACCTACTTCAGGGCCGGCCAGAAAAGGTAAGACGGTGATTTGAGGTAAGATAACGGCTGATAATGAGTTCTGCAAAGAACTGCATCATGAATTTGTATGTATCTTTATCCAAAGTCTGAACATTGTAATTATTGGAGTATATCGCTCCCCTGACGGTGATATTAATCTGTTTTTTGATGCTCTTGAAAATCTAGTTTTATATCTTGATAGCTATAGGGCTGAAAACAAGCTCATTGTTGGAGGTGATTTTAATATTGACGTATTGAGCAATGAAAGAAAGACTGTTGAGTTTCTTAACTTACTTAGGTCACTAAATTTATATTGTAAGAATTTTTTGCCGACTCGGGGAAATGCTTGCTTAGACAATGTCGCCACTGACCTTTGTGATGACATTATAACAACAAATGTTCTCTATCTTGGCATTAGTGACCATGATGCGGTTACTGTTGATGTCCTTCGAGAGTTTGGATGTTCAAATCCACCTTTCAAAACTATTCGACCTATTACTAATGGTGGGATGGAGTATTTTATTTCCCTCCTGCAAACTATTGAGTGGGAAAGTGTCCTTGTTTCTGATGATGCTGAACAAAATGTTGAGAATTTCCTTAATAAGATTGTTCTATTGATGGACCAGTGCTTCCCTAATCGGGTGGCTAAGTTCGGTAAAACTAGTACTAGGCCTAGTGTATCTTGGTTAAATGACAATCTTGTAATGAAAAAGAAGTGGGTCTTGCTTGCCTATGACTCTTACAGACTTACTAAGTCTGAGGAGGCAAAAAGTAGGTATAAGAGGTTGAGAAAAGAGTATAAACAAGACCTTCAATGTGCTAAGCTTGAACATAATGCTCAAATTATTGAAAAAGCTCCTAACAAATGTAGTGCTGCATGGAAGGTTATAAAAACTGTTAGTGCTCCAACCAAAAGCAGAAAAATTGACATAAATCCTGATGTTTTCAATGATTTCTTTGTAGATTCTGTCCAAACAGTGAGAGATCAGATAGGGAACCCTCCACAGTCTGCCCTGCAGATAATGTCCCATAACATTCATGCTCCCAAGTCAGTCTTTGAATTAAGTCAGGTCACTTGTGACCAAGTCATTGATGTTGTAGTCAGACTCAAGAACTCTGAGAGTAAAGATGTTTATTTTATGTCAAACTCTTTTGTAAAGAAAATAATTGATTTTATTGTCTTGCCTCTGACCTTCTGTTTAAATCTTTGTATAGTGCAAGGAATTTTTCCAAAGGTATTTAAGATTTCCAAGACTGTGCCTGTACACAAAAAAGGTAACTATGATCACCCTGAGAACTTCAGGCCAGTTTCAATATTACCTATATTCTCAAAAGTTTTTGAGGCTCTCATTCAGAAGCAACTGTACAAGTATTTTGAAGAAAATCACCTGTTTGCGTACACCCAGTTTGGCTTTCGGTCTGGCCTATCAACGGTTGATGCTGTGGATGAACTCGTGTATGATGTACTCAGTGGTTACGAGGGGTGCGGTTTTACTGGGGTCACCCTGTGTGACCTCAGTAAGGCCTTTGACACTGTTGACCATTGTTTGCTCATCGCGAAGTTGAAATTCTAGTAGAGATGTCCAGTGCATGTTTGTAATGCTTGACGACAATAAATATTGCTTATTGCTTATTGCTTATTGATAATACTTGTCCATCGAATCTGATATTTCGTATGCACATAGTCTATAGTTCTCTCTTTACACTAGAAACAGGAACTAATTTTGTAAACTATTAATTCATGTATGACAAATTTTAATAGTGGAGCGCCTATCCTAAACAAGACTCTTTATTTCTTAAAAAAAATACTAAGAGAAATTTTTACATCGTAGGAAATGTTCATCACAGTTTTCATGCTCAATGGTTTTGTGATATTGTAGAGAAGTTAATAAACAAAATTTCAATGTCTCTCTATTTAATTTTTTCACTATAAAAAAAAAGTTAAATTTGTTGATATTATTGTCCCAAATGCATGCCTTTCAATAATTCAGAATGATCAGTGATGCTTAACAAAACAATAGAAGTAGGGAGAGTTATTTCCATAACCCCATAACATTAACTCAGATTGAATTACATTTGCTACAATCGTTTAATGCATTGTCTTGACTCTGAGTCTAAAAAGCGCATTGACTGTTTTTATCATTATAAAATACATTTTTCTAGAAAACAATAAGACTGTCCGATGGCAGCGCAACTTCAGCGATTCCCTTCAAAGATAAAATCCAAGAACATTACCCGGTGCAGGTATTAAAACGAAACCAATTTGGCGAAAGAACAATAAAGTCGAGGAAAGACACCCATCAACTAGACGGTAAAACTTTAATGGCGGGAGATTTTAATTAGTAACGAGACTTGCCAGGTAAAAATCCATCAGAACGGTTACGATTGCGATAGTAAAAGATATTGAAGCGGTCTCCAATGGTTTCCGCGTTTAACAAATCTATATTTTATGTCGGGTAATTGGTGAGTATTACCGCAACCGAAGACTGGGGATTGTCGTCACCCCTCCACAGTGTGGGGAGGGGGGGGGGAGCAGACGGATAATTTTCTAAGAATGTCCCCGACCATCGTAAACCGATGATAACCGAAGGGCTCTTCGGCAGTCGCCGGCAAAATGACATAATTGTGCCATAAACCCGGGTTCGGTCGCTCTCGGGAATATTGTTTTAATGAACCGACCCACCGAACAGGCTACTGTGTCATTACCCCTTCGTTATGCCCCCTAATCATCCCTGTCCTGTCATTCTGCGTCGTCCGTGGTTTTTTAAGAGAAATTTATTTTTAGTTCCAGTGGTTTTAGAGAGCCACTTAAATATTTTCTGAAGTATTTCAAGACCCGAAGAACATCTTGTCAAATTATTTTAATTCAAGAGTTTTTGGACATGATAATAAATGTCTATATTTAATTTACCGGTAATTGATATAGTTTTATAAGCTTTAAGTTTATGATAGTCTATTGGTTAGAGTCATCGAATGGAGATTGTCCAAATTTACTTTATCTCAGTGTAGTTTAACTAAGACAAATATATTGATTGTAAAATGCCTAATGAATTAAGATACATTTAAAAAAAATTTAAGATCGATATAGAAAGTCATTTTACCATCGCATTCATTTCTCATAATATTAGTTGTCATTTAATTACTTAAACATGAAACTAAAAATTCATGGAATTTTATTTTTTTATTGTATTATTAAATCCTTCAAGCATCGACTAATATTAAATATCTTACACGTGGCTTACAGGCTGAATACAATCGTTGCATACATTACTTTTTACGACGGACTTAAATTTTTTATATCACTGTAAATAAACATGTCGAATATTTATATGTTAAATTCGGTTACCCAAACAAAACGTATCCACAATTCACTTAAACAAATCGCCATTCTCACTGACATATGACCACACTCTTTTGAGGTTAGGCACTTAAAGAAACTAAAACATGAATCGTAATGGAGCAATCAGATTAGCTAATATCGTAATTTTTACTAAACCATTACCCATTTTCGTCAAATGACGAGCTCTCATAACCAGTAGGATGTTTACTGCTTCATTAAGCAACGGGTTTGAGTTTTATTTAATAAAGAAATGATTTCGTGATGGTAATTATAAAATCATTATAGGTAGTTTTTGCAACAGTCGTAAAAAAATATAAGTATTTCAAGAAATTATACAAAAAATTTTGCTTTTAATAACTTGATAGTTAAAGTTAAAACTTCAATGTTTTATAATGTTACTTTGTATCAAAATAACAATGTCTATTGATATTGAAAATTCGTATAGAGACAAGCGTCAAACTGTTTATATTTGCATTTTTCTTTTTTATTCTGCCACAAAACAACTGAACCGCTGTCTCTGTCACACCTCATTCTCTCCTCAGCAACTCAGGTCGCATCGCTCGGTGAGCAGGTTAACCAGACTATACAGTGACATTACGGCACGAGGTAACTGCGAAATACAGCCTCATAAACTCCTAACCTCTTGTATGGACTGCGACCAACGTTGTCTCTGCCTCCCTCATAATTCCTTCCTCATACACCCTCATTGGTTCCCTCAACCAATGAGGTTGTCATAAGTTTTCATCATAGTTTAATAATTTCAAAGATTAATTAAACATTGATTTACACCCTCATAAATTTATTTCCCTATGAAATGGTTTTAAACAAATTGTTCTTAGTTGGTTACTGTTTTTATTTAAATACTTTTTTATTAGTGTTTTCTGTTTCTTATCCATAAACGTTTTTTGTATATTTAAAATTAGTCGAGTTGATGTCATTACGTATCTGTGTAACTTAAATGTGTTAAGGGGACTTATTATTATTTTTGTGGCTATCTTTATGGAATGTCAACTCTCCGCTCCAAGGAGAAATAAGTTTGATTTCATAAAAATTTAGCTGAACACAACCATGAAAAAATATTCAATAATAAACAAAGGTTAGGTTCCTTATTAATAAATATTTTTACCTTAGCTTCTAATAAGGTAAAAATATTTACCTTATATTACCTTATTTTGCTCCGCAACTCATTCGCATCTTGCAGTTTTCTCATTTATCAATAACCTCTTCAACAATGCTTATGTGCATCAGGGTCGGTGAAGAAGATGTTTCAAGCTATTAGTTGGGTATCTGAGTAACCGTCAAATGTAAAAGTTGACATTTCGATCGTGAAAGAAGTTTCTTGATGGTTCTAAAATAAAACTAGCTGCCTTGTTTGGTGGACTATTAATTAATGATCCCACCAGATGCATCAGATAGTTATTGTCAGTAACAAAATTAAACCTCATCTGATCCATCAAACTCACCCTAGAGTCGTATTCAACTTAAAATCTCTAAATTTAAACTTCATCATCATTAAGCTTAACCTAAAAACACCCACTGCTATAGGACAGGCCATTCGACATTTTCAGTGAGGGCTGTTTTAAAATTTTTAGTCTCTCTGACTTGATGACACATCCAATACCCATTGTTTTAATTTCACCTATTGCATTGTGACATGTCCGCAGTTTTGGGGCACTATCCTTATTCAAATTTGACTGGCTGGGTAGCTGAGTGGTTATAGTGCTCGTCTTTGAATCCAAAAGTTGCCAGTTCGATCCTGAGAAAAGTTAGTAGATTTTTAAAGGTTCGATTCCGGACCCAGTTGCCATTTGTCATTGGGCTATTAATTAATGATGCTTTATAACAACTAGTCGATGTTAGATAGTAACAAGACTGGGGTTTGGACCGTTCCCCGTCAAAACGTAAAACAAATAAAATAAAAAAAATAAAAAAATACTATGCTAAAAATATCAGATACAATTAAACCTAGTAGTGCTAATGAAGGTGTCCCCGCTTGTCGCTGCTGCCCCTGCACAGTGCTCGGTACCCGGCCTACCCGATGTTATCTGGGCAGCCTCACTGGCGTTGAGGGCTCGTAGGCGCTACACATGTACCAATACCAGCGCCTGCGCATAAATAACGCACCGCCACTCAGGGATTTGTACCGACAGCGGCCGTTTTGCATGTTTGTACAAGCAGCGGGGACTGCCTCATTAAGAGGAAAGCAGGTTTTTTTCTGACTCCATTTTATCTTTCACATATTCAAGTAATTCCCGTAAAAATCTTCATATGTTTTGAAAAGTTTCATATGTTAATTTTACTGAAATGTGTGTAACGGAATATCTTATTCAATCTTATTCAACCAAAAAAGTAATAGGGTTCCCTAGAATTGCAGAATACTTAACGTGTCAATAGAATAAAGCATATAAATACACAAAAATTTAAAGTTCTTCTTTTTAACCGTGAATTAAATAATGTGATTTAATTAATTCTATCATCAGTACCACAGTACTTTTGAGCTACAGTTAGCAGAACCTTATGGGTTTACTCTTGTGTTAAAAGTTTATTTCAAAATCCAATGATATATCTTTAATTACAACAAAACTGCATGCAGCACGATAAACACGTTGTTAAACAACACACTGCCTATAGAGAACAATAGCTAGCAAAATTACACAATAGAAAAGTTAAGGAGAATAATCTGATTTAAATTGATAAAGGAGGGCAAGAATTAATCCGATATGGATGGTAAGTGAATGTTTGCTGTGAAAGAGCGGACTGAGGAAATGAAGGGAGGACACGACAACCAGCCATCAGCCTACACGCCGGGGCCGGCAACCGCGTTGACCTGGTGGGGAAGGGGGTTGTTGGTCATAGAAGTTGTCCAGCGACTTGCGGATGAAATCAGCTGATCAATAGGAGATTTTATACCAAATTTCAGAGGTTAGAAACTGTGGTTATTCAATAGTTGTTATCGTGCTATATGGGACTGTGAGATTATGCAAGGAAACATTGAAACTTTAAAACGCCTACACTGGTTGTGACCATTGTCCATAACATTTATATAGCAGTATTATAGTACATTACAATGCCTTAAAGCTGCTTATCAATACTCGGCTGGAGCTTTGGTGGTAATCATTCAATGGGACGAAGTGAATATCCATATTGCTCAAAATTTCAAATAGATACTTTCAATGTTTTCTTAACAGATACATTTATATTTTCTTAAGAGAAAACATTAAATAATATTTTAAAATTTTTGTATTGGAATTACATTTTGGTTAAAATATGATCGTGGTATATGAAACATTACAATTTTGCTCTCTATTATGTTCTATACAATTTTAATCTTAATATTTTTACACTCAAATTATCAACAAACATTTATAAAGTGTCCATAAAAATCCCTAATAACATTTAAGAGCAAAAATTAAGTAATTATCTAAGGCAGTCTTTACATAAGCCTCCTAATTAAATTCGTTCATCTTCTAAGTGCCATCGTGTACTTTGACTTCTAAGTAGTTCATATTATGTTTATGCAATAGCTTTTCAGTTGCATGTGTGCACTTGTGTGTGAATCTAGGTAGGCATATGTGTGTGCTAGTGTGTGTTTGTGTATGAACGCGTGTGTGTGTGTTTGTGTGAGTGTGAGCGTGTGTGTGCATGTGTGTGTTCCAGCTAGTTACCGTCAACCCGCTCAAGTGGAACGGTTATTGCACTCTTTCACCGTCTTGTAAAAAGTTACCTTCACTTCAAGAGGAAGAATGATGAATTTGTCCTCCGTCTGCAATAATTGGATTTCCTCCCAGCCTCGACTCTTCCTGGCATTAAGTACCGCCATCCATAGATGATCAAAATAAGAAGTAATAAATTCATAATCATTTAACATGTATTCTCGTAAAATATTTTTTATTGCGTATTTAAAGTACACATACGAATGATACGTAGGTTTTTATAGGATAGGAAACGTTGCAATCTCATTCTAAACTATATTTATATTGCAATAATTTATATCAGATGATGTATCAAGTTGGTTTTAAATTTTTGTTTTTTCTTTTAAACCAACGTGACTTGAAACTCATTAAATTTTAAATATTATATTTAAAAAAATTATTATTAGATTCTTGGCTTTACTTGTTTATTTTAATAATATAGCTGATATTGTAAAATAATGTATACATTAAAACTTATACTGATAATGTAGACGTGCTTAATAATAAGTTTTATACCACTTCAATTTTTGTACACACTTAAGAAACTTTCAAGGTTTATTAAAAATTCCTTTTCGACGTTAAATATTTCGATATATTACCTTAAAAATACTTAAAATTTTTAATCAGACTATAAAAATACAGACGGACATCAACAGTTACCAAAAATAAATTCCCACATATATCAACATGTATCTACAATCTCTCGATTGTTATTGTTTCTTTATTTACAACCACGTCGCCGGATGAGATACGGCGGGACCGGATTCACAGCGGGAGGGACGTAGGATCTGGCCAAACACGCCGTCATACCACTAGTCATCCGGCGTGGCGGCGTCTACCTGTACCTAGGCGCAACCCCGCCACGGACAGCTCACGGTATGGTGCTGACATCGCATTCAACCACTCATCACTCATCGTAGCTATACCGTGATGGCTCTTTTCAGAATATTTTACAACTAGGGTGTAAAAGAAAACTTTTCGTGCTAGGTCAAGCTTTACAACTTTAATACCTTTATTGTAATGGCAACCTAACTAAATACGTAGTTTAAGCCAAGTATGAATGAGAAATGAGTGTAGGATGATTGTGGCGCGATCTTGTAATCTTGTTACTGACTAAGGCCGACATCCTCCTTAGACAAGGCTGTTAATTAATAGCCCAACAGCCAATAGTATCTAGGGAGAGACTTACAGTTTAACGTGGGATCCGAACCACAATTTCGACCTCATATATGAGTTTTACGAATTGGTCTACTTATGAGAATTTTCTTTATGGATGAACTAGTATTCATCCATAAATACCATCCTCATTATTAGACCAATTCGTATATATGAGGTCGAAATTGTAGTTAATCCCCATCACCAGTGTGGACCTTAATTCCCACCAGGGAATATCGCATCCACATGCCGTCGCCTATAACTATCCACAACCGAGGCGGTAGCCGGTAAAACGATTGAAAAAAAAAACAAAAAAAAACCATTGACCGCTGCTGAGAACTATGTTTTCTTCACTTTAATGATCAAACTAAATCTTTCATAAAACAACGAATTACAACTAGTTTATTCCATCAAAAATACATCCAATTTCGTTGTTCCTATTATAAACGATATCCTAATTTCCTGCTACTGCTGAAGTTTATTTTGTTAATATGACAATCTGATGCTCCACACAAAAGGGGGTTCATGTGATCCGCCTACGGCGATTAATAACCACTTCATCCCCGCAATGTAATGAGGAAAAGAACCGTTTGTGGATCACTATGATAAAAAATCGTGTTAAAGGATCCTCAGAAGGAAATCATTTTTACATTGCAGTAACGGAGTAAATGCATAAGAGATGGATTTTGCCTATGCTATGACCCGCTACCAAACTTTAAAATCTTCAATCGTTATCAACCCTTCTCAAAATATTATTTCATCTTCTTTCAGCACTTTGACTATCCAATTTAGTCTTGGTCTTCCCAAGTTGCTTTCAGAATTCGTTTACTACCTGTTTTCCATACTGCTACAGTTACTTCATAATTAATGACTTAATTGTTTGCCATTTTAGCTTTTACGTCTTTCATTATTCCTATTTAAGATATTATTCTCTGAGGGTTTTTAATTTTTTTATCCTCTACACTTTTGGTAAAACCATAACAAAGTAATAATAAAAACAGCGGATTATATATTTTTCTTAATCTTGATTTTCACTGTCATTGACTTTTTTGACGAATGAATATGTTAATCTTAATATAATAATCTTATTAATAATTGCTTGATGATAATGATCTTTACCCTTATAATTAATATGATATTTAAAAACTATTTAAAAATATAAAATTACTACAGCTCTGCCTACTTTGTTACAAGTTCACAAAGATGCCATACAGAGAGTACGCTGTAGTGTTGAGTAATGTTTTGGCCTTAAAATAAAATAAAATGTCAAGATAAAATCATTTCATTATATTTTTTATCCGCATTATTATTATTAATCTGTAAATCCGTAAATTAATCCATTAATCTGTAAATGCATTGTTGTTAGACGGATATTGATACCAAATAATAACACGTTTAAACTTTTGTTACTCTTGTAACATGTACAATCAACAAGAAAGAATTCTTTTCAACAATATAAATATTTCTTTTAATTTTATGAAAATTCAGATATTACTTATAATTTTCTATTGAAAACTATGTATGTAAACGATATCATCTAACATTTCCAATTTAATAAACTACTTTTTGACTAGCAATTAAAATAAAGATATAATTGAATAAGTATAGTCTATACGTTTAAAAAATCTTGCATAACGAATAACTATAGTGACAATGCAAAAGGCAAAACCAACTGAACTGTCATGGCCATTATGAAAATAGGAACAGTCCATACCGCCTGCTGAGTCAAAAGAGTTAATGCGTCCAGTATGAGTGGATTGGGGGAATTAAATGTATTACCTTTAATGGTACACTTTGGTTGTAGTGCAATCTAATAAAGTGACTCAGCATTCTGGCTGCGCCCATCTTGCATGGTCTCTTGAAGGTCTGGGCTAACAGAGACCGGGTGTTACATACAGAGAAAGGTCTCTCTGAAATAGAAAACTTTAAAAATAGTATTGACCAGTTCAATAAATAGGTGGCTTCTTCTACTGATGCACTCAAGTTTAGGGGTTCTTAAATAATCTAAAGAATTTTAATCAATCTTTTGGAACATTTGATCATTTAAGCAATGAAACAATGACACAATATAAATCAATTTGTCATGATATCCTTTTTCGGAACAGTCATCTGTGATCAAAATTAGTAGATTCCCGATGCGTTGGATGAACGGTCTGGTATAGTAAACAATACCTAGTTTTCGTGATTAGACAGGGAAGTAGTGGCTGGAAAAAAATGTTCCAAGATTTTACACCATGAGCGCTGCTATTCTTCTTACAGTAACCTATTCCATAGTACAATTTTCAAACATATGATTGTTTTGATTGTTGAAACAAATGAAGCAATAACGAACCTCTTTGATATTTCTTGACTGAAATTTGTTATGAATACTTAAGAGCTGAAATCAATTAAATGCAAGAGAAACAAATAACAACGTAAGAGGTGGTATATAGGTCAAAATGTATTACTTTTATCCAAACTGCATCTTTATTAAAGATGAAAAATACAGTTGGTAACTCGTCCGAAAGTGGCACTCCGGTGCTCGAGTTAATTCAAGTACTCGGCTCCTTCTCGTCATTGAAACTCGATCTTGCACCGGTAACAGCCACTTTCCGGACTAGTGACGAAATTAGTTATTTATGCAACAAGTGCGGAAAGTGCCGATTTGCTGCACTCGAGAGAAATGTTTATGCACGAGCCGCAGGCGAGTGCGGAATAATTTCTCTCGAGTGCAGTGAAAGCACTTTTCGCACGAGTTGCATATTAAATTTTTCCTACGACTGCCAAATATTTCTTATATAAGTATAAACGTTTAATATTCACGTTAAAATACCCACTATGTGAGGTCCCTGTCTCAAGATAGTGATATTAATGATATCCTGTATTATGCACTTCCTACATTTAGTAAAAAATTTATTGGATTTTTCATGCAGAAGATTTAACGCCACTGTTTTAGCAGTTTTTGCAAGATCGTCAGGGAATAAGTCACTTAAATCACTAAAGTCACTGTCATAGTTGATCATTGCGCATCTAACTTACGTACCGGTAGCTCACCTGTAGCTGGTTTGTAGGTTATGTTTATGTTGATTGAATAGAAAACGACCACATGGACAACAATAGATCAGATGTTTATATCCAGTGTTGCCAACTTAATTCCTGACTAATCAACGTTTCCTTGCTGGCTAATGCAAATTGTTTTGTGTTCTAATGTTTAAACACTGGAGTGCGCAAAGTAAATCTAGCGTGCGCAAAGTAAATCTAGCGTGCGCAAAGTAAATTAAATACGGCAATCACCTGTTTTGCGACGAGTATCGAGTGCGTAAACAACTGTTTTCACGGACAGTCGTAGGAAAATATTATTTCGCGTAACAAAATCAAATAGAAGTTCTTCTTCTTTAAATATCCATGTCTCACCCCAGTCAACAATGATTTATAAACAAATATCTGTGTACTGGTTCGGGATGGTTTGTGAGAAAGAAATGTATTAAGTCTTGTTTCACAATATTCCGTTATTAATCTTTCTCGGAAGTGGTAAAACTGTTGTCGCTGGTCTATTTAAACAGGCGAAACATCGTGTTGACTACAGGCTGCCAGAACTGTGGCGGTGTTTACATACACCCGCCGCTAGGAGCGCTGCTGTGCTGTATCATAAACAGCGAGCAGATTGACACTTCGCAGAACCCGACCACAGCTGACAAACAACTTTATGGGCTGTCTTTTAGTTAACTGAAGGAACGAGTGTTTTGAAATAGTGAGCGGGACAAATCCTGTAAACTATCTTGGCCACTGCTTCCAGTAATTGTAAGTGGTAGATAAAATAGTTGTCAATATAGTTTTGTTTTCTTCTGTAAGATGACATGAAGTGCAACTAAACACTAGAGCAAGAACGTTCCAAACACTAAAATATAAAATTAGGTGCTTAACACATTAGTTTCTGTTATGAGGTAATCGAGAATAATTTTACACTTTAAATACTGGCGGCATTGATTTGATTAAAGGTAGGTAACTAACCGTCTAATATAGCAATCAGGATTTTTTGGTCCTAGTGGTGGACAATTGTTTCGCCAGTATTTGTCAGGGGCATCATCAGCATAATTTCGTTTTGAGGTTAAAACATCTTGGCCAACTTGGTGTTCTTTTCAAAGTTTAAAATTAATAAATAAACAAACACTGAGTAGTCTTACATACGAACACACACGAAGACATACAGGAGGCAACACATGCTTTTGCGCGTAAGATGTTTTAACCCCAAGAAATTGTGCTGATTATGCCCCTGACAAAAACAATTGTCCTCCACTAGGACCAAAAAATCCGGATAGCTAGTATACGGCGAGTTATTTACCAACCTAGTTATTTTGACGGTGAGTTATTTTAGTTATTATTGCAGCTGGCCAATTTGAAGTTTTTAATTAAATAGATGAACTCAGTACAATCTTTGTCAATTGGACATTGGCTTACTATACATCGTTAGTGTGGTGTTATAATATATTTAAATATTATAATTTATTCATCTTACTTGGTTACTGTAATACAGTATTCTCAATTTATTAAATATCTTTCAATTCTGCATTTCAACTTTTTTAGGTTTTTCTCATAAATATAAACTACTGTATTTCTTCTGGCCAGATAAACATTTTCAGGTTCAGTACATAAAACTCAAAATATTGCATTTTTCGTTCACCATTTAAAAATCACTCTCACAATCGATACATACAAACCAAATCGCACATATTATTCATTTGCTGACCGAATACACCCAATAAGCCAGGAGCATTATCCGTTATGGACGACACAGAGTGGTTTTATGCCACCGTCACAGTAATGACGGTCCGGGCACGAACCTCTATTGACCATCACATCTGGGTCATCGATGGCCAGCGATGGCCAGGGCGTTGATGGGGTATACAGCCCACGTGGATCCCGTTTGTCTTGTCGGGTCGCATATTACTGGCCATCCGTCAAGCAGAGATGGGCCCAGGTAACAAGGCAGCTGATATGGAACTGGCAGGTGGAAGACTAGTGCCATTTGTTAAAGAATCCTTGTTAGGAACTGTGAAAACTGTGTTTATGAGGTAGATAAAGTGGTATATATTTCTTATAATATTCTTTGTTTTCTAACATTGTTTACTATGTTTTATTCTTTATGTTTTTTTAACTTAGTTTCATAAAACGACTATACAAATTATTCAAGTATTATGAATGTTTTTTTATCCAATATCAACAAGCCGAATACATTCAGTTCATAAAGAGCATTGTCAATGAGAGACAATACTTATAGCGCAAAAGTGCAAAAACAATCAATTTTCTTGTAATTTATTTGATTTATTCTTTGTTTGTTTGTTTCAGTTTTGTTTATTTAGGTAAAGTACAGCACCAACATAAAGTTCACTAGCTCTTCCTCTATGGCGTGAGAAATTTGACAAACTCTAATCATTTTCAGATTGGAGTGTGAAGAAAGCTATCTTGAAGTTAATGCCCAATCAGTACCACCAATGTATATAAAAGCTCAATCACAAACTGAAATATACAATCAAAAAGAGAATGATGAAATTATTTGTATACTAATTTTTGCACCCTTTATAATTATTGTTTAGTAAATTATTACGTACATTTCCCATGACTGATTAGTAAACAAGTATATTTATGACGTTTCGGGATCTGCAATCTGATCCCGTCTTCAGGGCAGGTGTAAATAATACCTAAAACATATCAACGTTAGTAAAAACACAATTAGTAGCTAAATTTCACCAACAGGCGCACGTATTACAATAACTACTCTTTATTAATGGTGTACAGTTCACTTAGCATTGGTCACAGTACCTTTACGATTACCATATGAAATAATCCAATTAGCTTATCTTCTTGTAACACCCTTGTAATATCGTTGAGCCATTTAAAATTCTCCACAGCCGGTCACTCCACTGAAGTCCCGATGGTATCTGGGTAGGCAGAGCACATGCAGGCACGACATGTGTTCCATTACCCCGGACATATAAATAACCGGAATGTCCGGAAATTTGTAAAGCAGAGGAAGAAGTGGAGACTTAGCATACGGTGTTGATGTATGCGGCAATGTCGCCCACTTTAGTGACAGAGGTGATTATGGAGAAGCAGTGAGTGTGTTGAGAAGCAGCGGAGTACAACTGTGATGAGGAGGTCTACCGTAGTAAATTGCATGAAAATAGTGCAATGGAATTATAACAGCTGGGTCCTCTCTCATCCTGCAAAGTTTTATTTTATATTTATGTTTACAATGTGTCATTCAGTACATTTCTGGGTAGATTTCGCAACCTTGCAATAACTATCATCGGACTGTTTCGTGTAACCTACTATAGGATATTCAGTTGTTTGATGTAAAAGTAGGTTGAACTGGAAAACAACTTAAAATTGAGTACATTAAAGCACACTACTATCACTATTGTTAATTCCACGAAATTATACTGTACCATTATAAGTATATCTGTTACTTTTTATCGCATGAGGCTAATTTCAGTTTACACGGTGTACCAAAAGAGCCAAACCAAATCGACTGTCGTTAATTTTTTTAACAACCCCTTTCCTTCTTTGTATGAATTTTTTTTAATTGTATTTTTTTTAAGACAGACTTGCAATTTAATTTGTAGGCCTACCCCTAATGTTAACGGTTTATGAATGGAGATTATGAAAAACTTATAAAAGACTAACACTACACATTAAATAAAAATGTATGTCTTCATTATATTTATTGTTGGGTTTTAGTTAAAAGAGAAACGTAATTTTCATTGATAAGATTTTTGAACCGTTGAGAGTGTATGTGATAAATCTAAAAGTGATGCATAAAGTTTTTAATAGAATACCAATGAATCTTAAGTAGACAAAGATGAAAATTCGTAAGTGCGGACTTCATGAATAGTCTCGTTTTCAATTTGTGAAGGATTTTTTTCATTTCAGTTGCCGTTACAAACAATTTAATCGTGTTGAATCTCTTCCTTACGAAACACAAAGGAACAATTATATTTTATTTCAAAGATTTCAAAGGGTTTCATCTATAAACATATCGTCTCCACTCCCGAGGCTGGGCTCCTCCAAGGGAACCCCTCACCTGCCGCCCAGCACATGTCTGCTTGTTTAATGACATACCCGATCGCGTGAGCCGTAAAGGGTCCGGCTCCGGGGTCGCGGCGGGGCGCCCCAGCCAGAAATGCGATCCTCGCGTTCGCTTCGCTCATCAGTCACGTGACCAAGGCCTCTCCAAACCGCCCGAAGCCCCGGGATGTCATCGTGCATTACCGTGATGGATGCCAACCTTGGAATGGGCGGGCGAATCAAAGGTTTGGGGCAGGTCGGGTGAAACATCGTTGGTTGAAAAGTTTCGGAAATCTAAATTAACATTTAAAAAGTATTTGTTTTGTTAATTTTTATAAAAATACTGATATTCCTGCACTATATATTCTACGACAAAAAGTTTGTGAAGGGTTACCTTAAATTAATTGACATGATTCTAAATAGACTATAGAGTTTTGAAGTGGAAAAAATGTCAAACTAAATAATCGATTTTAATGGCGTTGTATTGTAGTAAACGATTTTTTAAGCACTTCATTTAAAAATAATGATTCTATTTCATACTATTTAAAAACATTATGCTATTTTAGGATCGACGGGAAATTTTTTAAATTATGAGGTGACCGATGTTTTGAATTATTTTATTAGGGTTAGTTTTTTTTTTAAACTTTACCTTTCAATTAATGTACGTACTTATTAGTCACGTTTATAAAATTTCGTCTTTAAGACTATTTGCCATTCTGTATTGTGTAGGTGATGTGTGTGACCGAGTTATTACAATTCTGCGATATTACATTACGTTACTAATAACACCAGTACTAAAAGTGCAAATCGCAAATAGAAAATAACAGCTATTTAATAAATTTGCAAAATAATACAGTTTTAAATGGAAGACCAAATAAAAATATTAACATCAATTGGCAACAAGTTTGCATCATTCTAATATGAAACATTTTCTTATAAAAAGAGAACCTGTAATAAGTAATTTTAAGTGCACGCGACAGATGTTCAAGTTCTCCTCAAGCTATTAGTTTGCATATAGTGCGTGGAACAAACAACATATATTACGTAGGCATACTTGTAAAAATCAATATTTTACAAAATACTCAAATACTGTTGTTTTTACCCCTAAAAGTGTAATAAACTTTATTATAGATCATGATTAGACCTTTCAAATAAGATGTCGAATGTCAAAAGCGGTTTAGTGGTTTCCGAGATATGTGACATTACTGTAATTGGCTGAGCGGCCATATTGATGACGTCACTGCTTGTGACGTCATTATTTTTAAGTTTGCCTTCCAGCAGATTTTTACTCTTTAATCAATTCCTAAAGTTTGGTGCTGGTATCCGGAAGTGAAAGATTTTTACTTTGTTCCACACACTGATGTGTAATCCTTTTCATTGACACAAACCCCAATACCAGCCTCTACCGCGACAGCAGCGGTGGCGCCCCTATAGGTGGGTACCGGAAGGCCGCGCTGGCTGCTTCTGTAATGGCCTATTACGCTTAACGCTTGGCCGGCTCCAACTAACTATTAAAATGATAAGGAGCTCCACCCCACTTCCGCCGGGGCTGCCGAAAACCTGATAGGAACAGCGCAATTGGCAACATAGAAGAGAGCATCCTGCATATGAACGATGCAAGGGAGGTGGTAGACAAAAGCTGCTGAGAAAAGTTTAAGTGTAAATTTGTTTTAAATAAATGGGTTTTGTGTTATGAAATGCTATGTAACAATTTCTAATATTGACGTTGAATCGAATGATAGAGACATTTTAGGAAGAGGTAGCTTGACAATGGAGCTCTTTGAACACAAGCCAGCGGTCCCTGGTTCGATCCCGGGCGACGACATTTTTACAGACACAAACATGAACATTAACTTATGTGATATAATTCCGTAACGTTAGGGACCTGTGGGCAATTTGTTGTCTTTATAACACAGCACAGACTTATTCACCACGCGTCAAAAAGTTAAAAAAATAAATACAAAATAATTGAAAACTAGGTAAAATGTTACCTAATTTGTTACTCTATCAAATGGAATAGATGTTAATTAAGTACCTGCCGTAAGTAACTCTGCCTGTTAATTAAGTAAGAAAACTAAGTAAATCTGAGAATAAATCAAGAATAAAATAAATCAAATACTCTACTGGATATTCTAAACGACGTTCTATTAAACAGTATAAGAAATAAAAGAATTGTATATATTACTTGAAAAGATTAATACAATAATTGCATAAAATTTTTCAACCTAACATGATATCAACACAATACTAATAGTGGACCCAAATGCCAATTGTTATTTGGCTATTAATTTATAACTGATGAAGGGCACCATTAGATAGAAAAATATAAAAAAGTTTTAAGCAGGTCGCGGTAAAAAAAAAAACAAAACAAAACAAAACAAAACAAAAAAACAACCAAAAAGTAATCAATAAAAAAACATAAAAGGTTTTGTTGGACTTACTACCCAAACCATTTTATTTTCGATAGTTAATGTTAAAACTATATTTTTAAGCAGTAATAATTTTCAGATTCAGTATTGATTGTTACATTTGATATTTTAATTGTTTATGGCGCAGCTAATTTAATTTGGCAACTACGTTGATGTTTGCACTGAAAACACGGGAATTTGAAAACTCCAATTCCTAGAAAGCCAATATCAATAAAGTAAACGCGAAAGGCATTTTAACAAAAAGGTTCTAGTCAACGGTCAACAAATTTTCAATGTTGAATGTCAGTTGAGTAAACATAAAACTAGAGCTTAGGCTATGTATGAAAAACAACCAATTACTTTAGTCTTTATTTTTTATAATATCGTGTGAAAAAACTGGTTTCCTAAAAACATTTCCATTCATTTTAATGAAGTATATATTACAATTATAGTTATAATCATCTGCAGTCAATAATTACTTTATTTTCAAAGGTTTGTTACACTGTTTTGATTTCTTCTGAGTGATTATAATTTATTGTGTTTTCCTCTCTAGAGTTTATAACCATGTAAACCTCTTCATAGACTTTTTTAATGGAAATAAATTGCAGAAGGTATTTAAAAACCTATATCAATTAACTGTAATCCTAATTAGACAACCTCTGTTTGGATAATACCTCCGATAGTGCGTTGCACCCTAATCCATGTATAGCCTGACCCTCATGATGTAGTGGAGGGGGAAGGGGGAGGTTTCAAATATGTTAATTTACAGCTGATAAGACATCACTGTCAGATTCCCTACCACGGTCAGATTGATGTATTGCTGTTATCTACTGCCCCACACACCCACAATATTTGCACGACACGTAATAAAGTCATTTAAATGTAATTTAACATTTGCAGAGCCGTCTATTAACTGTAGTCAGTTTTTCACTCAAGCCCCTGGTTGTAAGGGGAATATTGTAGTTGATAAGACTTTCATATTTTTATACAGTAAAAGTAAATATATAAATGGCTTATATGTTTTTGGATTATTTGAGGAAGAAAAACTATTTCCAGCATGTTTAAAAAAATTGAGACATTCTTGAAATTGGTCTGAAATATTTATTTAACCATTGTTATTATTATGAAGTTAAATCACGTTTTTATAAAAAGACAAACCAAGAACAACTTGTGTAGGTGTATGTCTAAAAGGTAAAACGATTTAATTAAGATCATATAAAATTCTAGTGCTGCCATGGATGACCACTTACGAAGATCAATCGAAGGATTCGAGTTCATTGATTTCAATTCTCACTTATGTTTCTTAAGTGACTGGATGAGTTTTGCCCCCAACTTGAGCGAAAAAAGTGTCAATTCTGAACTCTATCTCCATCAGTCATGGATTCCCTCCATTCCTACAAGCACCCCCACCCCCGCTCACCCGGCGCCACGTATACCAGTTTCGGCTCCAGCTGCCGACGCTCGGTATCCGATGATGTTCATGTTGGCGGTTGCCGGGTGTCCGTAGCCTCATGCCACACCCGACACCGGATGTCGCATGTCGGGCAGTCAGGTCGTGTCATGCCGTAGTCATCTCTGGGGGCTTCCACTCCACCGGAGTCAGCCCCTCCGGGAGTCTATACTGTACCTCCTCTGGGTCTGACACTAGCGGCAATGCCTTTCTTTATGTTTATGAATGTTAAAAAATATGAATCTACTAACTGTTCGAATGAGATGTGACTCTATTTACTCCTATGCTTGAAATAAGTATTTTTCTAAAAAAGGTATAACATTTTTCTCTACTTCTGAGGCTTTAAAAGGTTGAGAAGATACTTCTCTGGGCAAATATCGCATCAAACTAAAAGCACTTTTGTGTAAAAAGTTAAAGGGTCAAGCCATCCCGTTTGATCAATAAACTGAGTAACAAACCATTTTATATGATTACTCCTATTTACAATTGTTTTTATCCGTAACATTTGAGATCAACCAACAATGATTTTTATTCTATGATTGAGTTAACATAATTTAATGTGAAAACCAAGTAATATTAATATTAATAATAAGTTATATTAAAATTCTTTAAAACACTGACTATAGTAGTTGCAACAAATAATCCACAGAGAATTAATGAATTGATGCCAAATACATCCAGAAAATATTTGTCTACTGCAGTACGTATGGTAAAAATAAGTAAAAATAACAACGTTGCAGGGCAATGGGTGGTGAAGGGGACACATACGTCAAAATTTTCATCGGATTATTTTCATTTAATTCAATATAGTTCAATTAATTAATTGTCGTATGGCTTTTAGTTGAGGGAGATCAACAATTAACTTATAGTTCTCCTCTCCTGAAATGCCTGCACTTTATTGTTTTCCATGCAGGTGGACCAAAGGCTTAACGTGACTTCCGAAATACGGGAGCGGCCGAACGATCTTTTTGCCCCGAGTCGGGAACTGAACCCGTGCCCGCCGGGTGATAACCCAGAGTTCTACCACTGAGCTACGGCCGCTGCCTAGCTCAAGGATTCCCACCCTTTAGCGGACAATGTCATTAATATAGTGTTAAAGAACTTGTACAGTACAGAGTGTGTTTTGGATTTATAAATAGCACGCAACTGCTTTCGAAATGATAGCAACTAAGTAGATAAGTATACGTTTGAATGAAGACTTCAGGTTATTTCTAAACCCACTTAACGTTAAGTAAAGCAATTTGTTCCGGAGATGTTAAATCAATAATCTTGTTTAAAAGCCCCATGCACCTTCACAACCAGGAACGCAGGATTTCAGGAACGAGCGGAACGGTGTCACAGAATCGGTTGGTTCCAGCATCAGTTACTGTCAGGGCGCTCTCAGACTTCTAATTAACATTATCACAGCCTACTTTGTTGCGCTACTAATAGATGGCGTGGGGAGATGCCGTCAGACGCCTGCCCCTGAACAACTCCGGAGAGGAGCTCCAACATCAATCGTGGTAATCACCACCGGGTCGCCGGATTCTTCAACCGGTTGAAATTGTTGGACGGTTTCACTACAGAACTGATAGTAACGTTAGTAGTTGTACAGTTTTCTTATCTATAATTTTCCAAGCACTTGACTTAAAATAAAAGGAATTTCTTGTTTTAAGAGTCATCTTCACCTTTGGGCCAGTAGCCCATTGTTGAGCAGTCACCAATGTTAACCACACGGCTTTTAATTCAAAACATGGTATTTTATTATTTCCCTGTTTCGGACGCCGTTTTTCAACCGATTTTCTTTAAACTTGGTAAGTGTTTAGTTGAATAGTTGTATTAGGCTTCTCATACCTCGAAATTAAGAAAATTTAACAAATATTACTAAGGAAAATCGTTTTACTTTGCAAACTTCACAAAGAGTAATATTTGTTAAATTTTCTAAATTTCGATGTATGAGGGGCTAATGTAATTATTCAACCAAGCATTTACCAAGTTTCAAGACAATCGGTTGAAAAACGGCGTCCGAAACAGGGGAATAAAATACCATGTTTTGCATGCCGTGTGGTTAACATTGCCGTCTACACAACAATGGGCTATCAGCCCAAAGGTGAAGATGACTCTTAAGAGTCATATTTATCCCTGAAAAAATCACTGAAAATATGAATTAGCGTTCCCTTGTTTTGTACGTTTTTTTTATAAAAACAGCAACTAAAAAGACAGGAATGCCAAACCATGTTTTGCAAAAAAGCCGCATGTTTTACGTTGCCGACTGCGCTACTAGACCAAACGTGAATGTAAAACCTAATGTTTAGTTTTGACTAGATGTGTTCAGTTATGTATCGGTAAAAAGAGTTGAAAAAAGCTTTCATGGATTGGATAAAAAAAATATGTAATGAAAATTTAAAGTGACATGAACATGAGATCGCATAATTTAAGGAATCTTTTTTTCACGTGTAAATTGGTAAAATAAAAATCATATAACACTAAATAAACATTTTAGTTTCACATATTATATATAATGTTTTTATGGATTTAAAACTGAATAGTTATGCATTATTAGGTATATATCTATGCAGTAATTTCCAATTCAGTTTTAATGAAAATAATACAAAGTTCATTAAATTATCAATAAAGTACCCTAAACTGTACATACAGTACATTCAGGAACACCCCGCCGTAACGAATAGCCCCTATGGAATCATTTAGCGTAAAATACCCTTATCTAAATTGAATTACACCTTTTAGTCTTCATTACCTATTCCAACGGTAAATTGAACAATTCAATTTACACTCACCGGAAGTGGTACCAGTGTGGAAGGGTGGTCAGATGTTTACATAGATTATGTGACAGGAGCCGACCGGAAGTATACCAGCTGGCGATCGGAAGCCGAATTTTGATCACAATTATGGAAAACAGCAGGCGAATGTTTAAGTAACGGAGATCGACTATCTTTTGAAACGTGGTCGTACTTATATTCATTCGGGTTGATGTAGGATGAACTCAAGACCATATAAATGAGAATGGGTCGTTACCAGACTAGTAGTGAAAGCAGTGAAATATATTATTGTAACAGGCCCCCCACCTTCCTATCAGGAAGCTAATTGTTCTTTCAAATAGTAGATTTTCAGGCGTAATCTGTATAGCATTAATGCTTTTTTTCTATCGTTCAAAAATTATAAAGCCCCTTTCGGACTTTTTGTACTACATGAATACAACTTAATGTATATAACAAAGTATCGATTCTTTACAGTTTTAAAAGTACATATAAATCCTATGGTGTAAAATGTGAATTTGATTATAAAAATAACCATAAATATGTACGTATGATTGTGTATTCTAGGGGTCGCCCACTGGTCGAAATTCGACCAAAAACTCAGTTCATCATGAGGATATTAGATGTAAAATGTTCATAACTGTAGGTATAACATCTGTGCTTCTTGATTTGCTAGCAGTTGTTATCAGCTGTCTAATGATTTATCAATTATCCTTCTACCATAAGAATAACATTGAAACTTTGAAAGGATGTAGGGCGTAGCCCTATAGGGACTGATGTGAATTATAATGTGATTCTGCTCATCTTCAGAACTATACCTTTCTAACGGTATACACGGATTTCTCCTACGATGCACATGAGCTGAGAAAAAAAGAGGAAATGAAACATGCTTGAATATTAATATATAGATATGACTATAAATATTACACTTGATTTAATTGTTCACAATCTTACCTTCAGGTGAGCTAGTGAGGGAGATGCGATAGAAAGCTGCATTCGCTGTCATTTTGCTAAGGAAAAGTTGGTAAAACTCAGTTTAGTGTAATTAATGTTGCTACTTCCACAGAGAGAGGAACCCACAAGCTTCCCTTCTCTATGCTACTACTTATTGTTTTATCCCTACACTATTTGAGTGGCTATTGTAGAATTTTCTTTAATGAATACAACACTTTGCTAGGAAGTTCGAGGATACAGTAAAAGACTACTTTTTAACGCAAATTTCCCTATTGCCTATGCTGGTTTGAATAGCGAACAATGTTTAATAGCACTTGGTCTGTTTCCCTTCAGTACAGCTGTTTGCTATATAAATTTGAGGTTTAGAAGCTGTAAATTTATCTCTAACTTGCATGCTTAAATTAAGTAACAAAAAACTATCTTAGTAAAAAAAGTGAACTTTGTAGTAGTATAAAGCACATTCAACCAGTGACACGTTTTCCAAAGGTTCGTGACTCTACAACGTCCACCAAAACATTTCATACAATATTCTTCATACTATATAAATTACAAGTTTACAAAAAACCCGTTTTAATGTCTTCCTTGTAAGATGTTTTTTATCTTCCTTGTTTAGCATTAACAATCCTTTACCAAACTGGAAAAGAGGCAAAAAATAATGTTTCAAATTAAAAATAAACACACCTAAACAGTCTCATTTTTCAGCTGGGTAGGCGTAATAAACCAGGGTTTGGAGGTGGACCGCTACAGATCACCTGGTCGCTACAGATCAGCTGATCTAATTATCCCAGATCAGCTGTTAGTACAAGACAGGCTGACAGACCTATGCTAATGTTGGACAGTGCGGCCAACAGACAACTCGCCCCTACACACTGTTGGCTCGCCCATTAACTGAATTGGGTCAATCAGTCTTGTGTTTGTCGACGGAGTTGGGTTTTTTCGCTTTTTAGTCGTATTTTCTTTGTTTATTTATTAGTTTAGTTGTCTGAAATAGGGTTGGCCTAAACCAGTCACATTGACTAACTCAACTAAATTAATCATGTACTGTAATGCGATGGGTGTCTCTGGCCATGCATTTTCCATTTCAAAACTAAGCGGTTTGTCCGTTTTGCTTAACCTTCACATTTGAGAGTGCTTTAGTCCGAAAATAAGTTAAAAAACAGACTTAGACCCCAAAAATGTGTTTTCCTAAAACTAATTTAAAAATGTAATTTTAAACGTTCGTTTTATGGGTTGCCATCAAGGCAACGAAATATGATCGAAATTTAAACAATTCATAAAAGAATGTTACTTTTAGGCATTGGTTTTGAAACTGTTGTCACCCACAGGTAAAAAATATATATATATTTAGTTTGAAATTGAAAGCCTTAAAATGATAATAATATTTATTCCTCTGACTTGATATTGTATAGAAATTTGAATTGTTTGGGGAATTTACATAAGTCCTCTACTGTATTTAACCAACTAAAACATCACTAGTCTTTAACTATTTTCCATAGTTTTTGTTCTTTGTTTTGTTCTTTACTCTTTCTTCTTCCTTATTCCGTATTTCTTAATGATAAATTTTCTTAATTTATTAATGGTTATAATGATTTCTTCATGATTGTTACCATGATACTATAACAAAAGTGAATTAAAACCAACGAGCAAGGTTTGGTTAAACCGATACTATATTATGCTAAAGTACATAAAAAAGTCAACTACTAATTAATATAATAGTAGAAACAAACTTGGCATAGCTTTTATCTAAAAAATAAATGCGAATATAAGTTACTTAAACGCCAATTAAAGACATTTGAGAACTATTAAAATAAATCATACTACAATAATTGTAATTGTTCACCCAAGAACTCGGCAAGGTTTAACGCTTTTATTGCATATGGGCTGACCTACTATTCATAAGAAACCAATTGAACACATCTGAAAAGTAAATTTTGTTGCCTGGATGGATAAACAAATTAAATTGAGATGTAATTAACTAAAATAATAAAATGTGTCTTTAAGATAAAACCTAACGATGTGTGTATTACGAAAATTATGGCCTACATAAAGTTTGACTTTCTTTTACCAGATTTCCATATAGGGAATACGCTATTACGGTATTAGCCGTAGTAAGACCTAGGCCCGGGACCATGTAACTTTTTCATTTTAAGGTTCCCTTAAAAAACACTAACAAACGCAGATTGTGATGAAATTTGCTATGAAGGTTAAGGACCAGTTCTATTTTCTTGAGTTCTTGAACCAGCATAATCGGGTTATCGGAACGAGGTTTTATAGAATTTCAAAAGGGGGAAAAAATAAGTGTTTTTCGACCTTAGTTATTAAATATTTTACAATTTTAACTTAAAAAACAAACAGATTGATTTTTTCTTTAATTTTTATCTTTGCTTAAATGGTTATGGAGAAAAGTAAAAAAATATGTTTCCTATGTTATTTTTATAGGGATTATCAAAACCCTCTATATTTCTTATTTATCGACATAGATTGATAAAATGTAGCATGAAGATTCATTTTGAAGAGCTTAACTTATATTTGCTTACAAAACCCGGATGGCGTAAACCCCTATAGTTTTTATGGGGAAAATAAAAAAATCCACAGAGAAATAGAAATTCTTAGAGTAGGTCTAATGTAGTAGTATCTATGTTGGCTGAGGTAGTAATTTTTGTACTAACCCTACTATATGAATTAGGAATCATTGATGGCTTTAAGGTGGAATCCAAGCTATATTTGGGAGTTGGTCACTAATTATGAACATAAATGACAGTCTTATGAGGAAGTTTTAGTTTAATATCTAAATATAGTTTAACTTTAATACCTAAATGAGGAAAACATTGAAAAAAATTCAATCAGAGTAGAAGAGCAAATGTTTGCAGTGACAGTGATAATTAAACCCTGTGCTCCTGGTCAGAGCGGAAGGTTATTTATTTGATTCTCTCTCATGTCAGTTTGTAAACAGAGTAATTAATTTTATTAGGGCTCACTAGATGATTTACTATACATGTTTTTTACATTTACATAGTTTTTGAGAAGCCTTGTAATTAATTTCTTATAGACAATACAACTACAATAAGACGGCATTTATAAAAAAATCATTAAAAATGTATATTTTTCAAAAACAAAAATTATATAATAGCCTACTTCAAACAAGATCAAACACTGAATTTAATCGTTGGATATGCAGATTTATATCATATATTATGCAATAAAAATATTATAATAACATAAAATTTCACTATAGTGTAATATGCTTTGGTTTCTTGCTAACATTATTTGAAGTGTAAAAAGATTAATTGTAAAATGATGTGTCCATACAAAAAATATTTTTTAAATTTAAATATAACTTTATCGTAACAGTTTTCAAATAACGGTCATCATGATAAGGTGTATTATAAGATAATAAATAAAACCGTAAGTCTTGTTCTGCCATGAACGTTGCCACCAATGATTGATCAATTATAAGCCGCTAATATTAAAATTGGTCGAACCTATCGAATTTGTCTAATAAACCAATCGTTAGACCATTATTAACACTAGCCACACATTTGACCCATGACCACTCTCTAAAAAGACACATCTTTGTCTAATTACTTGTTGAACAATGATTATTTTGCTTAATTATGTCAGTTATAGTAACCGGCTTAGCAAAATAACGAGAGGGTTAAGATACAATTTATTGTACAAAGAATTGTCATTAAATTGTTAAGTGTTAGTCGAAACAAAGCTCTCACATATAAGTGCGTTCATATGCTTTGCCTAAAAATTCGGCTTTGGTAAAATTGTGTTTCAATTTATAACAATTTTATTACCAAGCATAATCAAAGAGTATATTTTAGATAATATCACATTGGGGAAAATCTGCCAAAATCTATATTGTCAAGAGGAATTCTCCGAATTAACTTTCATACTTTGTTGATTCAATGACAAAAATAATGCCGAGTTATGTTCTTTTTGTCATGAGGGTTTTTGCATAGAACCTTTAACAATCCACTTAATTATATGGTCCCTTAATTTTGATCCTCGCTTATTTACTGAAAGAAAATTAATATTATTCAATGCATATGAAAAAATATTCTTCTAAGCGGATTTGAAACATTTTATGTTTATTTTTTATTTCATTTCAATCACCATTTTAATTGGTTTATTATATAAATATAAAGAGGGCGCGAAACGCCTTCTACTGAGAGCAGACTGAGACGTTTAATGATCGGCTATAACACAGTTTAGAACCACTAAACGGGATTAATTCTCGCTGCACGCGTGCGACATTCCCCCGGAACGTCTTTTGTATTTCGTCAGCAGCAGGGAAGGAATTTTGATGAATCTTGCTAGACCGAGGATATTTTGCATATATATTTACGCCCCGTGAGGCGAATTTAAAGATGAGCAATGAAATAATATTTCTCTCGTAATTTTTTATATTTCTTTAATGCATACTCGTAAGAGGTGGGTTGGAGGCTAGATATGTCCGTGTGGTACTGCACAGATTCGTAAACGAATAATCTAGAATTCAACATTTATTATTAAATAGTTTAGAAGTTTTATCAATAACTGTCAACAGGAACCTGCAAATTATAAATTAGGATGATTCACAATTAGTAATACAAAAATAACAAAAAACAATTTAATGTATAATTTTACATTATTTTAGTAGTAGATGATCAAGTAAACTATTCAAGTATAAAGAAAATGTTTTATATGTTTATGTAAAATGTTGAACAGTTTAATTTGGATGTTGTAAAACTAAAGGATATTTGGATATACAATCACAATTGCAATGACTGTTTTTTTTATATATTTTATATACTATGAATATCCTAAATAATTATATTTGGTAAAATCATGAATCTTAGTTAAATAATGACTTATAATATTTAAAGATAAAATATATATAACATTTTAAAATCTTTAATTAAATGTATTAAACAAATTTAAAATGTGTACAAATCAGTGAAAAGGGTCCTTTCATTTTCATTCTGCCAATGGTAATTATTTATCATTCCATTTCGGATCAAAGTCGAAACCAAATCACGCTCTACCCCCGGTAAAGTCCACCTCTTACCGCGTATGGGGTCGGTTACAGGGATGGAAATGCTTTGCATTCCTTTCTAAATACCTGAGTTGTACCAGGCTTTGAACCGGTGTGGATACAAAAAATATAAATGTAATTTGATTCGCATGTGAGATTGAAATCAACATGTTCATGTGTTTTCCTGGATTTCAAATAATAAAAATAATGCATTTATGTAGCTTTGTCAACGCTTTTAAGTTATAAAGTTGCAACAATATAAACATATTCATTGATAAATTAAAAATCGTTTGAATTGCAATCGTTTTAATTGCTTACTTGATCATTTTGGCCACTAAAATAATGTTATATTATACATTACATTGTGGATTGTTATTTTTTTGTATTATTAATTGTGAATCATCCTTATTTGTGTTAATCGTTATAATGTGCCGGTTCTTGATGACATTTATTGATAATATTTCTAAACTCTTGTAATATTCACACTCTTGTATCTATTGCATTTTTTTTTTTTTTTTTGACATAAGCACGTTTTCTTAGTTGTTTCAGTTGCATTCTAGTTATTGTTACTTTTCTGTATGTTAAGTAGGTATGTTTGATATAAGTAGAGTTTTGCATTGTATTTAAGTTGCACTGTATGTACCAAAATGACATTTTCTTTTTTGTAACTAGGTTTAGCATGCACCGCCATCTAGATGTACTTGCATTAACAAAAAACTCAATTGTAAATGGCGACTCCCGTAAATGTATAAATAAATAAACTATTTAAATTTAAATAAATAATTTTAATAAATCTAAATAATAAATGAGCAATGTTGAATTCTAGATTATTCGATTATGATTCTGTGTAGTACAACGCTGACATATCTACGGTACCCTTCAAACCACCTCTACAATGCTGTAACCTCTAACCCACATCTAAAATTATGTAGAATCTAATCCGCCACCACAATTCTGAAGTCCCTCTACACTTCTCTACACAGACCTCTTACTTCTAAACCAACCTCTACACGTCTGAAGCCTCTAACCAGCGGCCAAGGAATAGTATAGAATGGCAAACCCTATCCTTTAACATTGATAGGTATTGAAGCCACTTTCTGTAGTTCCACATAGGTGCAACTAGCGGGTCTACTGCTCGCGAAGGGAGCAAACTTTAATTTTAATTTTAATATTATTCCTTGGTCGCTGCCTCTAACCCGCCTCTACACTTCTGTAGCCTCCAACTCGCCTCTACACTTCTTTAGCCTCATACCGACCTCTACACTTCTGCAGCCTCTAACCCACCCACACATTTCTGTAGCCTCCAACCCACCCCCACACTTCTGTATCCTCCAACCATCCTCTACACTTCTGCAGCCTCTAACACACCCATACATTTCTGTAGCCTCTAACCCGCCTCTACACTTCCGTAACCTCTATCCCGCCTCTACACTTCCATAGCCTCCAACCGACCTCTACATTTCTGTAGCCTCTAACCCACCCGTACATTTCTGTAGCCTCTAACCCGCCTCTACACTTCCGTAGCCTCTATCCCGCCTCTACACTTCTGCAGCCTCCAACCCGCCCCCACACTTCTATATCCTCTAACCCGCCTCTACACTTCTATAGCCTCTAACCCGCCCCCACACTTCTGTAGACTCTAAAACACACCCTCACACTTCTGTAGACTCTAACCGGCCCTCACACTTCTGTAGACTCTAACCCACCCTCACACTTCTGTAGACTCTAACCCACCCCCACACTTCTGTAGACTCTAACCCGCCTCCACAGTTCTGTAGACTCTAACCCGCCCCCACACTCCTGTAGACTCTAACCCACCCCCACACTTCTGTAGACTCTAACCCGCCTCCACACTTCTGTAGACTCTAACTCGCCCCCACACTCCTGTAGACTCTAACCCACCCCACACTTCTGTAGACTCTAACCCGCCCCCACACTTCTGTAGACTCTAACCCACCCCCACACTTCTATAGCCTCTAACCCGCCTCTACACTTCTGTAGCCTCCAACCCGCCTCTACACGTCTGTAGCCTCCAACTCGCCTCTACAATTCTTTAGCCTCATACCGACCTCTACACTTCTGCAGCCTCTAACCCATCCCCACATTTCTGTAGCCTCCAACCCACCCCCACACTTCTGTATCCTCCAACCAACCGTTACACTTCTGCAGCCTCTAACCCACCCCCACATTTCTGTATCCTTCAACCAACCTCTACACTTCTGCAGCCTCTAACCCAAACCCACATTTCTGTAGCCTCCAACCAACCTCTACACTTCTGTAGCCTCTAACCCGCCTCTACACTTCTGTAGCCTCTAACCCGCCTCTACACTTCTGCAGACTCTAACCCGCCTCTACACTTCTGTAGCCTCTAACCCGCCTCTACACTTCTGCAGACTCTAAAACGCCTCTACACTTCTGTAGCCTCCAACCCGTCTCTACACTTCCGTAGCCTCCAACCCGCCTCTACACTTCCATAGCCTCAAACCGACCTCTACACTTCCATAGCCTCCAACCAACCTCTACACTTCTGTAGCCTCCAGCCCGCCTCTACACTTCTGTAGCCTCCAACCCGCCTCTACACTTCTGTAGCCTCTAACCCGCTCCGACACCTCCGTGCACCAATTATACCGCACCCGCCACTTATTTCATTATCCTTGTTACTATGATTGCCCTAACCAGGCATATTTATTGTGTCCGGACAAGTGAATAACTGCCCCACGGTTGGTGGAAGGACAGCTGGTCGGTCATGCCTGCGTGCTCGTCGTATTTCATTATTTAAGCAGTTATTTTACTTGACTGGTTTATTGGATGATTTGGCTTGGTTTCGCTGGGTGCAGTGGTTATTTTTTGTGCTACTTTAATTCTTGTATAAATTAGTAGATGAGTTAAGTTTTTAAACTTCATATTGGTATCATATTGGTTCATATTGGTATGTTTGCATGAAGGAAATTGAAGAAGTTTTTTTCCAAACATCTTTTACACATTTTTTAAAGAATAAGGATAAATATTCCTTTGTTATTCATAATGCACAATAGTTTAACTAGGTTGTAGTCCTAATATAATTTAGAAATCAGCACGTTACCAAAAGCAATGATTATCATACAACCACAGTTTTCTAAATCACTTGATTCATTGGCAGAGAGACAATGAAGATTTAGAAAACCTAATATGTTTATTTTGCATAATATATTTTTAATAAATTTTAAATAAAAGTGCTTTTTTCTTATCATTAGTTTGAATAGTTACAAAAGAGAACAAAACCAAGTGAAACTTAAATATAAAACTACAAAATGCTTCGGCCTTGGAATCGAAATGACCAAAGTGTACATTTTTTTTTATTTATCACAAACTAGTACTTGCCAAGGGTAACCTAAAACCATTAAAAATATTGGATAGACATCAGGTATTTGGCTGGGGGTTGATTACACCGAGGTTGGAGGGTGATTCGGTTTTGCCATCATCCTCTGTTGGAGTGAGCTTGCTGATTACTTTATGACCCCACTTCAAAGGACCGTCGTTTACTGGTTAAGCACACGTTTATTTTGTAACAGTAATTGAATTGATTGGTTTGGTCATGCGTTACCTTGCTAATGCAATTGATTTATTTATCAAGTGAACTAAATCATAAATGCCATCAATAATAAAGAAGTTTAATTTATAATAATTTTTTTATAAAATTATCTTGATAAAATATTTTTATGGTAAAACATTTTTTCTTAATCTTAATTTTTTTACTAATAAAGTTATAAGGAGTATCACTAAACATATAGTTTTTAATATTTTTGTTTCTTTGTTACTGGAAAAGTTAAAAATAGCGGTAATTATATGAAACAGCAATTTAAATTGTGTACTTTCCCAATTTTATATATCGAATTTGTTATAAGTTAGATAAATTTCAGCTTCATTTTCACTGAGTCACTATTCAGCTATCCTTTTTTAGTCTTTCTATTTCTAGAACTTTAAAATTATTGCAAAACCATAATTTTGCTACAAATAAAACAGTAACTGTTTTAGGTAGTTATAGGTTAGGTAGTTATAGTTAGGCAGTTATAGGTAGTAACTATAACTGTTATAGTTACTACCTTACATTGAACTGAGGAAGGGGAAATATTTAAAATAGTAAAACATTCTTCCGTTGGAAATTGGAGATGCATCTTCATCGACTATCTAAATCGCGTATTATTTTTAATATTTCGAAGATCAAGAATTCTTTTCCTAAAACAAAAACTTCTCATCCCCAAACTCAAAAAAATTATTTGCATTATTAAGATCACTTCCAATAGAGCCGCTTAATTTAGGATATTTGAGTCTCATATTTTTTTTCTGTAGGAGGTTTAGGCCTTCATCAATGTCACTTTGACATTTAGAATTTTTTTATTATTATTATTATTATTTTCAAAATAAACCTACAAATCACTGTTGGAAGAGTAATGATAAGATTTTTTGGATGTAAACTCCTCAAAACGTAGCTGTAATCAGTAACAACAATGAAAGAGTCAGGTGTGTTCAAATTTATTCAGGTGTTATGAATCTGGAATATTCTATCTTCAATCAACCATGAAAAATTGATGTGTTCTATACTACTTTGACGGTTTAAGTGGTTGCACCGATATGACAATAATAAAAACTAAGAAATATTTGTTTGTCATTTATGTACTCTGCTTCAATCAACAATTTCAACTGGTACATTGCAAAAGACATGCCACAAAACAGGTAAGATTTACATTTATTGAAAACACATCGCTTACGGAACCAATTTACGTGAAGTGTATAAATTTACATTTAGTTTCACAACCAACTAGCACTCACGTAAACGTAGACAGGAAAGGTGGGAAGTTCAAGTGAGGTTGCGTGGAGTGTCATAAATCTACTGATTCTACAAACACCATAAAACAAACCAACGTTGTTTTATATATTATTATCCCTCCTTTATGACCTATGGTGCACATACACTATTGTAGCATGTTACCTTTTTTAAGTAGGGTCCAATGAATCTTTAATAATGTAATGAAATTCTCAGGAAGTAAAAGTGTTTCAAGCTTAAAAAGTAAATATTTTTCGAAAATTAATGCTGTGATTGACATTTAAGATATTGAAGCTTTATATTAGACAGCACAAGTCTTTCATGCTTCGAAATTTATTATCAATATGTAACATCAATTAATTACAGAATTATACTGTATATTCAGTTTTATTATAATTTACGTTCGAATTAAAACTTATTCTACACTATGATGTCCAGATAATCCATTTACAGATTCTGTGAGTAGGTTCCCTCCAACACATATAAAAATTATTAAGCATTTCAGCTTCACTAATTATGTTTTTTAGGAGAATATTAGTCTTATAAATTCGAGATTAAGAAATGAGTTTATTTCTTATGATATGGACTGGTGAAATAAACATTGAATATATTTTATTGGACTAAGATCAGCCACTTCTAACAGTTCTCCTGGCCTCAGGTGCCTGTTCGTCTTAACTTTATACATTTTAACACACCGATTTTCTCTACTTCTAAAAAACGTGATCCATCGCTTTTTCTTTGTTTACTTCCTATTATTAACAATGTAGCGCTTAGCCAAAGGTCAGTTTAAGTTGCTAAGTTTTACAGCGTTAGATTACGAGATTGTCTTCTGGGGAAGTTTTTATATCAAGAATAAAAATAACTTAAAATTATGTCATAAGAACATTTTGCTTGTTACAAATCACCATTAACATATCAGGACACTGATTTTCCAATATTGCTTACAAATAAACAAAATTTATATAAATTTTATGATATTATGAAAATGGAGGTTATCATAGAACGTTTTCGGCTTACCCCCCAAAACCCTAATTTAGAGAAGGGGGTTGGTAATGTTTATATAAAAAGTTTGGTCACTAAGACTTCGCCAGAATAATAAAAAATAAAAAAATAAAAAAATAAAAAATAAAAAAAATACTATGATAAAAATAGCAAGGGGGACACGTTTAATACACGTGGTATGTACTTTATTGATTTCACGGTTTTTTTCTTGACAAAGAGACAGCCTACCAAAGAAGTTTTAAAATCCTAAGTAAAGGCTTAAGCTTAAGTTAATATGAACATCAATGCAAAGTTTTAACGCCATCTATTCCTGTATTTCTGATTCAATCGCTTTTTTTCATTAAAATTGGCGGTATTATACAATGTTAGCATTAAACTAGAGTATTATTTTAGGCCTCAATTTTTTATGTGCATAAGTTACAAACCTATGTTTACTTATAATGTTTTGAAGATTTTCACCGTGAATTACGTGTATTTTAAGCCTAAATATACTGACTACGAATATAATATATTTCTTAAAGATGAAATATATTTCATAAGATGATATACCAGAAGATCAGGGAAACATTGGCTAAATTCCAGACTTTTTTCCAAAGCTTTATTATATATGTAAACAAAACTTGGTTGGATATATTACATCCTAATAATACACAGGTAGGCCTAAGAATGGCAGGAAATGATTTACAGTGAATGAAAACAAAGTTTCAATTTTTAAGATGAATTGTATCAATTTAACACTCTGGAAAGTTGTTATCATCTGTGAACATACTGTTGATAAAATAATGATAGAATATGTTCTGATGAGTTACAACTTATGAACAATGCTCAAGCCTTCACATGTCATATTGAACATTTTCTCTTTTTTAATTCTAAAGTACATATGACGAGTTAGAATGGAAACGGAAGGAGAACAACGTAAGCTTACTGTAAGAATAAATTTATATTCAATATCATTGCCCGTTTCTAATTTATAGTGATTAAAAGTTGTACAGTATTTGAAAGGAGAACTGCATTTTGCTTTGCAAATGTAAAAAAGCATTATAGATTATATTTTTCACTATTAAGTAAAGACACGTGCCACAAAAAAAAAAAAAAACAATCTGCCAACCATATTTTAATAATAATGGTTGCAATATTGTACCCTCATTTCAAAATACATTTTTAAACCAACACTCCTGGTATTACTTTTTTTATTGAATTAAAATATGGTATTTTTGATAAACTAAAAAAATATTTCGGAAAGAACTGAATTTATTGAAGTTTAGCTTACTTTTACAAGGGGTCCCTTTAAGTTTTAAAATCCCTGCTATTGGTATGCTTACCTACTGCAAATGTATAGGGATGTAAAGTTTTTCGAAAAATCGGTCTCAGTCCCTAAAAGCCACGCTTAAGAGGTAAATAGTTAAAGCTCTTGATAAAACTGATACTGAGATCTAGTTACTTTTCAAAAGAATTACGTATAATTAATAATGACCATTTTCACAACAATGGATAGGCCTTATTAATCAAATTTGTCTTAACTGCATTTCAACCTTCAATTTTGTGTCCAAAGGAAAACTTGTGCCTTATGGTTTTTAAAGTGAATCACAAGTAACAGTGCCAATCCTTATAACATTAATTCTTGAATTTAAAACTACAAGAAGAATGACTCAATCACTCTCCAAAAAAGCATACGCCAGTCACCTAGGCCTACATAAGACTTCGATACCGGATCTCACGTCTTGTTCATACTCAGGAGTAAAATGTTTTTTTCTCGTGTTAAGCCATTACTTTGAGATTTGCAGTGCAACTCCAGGCAGATACAGTAAGCATTGTAAGATACAGTTGCAATCTTAGGGAAATCCTTTGATGCCTTCCATACCTAAACTCTTAAGCTAATATATTTATTGTTAATTTAAAAACTTTTCCTAATTCCATTTTTAAACCAACCCTGTACCACCAAATGTCATTATAGTGTTTTAACCCTTCCACAGCTCCTCTTACTGCCTCTGGTCAGCGAGACGTGGATCGAGAGCTTTCCCATGGAGGCGAGCACTACTCGGACGATGGTGAGGAAGATCCACCCATCGACATCTTTAACCAGGACAACCCGCCCAGCGTGGTGATGAGGGACGAGTGGGGAGCTCTACCGCCGTTCAGCCGACAGCCGCTCAGCCTTCCGGTCAAATACATCCGGTTCACATGCACCAACACTCTGCAATGCCACCAGAGGGAGGACTGCGACGCCATGGTCCGGATGATGCAGCAGGACGCCATACAGAAGAGGAAGATACCGGATATAGATTATAAGTAAGCGTATAGTCATTCGGTTTGGTACATTCGGTTCACTTGCACTTGATTTCACCAGAGGGATGACTGTCAGTGTTTATGCTGAACGAGGTCACCATCCAGAAGAGGGAGATAGCAGATATAGAATAAGTAGGTAAGTGTATTAAGCCAACTGGATCGGCACATAATGTTTACATATACAACAAACGCAGTGTAATATGTATGACCAGAAGGAAGGATATCCAGGAGAACAATCAGATATAGGTTACAGGTAAGTGTGGGTCTCTTCCTGTTTACGTAAGCCTACAAGGTACAATGAAAGAAACATCTATGCAATGTCGACAGAGCGTTCGTTGCTACGGCTTCGTACACAAACTCCAGAAGAAACGCCTTTGGGGATTGTACCGGATGTAGATTCCAAGTAAGTGAGAGCCATAGGATCGATCAAGACGAATTAGGAAATCTTAATTAAAATGTCGCACTTACTAATAGTTATTTCTTCCAGTAAAGGGATCACTGGATCGATTTTTATGTTTTAAGTTCTTAGTAAAGGTTTGTGTATCTATAGTCAGTGGTGGGTAGTTAAATATCCCCTTGCAATACAAAAAAATTACTGAAAAGTTAGCTCTCCCATAAAATTATGTGATTTTTTTACAGTTGAGCCTGATTTTTAATAGGTAATTTCTCTGATATATGGTGTTCTTATAATAAATATATAACACAATTTTACCAAGTGACATATTATAGTGAAATATCAAAGAATCAATTATACCCCGTTCAAATAAATGTGCGGTCGAAAGACAGAATTCTATTTCCCACCACAAGGAATATTCCCTCAATACCTTTCTGAATTACCCGATTTTATTCACAATCAAATGTTATTTTAATTTCGCACTTAAAATTAAGAGTAGAAATAGAGTTTATGATCGTGTTACTTCGGCGCCTAATAAGCCCGGTTACTTCCCTTACTTGCCAGTCATTGCAAGGGCATCTTGTTACATCTCAAACGTCAAAATTATAATATTTGTTTACGAGAAAGCAAAATGTTGGCTTAAAGTTACATGATATATTAATATTAAACAGCTGTAGTAACTCTCAGTGATGGTTGGATTCTTAGTAGCTGGGAGGCACGGGAAAAATGGGAAATTAAAATCTGCGTTTCGAATACACTTTTTTTGAACGGGGTATAAATAGAGAAGTCAATAATTTGTATGTAAAGTAGATTTTTGTTCTTCAACCCCACAACAATTTCTTTGTTTGATAACTACATTTTAAAATTATGAACTTTGATGTAATCGAATACGCAGAGCTATAGATTAAGTATGAAATATCCTTAAAGCAGGTGATTTATGTTGTTTTTCAAGCTTCCTCGTGGGGGGTGACATCGGCTACATATATGAAGGAAGGGGATGGTTCGTCGACGCCACGAGACCGAAGAAGCTTCAGTACCTCAGAGGGAGCTGTCTGGATATAGCTTTCATAGGCACTTATACACGTAAGATTTAAGCTTCTTTTATTTTTAATATTGAAATTGCGTACTACAACCCATAGTTTTCATCCTGATTTCGTAGATTAATTACCTACTTCAATAGTTTCACAAATAACTTAGTATTTTTTTCCTGTTGCCATTTTGATGCTAAGTCATGCAGTAAAAAAAATAAATGAATAATTTTTTTTTTTAGTCATGGAGTATAATAATATTAGAGATTGCAGTCAATTAATTTTGTTTAATAGTGATAACTTTTAATATTTGTAATGCACGTTTTAAATTTTTATTTTTAAATACAGTACTCAAGTAAATTCGGTTAGAATCTTAATTGTTACAAAATAAATATCTTTTACAAACCACCACATAATTCAAATTCAATAAACAGAATACTTTATTAGAACAATTTAGAGGTTTACTCTCAACGTCTAGAAATAGAACTGAGATTATAAACGTTTTGTTTTAATGAAACAACAACCTAAAGGAATACTCAATGTATTGTTGGAAAGTATTCTTTAACTGATTAAGTATTCTTTAAGTTTCGTGTATGTCAAATACCTGTTGTATGCAGGGTGCGTACAACAATAAAATAGAAAGGATTTTTTAGAGAAATAGACAGAAGAAAAGGGAGATAGGTTGGGTGGATATTTCTGAAATTACCTGAAATAAATACGTTATACATAAAAATTCTACACAAAATCATTAATAATATTTTAAAATTTTAAACGACTCGCTTGTCTCGTTTTAATTCAGTTCTCTATGTTCTAGAGGCCGACCCACCGTTGTATATGCGTTTGAACGCTGAAGTCGTCATTAAGCTTGGCCAAATGTTCGGCTATGTTGTGCAAGGAGGTCTGATCGACCGAGAGCCGGTTGTGATACCTTTCAGAGACGCAGCGGACATGAGGGTCTGGTCTGCACCTTCCCGAGACTACCTGGACCCCGCGGGGCCAGAGTATGATACGTCCAGATTACAAAGACAACCATAGATATGATACGAAGTCTATCAAAGCCACACACAACACTCAATTTATAAACTCCTCCCCTTAAAACCCAGGATCATACCTTTCCCTATCAAGTTTATTGAAGTACAGGTCCAATATTATCAATATACCAATGTTGTGTTATTTTACAGCCTACAACTATCCAAAACTCTTTGAACTCGTCTGTCTGCATTTTGTTCAATACGGTGCGAGAAAAGACTACATCAGTAACAAGTTTGAACTCGTTGGCATGGATGACCAAATTGTTAAACCTTCAACAACTATCGAAACATGAAACTTGTATTAAACAAACAACGCAACAAACGCATATTGACAGCTTATGTAAATTTACTCGACCATACAATGTTATTTTATGAATACACCAATCGTAAAACTCTGATTATTAATAGCAGTTATCAAAAATAATTTTAAAAATAATGTAAAAAAATAATTTTTTTGTAGAAAAAGTGTTGTTTTATGATAATTTTACCTTCTCCAAACTATATTATATAATATTAATTTAAAAACTGTTGAAGCTTATGAATACATACATAAGTGGATAACAGTAGTAACAGAAAAATTAAGTCTGGTTATAGTCAATATTGCTATCACTACAGATTATAACTATTGAAGATCCTAAACGTAAAATAAAAATTACGTTAAAGAAACACTTGTATGATAACACGCCAAAAACTATGATAAAAAATGTAAACAAATACTATTTTATCAGTCTAATTTGTAAGAGGGCGTTAGTGATGTTTGAGGAACAATCGTGATAACCAGTTTCCTATGGTGGAATCATCAACAAATATTTTGAAACCATCGCTCAAATACATTAAAATTTAAATATGTTCAACACGTAAGAATTACCAATAAAATATTCATTTCATGTAGAGTTATAATACTTTTAAAAATATTAATAGATATTAAGAATAGATGAATAGATTTGAGATTGAATATATGTTAATATTGTTGAATGAAAACTCTAGGCAGATACAATCATGGAAATTGTTTTATACATAACATAAGGGACAAACGTATAGAGCAAAGTCTTTCTTATGTGTTATAAGTATAACCTAAATTTAAAAAATAATGCTTTATAAAAAGCCAAAAACCACAGCTTTAAATTATTATCAATGCTTTCGGAGGTATAATAATAATTGTAATTAAATTGGTTTCTGTTTCTGTAAATGCGTTTCCACTACATACATTTTATTTGTTTCATTCTTGTATTGATTATAAATTACAGTACCAATATTTTAATTAAAAGTTAGAGAGTTATTGAGTATAAAGTAAATTAATACGGTACACGCTAAACGTCATTTAATTAATCAGTTTCAAATAATAAACCTTTTTCCAACACTACTCGATATTTTACACTTACACTACAACTATTTACAAGATAGTAAATGTACATTAAAGATGTTATTGTGGAGATCGATTTCGACTAGTCACACCGTCAATATCAGGTCGAATTCGAAACTCTTGGATATTTATATCGACTCGGATGTATATAGAGTAGTTTTCTAAGACGTTTTATACGAGTAATTTTAACCTTAGTAACAGCACCAACACGTATAATGCTAATATAGAAGTTATTTATTAATGACAGAGTTTGCTATTTGTACTGTTTGTTATGAAAACTCGTGGAAAAGTGACCAGTGACAAACATTACACGTTATTTACCCAGTTTAACAATTCTGAATAACTGATATAAATAATCTGTAAATTTTAATAGTCATTAGCCTTTATTATATGTTGCAAAAGCTCACTATAGTGAATTCACGAAAATATTCTGATGAGAGTCGATGCATTGTTGCCAGATTTATTCTAAAAAACATTTTTATTATACTGTATTACACATGGTAAACATAACAAAAATGACAACATTGCAGGGTGAGAGCGGTGAGGGGGGGGCACAGCTGTTAAAATTTCCATCGGACTATTTTCGTGCATCTAACTACAGCTTTAAGGTTAGTGATTTACCATATGTTGCAAAAGCTCTCTAGTATGTATCCTCTCATAATAATCAACCAACAAACTATTTGGACTTGGTGAGACAAACATTTTAAGCCGATTGTGAAATAAAATATCATAAATAATTTTTTGGAAATAACATCGCATTACTAAAATCCATAGCTTGTTTGTTTATTGCTGTATGAACAAATCTGATTTGTGTTATTACCTGTAACAAAACTTTATCGAAAGGTTTTAAATACTGATATGTATATTTTGCTTAACAATATTGAATTAATTTTATCACTTTTCATTATTTCCTCTAAACGTCACAAAGTCAAAGCCAGCTGTATTTATCTTAAACGAATTTTAGGCGTAATACAGCAATAATTGCTGTATTCCGCAATATTCGTTGATATTCGAAATTATTTCGAATATCTTTTTTAATAATTTACGTTGGTAGATAACTCTACGAGGACCAGGTGACATAGAAATATTTTACTCTAACACAAAAGATTTTTATTATAAATAATTTCCATTAAATATCAACGGCTATTGGTTAGGGCCATTCAACACTGAATTAAAGCTGTAATTTGATGATGAGTTACACGGAGATTTTTTTATTGTAAACGTCTTGTAATCCAGTTACTTGGAGGTCACGAATTGTGGATAGTTAAAAGCGATGGCTTGTGGATGCGATATTCTCTGGTGGGTATTAACGTCCGCACTAGTGAACACTAATTCATCCATACAGACCATCCTCATAATTAGACCAATTCGTATATATGAGGTCAAAATTGTGGTTCGGATCCAACGTTAAATTGTAGGTCCCTAGATAATATTGGCTGTTGGGCTGTGAATTAACAGTCCTTTCTAAGGAGAATGTCGGCCTTAGTCAGTAACAAGAGTACAAGATCGCGCCACAATCATCCTACACTCATCTCTCATTCATACTTGGCTCTAAACTACCTATTGAGTTAGGTCACCATTTCAGTAAAGGTATAAAAGTATTATTATAATTTGAACCAATTTTTAAAACCTAAGCTAACGAATGTAACTTAATCAAATATAATCCTCAAATTTTGTAGAGTAAAGTGAAATGGATGAGTTTTTGGAGGAAGTCTCGAGGGAGGAGTGGGGGGCTTTGCCTCCTAAGTCCACGGTGGACATAGAATACCCTTTAGAGTACGTACGCTATCAGCTCACAGGACCGGATGTCTTCTGTAGAAACAAAGAGGAATGCATCCCTCTGCTGAAGAAGCTGCAGAAACGGCACATGGAAGAGTTGGGACTGCCGGATATTAAGTTCAAGTAATGTTTTTATTTTTTATTACAGTAATGAATAAATTATGTTTTTACTTCATCAAATCAAGCATAAAATAAGGTTCACTCTTACATTTTGACTCATCGTTCAACCCCAGACCATCTATTCCTTGGTTAAATAGGATGTAATGTTACTAACTTTACTTAAAAAGTGTTCATTTAATAAAACCTTAACCTATTTCGCTGAACTATAAGGTTTTTGTAGTTTTTACACAGGAAACTATTTCTAAAATCATAACCACAACCGTGTTTAACGGGGCAGTAATTAGTTATTCTTTCGTATGGTAGTTTAAATTTTCAATAGAAACAGATTTTGTGAGTACTTGAGTGGGAAAATTACTGGTGAACTGTCACATTTATTTTTTGTTAAAGATTTGACGTCTGCAGCCTTGAGCCAATAAGATCATGCTGACATTTAATATACAAATTAACAAAAAAGTAAATTAATTTTAAAAATAAATGTGTTTAGCTTCCTGATTGGCCCGGATGGAGTGGTTTACGAATGCAGAGGGTTCAAACATGACGCTTATGACCCAGTCAAGCATCATGAGTATTGGAAGACGAAATTCCTGAACGTTGGCTTCTTCGGGGACTTCAGGAGTAGGTGTTTTCAAGTATATTGACAGCTCACAGATACCGAACATGATCACATAGTTCCTAAGCATCTGATTTACACATTATATTATTTTAATGTTAAGCCTTATTTTTAAGGAAATGATATATTTTTGGAGTATTTATTATTGTTCTGTAAGTTGTAGAGAACATATGTTCGAGAATTTTAAGCTTACTTAAGACTTTGAATCTATTTAGTGATGTTTCTGCACGGTCGTTATACTGAAAACAAAACTATAAAAAGCAAGGGGTTGATTATTTGTGAATAATAGTCATAAAATATGTCAAATTAGTATTAGGAAACTGCCAAAACACGTGATGTTGTTGTTACAACATTACTACCTTACATTTTAACAGTTGTATTAAAATTAGAACCTTTTTCATAGATAGCTGAGGAATGTTGGGAATTAGAGCTGAAAAGGCCACCATCACGGTTAACCTCATGATGAAGGAGCTGGGCCTGGTGTTGGAATAATGTATACCAGTGTACGTCAATGACAACAAAAAGGACTTCCTCTGACAGCCTAATGTAGGATCACGTTCTGTCTGTTACAGGAAGCGTGGCCAAGTTGCCTATGAAGGCTGAGAGGGCAGCCATAACCCAGTACTTTAGGATGAAGGAGCAAGGCATGGTGGTCGAGGAGGTTATACCAGTGTACTTCACTTACGGCAACAAAGACTACACTTGGTTTTCACCTTGATTTTTACCATAAAATGATTTTATTAATACTGTGTAATAATCTAGTACCTGAAGTCCGAAAATTTGCTCATCAAACATAAACTATTTTTATTCCTGTAATGGCTGCACTATGTTGTTTAGTATTTGTTGAACTACATGTTGAATTTGTAACAAGTGGACTCTTATTTATTTGGTCAACAGCTGATTTTATAATTGTTACTAATTTTTTTTAATTATTATAATTAAATTGAAGTGCAACTTCCAAACATTGCTTACAAACAATGATTTTTACAACGTTTGAACTTCACTATTCAGCATAGAAAATTAATAAATAACACTTAAAAAACCGTTGACTGAACAGCTTGCAGTCCTTGGACTTGATATTCCATTTTATTTTTCAGTCTTAGGACAAAATAGAAACTTTTTTGTTACTATTGAGAGGACAAAAAATAAAATGATTAAGTGCAGAATGATAAAAAGATGTTACAATATGTTTGACAATAAAAGTATCAAGCATGGGATGTTTAAATGTGAATCCAATTATAACTTTTGTATAACATAATAAAAAAATTAAAGAAAATATAAATTTGAGAAATTTATATAAATTTGTATCTTCTACTATGTAATTTAAGAATGAAATGCATGCCAAAGCGATAATTCCATTATAAATTATATCGTCATGTATATAGATTGAACCCGCAACTAAAAAAATCCATAACATAATAAGATTCTATATTTTCATTAACATTAATAGAAGCAATGTTCTTCAATAAATTATTAATAAGATAAAATATTATTGAGTGAATACATTTAACCCTCTTTGCTGTTTTACTATCATGGGATGTATTTAAAATTATAAACAGTACATGGGTAGCTTATTTATTTTTCTTTCATCAATATTCATAAAGAAATGCCTGACCACATGTGAAAGATCCATTAATAAGAAACTTGCAATACGAACAAAATGAACCATATTAAAACTGTTACTTCCAAGTTAGTTGTACAATCTCTCAAACGTTAATGTTCTATCAACACAAACCTTTTCACTTATCTAATCTTAGAACGTTATCTACAATCAGCTCCAATGACAATTTACAACGATAAGAATAAAATTTTAGCCTTATTACTCCATTTTGAAAACATGATCGGACCAATGGGTTGATCCACAAATATGCTTTCCCTTTGCAAGTCGTGTGTAATAGGGAAAAATGGATCTTTTCGAGCAGTATATGAAAGCGAAGAACAACTGGAGGGTTGTGTCGAGGGGCGAGTGGGGGGCTTTGCCCCCGCGGTCGGTGGAGCCCTTGAACCCTCCCCTGTCCTACGTGCGCATCACGTACACCATGACCGAGCCTTGCAGGAAGAAGGTCACGTGTTCAAACATCCTTCAGGAGCTCCAGGTCCATCACATGAGCGATCTCAAACTGCCTGACATTGAGTGCAAGTAAACTTGGATTTTTCCTGTCATCATTTTACAAAAGCTTTATTTTATTTGCTTTTTGGTCTTTCGGAGATTAAATTTTACATCAGAAATATTAGTTTACGCATGAATAAGTAAATAAAATGTATCGATACACCTTTTTCATTTAATACAGTTTCCTCCAAAAACATAAAATGAATTATTTCTGTGACTTTAATTTGTACTGCTTAATAACTTTGTGGGGCATTTAAAAATTTCAATTAGGCGTATATTTTTTTAGTTCCTTTTTTCTCAAATTAGTGTTGGCTGAATCGTCTTTACTTAAAAATAGGACTGAGTTCCAGTTTTCAAAAAAATCTCAATTTTAGCGAATTCTCCTGTAGGGGAATTATAATTCCCCTGTAGCGAATTACGGTAGTACCTAAGCTCCAATTTTGATGAAATTTGGTATGAAGGTGTAGGACCAAGTCTATTTTTATGAGTTCGCGAACCAGCACTATTGGGTAATGGCAACAAGGTTTTATTGTTTTTCAAAAGGGTCCAAAATGGGTGTGACCCATCCTTTTTCCCATGGTGTTTATGGAGGAAGATAAAAAAAGAATTATTTTGTGAATTCGCTGAGTCCCCTACGCAGGTCTGCTGCGACGGGGGTATTTCATTTAACAACAGCTATTGAAACAGATGAATTACAAAGTAACTTTATCAGAATAGAGTTTGTAAATATTTATGATGGGAAATTGTATAGTACTTTTGCTTTCCAGTCTACTTGTAAGAAATTAAGTTTTTGATCAATCATGCTTCCCTTGGCTTGAAATACATCTTGAAAGGGCCCACGTTTGAATTTTCACAGATATGAATCTAACCCTTTGTCTCTGAACGTCTAGTTTCATGGTGGGCCTGGACGGTAGTGTGTATGTGGGCAGGGGCTGGGATGTAGACAGCTACGTCCCCGGAGTGCACGACCCTAGGCTGAAGGGAAACTGCCTCCACATCGGTTACATCGGCCACTTCGAAGGTAAACACCGCCAGAGATATGAAAATGTCTATTGGTGATCTCAAATAATAAGGATTATTATATTAATTTACAACCAATGTGTATGGTATTGAAACCTCCTGAATACACCATACAGTTGACGAGCACATTGCTAACTTTGGTGTAAGATAATGTCTTATGCCCAGTTTAAAAATATTTTCTTTCCTTTTAATACATTTTTAAGAAATTGAGTAGACGTAATTCTTTGGTTTAATCATTTAAAGCATAATATTACTTGCACATTACTTAGGAACTATTTTATGTGTTCCGTAAATGTAAATTAAATGGTTTTTGAAAAAAAGTATATGAGAGTTTTGCAACTGTTTTTACAATATGTATCAACTAGATAGTTTTGCAACAGTTTGTTTCACAGATAGAACAAATAGTTGTAAAATAATTTTAAAAAATATTATTTTATTGAAACACGTTACATTTCATTACATTTTTACAAACTTTGGGCGCCTTACAAGAACTGTGGCAACCGAAACAACTTAAAAATCATACTTTAAATGTAGAGAAACCGTAAACGTGATATAATTCATAATTAATTGGAGATCACACATGAAAAATATGTTCCTATTACTTTGCAATTTAGACTTAATTCAGGATACCTCTTGTGTTTTTTTATTCTTTGAAATTAGTCAGTTTATTAGCTAAACTACACAGTGTTTATTTAAAGTTTCATCATATCCCTCTTTTTATTAACTTGAATCCCTATTGGTAACTTTACTAGGTACACCCTCGTTTTTGGGAGGTTTATTGTTCTGCTTTGACTGCAATCGCTTTTGTAAAACATATAACATCAAAGAAGAGTGTAATACCTGAAAATAACGTTTTTCTGAGTTGAGAAAAACTTAAAATACTGAGAACTATTCTTAACTTAGTGAGCATACGTAGTTTTGCTGTCTGTAACACTACCTGTTTCTGATGGTTTATATTTGTTAGTAATGAATAAACCCACTTACAGTATGTGTTATAATGTTTATACTTTTTATAACGTGCAATTTCTTAACGAGTATCAAGTCTCCCTTACTTGTTCCAGCCAGGAGACCTCCCAAGCTAGCGGAGTTGGCCACTGTATATCTACTGGAGTTCGCCAGGGACCTGAAGCTCACCACTTGGTACCCAACGCTGCTTTACTTCAAGACGATGAACAAGAAGGATGTGAAAAAGTTGAAAAGGGAAAAGAAAAGAAAGAAAATAATTGAAAACAAGGTTAACACTCGAGATGAAAGAATACTTGAGAAGTGAATGAACGAATGTTTACAGTTATCATAAAATATGTCACAAGTCCAGCAATATAGTATATGTCCATATCTATTTATATTATACTGAGTTTATAGTTTTATAAGATACATTATGCAAACTGTCTCTGTTATAAAAAAAAAAAAAAAAAAAAAAAAAAAAAAAAACTAGGTGCATTAAAGTTTAATGTGTATATTTTTTATATTTTGAGTTTATAATAAATTAATTAATTTTTAATATTGTACACTAACACTGCTCAGTAAAAAATACCATTTTGTTTTTGTTTTCAACGAGTTTTTCCCAAAAAATTTGTTTTGAACATTTGTTAAAAAATCTGTTGACAAGATGAACGTCTGGAAAATAAAAATAATTACAATACGGTAAACTATAATCTTTTATCGGTCGGGTATCGGAGGTGAATTAACATAAATTAGGTTCAATATTGTATTATAAACAGTAAATGGATTTCAATTGTTAATTATATCATTAATACTATAGAACAGGTAAAAATAAGGCACCTAGTTGTCAGTGAATATATAAACTGTTACATGAGTACAAAGCAAATTCCTTTTAAACATTCCTGCACATATTTCAACATTTACCAAAAAATTTGTTTATTCTAACATATTTGAAGTTATGAAATTTTTGTTTTTGGAAGTTTTGCTGGAAGTCTCTGGAACAGTATTTGCTGTTTTTTAATTATCTAGGCTTTTTTCTTAAAAATCGTTAATTATTCTTGCAATAAATAGTAGTGCTATTGAAAAAGCATTATTACAGTTGAGATGTTTAACTTAAGTTTTTCGCAGGGGAAATTAATGTAACTCAATAAATCTATCTTTGTTTCCGTTGCTGGGAACATGTATAATCAAAATGAACTAGTGATATTCTTTTAAGGTTTAACTAAGATATCAGACGATAACTTATCTTCTCGGCAATGTTACATATCTGTTTCAGTATGATATGCTGAGCCACTAACAGAACCAGTTTGATGTTAAGTGTTAAGAAATTATAGATGGCGGAATCTGATGATTTATATGGTAAAATAATTTTCATTAAAATAACTTTAAGGCCGTGATTCACTTGGTTCAGTTAAAATTTATGTTTGATTACTATAATAAAGTATTTTTTTTTTATTTAATACAATTGACAAAGAAATGTATTCATTTCATATTTTCTACCTAGTTACGGAATAAATAAAAAAATTGGCCTACTATTGACACTAAATTGCAAATCATGGATTAACGGGAAGTATCTTATTTTATTTGTAAAATCCTAAAGTTTTGCATAAGTATACTTAAACAAGTTTTATTTTTTAATTTTTAGAAAAAATGTCTGTATTTCCAACTTTTTTCTATTAATATAATCTTATTATTCCTTGTGTGTTAGTTAAAATTTGGATCATTTTATTTTTAATTACACTTTACATAAAAAAATTGAAATATTTCCAATTTTGCCGAACATTTTAAGTTTAAAAGTTCATTTGCACTTGTTTTCTAGTACAGCTTATAAATGGGTCGACTTTTGATTTTGTATCCTATGTAGTTTAAAATGTATTATTGGCTTTAAAAATTTTACAACAAGACAAACTGAACACTGTTTGAGATAGGTCAAAAATATTCATGGTAGGACAAATTTAATAATTTCTTTTTCTCCTAAATATGAATGTCTAAGTTTGGACCGGTTAAAGCTAGATAATTTCTTTTTCTCTTCAATACATTGGTTAAGTTTGTACCGGTTAAAACTGTACACCTTTTAATTGTTATATATTTCAACCAAATAATTGTGTCAACCCAAACAGCAAAACAACTTACGCCACTACCATAAACCTGTTTCAGAGGACGAAGACCGGCGAAACACCCCGTACGATGAAGACGACAAAGAACTTCTTTCAAAGATGAAGAAGATCCCTCAAGAGGCTACGGAATTTAACGAGCAAATCACGTTCACGTTCTGCCCACGGGAGATGTGGGGAGCGTTGCCGCCGAACCCCGAGGTAGATAAATAATAAATAATTAATTAATTTAAATTCGTAACATACTTTTTTGCATCTTATGTTAAACTTCATCTCTTAGAGTACAATAAAAATCAAAGGTCAAAGGATCATAAAATCATAATGCAATCATGAATCAGAGAAATCCCCAATTATTAAAATGCAAAAAGGTAAAGAATAAATTACAAAATAGCATCAGTTTTCATTTTTGAAATTAACACACTTAATACATATATTTGAAAAAAGATTAAACAGTTTACCACACTGACACAATTTTAATCAAGAACACACTAAAAAAGTCTCAAAATATTATAATTATGAGAATGGGAGGGAAGGCAATGGAAAAATTGGTTGAAAGTGGCCTGTATGCCTACCTTAAAGTAGCACCCAAGAAGTGCTCGACGCCGCTATGGAATAAAATGCCGACTACAACGTCAGTATTGTCTTCAAGTGGGGTTTTAAAATAAGAAGGTCATTTATAATTTATCAGGTAGCTTATTAAAAAAACTTATCCCTCCTCTGTGTTTTTAAGTGCTTAAACACTTCCCTCAACAAGCTGTTATTCCGTGTATCTCTACAGGAACATTCAGCCTCTTGCAGGATATTGATGGATGTCTGCTATTAAATAAGTATTCAAAAGGTAAAATAGTTCAAAAAATTTAGAGTAAAATCAAAGTTATAATATCCCTATCCTGGATTTTCGAATGAGTTTCCACAACACTCCATGTAACTACATTTTTATGTTTCATACAGTTCTTTTGTAACTACAAAACCCTTTCAAACTTCATTTTAGCACAAGAACCCCATGGAACAAAAATTAAAGGCACTACAAACTGTTACCACTACTGTTATAGTTTTATTTTTTACTGATCAGTTGAACTAACTTTTTTCGTCACATGCAGTGCACCCAACTTTTTAACTTTTATGTATGTTAAGTAGGTTACTATTTTCACTATGTTCAAACTAATTGTAACAATTATTTAATGGAAAACCGTTTGAATGAATAAATAAATACGGTGCTGACGAATCAGACAGGCCATAGTAACACGTATTATGACCACACGAAGTCGATCAGAAATAAGTTTATAATGACAGTAGTGGGAAATTGAGACTTCTGAGCCAGTTCAATGACCTATGAGGAATGCCTGTCGTCACGATGATTTTTTGCGTTTTTTCATGACCTTGACATAAATTACGTCAGTAACATCATCAACGGTGACATCATCATGACGTCAACGGGACGTAACGCATTCCTCAAAGGTTATTGAATTGGCTCAGAAATCTCAATTTCTCCCTTTGACTATCACTCCCGTGACATGTCAGTGAATGATTTCTTATGTTTGAAGATCCCGATGAGGAAGGTGAAGTTCCCGGTGAACAACGTCCGTTTCATAGACACGGGAACGGATGAGTGCTACACGCCCCAGGAGTGCTTCCGGGTGCTGCAGCATCTGCAGAGAGACCACATGGAGAAAGAGAAACTCGCGGACATCAAGTACAAGTGAGTCGAGACGTCATGTATTCGGTATAGTTAATAAATTTCTTACAACTCCAACTTTAAGGAATATGGTGAATATGACTCAAGGACAATGTAGACACAACCAAATATCCCTATAGAAAAGTGTAAACGTTGATCCTGAAATACGGATAGCTCCATCTCGATTTATTAGTAAAAGGTATTTCGCAAATTTTTGTGATAGTCTTTACTATTTTAGTTAAATATGCATATTTGGACTTTCACAGTTCAGCTCTAGTAGAAGCAATTAAGAAAACTAATACCATCAGTGATAAATTTTTATCGCTTTTGGGGCGAAACTGTATGTTAAATCTTAAAATCAACAAATCAAGCAGGCCCTGTTTTTATCTTTTTTTCAAAGATGAATGTAATGAATTGGATGAAACGTGAATTTATTACCGACAAAATCCAGCTAATCCATTAATTCAGATAGTGAAAATTTAATATATTTCATCCAATGTTAAGAGATTGTGAAGCAAGTGGTTTTACCTAAAACATTTTGATCATTTCCTGAGCAGGTTATAAAAAAATTAGGCGGTGTTAAATTCTGATTTGGTTGTCACAAATAATTATCTTGATATACCATACCAGACTTTAATCAGGCTGCGTCCATATCAGGGTTTTGTTAGTTCCTGGCCACCGGTTTCCATTCAATTAACTCGCACAGTTGTCCTGATTGAATTCCTTAAACATATTTATAAGTTAAAAACTCTACATATCATACTCTAAAATTTATTCATATGTCAATGGGTGCATATTTCCAAAATTAACAATTCTTCGGAGTGTTCTTGTGAAAATAATGCATGTCGGCTTTGAACTATTTCCGATGTAAGGGAGTATTTGATATTCTTTGCTGCCTGTTGACAGTTTCATGGTGGGAGCGGACGGCACCATCTACGAGGGCCGGGGGTGGCGCAACGATGCTGACCGACCTCCACAGCACGACCCCATCAAGTGCGACTGCATGGACATCGCGTTCATCGGAAACATCAACGGTAAAACATTCTGTTGCAGGTTAAACCTTTGCTTTCACCTTCACTTACACCTTCACTTACACCTTCACCTTCACCTTCACCTTCACCATCTTCACTTTCACCTTTACAATCACCTTTACCTGTAAGGTTTCCTTTGTCTTCACCTTCAACTTCAAATTAACCTTAACTTTCATTTACACCTTCAAACTCACCTTCACAATCACCATCTACGAGGACTGGAGGCGGGGCAACGACGCGGACAGAAAACCTCAGCACAATCTTCACTGCCCCATCAAGTGCGACTGCATAGATATCACGTTCATCGGCAACATCAACGGTAAAACATGCTGTTGCAAGTTAAACATTTGTTTTCACCCTCAACTTCACCTTCACTTTCACCTTCACCATCTTCACTTTCACCTTTACATTCATCTTTAACTTTAAGGTCTCCTTCACCTTCAACTTCAACTTTCATTTTCATTTTCACCTTCAAATGCACCTTCACATTCAACTTGACCTTCAAATTCACCTTCACAATCACCATCTACGAGGGCCGACGTGGCAACGACGGGGCAACGGGTGGGGCAACGACGTGGACAGAAAACCTCAGCACGACCCGCACGACCATCATGTGCGACTGCATGGACATCGCGTTTATCGGAAACCCACGGATAAACTATACTATTGCTGGTTAAACCTTTACTTTCACCTTTAACTTAAACTTCACAGTCACCTTAATCTTTAACTTCACATTAACTTCACCTTCACCATCTTCACTTTTACCGTCACAACAACCTTCACTTTCACATTAGCCATCACCTTCACTTCCACCTTCACATTCAAATTTGCCTTTATCTTTTCCTTCCCCTTACCGTCAACTTCAACTTAAACTTCGCATGCACTTTCACCTTTACCTCCAAAATAACCTTCACTATAAGCCTATCAATAACAATTTTCCAATTGACAAAATACTTACATATATACCTAGATAAACATCCTCCCACCCTCAATGCATACCACTTTTAAGGTGGCAGCACTGCTCTCCCCACCAAAATCGGGAAAAAAGCTCATCGCGCTACCACCATCAGCTGTTTCTTGAATTATTGGCAGAAATCACCTTGGAAATGAAAATCCGAGCTCGGCTTCTTTGACAAAACTAGGATTTATCATATCAAAAAACTTTAAATAAATATCATATTTTATACTTTCCTTCTTTTGCATGTCTATCATGTATCTGTGTGTATGAAATTTTATTTACAAAACATAAAATAATTTTGCATGATTCGTGGAGTAATCCCATGCATTTCAATTTCAGGTAAGATTTTTATAGAAATTTAGTTAAGTTATAGAGAACTAGACTCTTTACAAAACCTAAATATATGTAAAATAATACGAATAACATATACGTTTTTCTCAAATTTCTTGAGGTATTCGTTTTAATTTTAAATTTATCATTTTGATGATTAATAAATATGATTTATATCTACACACGAGTTAGGATAAATATCTTCGTTTCAACTCACCGCGTAAACATTATATGTTATTGAGCGTTTTCTGTTTACGAGGATGGATCAGTGAAGTTTGCAGTTTTTTACTCAGCTTTTATGTCTCTTTTAAAGAGAAATTATATACAGTTTTATACAAAAAATTTTAAAGTAATTTTTTTTCCTTTACTGAAGACTAACGTTATTTTTGCAATCTTGAAAGTTGTAAGCATATATGAATCCACTCTTATATCAACACAGATGGAACATCAAATTTCAGTAGTTAACTCAAAGATATTTTCAGATTCAGACCAAGATGATCCGATAGACCCTTTTCCCAGAATGATACCAGAAAAGTTAGCTGAAGAGTGGGTGTATTATGGACGAGACAAGAGTTACATACACAAGGATTACAACATGATTAAGGACAATGATATAATTCTCAAGGACCTAAATACCCATTGAGTTGTACGCTCAGATATAAACATTATGGCACATAGAGTTGCATCAAAACGGCAGGGTTATTTTAATAAAAGTTACGAAAATATCCCGACTTTTATTGCTGAACCTTAGATTTTTTTCCAGATGACATTGAAGACGACAAGGAAAAGTTCCAAATGTTTCTTAATGCCAAAAAATCAGCTTTTGACTGGATCACCCTTGGTCAGCGGGACAACAACTACGTTAAGAAAAGCTTCTTCCTGACCGAGTTTTGAAATACTGTATTATAGAAATTCGGATGTACTATAACTTTTTGTTCACATGATAAGCCTCTCAGTTAATAAAAACCCCTTGTAGCTTATTTTTTATTTTTATAAATTTATAATCATGTGTTATTTAGCGTTTTATTTGTTTCCCTTAAATAGTTGAAAAATGTAAAATATGATTCGTGTAACAGTACAGTATGAGTCTAAGTTGGAGGCAATATAACGAGTGGGTCAAGGTCAAGTATTTTAATAAACCAGCTGTTTTTTCTTATTTATTAGCTCGACCTTGATCCACCTGTTTTATTGCTGCCAAATAGTGTCTTTCTTTCCTGAAGCGTTTCAGAACTTTTTGGAGAGGAACGGTCCAAATCCTGGTCTGGTTACTTGCATTTTAAACATAAATCAATATGTTTAAAATGCCATAATTCATTAATTGCCTAGTGAAAAATTGCAATTTTTTCCAGGCAACCTTTGGATTCAAAAGCGAGCTCTATAAACCCAGTTACCAAGCCAATGATCAACAAACTGAACAAATATACTCTGGAAAATATAACGCATAAACAAATGTTTCAGGACGTAAATTACAATTTCACAATTTAGTTTACATTAGTACAATCAATCATTTAAAATATGTTTATTAAATGTTATCCAACCATTTCCACCCAAGAATTTTCACTAAGCGTATAGTACAAACTTACTCAAGGACGGTGAGATTAAGATTATAATGTCTGATGTTATTTATCGGTTTTGAAAAAATTCTCATTAAATATAAATCTTTTATTACATTTTTACACAATATGTACAGTTATCTGTGTCCCTGATACTACGTGATTTTATATAAGAAATGCTCTTTATGGTATTAATTTTTATTTGTTCTTTTCTTACCATATTAATGTACATGGAATTGCTAAAGCAACAAACCAAACGACTAAAATACGTCTTTTATTAGTTTTCTTTAAAAGGTAACATAACAAAAGTATATTTGCTTGATACAGTAAACCGAGTTTTGAGGTGGAACTATTCAATTTCCAGACCCGAACCACTCGCCCCTGCGCAACCCATTCCCCACTCAGAAGCAGGAAGAGCACGGCTTCAACTGGGCCAACCACGGGTACGACCGACACGAGTTCGTCAGAAAGAAGTTCCGCGTCGTACAGGACTTCCTGCCCAACAAGTTCGACCCCTTCCACTTCATGTAAAGTTATTGTTATGTTGTGTTAATACATGTTATTTGTCAAATGTTTTATGTTTTATGCAATTCATGCCTCGTCGACATTGTCATAAGTAACAAATAGTTTTGTAAGATATTTACCTTAAATTGCCTAAGTTCTTGAGTTGTTGATTTCTCTCCAGGAGAAATCAACAACTCAAGAACTTAGGCAATTTAAGGTAAATTTCTTACAAAATGTTTAAAAGTTCTTGAAACTGGACACATTTACAAATAACAAATAGTAAGAAATTATTTGGAATGACGTGTGTAAATAAAGTATTTAGTTTTAATAAAAATAAAACAATTTATAATTAGGAAATAAAATATACCTTTTTAATTCAAATTTCATTATTCTTTAAGACCGACTTCATTGTGTATTACTATCTATAATATGATACAAATTACTATTTTAAAAAGAGACAAAAATAATTGTTATCCTAATTTAGGCCTAATTTTGGGAAAATTCACTTATTTTAAAGTATAGGCCCTACCGAGACCGGTCAGATAAGGCTGTTAAACCTCACTTAAGCTAAGTTTTGAAACATTAATTAATTTATCTACTTAAATGTTTGAACTAAATTAGAATATTTTCCCCTTCGATAACTTCGATAAATAATTTTCTTTTATTTAAGAAATTAAGTAACTCAACCAATCATCGTGAAACATACAGGGACAACTTTATTCACGGATAACGTCAACTTTTAAAATATAATTGTGCAAGCGCTGCGGCCCATTTTCATAAAGGGTTATCTAAATTGGCTCGACTCAGCCTTTGTGCTTCCAGGACAATGGCAGGAAATTAAATTTTGTAATGGTGCGCATCAGGCACGAGTTTAAACCCACCGGAAAGGAAACATTCTTGCGACGACTGTTGTGTGTGTTAAGATCGCTACTGAACTCAATGGCGTGATGTAAAATTAGCTTAGAAAATAAAAGTGTAGTTCAACAAATCAGTGTTGCGAATTGTATGTAAGGAGCTTTTAAACTACCGGAACTATAGACCAAAGATAAATCAGGAATAATTTTTGTCCAAACAAATGTGGGTTATATGTTTGCAGTTATTTTGGATTTGACACATGACTAAATACAAATACATAGTTGGAATTCTAATGAAATTTGTTTTGATTAAATTTGGGAGGTTTATTTTCTTCCATGTATTAAGATATTTTTAGTTAATGTTTATATTTTTCATACAGTCTTTTTTACTTTCCTGATATTTTAAATTAAGCTAAATAAAATAGCATATGTTTGCGGAAACAGTTTATCAGTTAAACTTTTTTAAATACCTATGTAAATACCTTGTAAAGTTTTAGCATTTCTTATGGTCCATGGATTAGACTCTAAAACGTACAATTAACCCCACGTTGAAATCTACAGTGTAGATGATCACATGTATTTTAAATATATTGATTTAACCATGATTTTTATATTTATGTTATTGTTTTGACTGTCTTATTCCTTGGTACCATTCTGGACCTTTTTACGTAGTGTCAAAGCAAGGACTATGGTTTGCCTATGGACATAGGCAAAACTCGACGCTCAATGTTGCCAGTTTGTAGGCCAAAGTGTGCGACTTTTGATCTTCCCTGACGTCTCTGGTCCATAAATGCCAACATCTCAATTTCCCTTATACGTCTCATTTTAGGGCTGTTAATCTATATTATTTAATACGCTAATAATCTATACTTATTTAATAATAAGAGATATCCTCGTACAATTTACAATCGATATCCATGTTTCTGGTGTAGTGTGATAGGGCTTGATCTGCTGTTGTTTCCGCCAAAACATAATGAGAATCGGGCTTAAAATAAAGGCACTATCCATGCATTATTAAATTTTTAAATTTTACCATTATAATAACATTGGGCTTGAGTTAATTTTTAAACATCTGTTAAGTACATATGTAAATAAGTGTATTTTAGAGATTAAGTACTAATAATCACAATATTCGATTAGTAGGGAGTCATTGATTTAAAACTAAATGTAGCAATTTTAGCAATTAAACGGAATAGTCTGGAATAAAGTGCTAGATTCCGAGCAAAATATATATTAGTGTATGTTAATAGGTGTATGTATGTTGATAATGTTACGAAAGAATTAAGACTATTAATTTTGTTGGTTAAAAGTTCTAGAACTTTCCTTTAAACATCCCGATAGTGTTTAATATAAGACACGGTGCTTATAATTGACTTTTCACTCTACAAACATTTTACAAAAGGCGAGAGAGAGTAAGGAGTACCGGTACTATAGTTTAGCCGGTAATAAACAAAATGTTCACTGGAATTTCGATGTTTGAATAATTTCACTAAATAACAATTCAGGATTTATGAAAAAAAACTTGTACTTCATCCAATTATATTTTAAAGCCCTAATTTCGGTTTAAAGTTGCTGCATTTCAAAACGCCCAATTCTGCGACGTCGTGGAGCAGTTTCGAGACACGTGGTCAAAGTTTGTCTACCGTTTGATTAAATCTCCAACCCTGCCGCCACCGGACACAACCCTTCCTCTCTTTTCACCCCCCACCCCCCACCCGACCACCACGGCCGTAGTTGGCAAACTAATTTGAAAAATCACCCTGAGTGGTGATTAAAATTACAGAATCATCATCCACGCTAAGCCTTCATTGAAGTTGTACCATTTAGAACCGTTTATTTTTTACGAGTCTTAATTTTATTATAATTAGCATTAAAACAGTACTCTTATAAACCTGAAGTTACAGTAGGCTTGTGAACTTCTTAAAAATATTCTAAGAATTAATTATCCTGACAAATAATGAATCAGCCGTTATTTGACAGTAACAAAGCTACACACCTCATCTGTTCCGTCACAAACATCACACTCAATCATCAGTCCTACACACCTTAAAATAAGCACCTTATAGTGCTAGTGTTTCAAATAAAGTATATAGGATGAAGATTTCTGGTCGCATTAGTGACTATTACTTGAAGTAACTCTCCCTAATGCACATAGGACAAACCAATGTATATTTTAAAATTAACATTGGATAATCTAATAAAAGTATTAAATTAATACGCTTTTTCAACATCCATCAAAATCTCGGTTTAAACGGTTTACAATGTTATTCCCTTTGAGGTCCAGTACAAAGGCCTGCTTCCAGTGACAATAGTACACAGTCCATGGCTTATAACTTGTTCTGGCTCGTAAAATACGATTAATTAATTACTAAAAAATAACTTCCAATAGGCCTAGATGATATAGGCTACTACTAATATTATACTAATTTTGTAATTTTGTAGATTAATATAACTACTAGTATTGTACATTACAATCTACCAATATTTTAGACTAATTTTTAGTTAACGAAATATAAAATTTATAATATTGAAATATTATTCTGTATGAATTCCACACAACCACAAATGGTATTAATTTGTAATTTTTATAAATTTTAGCATATGTTAGCAATGCACATGTCTGTGCTACTAATTATGATATAATTTAAATAACATTAACTAACTTAATTAACTAACTTGAGTTAATTAAGTTAAGTTATTTAAGTTACGTTAAGTTACTTAAGTTAAGTTAAGTTAATTAACTAACATATTAAGTTATAGCTTAAATTCTTATAAAATATGTTACAATATCTACCAGTTATACTTATAAATTATGACCAATAAAACGTATCTCTTTCGTTAAACATTCATGTGTTATGCTAGTAAAGTTCACCCTTCTCACCTCACGGTCAGAGTAACTAAAGTTTTATTCATGGTTGAGAAATTACTAACTTTATCTTGTTTATGAAGGTTTAAGATTACCTGAGTCTGCCGACGTGATTCATTGTCTCCTTTCTATAGGTGACGCGTTTCGAGTATTAAATACTCATTGTCGAACCTTACCTGTGTAGGAACACTTAAATGTTCAACAATGAGTATTTAATACTCGAAACGCGTCACATATAGAAAGGAGACATTGAATCACGTCAGGCAGACCCAGGTAAACTAAGGCCTTTATAGTAAATTGAAGTGATTCGGAGACAACAACTAGCGGAAATTTGTAGTTATCTTGTTTACAGTGCACTCGAAAACTTATCTGTTTTTGGCGTTAGCGTTATATTTATTTTCTCAATTGTAATTTTTTAAATAACCATGACTACTTAACGCGGTCTTATTTATTTTAAATAAAAAATTATGACGAACTCATACATTATGTACACAGTACATTAAAGTTATCTAAATTCTAAGGGTGTGAAAAACGTTAAAAATAATAAATAAATATAAATATATATATATGAAAATAATACTATGTAAAAACACAGCTATATAAATCCATTGAAGCCTTTCGCAAGATTAATCTAGCAGTTGATAACCCGATAGATCACCGGGGTTGAACCCATCACCGGGGACTCGTCAGTTTATCCCGGGAAGGGTTTTGTGGCCAGCGATCACCTTGATGGCATAATCTACTTCAATCCCCCCCCCCCCCTCCACTGGAGGCAAAAACAGGTGTTGAGCCAATGGCTTTGGGACGGTGGAGTGATTGAATCGGAATAAAAAGTTTAAAGTACAATGATAAACAGTGAAAAATATACAACTTATGTATGTCGTAAATTGTTTGAAATATAAAATTAATTTATTGCGTCACCATTCATGTTTAAGAAATTGTCCAATTGTTATTTCCTGCTAAATTAGCAACATAATTTGATGTATTTGATTCTAAAATAGTTTTCGTAATAAATAAATACTTTTAAATTTGCAAAAATTTCTCATGTATCATTTTACAAAAAATTTTTTTTTTTACATTTTATAACGGTGTTATATTACTTGTTTATTACAAATATAGTCAAAAGTAATAAAGGGACACACAATTTGAACCGTTCTTACTTAGCATCTTACGGTACCAAGAGTATTCTATAAAACAAATTCAAGAAGACAAAAACTTAACTGATACTTTGAATTGTTTAACAATTAGTATTATAGTTTTAATCTAATTATTTTAACTGTGGTGAAGTGTTACTTTCAATTAAAAAATTTTATAACAATACTATTTTGAAATGAAATATGAAAAATAAATGAAAAATGTATTTAAACATGAAAGGTTTGAAGTCATAGTTATATAGGATAATATCAAATGGTTTCATCGTCGGCTGTTAGGCAAGTGCTGTCAACGTCAACTAAGGGCCAGAGATGGACTTCTCATTCGCTGATGGATAAGTTTTGGTCGCGCTAGTGAAGGGGATCTCCAATCTTAATCTCGCTTGCTAAACAGATAAGATGAATCAGAAGAGGTGATGCTACTGATGATAGCAGACTCACTCTATCTAAAATTATAAACTGAATTAGGTTACAATCAAACTGGACAAAATATTTCAAATTGACATGTCACTCTCATATGTATAAACAGAGACAGATATTTTTTCTTACCACTGAATATAAATGATCACATTGCCACACCTGTAAACAGTTCATTTCCGGTTTCAGTTAATTGCCACTACATTGTCATTCCCGCACGCTAAATCAAATAGCAATTTAAAGTCAGCTGTTGTGCAAACCATGTCACTGATGTTAGTCATTGATCAGGGCCTACTGCGTTTTAGTTTGAGATTATGTTTGATTATTATCATTGTGTTCCGACAGAAAAATCCAAACATAACTTAAATGGCATTTTGTATACAATAAAACATTTAATCTGTTGCAATTATATTGGGAGGATAAATCTTGTGTGTAATAGGAGCACAAATAATCATTGCCGCTCTCAAAATGTTTCTTGAGTGGCGATGTCGTATTTTGCGATCTTATTACACAAATAGTTATTAACAGTATAGTTGATCTAAAGTTATAATACATTTTCCATATGGAAATCGTGATTCCATATGGAAATCGTGAAATCGTTCGACAGTGTAGCCCAATTATTTTGCATTTTTTCTGAATAAATTGGCCCTTCTACCACGTTATTTGCAAATTTTTGAGAACATTGTCTAAACATTTTTTTTTCAAAATTAATGTGTTTCCAAACAAACTGCTTGTTTTATAGAATACTACATGCACATCAATCTCTACAATAAAAATAAGACACGAATTTTACTGACACATGAGACCTCGTGTAGACACGAAGAGGGATAGGGATGTCTACCAAAGGGGAGATTTTATCTACAGACCAACCCTCTGGAGGCAGAAACAATTAGTGAGCATGGGAAGACCGTAGGGGTTTGTGTTTTACTGATACTAATTTTGAATACTAAAAAACTGCCTCAAGGAATATACATTTATTAAAATACCAAAGTATTTTTTTTTATATGTTTAGCGCATGACTAATGTGTAATATTATACCTGGTGTCCATAAAGTCTCGTCCTGATAAAGAAGTCGAATAATATGAAAACTCTTGGTGGTATGATGATGTTTCATATCCAATTTTAACAAGTGACTTCTTAAGATTTTTATTGCTATTCATAAACGCAATACGTTTCTATACGTGCGCCTTGTTTTGCCTGTAAATCTTCTAGGCGACTTTTGATTATAGTTTACATTTCCCTCAGTAATGGATGTCACATCATTTATTATTCTCTATTTTAGAGTTTCTAAACTCGGAACTGGGGAATAATAAAAGAAAATCACTCACAAACCCCAACATAAATAAATTCAGAGATATCAAATGTCCTGAACGAGGTAAAGATTTTGTGAGTCAATCACAATTTGTTTTTGTAGTGCATATACATAAACTGCATTTTGTTCAACAGTTGAGTGTTTTGACAAATCAATGAGGGAATGACTAGATTAAATTTCCTTGTAAATCGTAACTTATATTTAAGATACATGTGGCTATGATGATGTCCAAAAAGCAAAGCTATGAAATCAGGGCAAGACTTTATGGATACCCCGTATTTTCAATATTAGACTCAGTAAGAATCACTTTGGTTGTGGTATACATTTCAGTACCAATGAATTTTTACAATACATGTATAAATGTATGTATGTATGTTTGGTGAATACTACATTTCACTTCAACTGTTATTCCATAAATCAAATAACCTGTTAGGTACATCAAATAAATTTATTTAAGTTGCTTCTGATTACCATGCCGACTATGAAACCCGGTAATACTTCCTAGAATATAAAAAGCCGAGTTGTCCGCTAAGTCGGCTAAGCCCAGCAGTGTCCCCTGTAGAAGGATTCACCAGAGGGTCAGAGGTCAGCACATTCCTACGACGCTCACGTATAGGGTCCCCGGCCGGTGTACATAATGTATGAAAGCAGCTGACCCAAGAACCCGCCTCATGACAAGGATTCGCACTTAACCGCTGAGCATTTGTGAACGGCGAGTAAGGAATGAAACATAGTAACATATAATTTCAATTTCATAACACAGATGTCTCAATTTTTGTTTTAATATTTATTTTCATATTATGCTCCGTTTAGTATTTTTATGAAACATATATTTTTCAAAATTAATATCTATGTACTTCATTAGGCTTTCTTCTTTACATAATATAATATGAGTTATAAATAAATAATAAATAAATTTTATTCCTCTGACAATAATTAACATTGTATGGGAATTTACATTTTAAGAAGAATTTACGTAAAGTCTTTCCATCTGTTTCACAATTAAAAACAAAATTACAATTCCGGATTTTTCAAAAAAATTTTTGTTGATTTCTTTTCAATTATTTTTAAATTGCTTTTTTCTTCTTTAATTTTTCTTCTTTTTTTCTTATTCTTTCCTCTTTATTCCTTCCTTTTCTTCATTCTTCTTTTTTCTGTTGTTTATGTAATACACCCTACACATTAAGTGTATTTCTTTTCGTTTTTACCAAAGCATGGTAAGTTATCCCACTCTATGTAATATATTTAGTGTAGTCATTTTAAATCAAAATTTCTCCATTACCTAAAAAAACTCTTATAAGTGTGAAACTAGGTATGTATATTGATATTTACATCCGGAATAACATATCAAAAGTCCTCGAAAAATAAACTTGTGCTATGACCGCCATCTTGGAAAATGGTGCTCAAAAATCAGTTTTTCTCCGATTACTCAAAAACTTCCTCCCATAAAAAAACATTAAATGTAAAACATGTTCGCCAAAAAAAGAGCTACAACTTTTGTCCTTAGCAATATTTTGATATAATTAACCGTTTAGCCATAAAATACAATATTTAGAAAATAAATTTGAAAATTCATTTAAAAACCTGATTTGCTATTAAAAATGTTTTAAATAAATACTTTAACATTTATTTTACTATTTTAATTTTAAAATTGGAATGTTCTGAACAGTTTCATACCAGTAACATACCTTTTACCTTTCTATTTATATATTTTTGTGAATTTTTTAATGTTACGCTGCTGATGTTTTCGTTGATATAGGCTACTACTATAATAATCCATTACTGAGTTCATCATGGTACAAGGATGGGATTTGGTAGGCCTACCTATGTATGTTTTATTTACTGGAATAACATAACAAAAGCCCTCGCAAAAACATCTATCTTAGTAAATGTAAATCCATCTTAATAAATGGAGATTGAATTTTACTTAAGGATTAAGACATTTAAAATAAATAAGTTGATATAGGTTAATATTGTATGTACGAAAAAACAAACCCCTTTGATACCATTAATTATTTTTTAATTCAAATAATTATTATTGTATACTGTTACATAATTGCTCCAACCTCATTCATCATCAGACTGAAGTTCCACTCTCTGTACCAACATAAATATCCAAACGAAAAAAATAAATAAAACCAGGCAAGGATACTAAACACAGTAGGAGATAATTATGCTAGTCCAACCACGACATTAAAAAATATCACAGAAAATTTAAATGGAAAGGTAAAAGTTATGTTACTGGTATGAAACTGTTCAGAACATTACAATTTTTAAATATAAATTATAAAACAAATGTTAAAATAATTAATTTTAAAAATTTTTAATGGCAATTAATGTTTTTTAACGATTTTCACATATATTTTCTAAATATTTCATTTTATGGCTAAACGGTTAAGTATATCGGAAAATTGCTAAGGACAAAGGTTGTAGCTCTTTTTTTTGGCTAACATTTTTAACATTTAATGTTTTTTTATAGGATGAGTAGAATAGTTTTTGAGTAATCGGAGAAAAACGGATATTTGGGAGCCATTTTCAAAGATGGCGGCCATAGCACGAGTTTATTTTTCGATGACTTTTGATATGTTATTCCGGAAGTAAAATTCATTAAACGTACTAAGTTTTACACTTATAAGAGTTTTTTTAGGTAATTTCGCTAAAGTAACTGGACTAATTCTCTGTGAATTGAAAACTCATGATAAACGAAACCTTCAAAACGAATAAAGAATAAATACAGTAATAATACATTTAAATTACCAGCTAAGATATTGTAATTTAGTTTTACTATAAATTACCCCAATTAGAGGATCAAATGAAAGCTGTTTTTTTGTTTTTTTTTTTTTTTTTTAATGAATGATGCAGTAACACAATTTATCATATTGACCTTTCTAAGAATAAATTTATAATAGCCCTAACATATTCTCTGAAGGGGTATAGTAAATTTGGAACCGTTTATATCTTAAGAGTCATCTTCACCTTTGGGCCAGTAGCCCTGTTGTGCAGTCTGCAATGTTACCCATACGGCTTTTACGCAAAATATGGTATTTTATTCCCCTTTTTCGGACACCGTTTTTCAACCGATTTTCTTCAAACTTGGTAAGTGTTTAGTTGAATAGTTATGTTAGGTCCCCCATACCTCAAAATGTTGAAAATTTAACAAATTTTACTCTATGTGACATCGCATGGTAACTCGATTTTCCTTACTATTAAGACTTTTTTGTCTTATCCCATTAAGTTTTACTCATAAAATTTACTTAGTGAGTAAGACGAGACGTAGTAGTAAAGTAAAAACATATAGCTTTGCACTAGGGCCAAATATATTTTAATCAAAGTATATATCTTTTGTTCTATAGTAGGCCTATCTGGTTAGTTACGATCATGGAACAAATGTTAATGTACTCTTTGTTACGAACTCTCAGAGAAAATATAAATAATATCGAATCTGTAAAAATAGTCATAGTATTTATAGTTTGCTTTCAAGAGATACATACTGAATCTGTACTATGAAATCAGATAAGGATTTTAGTGCCATTTGATCCGTCAGAGTGATTGAAATGGGATGTAATATAGAAGGCAATCAGGTGTTTTCTAATCAGGATCGTCTGTTCCTCTTGTCACACTCTGCTTGACTTGGCCCCAACCTCTAACTGCTTCGAATCAGTTTGCCAAGACGTTTGATCACTACTAGAATTAGCGTTTAACGAGGCAAGATTGTGGAGTAAAACATTTCATTCCCTTAACTAATTGAACTGATAAATGAAAGAAAATAAATTTGTATATGAATATATTTTACCAAAAAAGGATACATTGAACAAGTTTAATTGTTTCATTCTTAACAATAAATGTTAATACAATGTTCAAATTTTTTTTATCTAAAAGAGAAGTAATCATAAACAGGATTTCAGTAACTATTTAAAGTCAATATCAAAGAAGATATTTAGTTCACTCAGGTTGTAAATGTGAAAGGAAATATAGTATTTATATTTAAAATAGCTAAGCTATATTGTTTAAGTAACTCTACAGCACAAACTATGAGTCTATGCTGGAATTTGCGTATATTAAATAACTATTTTACTTATTAATTAGTCATTTTTAACCTGTATCATTAGTAATTTGAATCTTTGTAAAAATGGATTTATTAAACTAATAAATGGACTGATATAGCACATTATTAAATTTAATATATTAGAATTACAATAAGGCGCTCTTAAACAAATTAAAAGTCTTTGTTAAACATGAATAAAGTTTTTTTCAATATTTATAAAGGAGGGTGTTTGTGTATTTGTCGATGGAGTCGGAAATGACTGAACCGTTTGGAATAAAACTTGGTATATAGGCCTACATGAAAAATTTTACAGAAGGGGTTTGTAAGCCATAGTGTATAGCTTTTAGGGCTTACCCCCAGGATATTCATAAACAAACCCTTGGCAGGGTTTTATTTTTTTATCTGAGTTGTTTATGAACACATCATATGCCAAAATATTTCTTTATAATTAATTCCATAAACAGCTGTTCTCATTTATAGTATTTAGAGAAGTTCTCAAGTTTTGGGTTAAAATTGTTAGAAATTAGAGGACATTATAGGTAGGTGCTCTTTGCGAGTGAGCGCAGCGAACGAGCTAAACCTGATGGCAAGTGAGCGTAGCAAACGAGCTCACTTGAAGGGCAAACAATTTCTTTGGTTGTCATTGCAAAGTATGCCGGGTATCAGGTGGCCATTTATATTTTATTTACATCACAGGTTCTTTCCGGTTTTTTACATCAGCTATAAGTTATTTAAAGATAACTCCTATTTTACCATCATTGTACTGGTAAAAATGTGTTCCTAAACACAGTAGCATTAATTATTCAATTTTCCTCAATTTGTATATAAAATCAGTTTGAAAGTAGCAACTCTTGGCATAGAGAGTAATCATTGAAAGCAAAACGTATAATTCATAATAAATGGCAAAAAATTTAAATTCACCGATTCGGTTGGATGGGCAACCACTCAATGGGAAAGTTTCATGACAACCATCAGATTTTCACCGACATTTACCCCGACATAAAACAATTATCCAGACCCCCCTCCCCCTCCCCCCCCCGTATAACAACCCTCCACTCTCTCACGCTTCACGGTGCGATTGTGACATCTCGCTTTCAACTCCCCCCCCCCCCACAATCCCACCCCCGCAAACGCATCCTCTATAAGAGATGTTTGCAAACTTAGTAATCTAGTTAGTAGGATGGGTAGTACAGTTGGAAATGTGTAGGAATTTATTCTTTTCTGCCTTGATGAAACCTATAAAATTGTTCAATAGAAAATATTATAGAGATCTATTAATATGCATCTATTTGCATCGACAGTACAACATTATTGATTAACAATTTAATAGAAACAAAAATAATTTATATACGATCAACGCATTTTGTATGGAGCATAATTTTCCTGTCCCACCCTTGGAGTATTTATCAATGAACTAAAAAAGTAAAACTGAAATACATATTTATCTCTCAATTAGTTTACGTATTACGTAAGATACAAAGAGTACGTCCAAAAATGAAAACCGATATATGAACAGAGTTAATTTTTAAGCACAATCCTTTCAGAATGAATAAATCGTCGGTGATTCAAAATCACGTTTAATTGTTTATGTGTTCATAAAATGTAAGTAAACAGTTTTCTTACGTTTTTTGGTTCAAATTTACTATGGAATTTACCACATCATTGAGCAATTTTAAGTAGGCAACTCTTTAATAAGTGTTGAAAATTTCACAAAAAGTATTAAATAAAAAAATTTAAAAATATAATTCCTCTGAAATAATTTATGTTTATCAAAGTAATAAATTAACAACCTCTCGTTATAGTTTGTATCGCATCATCTGCAAGGGATTAAATAACTTTTTCCGACCGTTCGCTCGAGAGACCGTTTGAGGGTTGGGATCGAGCGCTGGGGAGAGAAATTTAATCAAACCGTGGACAAACTCTGAAAACGTGTCCCGAAATTGCTCAGTCGCAGATATAACGATTTAAAACGGCACCGACACTTCTAACATACAATTGCCAATTTTACATACTTACGATACAAAACAACACATGCGTGTTTCAATGTAAGCTACCAAAGTGATTTTATATATAACATTATTAAATTATTTTGCTGGTATATCTTTTACATTTGAGCTGCCTAGAATGAAAGTGTGCAGGTCAAATGTTTGCAAGTTTGAGTTCTATTCAAAACTAGGTTCCTATTTAGCTCCTCTATGCGTTATGATAGTGGAGTAAGTCACCCCTTTGGAGTGACAAGCTAATGTTACTGTTTTTATCTAGTGATTTATGGGACATAACTGTGATTTTATGATATTGAAGTAATAATGAAAGGTAAATAATAAGGGCGATGAAGATAAAGTACAATTCCCAGAGACATAATTTTGTGGTGTAAGTCACACAAATCCATAAAAATCCACTTAAAAATCAGCCTAAATGTATGTTTTATGCAAAATAAACTATTTATTTAAATATTAGGCTTTTATACAATCCAGAATACAATAAACCCTTTCTATATATAACCTAGATTTTTCAACAGCTAGTTTCACAAAAACGGTTATTGCTCAAAACTAAGATGCAGTGGCTTACATCACTTTCATTCTATGCAGCTCATTTGTTCTTTATTTTACAAAATTGTTGCCAAAAAGTTACTCAAATAATGAAAGTGTAAAAAAAATATGACTGACATCAGCACATCAATTATGAGCAGGCAATAATTTTATATTATTGTAAAATAGACTCAGGAATTTTTATTTTTATACTAAGTTATGAGTATATTTGTAAAAAAAATTATAACGTGCAAGAAATTTTTAACCTGATCCCACAAAACACCCCTGAGCCAGTCCTGACAGAGGATCAGGGTGGTGAAAAGCGACTTTATTTTAGTTTATAACTTACTTTAATAATCCGATCCTAAGATTTTTAGTGTATAATTTTTAATATTTTATTTCAACTCACAATTTAGAATAATAATCCTGAAGTATTTAATAAGAGCTCATACAAGAGAAAAATATTGAGTTGTGAACAACTTAAAAGTAAAGCCATTCTTTTCATATTGTAATACCTTCACTTGTGTTATAAATAGTTTGAATAAAATTACTGAATATTTTGTATACACACTTAGGTGTATACAAAACACCGATTAATAACTGCTTAGTTGTTTTTAATTTAAATATTTGTATATATAAAGTGTTTGTTTACGTATATTTTAGTTGTCAATATTAAAAAAAATCATGCATAAATAACAAGTGTAACTGTAACCACAATATGTAGGTATAACGAAGTTTATTTAATTTTTTCGGTCCATCCATTATTTATCTCTAGTATACAAATATGTAGGTGTAAACAAAAGTTTCATTTGATGGGAAACCCCTGGATAGTTTGCAATGCTACATTATCTGTCTGGATTTTTCCTTTCCATATTATTTACTGAGATTTCTTACATTTTGCATATTTCAAGCCTGTAATTAACATAAAATCTGATAAAATAATTAAAAATAATTAAACACAATGAAAATATGATTTCTTGCACGAGTATATAAAACTTTTTTTTTCCCACAAAGACCTTTTCTCCGTTAAAGAATGCCTCGTCCCCACGTGATAACGTGTCGTCCTAATTGTTTAGGGGCACCGAAGGGACGACGGTAACAGATAACATCTCCCCTTGCAGACAGACTCCCTTTTACCCCCCCCCCACCAACCCCCCCCCTCCCCCCCAACCACCAACAACTCCCATCACGGGCTACAGTTACACACCTGATTGGTCCGTTGAAACTATAAACAACTTAATGTAATAAAAAAGTGACATAAATCATTGGTTTTTAATTATTTACACTAGAGATCGCCTCCTGATCGAAATTCGATCAAAATTTCAGTTGATCTGGACCCAAGAAGCTTAAAATCATTTTAGAACTAAAACATCTGTTCTTCTTAAGTTTCTAGCAGTTGTTTTTACAACAGCTGTCTAATGATTCATTCAATTCTCCTTTCTCCATAAGATTAACATAGTAACTTTTAAAGCCTGTGGGGCGTATCCCTGGAGTCCGATGTGAATTAGAATGTGATTCTGCTCATCTACAGTACTATACCTTTCTAACGGTATGCTCGGATTTCTCCTACGATGTACACAAGCTGATAAAAAAGGAGGAAATGAAACATGCTTGCGTATTAATATATAGATAGAGATCGCCTCCTGATCGAAATTCGATCAAAATTTCAGTTGATCTGGACCCAAAAAGCTTAAAAACATTTTAGAACCGAAACATCTGTTCTTCTTAATTTTCTAGCAGTTAGTTGTTTTTACAACAGCTGTCTAATGATTCATTCAATTCTCCTTTCTCCATAAGATTAACATTGGAACTTTGAAAGCCTATGGGGCGTTGCCCTGGAGTCCGATGTGAATTAGAATGTGATTCTGCTCATCTACAGGACTATACCTTTCTAACGGTATGCGCGGATTTATCCTACGATGCACACAAGCTGAGAAAAAAGGAGGAAATGAAACGTGCTTGCGTATTAATATATAGATTGTACAGTTGTATAGTGAAGTATTTAAATCTAGTATCTAACAGATGTATGTGTTATTTCTGTAATTAATTAAAATTTTGATCCTGCATTATATCTCAATGCAAGTGTATAAGGTCCAGAGCTTATGTTAAATTATATTGAACATGCAAACATAGATGTATTAGTATTGTTGTTAAATTGCACCCCTGGACCAATTTGGACTAAATTGCCCATTGTTGCGCAGTCGGCAATGTTGGGCTTAATATAACTATTCAACTAAACAATTACCAAGTTTCAAGAAAATCGGTTGAAAACGGCGTCCGAAACAGGGGAATAAAATACCATGTTTTAGCATAAAAGCCGTATGATTAACATTGCCGACTGCGCAACAATGGGCTACTGGCACACGGGTGAAGATGACTCTTAACAGCTCAGGAAAAGCCTAATAGGGACTTTACAGTAACATAATGCGTTAGTTGAGCTATCAACTGCAACTTGGTCGGAAAAACTTATCGGATTAGTGAAAGTCCTTTACTTAGATTTTTTACTTTTCAATAAAATAATGCAATATATGGTATCTCTACCTAACATTTGTTATGGTTGGCACTAAAACTGGTGTAAAATAGTTTGCCTTTTGATTTAATTTACTTTTAAACTTGCTTCCTCTAAAACATATTTAATTTTAATTTACCTTTTACTTTAAATTAACTCCATTATCGTCTAGAATATGATTTTATTTTTATTGTGGTTTGAATTTTGTAATTGTTTTAAACATTATAGTTTTTACCTAAAATATTTTATCATATTATGTTTGTTTTACAAACTACAAGCACGTATATTTTGTCTTTGTCGGGTTTGTTTAACGATGTTGAGCATATTGCAATACCTTTATGTATATGTCTTTAGGTCAAACACTAACTAGGTTCTATTAAAGTACTCTTTAACAACAACTATGAATTTTTATTTTGCAAAAAACATTAATTTTAATAACAAATGTATTTACCTCTCATTTACATTTATATTTAGTTCTTTAACAAGTTCCCGTGAACGAAATGAAAAATGCCTTTAATATTATTCAACGCTTTACCACGAGTATTTTTTTCATTTATGTTCTGCGTTTCGAAGATTGCATTTCTAACTTTAATGGTAGTTTATCCTGAAATAGCCTCGGTATTGAATAGCAACGAATCCATCTTGCTCGGAACATTTTGCTCGATATCAAACGACAGGTGATATATCTTTATTTCATCCCTAATCGAAAATGTTTCGCATAATGTATCTAGAAAAGTTAGGAGAAATATCTATGCCTATAAATCAGCATTTTTTATTCATTCAATCCACTTTTTACAAATTTGATAACAATTTTATCTTTCTCTTTTGTTTGACATTCATAACTTAGTATAGATTGTAAAATTGTTAAATTTCTCAAAGTTTTATGTTCATTTAGTTTTTTTCATAGGCAATGAAAGAATACTTCAACACAATAATTCATGATGATTATAGATTCATTTCAAACAATATATTTAAAAAATATAAAAGTAGAATTTTTAATAAATAATTGGATGCCTGAATGTTATTAAATACGAAATTTCAATCAAAGATGTGTTACGCTTAGTTGTTGGCTTTTAATAGATGTCATAATTCTGTAGTGTTTTCAATATATACGAATTTATTATAGATATTCCTTAATTAAACGCAGCCATATTAAATAGCCACATAGTTAAATTAAATAAATTCAGTATTGCAGTAAAAACTATTACTTACTTTTGAAATGAATCATTGCAGTATATTATAATTAATGTTTAAAATGTAGTTCATGTAAATATGAAGAATATTGCGTTCATCTTAAGGCCTGGGTTGGTGGCGAAGGATGTATAAGAAAATCAAGGTGTATTTAAAATTTCAGCAAACAAGTAAAAAAATCATGTTTAAACTAGAATGCAAAACAATATTTACCAAGAAAAATTTGTTTGTTTGTTTGATAAATAAAAAATTATACCAACCACTCTTTACATAACAATTTAAAATGCTGGAAGAATGGAGAGGGCTTTATACTTTTAAATTGTACTATAAATCGGTGACAAAACCAAAAGGATCGTGTCAAAAATGTAAATGTAGAGGTTAGTGTCCGAAGGGGGGGGGGGGAGAGGGGGGGACTGGGGATTTAATCAAATGGCGAGCAAACTTTAGCCACGTGTCTCGCAATTGCGGACGCCGGACAGAAATCACGGTTTACAGGACAGACGCGATCCCCACACCAAACCCCCCCCCCCCCCCCCAGCCCTGGCTGACCACCTCTTTATTAGGACTTTGAAATTATAGATTCGAACTTGGAAAAACTAGGAATAGTTGTTTTTAGACTAAATGATTTAAAATTATCATAGCAGTAGGTAGACAACAATGATTACTGTAAGGTTTGTGTTAAAAGAAAGACGATTAACCTGATTGTCCCAGTGATCATGTTAAATGTAGTTTTAGTTTTTAATGTCCAAATTTATTTTATGCTAAATAAATCAAAGTGTAAAGTAGTACTAGTCTATATTTTTTCACAAAATGTTACGTGAATGACATTTTTACAGGTCTTTCGTTTCAATATAATTTAGGTTTTGTTGATGTTTGGGTTTTATGACCGATTTTAAGTATATTTTTTATTTGAAATATCAGATGTGCTAGAAGAAATTGGATACTACTGTTAAAAGTAAAAAATTCCTAGTTGGTAATTTCATTTTTAATCTTTATGTTATGATTTATTCCAATTTAACATTGTTCTTTACTGCAATGATTTTAATTTTTCAGAATGAACTAACCTTTTACTTTTCTTAGATTTTCCCCATTGTATCTTAATGGGGAGGGTTAAAATACTTCCCTAAGTTTTAGTTATTTACTACTTGCAAAGTTTAACTTTACTCTTAAATGTTGGAAGGAGATTATATGACCTTTGATATTTTATTTGTTGCATAGTGTTTGATTTTATTAACATCTGCTATTTTATGAAATAAACAAATTAAGTAATCAAATACCTTACCAATTCCAGTTTTAAATGCGTAGTTTTTTTCTTATTTCAGCAATAATATATGTGGTAAATCGAAAGTAAACTGTTATCAACTCGTAGGCCTACTCTTGACACATGATAGGAAACCTAATTAAGGTATGAGCCCTTTGGTGAGCTACATGGGCCTTCATAGAGGCTAAGTGATTATTAGCGTTATATACACTGACCTGTCAAAGCTGGAAACCCAAATGGCTTTCAGTTGTTTTAAAGTCTGCATCATAAATTATAATACACATAAAAATCTTGTTTTTGAAGTTGTGAATGTAAAGGACAAATTAATTTTTAATGGATCCAGAGACAGTAAGATAGATCTACTTTGTACTATGGTTTTCATTTTATTCACTTTTTATAAAAATAATCAATTTTACAGTTAGTTATTTGTACTAATTATAGCTAGTTTTACTGTTAATCAATTAGTGCATAGATACAGTTTGTAAATTGGTAATCTGAGGTATTTTTAACAGATTTAAGACTGTCTATTTTAAACAAAATATCACGAAAGTGTGTACACAAATGATGTTTTTTTTTGTTTTATTTCAAAATTTCTTATAGAAACATAAAAATAGGTTTCAAATTATAATTTCCATGAGTTTGAAAAGCTAAGACACAGGAATAAGTTTTTATCAACACAAATTGAGTCTGCATTGTTATATGAATAAACATGCTTAGCACATTATATTCAGATCAGAAGAAACATGCACTAACAAATATCATCATTTGCAGCTTTCTCGAGTTTTTATGAGTAGTACTCGTAAAACTATTTTTGTTAATATAAATCTTCAAAAAAAATCTGACATTTTATATTTTTTCGTTTTAATTTATTTTTTTATATTAAATACAGTGCTGACAAAATTTAAGTGAAAGAGAGTGTGAAGAACAGGGATGACCAGGTTAACATTGTTAATGTCGTAACTCATCAATCATTTACACTAAGTTAAAACAATTATCTGGGACCACCCTCCGCCTCATCCCTTTTCTCCCCCTCAGATTCATGCTTCGCTGCACTACTGGGCCTAAACTTTCTACCATCACTTTCACTTTGCAAATGCACGCAAAGCAATGCACAATGCAATATGATGATTGAACATAATATGTTATCCAAACTTTCATTTTAATTAAAAATATCATAAAACTTTTGAAAAATACCATATATAAAAACTATGAACTTTTTTGGATAAAAAAAAAAATTATGGCGGATGTTACTTTTGTGAAACAAACTCAAACTAAAACTCAAAAAATTTCTTTATTTCGCAGAACAAGTAAGACAAATAAAAATACAGATGATTGCCTAACATTTCAGTAAATAAGCAACTTGTGATATACATATTGCAGATAATACAAATATAAAGTATGCAAACAAATTCTTGAAAATGTTTAACTTCATGGCTTGGCCAAAATTTGGTGTAGCTTAATAACTATTTTAAATTTTTTTACATAATAATAAATAAAAACACAGATAAAAGAGCTGAAAATGATTAAAATATAATAAAATATCAACAGTACGTTAACGTTAGTGAAGATTGGTCTGTTTATTCCCAGTTTCTATATGAAAAACCTCAATAAAATTTTAGAGCAATTAAAAATGGCAATTGATAAAACATATATTAAAAAATTATCAATTGCATTCACAGACAATCATAAACAAAACCAAAATTGTAACTTTCAGTTTTTCGCCTCTTCTGAGCCTGACAGAATCACTTAAATTATATTTCCACACAAATTTTAGGTAATAAATCTCAGAGTTTCCTTAAAAGAATGGCTTTTCTTAAAAATGTTTAATATAAGGAGGAAGCAAGATACATCCTTACAATGTGACTTGGACCACAATTGATTTTTTTTCAGTAACTTCAGTAGTTTCTCTGCTGTCTAAGGGAAGATGGAACGGCCCGATCAGAATCTGTCGGGAAGCTGATCAGCTGGCGACAAAACCCCGGTGGATGGACGCCACCAATCTGTGCCGACGGGGAGAATGGATCAAGGAATCAGTACACCCTCATCTGTTTTGCAGCCCGTTGAGTGAATCCAGAGGAAATCTCGTTAAAATAGAAAATTGCTCACAAAATTCAGATCTCAATCAAGTGTTGAATTCTTCATATTTTACAGTTGAATACATAATGTAAGGTTTAAACCATAGCTGTAACCTAGTTTTGTAAATGCCGTCATAGGTATCATAAATATGTCGTTAACTTAATAGATTGGCATCATATTTTTCAAAGATGTAATTTTTTCTACTGGTGTAACTACCAGACTTAAACTCGTCTTTGAGTTATAGGTCACGCCACATAAGTTGACGAATGGCCAAAAACCAGCTGGGTAGGGCGAGGGGAGGAGAGGGGGTACTTTTCCAAAAACATCGAGCTTACGTTACATGCATTTTTTTTATAGAACAGCTGATTATCCAATCATTTTAACTGAATAGTAGTGAAAATTCATTCGTCAAGTTTGTTGAATGATGTCACTAGTTATTTATTTGATAAAGTAAATTGTGCTTATAGTAATGTACATATGAGTTTTAAATATAACCTACATCTTAATTTTAAATTAAAGCAATATAGAAATGTATACTGTCCTAAGGACACAAACTAGAATTTTCTTGACAGTGTTTTTGTTTTTATATACCTTATCGACTAAAAAACTAAGAATATATTTTTTATCAAGTTTGAAAGCTAAAGAACCATATTCAAATATTGTAGCAAATATTACTAGTGCTGCTGTCTTTGTTTTCAGATTTTCACCGATATTTACCCCGACATAAAACAATTATCCACAGCCCCCCCCCCTCGCCGCCCGCCCCCCCCTAATAACAACCCTCCACTCTCACGCTTCACGGTGCGATTGTGACATCTCGCTTTCAGTTGCCTCCCCCTCTACATCTCTCTGGCAACTAACTATTCACCAAGTTGAATATTCATAGGTTGAAAAACATTTTCTAAATATTTTAACAATGCTATTAAAAAAACGTACAATTTTAATACTAAACACTTCACCTACATTTAAGTTCATATTCTTTATTTTAATTCAATTCAATTCAATTCAATTGATTTTCTTGTTCAGTTTTACAATACATTGTATTGCACATGTCAATATTAACTAAAACTAAAAGAACAATTTGTCTTGAATTATTTACACAACTAAATAGGAAAAAACTCGCCAAAAGAAAAAGAAAAACAAAAGAAAAAAACTCTTGCCTTACAGAAATCATCGACCCCTTAATAAGGCTTTCCAACAAAAAAAGCCTTAATTTTTTTGTGGTGGACGCCTGCTTTAGTTTTCGTGGAAATTAAAAAAATATGCAATTTTAATTGCATGTAATATTTTTTATAATCCATACTAAGTGACAATTTTTAGTAACGACTTTAAAAAGGACAGATCAAAATTATATAAACAATAACAACTTTTTATTTTATTGTAGTTAACTTAAAAGGTATATTTTCAAATTAAGTAGTTATATTTGACTAAACAAATATATTTCCCTGTCTTAAAATTATTACTTTTTAAAAGGCACTATTTTTCTAGTTTTATGAGCCTTCTCACAACAAAGATAAAAAACTAAGAAATACACATTTTTAAGGATGCTTCTATGCTAAAGTACAAAAAACGCTTTACCCCATCAAAAATCTGAATCCGTCGCTGCTTCCGTCATTCTCTTACTTATCAAATTACCAGTTCCGTCAGGATTGCTCAATCTGATGAGCAATTGGTTACTTAAAACTCCAAGTGGTAATTCCTGTCTTCCCCAGCCCACGCGCCAAGCATTGTCCGTCGACTTCGGTGCAGGATGCTGCCCTTTGTTGCTCAATTTGGGGCACAATTAGGCATAATTGAACGGACTGTGTTAGCGCAAGAACAAACGGGGGCGTACAATGGATTGATAAAATCGAGGTGGGCCGTGCCGGGATCGGCACTCCGTGAGGAGCTGGGCCTCGAAAATCTGAAGGCGGCGGTGCGGTGGTGGCGGCAGTGGGGAACTGTGTTGGAGGTTACGGGTTAGTAGTGTGAAATTGTTGGTGCTGGCCCAGTTCAAGGTCACCTGAGGGATGACGTCATCGAGGTCAATGACCTCACCGATGACGTCATCGATGACGTCATCGATTGCGTCATCGATGACGTCATCACCCATGACGTCATTTCGATGACGTCACACCCATGACGTCACAGAAATGACGTGCTGATGACGTCATCACCCCTTACGTCACCAAACGACGTCACCGACGCCACTAAGGTCAAGGTCACGCAGAACTTAAAATTTTTTAGCACTTTTGCCGTTTCTCGCACTACGCTCCGAGTTTCAGTCAGAGTCCCCGTGACCTTGACCACTTGGAGCGAATATTCGACGAGAAACGGCAAAAGTGCCAAGTTAAACTCGAGTTTTCTGACATGACTCTGCCTAAACGGCCAATCGGTTATCCCTCAGGTGACCTTGAACCAGCACAACACCAACAATTTGATATTACTGTGACCTAGAAAACCTAACAAAGGAGCGCCGACACCGATGCGCACCCCACGACAGTCACCGAGCGACTGACCTCCAGGCTCCGCGTACTCTAGGTATATCGGCTTGAGAGACTAAGACTCCAAACTGTCAGGAATGGGAGTAACTAACTGAATTTTGCAAGGAAAAGTCATCTCATCCAACATTCTAAACAAATCTTCATCAGTAAAACTTACATTAGTCTGTTTGGTATAAAACTTAGGGTGTCCGCGCAACAGTTTGCGCCACTTAGCTAAAGTCGAAACCCTTTTGACTTTGAGTGGTGGACAGTGAGCAACCTAATAAAGTCTTAACACGGTTAAGTTTCTTACCTAAAGCGTCCCGCGACATGGCTTCCCTCACAAAAGTCCGCACAATACTGAGAGACTGCTTGTAGCGCATGAGTCAAGGGAAAAGAGGTGGGGGAACAGCAGGAGTGGGGGAAGGTCACAGTGGTGGGGGAAGGTGAGGTTGTACGCTGGAGTATCGCATCACTTCACCATGGACCTGTCCTACAGTCAATACACTGTTCTCTTGCCCGAGTTGGCACTAGAAGAAACATTTCTGTACAGCTTAGGCTGTGAGAGCCGAGGAAGCAAAGTCAAAGTGGAAATTGTGTTAAACTCCAAGATGAAGAGTCTCCTAAATAAACTAATTGTATCCCTGCAATCCCCTATAACATTAGAGAAATACCACTTTATAAAGCGACACCTTATTCTTTGGCAAAACGAAGTGGAAATGGAAAAGATCACAGTAAAATTAATCTAACCTAAAATTTGGACTGGACACTCATGGCGATACCACGTGGCGTGCAAACGCCACCCTAAACATTACAAGTTAGGTTATTGAGCACCTCTGGTACGATAACCGACGTGCTAGAGTTAAAGTGTGATGACCTTGAGTCAAAACACTGAAATACTACAAGTCGATATTGTCCCCAGAGGTAAAGTGTAGTGACCTTGAGTAAAATCAGAGAAAATCCAAGCCATGTTTGTCCAGAGTTAAAGTGTAATGACCTTGAGGCAAAAAATTTGTAAAACACTTACATGAACAGAGTCGAAGAGCAGCGATGCTTACCGCATGCAAGCCTGAGGACATACTGGCTGAGCGCCATCGCGTAGCTTAGGGACTCGATTAAGGTGGGGTATTGGCAACACTTAGAGTAGAAGTGTAGTGGGTGACCTTGAACCAGACTTAGAGTAGAAGTGTAGTCGGTGACCTTGAACCACCCCTGAGGGGTGAACCCCCCCCCCCCACCCCCACCCCCCACCCCCCACCCCACCCCCACCCCCACCCCCACCCCACCCCCCACCCCCCACCCCCACCCCCACCCCCCCCCCCACCCCCCCCCCACCCCATGGGGGTGGACCTCCACCCCCGGGGTGGACCTCCGCCCATGCCGCCCCTTCGGGGGAGACCGGTGGGGATATAAGGCGGCCCGGCCACAGCCGGCTCGCAGTCCGCTCCCGAGCGTTGAACGTGAACGATCGGGACGGACCGCCCATAGGCCTCACTAAACACTGAAAGGCGCCTTCACTGTTTAGCGAAGTCTACTCTAACTTTAAGACTTGTATTATTTTTAAGATATTGCGCTTGCGTATGGGTATTTGGAATTGTTTTATATGTGAGTGTTTTACTTGTACCCTATGTCTCCTATGTGTCTTGTTCGTGTTTTGTCTTGTTGTCTTTTATGTCATATGTGTTTAATGTGTATATGCTTGTTCCAGCACGTACCATGTTGAGCTCAACCTATTTTGTAAGTGTGTGTTATATCTATCTAAAGTGTATACGCTTGTTTTAGCACTCCCCCTTGAGCCTTTTTCACAGCTCAAAGTAAATTGTAATGATAGGGACGGGAGTAGGCCCCCGTGTAAAATCATTTTTTACCAACGTTAGCATGGGTCCTCTCAGGCATGCAATATTGCGGCTGGGTTGGGACTTGGTCCGTTTGTACGCTGGCATGCAGACCACAGCTGTGGCCAATTTGCGGCGGCCTCTGCACTCGGACCGAGGACGTGTAAGCCACTAGGGCTGTCCTCAACCTCTGTTTCCCTTCTGGAAACCAAAATTATATAAATGAAGTTTGTTAGCTATTTGTGTTTTTGCCCCCAAGGCCCCCGAACATTCGTGGTTCGCCATGGATGTACGGGGGCCGAAATTTTTTAATGTTCGTGTGGCCTTGACCCACAAAGATTTTTAAAAATTTACTGCATTGCTAAAGTTAAATATTAAAGATAGGGTACGGGAGTAGACCCCCGTGTAAAGCTATTTTAAACCAATTGTAGCATGGGTCCTCTCAGGCATGCAATATTGCGGCTGGGTTGGGAACCGGTCCGTTTGTACGCTGGCATGCAGACCACAGCTGTGGCCAATTTGCGGCGGCCTCTGCACTCGGACCGAGGACGTGTAAGCCACTAGGGCTGTCCTCAACCTCTCTCAAAATTATGTAAATGTTTTGTTAGCTATTTGTTACCAATGCAGTAAATATTTAAAAGTCTTGCGTGGCGAAGGGAACACAACATTGGATGTTGCCCTGTTGTCATAGTTGGGTCTCTTCGGAGGCTACAGCGATGGCAACCTAAATGCCCCAGGTGGGGCTTTATTTTTTAAAGTTTTTCCGTGACCTTGACCTAAATACAGTAGTTTTCTAAATTCTTAATGGTTAGGTATTACTAACATACAAGTCTGCTGTTGTCCATAGTTGGGTCTCTTTGGAGGCTACAGCGATGGCAACCTAAATGCCCCAGGTGGGGCTTTATTTTTTCAAGTTATTTTGTGACCTTGACCTAATTATAGGAAAGACTGCTCCAGCATTCCCCCCCCCCCTCCACCCCACACCTCCACCCCACACCTCCACCCCACACCTCCACCCCACACCTCCACCCCACACCTCCGCCCCACACCTCCACCCCACACCTCCACCCCCCCAACCCACCTCCACCCCACACCCCCACCCCACACCTCCACCCCACACCTCCACCCCACACCTCCACCCCACACCTCCACCCCACACCTCCACCCCCAGCCCCGCCCCTACCCCTACCCCTATACCCTTGGGTGGGGCTCGCCCGTGGTCGGTGGGGATATAAGGCGGCCGGGTTGCATGCACCTCTCATTGGACCACCAACACTCGTGTTGACCGGTGCTCCTGCTCTTTGCATTTTTATATTGCATCTTTATATTACATATTTTCACTTCACTTCTTCACTTTTAAAATGGGTTTGAAGGGTTTGAAATTGAAGAATTACCCTCCAGCTTCTGCTTCTTCTGCTAACCCCACTTCGGCTGTCCAGTCTACTCCGCCTTCTTCGTCTGGGACCACTACGATGCAGTACTCGGTCCTGCGGCAAGCGCTGGCTGTAATCACGACTGTGACCAGCCTTCTGCCATCGATGCCAGCGCTAACCAATACAACTGCCGCTGGGGCCAGCCGAGGATTGATTTGTTCTCCAGCTGTCTCCCTTTCCTCGGACTCCAACTCGGATGCTGCCGTTTTCCAGACGGAGGAGGACGACAAGAAGAAGAAGAAGACTTCAAAGCCGAAGTACACCCCATACTCCCGTTCACAAAAAATCCTTTCATACACCAAATCCCAATGTCCTCTACCTCTATCCCCTATCCCACCAACACCTGTTAAACCACCCCGTCGATCTATCTTTTCTCCTGACGCTCCCTATCCTACTATTGATATGACATCCAAATTTACCTTACCAACCATCGACCTAACACGTTCTCCTACCCCACCCAAAATTGTTTGCTCCCTTCCTCT